>OW240918.1:29057956-29190792 GCA_933207985.1 Pelobates cultripes | reverse complement strand
AGACAACTAAGTGCATTTACATTAGATAGAAAAAAAAATCCAAAAAAAGCATACCCTTATCCCTAACCTAGCTATGCTTTTCCCTATCTTATGAACAGCAGCTACACTTTCCCTCCTCTTACTAAGCATGCAGCTTGAGAATGAATCTAAAATGGATGCTGTCCAGTAGGTGGGAGGGTCTGCTAGGGAGGCTGTGCTGCTAATTGGCTGGAATGTGTCTGCTGACTGTGAGGTACAGGGTCAAAGTTTACTCAATGATGACGAATAGGGGGCGGGTCGAACCGCGCATATGTTCGCACGCCGTGGCGAACGCGAACATGCTATGTTCACCAGGAACCGTTCGCCGGCGAACCGTTCGGTACATCACTATGAACAAGTTGTTGATCCAAGGAGAAATCTAATTGCCATTACGGAGTCACGATGATCTACCCCGCCTGTCTGTGGCATAATTGGAGATGGCTGCATCTTTTTTGCCTTCTTTTGGATAAACAGCTTAAAGGAATCGACTTCACAGTTGAACTTTGTAGATTTTTGTCTTTTTTCAAGCTAGACGGCTCATGTTATGAATGCTTTAATTAACGTAATACTCATTTCTGAGCATGTAAGGGAAAAAAAACTAAACCAGACCAATAGTTTGGAACTGAAAGAATATTTATGTGATATGAACATGTTTTATCCTTTCTGCGGATATATCCAATGTGCAATATAAAATATTTTAAATAAACAAAATACACACAGGTTGAGAAAATTCAAAAACATACTAGATGTCATAGATACACAAACACACAAAGTATCTTAATGATTCAGATTCAACACGTGAAATAATCACAAACAAAACATCATCAAAGTGTAAAACTCACAAAAAAATCTTAAATCAATTTTAATCTTTAGTGTTTTTGAAAAAAATGTTTTATTATGAGTATTTAAAATATAAAAATATCAAAATATATCATACATAGAACATATATGTAAATGTATCAAAAACTATTATTATTATTTTTTTAAATTACAAAATTAACATATTTTTCATAATAATTAATTATTTTAAAAGTATATCCAAAAATATTAAATAATTTGGAAAGCTTATCAAACACTAACTTGAGTCCCTAGTTATTAGCTCAGTTTCATATATAGGTAATTAGATATAGATGTACATGCTAATGTGTTCGTGAGGTTTTGACTTACGTCTGGCATTTGAGGTCCGGTCTGTTCTTGAAATCCAATTTACTGTAGAGTCTGTCCACGTGAATTAGAAACATTCCTCCTATAACAATATCACCCGGGCGGCTCAGATTTCCAGTGATAAGAGGTGGTGACAGGTGGCAGCCCAGGTTTGGCCCCACATCTGTAGATATATTGCCCGCAAAGATACATGGCAGGGCCCACAGCAAGGAGAGCAGGATAGAGATGGTTATGTTTAATGGTCCCTTAATCATGGTAAGATTTCTCTGTCTTACATACATAGCCAGTTCGCTCTTTATGTTAAATATAAGGGGGAGTAATTCTCTATGCTGGTTTTACACACGCAAAGGTGCAAGGTTTCTTTAATCTGTCTCCCACAAATAGTGAAACATTAACTAAAATATTCTAGGCACAGAATAGATTACAATCCACTAAAATCTGTAATCTATCACGCATGTAAACATGGCAGAGAGGTTCTCTCTGAGCATCCTGGAAACATTCTAAAGATTGTGACCTTGAGACTCACTTGATAAAGTAACATTTTTCTGACATAGTCACAAAGATTCCATGTAGCTACTCACCAAACGCAGAAACTGAGAGATTCTAATTCTAGTCTTCATAAAAATGCTCAGCACACATATATATGTAACTGACTTGTGTATTTACTCTTAAGAACACCAGATTTATCATCATCAAGTCAGAATGACATATGAAGGAACCACACACAATGTGGTCCTGAGAACCAGCTCATTCACACTGAGAACCTGGCATTCATCGACAAAATTTGTCAATTCAGTCGGAGAACCTGCCCATCGACCAGATACCATAACACTGAACTAAAAGCCCAAATAGTTTGCAAGTATATTCCTGGATATGTTTCCAATTCTCTCTGTTTTATATCCAATCCAGATTGTTATCTCAGATTGTCACTGTCATATAGTCTCAGTTAAATATCTAAATACTGGACTCTTTCAGTCTTGTTCTCACAGGCAGATAAACACACTGTAAATTGTAAATATATCAGTGTCAGACACATATACCAGTCTCTTTTCTCACATCTACAAAGCTGTCTGTTTCGTCTGTCAGTGCCATCCCATATTTTATACCTTACTTGTTTGTTGAGACTGCCAGTGGGAATTGGAACATTAGTTACAGATTATGGTCTTACTTAACTAGTCAAGAATTAACAAACACCAAAGGAACCACAGAGTATCTTCAATTCTCTAATTAAGCAAACAAGGACACGTCTCATCTGTTACGTCTCCTAGTAACAAGCACTAGAAAAATAAAATTACACAAAATGTTGGTTAATCTATGTTCTAGTTTAAATTTGGCTTAAAGGGACAGTCCAGCCCCTCCCCAAAAAATGTAATCACGGTTTAATACATACACCCCCAATAAATACATTAATGCATTTATTATGCAATTTTTGGTTTGAGGTATAAACAAAGCAGCTTGCAAAAGCAACATATTTCTTTTCTGCAGCCTTTGCAAGCCCTTCATTTTTTCTTAAACCCAGACTTTCTGTGGCTGTGCAATGCAGCTCAAAGAGGAGTCTTTGGCAAGCAGGCGCTCTGAGCAATTGCTGCCTCTTGAGTTTAGTTTCACTGAGCTAACCAGACCAGGAAGTAACAAGGCCAGTTATGTGATTGACAGCCAGAGGGTGTAATAAGGTTAATTTATGAAAGTGCCAATTTTTACTGAAATCTATACTTTTAAAAAGTAAAATAAAAAGGAAGACACCCTTTTCACACATCAAACATTTCAGCGAGCTAAAGGGCTGTAGGTGCTTGTAGTGTTTTTTTGCAGCAATATCTTGCTATAAAACTAAAAAAATGCTCAGATAGACTTAAAGGACGTTAAAACAGAAGAATAGCACTCTACAAAGCACAGATCGCAAATCGGTGAATAAACTCTGCATATTAAAATATTTTTTACACTGCCATAAACACACAGATACTTCATTTGCAGATTAAAACTGATCTTAAGGTGGCTTAACCTCTTTGACATAATGCCTACAGGAATATAGTTTTATACGCCTTCTATATTTTTGTTGTTGAAGATTATTGCAAGGGTCTTCCTACTAATTGTGGGGTATACAGCCCCAAAAATTAAATGTAGCTATCACTTAGTAAACTTTGATTAAGGAGTAAGAAGGAAAGAAAAAATGCTGCTTCCGTGGTGAAATGAACTTTAAAAAAAAATTATGTGCAAATGAATAAAAAAAAAAGTCAAAAACTACTTTTTCATCTGGTTGTATTGATGCTGGTGAACATAGTTCCACCAATATTCCAAGGAAAAAAAATATATATACATATAACCGCACTCACAGAAGCTCCCAGGAAAATCAACAGGAACCTTTTCTTACAAAAGCTTGTTTTTTTTATGAAACAAATTACATACGTAGAAAAAAACAGGACAAATATATGTGCAAGTAGGAATGAAGTCCAAACACAAAGAGAAAAGGGGGGAAATACCACAAAACTAAATATACCTTGGACGCGTTTCGCGTCTGTTTTTCCGTTGAAGTACTGTGATCTTTTTATGTGCTTTGATTCTCCATCATTCAATCAAAATGGACATGGTAGTTAATTAATAATATAAATAGCCACCATAAGTTATGGAAATATGTTTTTTTTTTACAAAATATAGTTTGTAAGTGTTTCTCCGAAGCAATATTCTTGGCCTTGATATTGGAGGATTATAAAAACAGCAGCTCTGGACAGGTTAGCAAGAAGATACATGCAACCTCCATTATCTAAAATTCTAAAGAAGATTTTGGTTGCCTCTCTGTGTTGTTCAGAGAGTGGAGAGGACTGACCTAAAGGTTCTGCATCTGCTGCCCCTTCCCCCAAAAGTGTGAAACCCAGAGCATGCCCAACAATGAGCATGGACTACCAGGCCCAACAATGGGCATGGATTACTAAATACAAAAATAGCATCCCTTCAACACACCTGCGAAACCCTTAATATGGATCCATGTCAATGGCAATGGCTACATGATACATTTGTACGTCTCTGTATTCTCTGATTTAAAACACATGCAGTATAATTCAACATATAAAGACAAGGAAACATATGTTACATACCAAGGTTTAAAACGTGTAGACATTTGTTATTAGGATTAAAATATATACATTCACATGAAAAAAAATATACTACAAAGTATATGTCACTTATATCTTATCTTAAACACCTCTGATGTCTTACTATACATATAACACAGAATAACAACAATACATCAAAACATACTTTGGTGCTTCCTCACACTAGTTCTATGGACATCATCACCAATAGTCTACTCCAGGAGTAGGCAACCTTGGGCACTCTGTATGTTGTGGGCTACATCTCCCATAATGCTGGCAAAGCTTCTGGGGAGATGAAATGCACAGCATCTAGACTGCCAAAGATTGAAACAGCAGCCTACCTCCAGTCTATTCCATCTGTATTCCCAAATGGTTAAGTCCCAAAAAGCAGAAATAGAGAGTAAAACTAGACCCCATTTTACATATAGATTTTCTTCTGTACAAAGAGTTTTCTCCCATAGAGAATGCATTTCTTATTAACCAAACCAGCATCTTTATACTGAAGCTCTGTGGATTCCTTTCACTCTCTAGGTGCAACAAATCAATGGAAATCCATATATCTCACTCAAATGGTTTTTTCATCTCTGCCTAATATTTATATTTCAATATTGGCTCCCTGTATCCTATAGGAGTCAATTCAAAGTGCTAACCCATACATTTAAAGCACTGAACAGTTCTAGCCCCTCTTATATCTCTTCACCGATCCATAGGTATGCCCCTCCTCGTTCCCTCCGCTCTGCTCGCACCCGTACGGCCAACTTGCGCTTGCAGGACATCTTGCTGGCAGCTCCTTTCCTATGGAATAGCCTGCCTACTGCCATCAGACTCTCCCCTAGTCTTCAATCATTTAAGAAGGGCCTTAAAACCTGTCTCTTCAGGAAAGCTTATAGCCTCCCAGAGTAATCTCTACCTTACATACCTGTCTCTTGATCTCTCCTATCGGACAGTGCTTTACTCTCTCCTCCAGCTCTGCTTCACTCCCACCCTATTTGATATTTCCTGTCCTAACATGTCTTATACCCAACCTCCTATAGACTGTTAGCTCGTTTGAGCAGGGTCCTCTTCAACCTATTGTTCCTGTAAGTTTTCTTGTATTTGTCCTATTTATAGTTACATCCCCCCTCTCATAATATTGTAAAGCACTACGGAATTTGTTGGCGCTATATAAATGGCAATTATAATAATAATAACAATCCCAGCATTTTAGAAAACCACTTTGCAGGCTCAAGACACAGCACCCATATAAAGGAAGCCAGACAGCATTTAGATGGCTCCATTTTCCAAACCTCAATCACTACTGATCATACTGTACAATATCTTTCTGGTTTAAAAGCTCTGGTTGTGGTAATCACCACAATGCAATGATTCATTAACAAGGTCAAGAAGATTCACATACCTCCAAGGTGTCCCTGTTTAGGAGGGACACTCTCCATGTTTCTATTTTTGGCCCAAATCATTCTGTCCCTATTTTCTATCTTAATGTCCCTCTTTTCTAGGAGCTCCAATACATTGTTGGTGTATCTGAGTGTATAACAGAATTCCACAGCAATAATACTCCCAGGGATGTGTATTGAACCCCTTAAGCACTGAGGCAGTTGCACACGTTGTGATCAAAACAAAACCTTGAATTTGCGCTATATGTCTGTTCAGGCGTGATTCATCTTTCATATTATGTGCACCGACACTTATCATATATAATTTTGTTCATGAGAAACAGGGATTTCATGTCACATCAAATATTTGTATATTAAACATAATTTAATATGAGTAAAATATAAAAAATATTGTGAAATTAAGAAATGTTATTTTTTTAGTTTTGCATGGAATATTTACTGTGAATGTCACAATACTGTTAGCTGTTACTGCAATAAAAAACACATATTTGTATTCAGTGATGTGTAATGATATTGATGTTACAAAGTTTTGGAGTCCAGTAGCCAGATCAGCAATGTTTTCTGCCAGAGGTAGCCACTCATTACCCAGGTGGTTGAGCCCCTGAGCCTTGAGTGGCCTTCTGGTCTTAAGCAGAGATGGGAGACTGGAACAGAAAGATGATAATCGTAGTGAGGCAAGCAGAGGTCAGTGGGAAGGAGAAGCAGCAAAGTCAAAACAGTTCAAATTCAGCAACAGGAAGGAGAAACAGGAACACGCTTGATTAGAGAATACAGGAACCACAATAATCTGGCAAAGGTACAGAGACAGGAAGTGGCTTTTATAGGCCAAGAACCAGACACCTGACCAGACACAGCTGAAGAGAGTTGTCACTGATAACCTTGACTCTACAAGCAATGGTATAAGATCTCAGGTAAATTTGCAAAAGGCAGGCTGGTGTACTGGTAAGGAAAAGGTTTAGCACCATGTAAACCAGGGTTCGAAACCCAGCAGAGTCAGTTCCTCACATTACCTCCACCTCTACAAGCGCAGCCTCTGGATGCCCTATTTTCTGGTTTAGCAGGGTACTGTGCATGGAAAGACTGAAGAAGATCAGGAGCATGAATATTGTCCACTGGTTCCCACGATCTATCCTCCTCACCATAGCCTTTCCAATGAACCAAGTATTGAAGCTTGTTGCGGAAGATCCTGGAGTCAAGAATTTTTTCCACCTCGTATTCATCTTCACCATCCACGAGGACTGGTGGTGGGGCAGGCAAGGCTCGACCAGGGAAAGTATTTTCATGAAAAGGTTTAAGCAGTGCCACGTGAAACACCGGATGTATTTTCATGGAATCCGAAAGTTGCAGACGGAAGGTGACTGCATTGATCTGAGCGATTATCTTAAAAGGTCCCATGAACTTTTGACCCAATTTATGAGAAGGAATCCTAAACTTAAGATTCTTTGTTGACAGCCAAACCTTGTCACCAACATGATAAACTGGGGCCTCCTTTCTGTACCTATCAGCAGCTCTTTTGTAACATTCCTGAGCCTCCGAAAGAGTCTCTTGGGAATCTCGTAAGGCGGTTAGCCGGTCAGTGACTGCAGGAATGGGAGTAGTAATTGGGAGATTCACTAGAAAGGTTGGATGGTAACCATAATTGGCAAAAAATGGGCTCAGAGAAGTGGAGCAGTGTTGGGCATTGTTATAGGAAAACTCCGCCGTGGGTAGAAAATCCAGCCAGTCATCCTGCAGATAACTAATATAGCACCGCAAATATTGTTCTAAAGTCTGGTTGGTTCGCTCAGTCTGTCCATTACTTTGTGGATGAAAAGCTGAAGACAGATTTACATTAATACCTAGAATAGAACAAAAATATTTCCAAAAATGAGATGTAAACTGCACTCCCCTGTCAGAAATTACTTCATCAGGCACTCCATGCAAGCGAAATATTTCCCGAATAACAAGGTCAGCAGTCTGTTTAGCTGAAGGGAGACCACGAGCTGGTATGAAATGACTCATCTTGGTTAACCGGTCCACAACAACAAGAATAGTAGTGTGTTCCTTAGAGGGAGGTAGTTCCACAATAAAGTCCATGGATATAGATCCCCAGGGACGATGAGGAATCAGAAGAGGCTGAAGCAAGCCAACAGGGGATGAGCGAAGAGTCTTATGTCTGGCACATACATCACAAGAGGACACATACTTCTTAACATCCTCATAATATTTAGGCCACCAAAAGGACCTGGTAAGTAGTTCTTGTGTCTTTCGGATTCCTGGATGACCTGCTGGTTTAGAGTCATGGTAGAGGCGTAAAACGTCCAGTTGCACTGATTCTGGAACAAACAGACTTTGTTGAAAAATCCAAAACCCATTAAGCATGGTCATATGAAGATCACGAGGAGGATCACGAAAAACTGGATCTTTAGAGTAGCCCTTTTTAATGCGAGACATAAGATCAGAAGGAAAGGTAACTCCTAAAAATCTGCTCTCCAGCAAGATGGTGGCCTTGGTTACTGTAGTATGGAGGGGGTCAGCTATCCTAGACAAGGCATCCGCCTTGCCATTTCTGGAACCAGGGCGGTATGAAATAAAAAAATTAAACCTTGAGAAAAATAGGGACCAGCGTGCTTGTCTGGCTGACAGTCTCTTAGCGGATTGGATACATTCCAGATTTTTGTGATCTGTGAGGACAGTAATTGGATGGGTGGCTCCCTCCAAGAGATGTCTCCATTCGGTGAAGGCAGCTTTTATAGCCAAAAGTTCTTTATTCCCTATGTCATAATTTCTTTCTGCTGGTAACATCTGGCGGGAATAGAAGGCACATGGATGTAACAACATCTTAGGTCCAGTCCTTTGAGACAGTATAGCCCCAACAGCTGAATCAGAAGCATCTACCTCTACAGTAAATGGCAATTCTGGCTGAGGATGTACCAAGATAGGGGCAGATGTAAACAGAGTCTTTAATCTGGAAAATGCAGTGTCAGCCTTATTGGACCACTGAAAAGGAGTCCCTTTACGTGTAAGTTCAGTGATCGGTGTAATAACGGCAGAGAAATTCTTAATGAAACGCCTGTAAAAATTGGCAAACCCCACAAATCTCTGTATATCTTTTTCATTCTTGGGGATGGGCCAGTCCAGCACAGCTTTAATTTTACTTGCGTCCATACTTAAACCTTTAGGAGTTATTACATACCCCAGGAACTGAATTTCTGTTTGTTCAAACTCACATTTTTCCAGTTTAATGTATAGGTGGTGGGTACGAAGGCGCTCAAGAACAATGCAGACCTGTTTTCTGTGATTTTCAAGATTATCAGAAAATATCAGGATATCATCCAAATATGCCACAACAAACTGATCCAGGAGATCCCGTAGTACATCATTGATTAGATGCTGAAAAGTTGCAGGGGCATTACAAAGCCCAAATGGCATTACTAGATATTCGTAATGTCCGTACCTGGTTCTGAAAGCTGTTTTCCATTCATCATTTGGTCTTATGCGAACCAGATTATATGCCCCCCGTAGATCAAGCTTCGTAAATATTTTAGCTGAACGAAGTCTCTCCAGAAGTTCAGGAATAAGAGGCAAGGGATAACGGTTTTTAACAGTGATTTTATTAATGTCCCTGTAATCGACACATGGCCGTAGACTGCCATCTTTCTTTTCTACAAAGAATATAGGAGCTCCTGCTGGAGAAGTGGATGGTCGAATAAAGCCTTTGGCAAGATTTTCTTGTATGTATTCACGAAGTGCTTTCAATTCAGGCTCAGAAAGGGAGTATATACGGCCAAATGGGATAGCAGCTCCAGGTAGCAGCTCTATGGGGCAATCATAAGGCCTGTGAGGTGGAAGCTGATCAGCATTCTTCTTATCACAGACATCTGCAAAATCCGATATTGTAGCGGAAGCTTAGTTAAGTTTGTAGCAACCATTTCATTAATTGTTGTGGTAACAGGTGTCGCCTTAGAGGGTTGACAATTCATTAAGCAGTGTTCTGAAGGAAAGGACAAAGTTCTAGTCTTCCAATCAATCTGTGGGTTATGCAGAGCAAGCCAGGGTATACCCAAAATCACTGGAAACTGTGTTGAGGAAATTAGGTGGAAAGATATAGACTCATGGTGATTCACTTCCAGAATAAATTTTAAGGGCACAGTCTCGTGTGTAACCGGGCCTGACGTAAGTGGAGAACCGTCTACTGTTTCCATTAACACAGGTGAAGATTTAGGGATAGACTGAATTTTATTTCCTGCTGCAAATTTAATGTCCATAAAGTTTCCGCCTGCTCCGGAATCTATCATAGCTGTAGTTTAAATTTTATTATCACCATATTGCAAAGTGATAGGCACCACCAAATGAGGATGTTGAGTCATCATACCTTCTTCACCCTGAGCCAGAGAAAACAAGGGTTGTGTGACAGAATCCAGTTGGTCTGAAATCTTGGATTGGTGTTGAATCTGTGCACCCTCAGAAGTCATAGCTATTGTTCTTTTAGACTTGTTAGGGCAATTGATGGCATAATGCCCTGCACTACCACAATACAGACATAAGTTGTGAGTGCGTCGCCACTGTTTTTCTTCATTGGATAATGGCCCTCTTATTAGATCTACCTGCATAGCCTCAGGTTCAGAGTCTGTAGGTGTTTGTGGGGTCGGAGTAGAAATTCTTGAATAGAAAGTAGGAGTAGCACTTGGTTTAAAAGAGCCCTGTCTTTCCAATCTTCTTTCTGAAAGTCTCCGATCAATACGGATAGCCAACCGCACAAATGCATCAAACTCAACAGGAAGATCAACACGAGCTAGCTCATCTTTTATAGCTTCTGAGAGACCCCTTCTGAAGTGGAACCTCTGGGCTGATTGGTTCCAAGTAGTATCAGTAACCCACTGATTCAGCAGCATATTCAGCCACAGAGCGCCTCCCTTGATGTAAATGAAGGAGAGTGGCTTCTGCAGCACAGCGATTGGGATCATCAAAAACTAGGCACATGGCCTCAAGAAAGTCTTTTAAATTTCCCAAGATTGGACTGTCCTGTTCCAGAAAAGGGGAGCCCCAGGCCAGGGCTTCATCTTTGAAGAGGGAAAAAATAAATCCCACCTTCTCTCTTTCAGATGGAAAACGGTTAGGTAACATCATGAAATGCAAACGGCATTGATTTAGGAAACCCCTGAATTTTTTGCGGTCTCCTCCAAATTTTTCTGGTAGAGGCAAGCGGGCATCTTGTGCAGGTGTAACAGTAGTAGTAGCAGCAGCCGCAACATCATGTGCCCTGTAGCTGGTAAGCTCACTATGTATTGATCGAACTTCATTTTGCAGTTCAGCTACCTGATCCTGCAGCACTTGAATGGTCTGTGCCTGGGTCTGCATAGTTCTTGCATTAAAAGCAACCTGCTGGGCCAATGCAGAATCTGATCCGACGGTCTCCATGAATGGGCCAGATTATTCTGTAATGATATTGATGTTACAAAGTTTTGGAGTCCAGTAGCCAGATCAGCAATGTTTTCTGCCAGAGGTAGCCACTCATTACCCAGGTGGTTGAGCCCCTGAGCCTTGAGTGGCCTTCTGGTCTTAAGCAGAGATGGGAGACTGGAACAGAAAGATGATAATCGTAGTGAGGCAAGCCGAGGTCAGTGGGAAGGAGAAGCAGCAAAGTCAAAACAGTCCAAATTCAGCAACAGGAAGGAGAAACAGGAACACACTTGATTAGAGAATACAGGAACCACAATAATCTGGCAAAGGTACAGAGACAGGAAGTGGCTTTTATAGGCCAAGAACCAGACACCTGACCAGACACAGCTGAAGAGAGTTGTCATTGATAACCTTGACTCTACAAGCAATGGTATAAGATCTCAGGTAAATTTGCAAAAGGCAGGCTGGTGTACTGGTAAGGAAAAGATTTAGCACCATGTAAACCAGGGTTCAAAACCCAGCAGAGTCAGTTCCTCACATGATGTCTCACGAGTAGTGATGTCCCGAACGGTTGGCCGAACGGTTCGCCACGGATGGCGAACATAAACTTTGACCCTGTACCTCACAGTCAGCAGACACATTCCAGCCAATCAGCAGCAGATCCTCCCACCTCCTGACCCGCATGATGGTATACCATTTGCAAAAGTAGACAACCCAAGGTATTACAAATGGGGTCTATTCTTTTTTAGTAGCCACTTAGTCACAAACACTGGCCAATGTTAGCATTCATATTTGGCCAGTGTTTGTGAATAAGTGGCTAGTAAAAAAGACTGGACATACCCCATTTGCAATACCTTTGGTTGTCTTATTTTGCAAATGGTATGCCATCATGCGGGTAATTCTCATTCCAGGGCTACCATATGGTCTCAAAGGCAACATAACCAGTCTGGCAAAGTTTAATGTGTATTAACTGAAAAATTTTAGGTACTATATTTGATCCAGTAACTTTTCAAAACACAATAAAACCTGTACATTGGGGGTACTGTTTTACTTGTGAGACATTGCTGAATACAATTATGTGTATTTTATTGCAGTAACAGCTAACAGTATTTCAACGTGAAAAAAAGGAAATTCAAGCCTTATATTTGACTCAGTAACTTTTGAAAACACTATAAAACCTGTACATGGGGGGTACTGTTATACTCAGGAGACTTCACTGAACACAAATATTAGTGTTTCAAAATAGTAAAATCTTTCACAACAATAATATCGTCAGTGAAAGTACAGCTTGTGTGTGATATGTTTTACTGTTTTCAAACACTAATATTTGTGTTCAGCGAAGTCTCCTGAGTAAAACAGTACCCCCCATGTACAGATTTTATGGTGTCCTGGAAAGTTACAGGGTTAAATATAGGGCTTGCGAGCCAAATTCTCTGGACATTCTGCCTGGGTTGTCAGGCATCAGATTGTAATTAATAAAATGACTTAGTTATGCAAAAATATTATATGAATATAATTGTAGAATTTAAACATATATATATATATATGTATATATATATATATATATAACGAATAAAGAGGTGCACTCACAGGTCTTCTTCCAAACGTGAAGTTTATTCTGTTATTTCAAGGTTGTCCCAACATTTCGACCCCTAAGGGTCTTTTTCAATAAGTAATGTAAAATCCTCCATTCATTCATTTAATTAGCTATGTATGTATACTTCATTTTCCTTTTTTTTGCATGGCACGACAATTAGTAGTATTTATGTTTGTTTTTAGCGGTTGCTTAGCAACCTATACAAGACGCACATGCACGCACGTAGGCGTGCACACACGTCCCGACCGTGCACTTCCGGGTCCGGAGGGACAGCAGCACACACACACACCTGATTTGGTAAATTGTTCATTATTTATTATGTATATAAAGTGTATATGCACACTATCTATTTGATCTTGAAAAAGACCCTTAGGGGTCGAAACGTTGGGACAACCTTGAAATAACAGAATAAACTTCACGTTTGGAAGAAGACCTGTGAGTGCACCTCTTTATTCGTTATTTATATATTTTATACGCTGGTAGCACCAAGGCAAAAAAACTTAAGGGTGAGTGCTGTGATACAGTGGAAATATATATATATATTGGAAGGCGGGGCCTGAAGTTGTGGGAGGGGCTATGTCCCTTTAAAAGGGACTCCCCCTCCTACCTAGCTTACCTGCTGGTCCAGACGTCTTTTGGCAGCTTTCAGGACAGTTGAAGCTCTCAGCCTCCTCCTGACGGCTCGTTCCGCCCGCCACGGTGATTCCTTGCCTGATCAGTTAGTGAGCAGACCGGTATCATTGTACCAGTTTGCAGGCCTAAATATAGCCCGACCCGCTGAGGTCCACAGCTACTGTACACACACCGGGGGACAGCAGACCCCTCACGGACCTAGGTCATGGGGGTCTGCGGTTTTCCCACCGGGGTCTCTGTACGTTGCTACACAGTATACCCTCCCTCCCCCCCACTCAGGACTTTATTAAATGACCACATACACACATATAATTATATCTTATTGTATTGAATTATGTTCAAAATTTCCAGGAGAACAGTCTCTCATCTGTGATCCAGCTCCTAACCCTCCCCCCCCCACCCCCCCAACAATAATCGGAACTCTTATTTTCTGGCTTCACCTGCTTCCAATACCCCCCCATTTTACCTGACCACTATAGTCTCTGGCCATGATTACACCGCACATACTCAGAACTCCCACAAACTCACCACGGGGAGTCAGTGATATTGCTGGCGGCGGAACACAGCCCCAGGTAACCGTCGAGGGAGGCGAGTTACACTGCAAACCTCCACGAGCAGCCTAACAGGTGCACAGACAGGTACACCGTTTGTGCAAATTAAATCCACCAAACAAGTTCCTCTGCTGGCTCTCCTTCTCCCTCCACCCCCAAAGGTTTGATTCACCACAAACGGCGGTTCCCCCGGGCAGCAGGAATCAGCCGCGAGTAATTACACACGGGGGCAGAGTTGCCATCAAGCAGGCTCCCTCGCTCAGTCAATTGGCTGGCTGAATCGAGATTACAGCCCTAACATTAGCAACGGCAGAAGGGCGATGCACTTAGGCATGCAAGGCTCACCACTCTCAGCCATTTGCGGGGCTCAGAGTGAGCAAGTCCTACACTGGTAAAGGGGTATCTAAGACTATTAAGATAGATTTTCTGGTTATTAGAACATAATTACAATTCCCCAGGTCACCACTGGTGCTTTCACATCTGATTCTGTGTCTGGTTTGATTGGTCAATATTATCACATGTTCACCTCTGATTTTATGTTATGGTGTTTTAGTGCCAGCATCAATATTTGGTATTCACAACCCACATATCCCACATAGGGTTAACAGGTCAGGTGCAGCACAGGGCCACCTGGTGGCCTGGAAGCACATAACCTCTTATGTACAAATACAGTAACCTTGGCATGTCATTACAATTCCATATCCTAAGTCACATAATTCTCATCAATGCTGCGGGTATTCAGGCAGTATGGGAATTAATTGTCCAGATCACAAGTTCTCGTATTCTAACACCTGTATTTTGTCATTGGGTCTACAGATCTGGTTTGTATTGTAGACCACAATCGCAAGTAATAACTTGATTCACAATTGGTACGGGCATTTGGTAACAGCACTAGTTCTCCAGCCTTACATGGGGGACATGAAGCAGCACATGTCAACTCTGTATTTGTCATTCAAATCTCTGCATCCGCTTTCAGGATTCAGAGAACTAGACAAAGTCAAGAGTATTGGGTGTCCTTCCATTGGTACGTACACGATAAGTTACAATCATACGTCACTCAGACGTAATATGGCACGCAGGGCACAAGCACATAAAGGTACGCTGGATACAACGATACCGAGAGCACATTTACTATACTAACATAACTTATTCTATACTGGTGTTACAGACTTATCACGCCAAGCTCAGACAGACTTGGCTCGTCAGATCCTACACTATATGTTACATACCAGAACAAGTTCTTACTTCATCCTAAGGTATAGGCCTCCCCCCTTAGCAGAGTCTCAGACTGCCGCAGAACAATGAACATACAGGGTTCATACAGATACGCCCCTTCCGGTTCCTTAAAACACTGTTTTAGTATAAAGGTTCATTCCATAGAGATGTATCGGTATGGCCAGCTAATCATTACCCCAACCATATGGTACCAGCAAACCTCAAAGGACATCAAAGGAGGGCAAGGATGTTAATCTCGCCTCGCTTCTCATTTACTTCCAGGATGGCACAGAGTACCGCTAGGTATTTCTTCCAGGCACCATGCACCTTAGAGATATAGGTCCTGCGAGGCCAACATCCATCCTCCACAAAATAGGTAACAACGCCACTCGGGCCAATTCATAGCCATATGCCTCGCATGTTGCATAGCAAGGGAATCACTCGTCACACCCCCTCCGCAAATCAAAGACTCATCCCTTGTAAGCCCACATCCAGCAGATCAGCCGCTCCTGCCAACCATAGGCAGAGCCGACCCAGCCACTTGGCAACCGATAGGGACTCACCGGTCACCAGTCTAATGAATTGTTTCACTACTTCGGCACTAGTTAAAACATCTGTATACACCCTCAAGAGGAACTCATGATTCCTACACATATACATTTCAGCATATCCCAAGTTCCAGAAGAAGGAGATGAAATTTCTATTCCAAGTACTCCAACTAGGACTGCCTCCCCCACAAAAGGAGACTCCAGCAGTCCATCTTCTATTAGATCGTGGACCATCCCTCGAATCACGGCCAATTTACGCAGGGAAACATACCCTTTACAGCTACGGCCCGCAAAGCAGAACTATACATGCTAATGCAAGCATATACTAACAAATCAGACATGGGGGAAAGCAAGTGGCACGAGCAAGGCTAACCTGTTTACCAGGATCTATAGTAATATCCATGAGGCAGAGGAACAATAGACTATAGAGATTGGAAGCCCGTAGCTGTCCAGTCGTGACACCAGGAACCACTCGCAACAGATATTCCGGGCCCTCCCCATTCCCAACCCGGTAATTCTAAACACGCTCATCATCTTAGGGCCTCAAGTCATTACACCAACCATATGGTACCAGCAAACCTCAAAGGACATCAAAGGAGGGCAAGGACGTTAATCTCGTCTCACTTCTCATTTACTTCCAGGATGGCACAGAGTACCGCTCATTACAAGTCATGGCATCACAGCACAGCTATCATGTTCCCCGTATAGACCATAAAACAATCACGTTACCCTGAAAGTTACGGTTCGATATCAGTATGACCATTTTTCAATTATGGCTACGCTGTCATAACCAGTAACTTTCATCAGATCTACAACTTAATAAACCATCAACCCCACCCCATTAAATTCCACTCAGACCTACGTTACCTCCCAGTAACGCAGGAACTACATTGGGCCGCTCTCAACCTCTTATGCATAGTCCTCACACAAAGCCATCTAAAGGGCCTTTGCAACATAATTCAAGTAACCTTAGAGGACAAATACGTCTTATTTGGGGCACTAAGTTCAAATATCAGCTGGATAGGAATGAATGCGTAAAGTGCAGCTATCTCACAGCTTCTCCACATACATTATGATTCGTCCTGAGTTATCATGTGGGTCATTTAAGTTTCCCGGGGTCGTCCTTAGTAGCCAGCCGCCATTGGGACTTACATAATCAATTCCAGACTGGACTATTCCAACATCACCGCTGCGTATTAGAACAGTTCATATACATCATATTATACTGTACTTCCCGCTTTCCTGGCTTTTTGACTGCTCGGGCAACCAAGGTACAAGTTACCACATTAGCCATGCACGTGCAATGCCTATGGTATGACCTTACCCAGCATCTAGGCTTTTAAGTTCCAACTTGCAAGGGGAAACATGACCTTAGCATACCGCTGCCAATTTATTCACAACCACATGCTTCATATGCTGCAAGCGACCCACCAAAGGGCTAACCACTATAGCATACTGGCAGCCCCTCATTTGGGCTAGTACATACGGCATAGGAGTTACAATTTGACATAAGTTTGCAATTTTGTCACAACCTACCACAGCAGGCCTCTACATGGGGCCCTCACTAGGCCTTCATTCTCACGTTACATACAACCCACTGCTAGCAATCCACTATGACTCAATTCTCACCCACAGGGGGCAATACTGTCACTATACCCCACTCCCTCTAACATGTAAACTCACTGAGCAGGCCCTCAATCCCTCTGTTACTGTGTCACTATACCCCACTCCCTCTAACATGTAAACTCACTGAGCAGGCCCTCAATCCCTCTGTTACTGTGTCACTATACCCCACTCCCTCTAACATGTAAACTCACTGAGCAGGCCCTCAATCCCTCTGTTACTGTGTCACTATACCCCACTCCCTCTAACATGTAAACTCACTGAGCAGGGCCTCAATCCCTCTGTTACTGTGTCACTATACCCCACTCCCTCTAACATGTAAACTCACTGAGCAGGACCTCAATCCCTCTGTTACTGTGTCACTATACCCCACTCCCTCTAACATGTAAACTCACTGAGCAGGGCCCTCAATCCCTCTGTTACTGTGTCACTATACCCCACTCCCTCTAACATGTAAACTCACTGAGCAGGCCCTCAATCCCTCTGTTACTGTGTCACTATACCCCACTCCCTCTAACATGTAAACTCACTGAGCAGGCCCTCAATCCCTCTGTTACTGTGTCACTATACCCCACTCCCTCTAACATGTAAACTCACTGAGCAGGACCCTCAATCCCTCTGTTACTGTGTCACTATACCCCACTCCCTCTAACATGTAAACTCACTGAGCAGGGCCTCAATCCCTCTGTTACTGTGTCACTATACCCCACTCCCTCTAACATGTAACCTCACTGAGCAGGCCCTCAATCCCTCTGTTACTGTGTCACTATACCCCACTCCCTCTAACATGTAAACTCACTGAGCAGGACCCTCAATCCCTCTGTTACTGTGTCACTATACCCCACTCCCTCTAACATGTAAACTCACTGAGCAGACCCTCAATCCCTCTGTTACTGTGTCACTATACCCCACTCCCTCTAACATGTAAACTCATTGAGAAGGGCCCTCAATTCCTCTGTTACTGTGCCACTATACCCCGCTCCCTCTGGCATGTAAACTCACTGAGCAGGCCCTCAATCCCTCTGTTACTGTCACTATACCCCACTCCCTCTAGCATGTAAACTCACTGAGCAGGCCCTTAATCCATCTGTTACTGTCACTATACCCCACTCCCTCTAACATGTAAACTCACTGAGCAGGGCCCTCAATCCCTCTGTTACTGTGTCACTATATCCCACTCCCTCTAGCATGTAAACTCACTGAGCAGGGCCCTCAATCCCTCTGTTACTGTGTCACTATACCCCACTGCCTCTAACATGTAAACTCACTGAGCAGGGCCCTCAATCCCTCTGTTACTGTGTCACTATACCCCACTCCCTCTAACATGTAAACTCACTGAGCAGGCCCCTCAATCCCTCTGTTACTGTGTCACTATACCCCACTCCCTCTAACATGTAAACTCACTGAGCAGGCCCTCAATCCCTCTGTTACTGTGTCACTATACCCCACTCCCTCTAACATGTAAACTCACTGAGCAGGGCCCTCAATCCCTCTGTTACTGTGTCACTATACCCCACTCCCTCTAACATGTAACCTCATTGAGCAGGGCATTCAACTCCTCTGTTCCTGTGCGTCAAACATGTCTGGTTACAAATATATACGTGTCTGCTAGTCCTCCCATTGTACAGTGCTACGGAACTTGTTGGCACTTTGTAAATAATAATATATTGAGTAGATTTGTGCATTCAATTTGAAACTAACTGCAATATGATTCATGATTCATAGTACCTTCTGTGATTGATGTTTAGGAGACAGTCACTGAATGTTAACTATATTCTCAGATTTAGTGAGAAGTGGCCAATGGGGGGAAAAATGTAGGAGCAGTAAAAAAAATGTCTATATTGATATCTTTATATTAAAATATATAGTATATTAATAATGATTTAATCTGATGGACAATCTGACCGCTAGGGACAGGGAATCCATGAAGAAATTAAAAAAATTGCAATTTAGCAGACTAGACATGGGACAGCTCCTGCTGTACTTAATTAAAAAAAATTTTTTTAAAAAGGGCACAATAACATAAAAGGACTCTGAACTGGGGTCATAGTCTGAGACAGCAGGGACCACAGGGACCCACAGAGGGCTTCCCTCTCCTAACCACCAACGCACTAAGGACTCCTCGGAGATCTACATTTACTATTCACCTCTCTTCTTTCTTCCATACTCTATTCTCCATGCCCTTCTTCTTTCTTTACTACTTTCTTTCACTTCTTCAGATAGGAATGAGGTAATGACTAGATCACGATTTCCATTGCTTCCTTACTGTCCTGTTATTGATTCATGGAATCTCTTGGAAGGTACACATTTCCTATCCAAACACAAGATACGCTACCTGCAGCACCAACAGATGTAGCATTATAACTTCATAGCTTCTATATGTATATATATAAAGCAAGACATATTTTGCCATAAATTGTGACATGTTATGGACGGTGGTATCACTGGACAGATTATCTACATATTACTCTTGACTTGTATTATTACGGCATGATATTTTCATTCAATTAAAGTGTTTATTGATGCCAACCTGGCTTGGTTGCTTTGAAGGCTATTGCAACAGTAATCGTCTTTGCCAGGACACAGGAAATGCACAGTGCAAAAACATTGTGGAAATGTTACAGAATACATAAAGGAGAATGGAGACATGAATGTAAACATATGTCACATAGTTTAGAACGAGTTAGCGTATGGATCCTTATGAGCATGCAGGTTGATGCAGGTTGTGTTGGTTACTATATATTCTATTAAATTGCTTACTCATTGGCTGTGGACAGTAGGGGGAAATAGAAAAATAAAATAAAATAAAAATGGAAATAATCCAGGGCTCTATGAGAATGCGCAGTGCATTCAATCCATCTGTGTTGATGAATAATATGGCATGAGGGATTGAGGGGGTAATGTGTGTGGGTTAGCACTGGCGAGAGTGAGAGAGGAGGGGGCAAGGGGGAAGAGAGGATAAAAGAGATGGGGAAAGAAAGAGTGCAGGAGAGAAAGTTGGGAGAAGGAGGAGAGAGAGGAAAAAAAGGGGGGGGAGGCAGGGTGAGTAATGTGGTGGATGCAGCCCAACCTATCTCTCCACCCCCCCACTTAAAGCAACCACCACTGCACCACGCCGCCCATCAAGTTGAAGGGGGATGTGGCCCAGGATTACAGCATGTTTTAATGTACAAAAAAATTGAATGTTTGACATGATTTTATGTCCATGACTAAAGAATAGAAAAAAATAAAATAAAATAAAACATATTGATTTATTTATTTTTACCGTGCCTCCTTTTTACCCTTTGTTGGTTAACTCTTTTAACTTAATCAGGGAACCAGATGGCAGTGCATTTACAAAATATACATAATATGAATGTAATGTGCAGCACACTAATTGGCCCGTTTGCATATTCTTTGTGTTCGACCAAATGTTCTTTTTTTTATTTTATTTTTTATTATTTTTATTTTTATAATTTGTATGGACAAAAAACTTACATGTTTTTGTTACTTTGGACCTATTGGTTGAATCCCCTCTCAACGCAATTACCCATCTAACAGATATGTCATTAGATAATGTGTTTTGGTTAGATTGCCTACTGTCTTGACATGTTTGTATATACAGGATCTAGCGTTGATGGTATTTCAGTTATTAAGGTCTTTGCACTCATTATTCTGTTCATCTAATATTTCTTCATGCTTTCTAAATACATGTTTCATTTTTTCTTTTGATGCAAATGTTTCTCAATTGTATGCCTCTCTTTCTATTCTCATTATCTGATATATTGCACTCATTATATTTTATAAGTCCTTACATTGGAATTCAGTCTACTACTTTACAAAAGTAATTCTAAAATAAACGCAATGGTACCATAGCAACTGACCACTGACATCTGACATAATTTCAGTGTCCTCTAGAGTTTGTGCGTGATAATCCATTTGCGGCATGAATTTCAGATTATTACTGTAGAGCAGTGCACTATAACCCTGTTTAATAGTGTCTTGGTGTTGAGGGTCACTCAACTCGTTTCCCCCCCAGCATTCAGTCCTACAACTGCCAATAGAGCATGAAATGTTTCTACTTTTAGAAAATGTCAAAGGAGTGTTGGGATTCTACCACCTGGCAAGAACACTCATTATCACTTGTACCATTCTCAGTTGACAGATTTATACAGATAATTCTGGTGACTCAGCAAGCAGCTTGAATTAACTGTATATTGAGTGTTCTTCTGCAATGTTTTCATTTGAAACATTTTTTATTTTTTCATAATATTAATTTTTCTAATTGTATTTTATTTTGTCTGTTTTAACTTTACAAAATATTTACATTGTATTACACCATAATATTCATGCTTTTCATTTTCTTTATAATTCGGATTTATTGGTTCACCAGGTTCTTCACCTTATTTTTATGGCAACACATTAATTCTTCCTTCATTTTTTTCTTTAAATTTCCTCTTGTGCACTATACTTTGTCTGGCTTAGCCAGCAAATATAAATGGTAGAAATAACTCTGCACGTGTTCTTGAGCCAGTTGTCCCAAACATCTATTAATTGAATGACATGACATGCTCCAAACTAGCAATCACCAAAGTAACAGACTCAATTAGCTAATTTGTGTGTCTTTTTCAG
Organism: Pelobates cultripes; assembly: GCA_933207985.1. NCBI lineage: Eukaryota > Metazoa > Chordata > Amphibia > Anura > Pelobatidae > Pelobates > Pelobates cultripes. Next base: position 29,168,970 of record OW240918.1, on the reverse strand, counting down.
TAATATATTGAAGCCTAAGGTTTTTTTTTTTTTTTTTTTAACAAATAAAATTTAAACAAGTTAATTAAAATTATAGTATTTATTCTGCAACTTAGCAAATTCTACTTATAAACATGACTATATATAATTTATAAATAAGTTATTTTCTTACATATGTTTTTTAATATGTTATTTTTATTTTACTTCTGCTCTTTGTCTCTTTTCATGAGATGCTCTCTGGAGTTCATGTTGGGTCGGAACAATATAATGAAACATTTTGGCACAAAAATACAGATAACCACAGCCCAGCTGGAACAAAGAATGGCAAAGACCTCCATGGCAACTGTGTTCTTTCCATGAGCGCTAAGATAAGCTGGAACGAAGGACACCCAGACGCTGAGGAAGGCCAGCATGCTAAATGTGATGAACTTGGCTTCATTGAAACTGTCTGGAAGGTGTCTCACCAAGAAGGCAAAAATAAAACTGATAGCAGCCAGAAGGCCAAGATATCCAAGCATGATCCAGAAAAAAACACCTGATAAACCTTCATTACAGGTAACAATGATGACTCTAGATAGTGTCTGAGTGTCATATTCTGGAAAAGGAGGGGAATGAGATAACCAGAGTACACAGATACATAGCTGGATAAGGACACAAATCCCCATAGCAGAATACGAGACCTTGATCCCTGACCATTTTTGTAACATTGAACCTGGCTTGGTTGCTTTGAAGGCTATTGCAACAGTAATGGTCTTTGCCAGGACACAGGAAATGCACAGTGCAAAAACCATGCCAAATGCCACCTGGCGCAGCAGGCACATCACAGGCTGTGGATAGCCGATGAAAGCTAGGGCGCAAAGAAAGCAAAAAGAGAGACACAGTAAAAGAAGGCAACTGAGAGACCAGTTATTGGCTCTAACTATTGGAGTAGTTCTGTGGCAGAAAAAGACCATCAAAATGTAGACAGGGATGGTAGAAGAGAAAAGAGCAATGGCTGCCAAGCTTACACCCATTGGGTCTTTGTAGGACAGAAATTCAGGAGCACGGGGTAGACATCTGCCCTGTTCTTGATTTGGCCACATGTCCCAGGAACATTGTTGACACTCAACGGCATCTGAAAGGAAGCATGAATGTAAACATTTTTTGTAAGACATATGGATTTGTTATAACACATTATAAACTAGTTACAGTACCTGTCTGATTAGATATTTTCCCTTGAGGACAGTGAGCACACTCATAACAGCAGGAGGGTTTTCCTGGTATTGTCACCTTTTGAAACCCAGAGGGACAACTTGGACTGCACTTGGAGTATGGAACCTAAGATAAATATAATTATGACCTACATTTAGTATTTTTGACTACACTTTTCAAATACTTTAATATTACTGGAAACAATAACATCAATATTTTTTATTTATTTAATTTTTTAAATTCCATAATTCTTTTCTTTCTTTTTTTTCCTCTTAAATTCCATGGACTATACAATATTCTGGGGCTTTTTTGCTACCTGTATCCATATATTGTGTGCCATCTTCTTGGTGTATTTATGACTATCCTTACATAATGTGTGTATCAAAACCTTGCTTTGTTCTTGTTTATTCTATATTGTTACTTGTACTGGTACTTATGGTGTCATATATTTGACACTGTTGCACATAGAAGGCTTATCAATAAACTTCAATCTTTAAGTTTGGATTCCAATATTGTTGGGTAAGGCAGTGGCTGAGTGACAGGCAACAGAGGGTTGTAGTTAATGGAATATATTCGAAGCTTGGACTTGTCACCAGTGGGGTACCTCAGGGATCTGTACTTGGACCCATTCTCTTTAATATTTTTATTAGTGATATTGCAGAAGGTCTTGATGGTAAGGTATGTCTTTTTGCTGATGATACTAAGATATGTAACAGGGTTGATGTTCCAGGAGGGATAAGCCAAATGACAAATGATTTAGGTAAACTAGAAAAATGGTCAGAATTGTGGCAACTGACATTTAATGTGGATAAGTGCAAGATAATGCATCTTGGACGTAAAAACCCAAGGGCAGAGTACAGAATATTTGATAGAGTCCTAACCTCAACATATGAGGAAAGGGATTTAGGGGTGATTATTTCTGATGACTTAAAGGTAGGCAGACAATGTAATAGAGCATCAGGAAATGCTAGCAGAATGCTTGGTTGTATAGGGAGAGGTATTAGCAGTAGAAAGAGGGAAGTGCTCATGCCATTGTACAGAACACTGGTGAGACCTCACTTGGAGTATTGTACACAGTACTGGAGACCGTATCTTCAGAAGGATATTGATACCTTAGAGAGGGTTCAGAGAAGGGCTACTAAACTGGTTCATGGATTGCGGGATAAAACTTACCAGGAAAGGTTAAAGGATCTTAACATGTATAGCTTGGAGGAAAGACGAGACAGGGGGGATATGATAGAAACATTTAAATATATAAAGGGAATCAACACAGTAAAGGAGGAGACTATATTTAAAAGAAGAAAAACTACCACAACAAGAGGACATAGTCTTAAATTAGAGGGACAAAGGTTTAAAAATAATATCAGGAAGTATTACTTTACTGAGAGGGTAGTGGATGCATGGAATAGCCTTCCAGCTGAAGTGGTAGAGGTTAACACAGTAAAGGAGTTTAAGCATGCGTGGGATAGGCATAAGGCTATCCTAACTATAAGATAAGACTAGGGACTAATGAAAGTATTTAGAAAATTGGGCAGACTAGATGGGCCGAATGGTTCTTATCTGCCGTCACATTCTATGTTTCTATGTCTACCTATCTGTAACCATACACTACCTGTAAATCCCCTGTGTTCCATTTTATTGAAGTACTGTCTAATATCAAAGTAGTTCCACTTGGGGCGCTTGAATTATAAATTCCAACTATAATCTGTTCCAAATTTCCTGTAGCCCCCAGTTGCCAGTTTACAATATCGTATATTGCTGGTGGGTCCCCTTTATCATTGAAGAAAATTTGTGTTTTATCATCAGCCTGAAAGTTTATATTTTTTACATAATGGAGCAACTGGGAAAGTAAAAGAAAAAATTGTGTAAATATGTTGTCAAACTTAAGGGCCGATTATTTAGAAATGGTTCTTGGTAAATTATCTTACTTGCCAAGGTCGGAAAGATGAGATTTTAGCACATTCTCCATGATGGAATGGTCCAGCACCAGGTTTGCATTGAAGGAGACTTTTCAAGGCCCATGCAAAGGTGTAAACACAGGTATAGACATTAAATGGTAGCCTAAAATCTGCTATAGTTAAAGAGCTCTCCAGTGTTTCTCCACCTGTACATTGGGTTGTTCCATTATTAATGTTCACAAACCACTTACACAAAAATATTTGTTCCCAAATAAACTTGGCAAAGTCACCATCTGGATATTTTGAAGGATGAAAGCTGGTGAGATACTCGCTGAATCCCAGAATCTTCCCACTGTGCACAGCAAAACCAATAGTGCCTAGCAAGATTTGTTGAAATCTTTTATTGGACAGAAGAGCAGATGTTGACCAGGATTCACTGGCTACCCACAGTTTGCCAGACACATTTTGCTTTAGTAACTCTTCCAGCACTGACATGAATTCAAAAGCAGATGAAACCACAACAATAACTCTAGCTGTTGACTCTCTGATGGTCTTGACAATCTGTGGGGCATTTCTGTTTGGATCGTTGCTCAAGATGTTCTCAACAAAGGCCACACATGCTCCAGACATGAGCAACTCCTGTTTAATCACCTGGATACCAAACTGACCATAATCATTATCAGTGGCCAAGAGTCCAATCCATGACCAACCAAAGTGTGTAACAAGCTGAGCTAGTCCTCGAGACTGAAACTCATCACTAGGTATTGTCCGGAAGAAGGATGGGAACTGATTCCTATTACTCAGGATGGGGCTAGTAGAAAAATAACTGACCTGTAAGATACAAACATTAGTCATGAAATATACACTTTGCTTTCCATTTTAAAATGAGATATAATCTGCCTACATTGGTATGTACAAAAAATAAACAGAAAATTAGATATGTGCAAAAATGTATTTTAAGCTATTTATTTATTCAATTTATGCTATTCGTCCCCCCCCCAACAAAAAAATCCTGCTAATCGTAGAACAAATCAATTCCCGACATTTGGTTTGTTCATAAATTAACCTAAGCAGTACCAAATCTGAACTGGTACCTTTTTAAAGAATAATTTTAGTCCAGTTCTGATTCAAAGGTTCTTTACTCGTTTTATCATCCTTATAATTGCTAGTGTTATTCTCCTACCTGTGGATATCTATAGAGTCCCAATATTTGAGCCATTAAGATGGAACGTGTCGATCCAGAGTCACCGATGATACCAGCGAGATGTGTTTTCTCTTGCCATTGGTAATTGGGGATGCTCTTGCTCCCCCCTGATAACATCCAAAAAGTCCCTTCCACTGCCCGTCTCATGGCAGCACAAGTGTCAAAAAGTTTGATCCCTAAAGTGATGTTAGGAAGAAGGTCTGGATTTGCATTAATTTCCTCCACAGCAAATTTCATGGCTTGCAAGCTCTGGTAATGGTCAAATCCAAACCTTATAGGAGAGAACATAGATTATAAAACAATGGCAGCCATTCTAGTTGGAAGCAAATACTTAAAGTACACATTTAGAAAGCAAATTTATGCTAGAAGCAGGAAGAGAGATAGTGACAGTAGGTGTGTGTGGGTTTTGTATGCATGGGGTCTAGGATGAGATCGATTGGGGCTAGGAATAAGAGAGCAGAGAAATGAGTGCAGGGCATGAGATGAGTGAAGGGAGATTGTAGCAGAGAGTTGTAATGTTGAGTTTGTTGGGGAGTTGAGGGATGTGGGTGTAAGGAGAGATTTTGACAACATATGAACATTGCAGATACTTATTTACCCTCTACTGCATTTGTAAACAATAAATCCAATATGTAACATAATAAATCCATACTCTATTATTAAGGCTCGAGGGTTGATCCAGAAAAAGAGCGAAAAGGACTCAAGTGTAAGATATGTGAGGTAGGAGAAAAGTAGAAACTACAAAAAAAAGTATAATGCAAAAAAAATATAAAAACATGTGTGTGTATATATATATATATATGCAAGATAAAAAAAATTTGAAAAAAAATCTGCAATATATGGAAGTGTGTTGAACAGTATCACCAGTATCCTATTATAACATCGTCGCTGTGAAGATGTACTATGTGTGTAGTACAAAGTGCACCCCATTGGACCCACTTTGATGTGGATTCTCTACTGCATAGATAAGAGGCAAAAGTTCTAGGAGATAACCTGTTGCGAGTATGTTTTCCTGGCACTATAGTGGTCCTTTAAGGACAACGATACAGGACAGGGTACTTACCCGCTCGCCGGCGATCTCACGCCGGCGTTCGTGATGAGGGAGACTTACCTGGCATCCCAGAGAGTCCCCTGCTGCTGATTGGCCCTCCTGAGCAATGTGATCGTAGGTGGAATAGCCAACCATAGCAGTGCCAGCAGGGGGAGTCCCCCTGCTGTCTGTAAAAAGTTAAATAAAAATTTTAAAACAGTTTAAAATAAAATAATATATACATATATATATACACACGATAGATATGTATATATACACACACAATATATATATAGATATATTTATATATATGATCTAAGTATATATATTCACTTTTACATACATACACAAACCATGAATAATTCCTTGCACTCAAGCTTCAAATCCATATACATTAATGCAAAGGGTGGCAGTCCTTTTTGGGGATGTATATATTTACCAAATTGTCAAAGCGTGGATTGCATTCACGGACTTTGTAAACTAAAATTATTTATTCCATCAAAAAAAAAATTAAAAAAAAATATATATATATTAATATCAAAATACACGTAGAATTATATTGATTAAATATATATAATTATAATTATATTTATTTATATATAATATAAAATAAATACATATGTAAATATGTAAAAAAATAATAAAAAATAAATAATGTAAATATATATATATATAGAGAGAGAGAGAGAAATCCTTGTTCCCTGCACTCAATTTAATCGGTCTTGTTGCTTGCCTCGGTGCGAACTCCAGCCACTCTATATAATCCACGAAGAGTGCACTCATAGGACCTTTAGAATCAAAATAGTGTTTTATTTGAGCAAATAAATGCATATAAAGTCGATGTTTCAGTCCAAACAGACTTCTATCGAGGTCTTGATAAAAGTCAGTTTGGACTGAAACGCTAACAAATACATGCAAATTAACCAGACATTTCCTTAAATGCATTTCGTATTTCTTGTACTGGTTTAAGTATGTACCATGTGTAAGCTGAAGATTTCCATTGACACTGTGATTTTATAATGTGCACTGGTATGTTGGTGCTGGAGGCTGTGGAGGCCACCCTATATGGAAGGAGTGACCCGAGTAGGTAGAAGGGTTGAGGACCAGTTGGGTTAACAGAGATCTGACATATCTCAAGAATGTAGAGGTAGTAAACACTGAGCCTTGTACTACAAATAATGGTTGTGATGGTTGTGAGGTAGGGTTTTGAAGGTATGAATCTAGGACTGCAACTGGGCACCATTTATTGTGGGTAGGAAAATATGTTATCTCTACTGGTGGTGCTTGTTGGCTCGTTTCGGAGTGTGATAGAGCCAAAAGGTAGTGATCCATGTGTTTATGTAGGTGGGATCATAGAAGACAATGAGTTGTCTGATTTGTAGTGATAGTAGTAAATTCTCTTGGCTTTAGAAACTGGTAGAAAGCTATATATATGACTGTTTTAATTACTGTGTTGGTGTTGGAATCAAATGGTTTTAAATCTAATCAGTTAGATAAGGATTTGAAAAGGTGGTTGTCTATGGGTAGTCTCTGTGATGTACATGGGGGAACTGTTTTCTTAATACCTCTGAGTATGTGCTTTATCTGATATGATGTTTGGCCATAAGGTTAGCATGTGGTGTTGAATGCCTGTCAGATATAATTTTATGGTGGTGTGAGATAATTTCAGTTTAAGATGGCAAAAAGAAGCAAAGCCTAGGATAGATGCCACAGCAGCCGCCACAATGGGATAGATCTCAAAAAGAGCTGAGGTAGTGGGAAAGCCTTCCAGATCCTGGACTTCTACAGGCCAACTACCCCAAAGCCATTCGTTCCCATAAATTGCTGCAAAACCCATGGTAGATGCCGCGTTTGACTATATGGTTGGTGATTTCTCAGACAATCCTGCTTATATCATTCCATGTGGTTAAGAACTTCTTCCACATGTGTAGGTCTGCTGTGGCTTGTGTATCTAAGGGCAGTCTATTATCGTCATCTCGGAAATGTGGGAAAAGGCAAAGTAATTTAGATATGAAAGCGCGGCCTTGTGGTATGATGCGCATGGCAAAATTTAAAGAACCTAGTAGGGATTGTAGCTCCTTGCGGTTGCAAGAACCAAGCAGAAGGTAGTGATTTATGTTGTTGAGAATGTTCCCTATTTTGTCTTGTGGTAAACTTGCTTGCATGGATGCAGAGTCAAGTTGGATGCCAAGGAATGTAATTAGAGTATCCGGGCTTTCTGTGTTTTTAAGGAAAACTGGGACACCCAAGTGGTCAAACAGGCTTATTGCTTCCTTGAAGCTGCTAGGGGGAAAAGTTTTCTCTTTGACCATCAAGAAGTCATCTAGATAGTGTATGACTGTGGGGCATCTGGATATGTTCAATAATAACCAGCAAAGAGTTTAGACAAATATATTGAACATTTTTGGGCTACTATTTGACCCAAAAGTTAAACGGGAGAAAAAATAGTAACTGCCTTCCCATTTAATACCATGTAAGTGCCAAAGTGTGGGGTGGATTGGTAGCAGTTTGAATGCGTTGATGATATCAGTCTTACTTAACCAAGCTCCAACCCCTGCTTGAATGATGGCTGTAATGGCATGATCATTGGAAAACTCCTCAGAGGGTATGAGGGAGTTGAGACTTGGTGTAGCAGAGGTGTGTGGTGCTGACAAGTCTATGATCAGTCTCTGTTTGAGGGAAGATTTCCCTGTGACAATCTCAATAGGGTTTGTTCTCCATGCTGCAAATGGTGGGGATTGGAAAGGCCCGAGTAGAAAGCCCTCTGCAATTTTTTGGGCCTGAGTGTATTTATAGCCGTTGGGTTCTGTTGTTCTGACTGCAAGTTTGGTCATTCAATATTCCCTGAAGACATATGTACTATACCTGTATGGAAGCTCTCTGACAACCTCCGAGATTAGGATATCTACTAGATGTCTGGAAGGGTGATGAGTCAGTAATGCTGAAAATGCAGTATTGTTTACAGATGTTAAGTACTGTTTAGGGTACATTTTATTGGGACACATGGTTTTAGCATGTGCCCTGAAACATTTTGAACATATATGCAACAGTCTGCATGCACTGAAACTACATGTGACAACATTGAAATTGTTGCAAATCTGGGATTTGCCAAAAAATATAATGGGACAACCCAATTTGTCTCTGGTAGTTCTTTCAGTTCTAGCAGAGCTGCTAGGGACTGGAGTTTAAGAGTGATCGTCCGCTGTGTTGGGACAAAAGTTGGTCGTATGGGTAGTAGAAGAGCAGGATGCACAAGCTGGTGTCTTAAGACCTGCAAAGTGTCTGCAGAATATCTCGGTATCCAGTTTGCTCCAGTTGGTTCTGTGGAATTGGGAGAGAGCACCAGACCCTTCGGCTGAAAAAGACCCATGGTAGCTGTAAAATGCTGTACCACCATATTTGTTGCCTAGGTCTACCAGCTTGTGCATGTATAGGTCAAATTCTTCCCTTCAGATTGGGTAAAATGCACAAATCACATCTCTATAAATGCCAGAAGTTTAAACAAACTCAGGGATGGTCGGTTTCCTGTTTAACCTTGAATCCCTGGTTCTAATTACCACAGATACATCATCATAAGCATACTTTTTTTTTCAACAATATCCTGGGAGGCAATTAGCAGAGATGCTAAGTTGACATCTTTACCTTCCAGGATATCTTTCTTATATATGTGAGCTGGAATCATGTGTGCAGGGTTAATGTCCTGGACATCAAAAGAAGTGACTGAACCAGTTTACTGTAGCTGGAGACCCAGCCTTAGTAAGGGCTCTGGTGACCGACTCGAGATTCTCCAGCCTGTCATTCACTTTGCTCGTGGAATTCATGAGTGATGATAACATTGCATGGATGTCACCCGAGTTGGTGTTGCTGGTGCCTTCCCCGCCTCTATGTTATCTGTTGATGTACGGAGCAGTTTAAAAAGTACTTTTCTTGCTGTAGCTGGGTAGGGGATTTGTCGCCTCCTTAGCTCGGTAGTAATGCGTGGGATCATCCAGGATCTTATCGATGTAGGACTAGCAACATCACCTCTACGTGAAGGTGTGCCCGATCTAGCTAGGTAGAGAGAAATCCTCGCCATCTTCTTGAGATGAAGATTGCCATTATTATTTGCACAACAGGGGTCTTGTACTGGCTTGCTAGCTAAAGCCGTGTGGCAAAACAATTATTCTTGGTTCTGGTGACTTTTGAGGCCCTACTAGTTGACAAGTGGCTTGAGAGGCTCTAACTATGCATTGGCGCAAGGGGATTTTTTGTGGCCACCGAACATAGTGGCAGCGTGTCGGCCTCTCTGTGACTAAGCAGAAAATAGGAAAGGGATTGACAGGTGAGGCCCTCTCTATGATACCGTGTGAGGCGGCTAGCTAACGAGTGGCCGATGGGTGTATACCTCCGAGTGTGAGGCGGGGTGTTGGCCTCGCGGGATCACTAACAGAAGGCGTAGAAGCCGAAGAAAGGAAATACCTATTGGACCCTAGAGTCCATAATTGCCAGTACATGAATATCTAAACCTGGGGGAACGAGATGTATATATACCAACATGAGCAGGTGTACGTAACTGTTTAAGTATGGTCTATGAATTGATTACGTTGTTTAGGCTTTAGTAGTACCTGTAACCTGAAAGGATAAAACAATGTATGAAGTAATGAATATAGACATACCATCCTTATCATAATATATGTAACATACATGTATAAGAGCAAAGCGCTCTGTCAAATAGTTACTTGTATGTTGCAAATTCCTCCCCGTATGTGAGGATACTATAATACCTTAGGCCCCCATTCATGCATGAATAGCCGCACTCAGAAGGTGTGACTGTGAGTGTTTGACTGATAGTGGAGTCCATTTGTGTAAATAATGGACTTTAACTGCGAAGCATAGGTATAGGTATGGAAAATCATGTTGAACCGCGTGCTACTAGTAGCTATGTCATTTATGAAAAAATTCCCACATATCTCTGGTGTGTCTAGGGAATGAGCCTGATGACAACATGGATTACACATAGGTGACAATTTATAGAGAAATAACATAATAAGAAGTAGCCTGTCAGCTAAAATGATTGTATTTTTACATCTCAGGACATGGTCAATAATAACAAAATAGGTATATCATAACTGTATCTATAATAACCTGCACACAGCCAGTAATAAATAAAAATGCACTGATCTCCACGCTCCTAAGTCAAATGAAGTAGAAAACAACTGATAAATTTGCAAATTAATTAACTTTAAAAGTCTTACTACAAGCTGTAAGTCACCACCAATAGTACCTCATGCCTAACACGGATACTTGAAATATGCCAGAAAACTGAACAATTCATAATGTAAATTATGCTGTAATATGAAGTTTAACCTGTAGAGGTCAGTATTGAGGTTATGTTGAAACCGCCGTTCGTGCAATTAAAGGGACACTCCAGGCACCCAGACCACTTCTGCCCATTGGAGTTGTCTAGGTGCCAACTCCCACCACCCTTAACCCTGCAAGTGTAATTATTGCAGTTTTCATAAACTGCAATAATTACATTGCAGGGTTAACTCCTCCTCTAGTGACTAGACAGCCACGAGAGGGCACTTCCTGGTTTCTAGCACAGGTTTTCGGTGCTATAGCGTCGCTGGACGTCCTGTGTGAGGACCTCCAGCGTCGCTGAATTCCCCATAGGAAAGCATTGACATTTTCAATGCTTTCCTATGGAGAGGTCTAATACGTGCACGCGGCATTGCCGCGCATGCGCATTAGGTCTCCCCCACCGGCGGCCACGCATGCGCAATCGGTCTCCCCCGCCAGATGACGTTGGCAGGGGAGGAGCGTTGGCGGACCCAAAACCACTGCCGAGGGACATCGGCTGGGGTCTCAGCTAAGTCACTGAAGGGGTTTTTACCCCTTCAGCAACATTGGATGGGTGGTGTGAGGGGAGGGTACCTGCAGTGCCAGAAAAAACGGTTTGTTTTCCTGGCACTGGAGTGTCTGTTTAAGTATACAAATGGAAACTGTGTATACAGATTACCGTGGTAAGGTGTTCTCATTTGGGAGTTTCTATGAATGAAGAGTGAAGCAAACAAATGGACCATGTAACGAAAGTAGCAAACAAACGGACACTGTAAGTGACACTTCTGTAAGTGTCGGTCGCATGTGAAAACATACGAATGGAAACCGTAAAGTGAGGACCCAACCCGTGAGGACGCCGTGGGACTGCACTTGGTGCGTGGATCAACTTAGGTTTTGGTGAGTGGCAGGACTCAATTTGAGTCGCTGGAAAGCTGTTTGACCAGAAAACCTTGCGGCTTGAATCCTGTAAACACAGCTGAAGTAGAAAGACCTTGTGAAGCACAGGCACTGTCAAAAAATGGCGTCTGGATAACCCGGAAGTGGATCTCATTCAAACGTTGACATCGAACGATATGGAGCCAGGTAAGGGGTGTTCCTTAAATAGGTAAGTAAAGTAATAAGCCCCTATATATATATAAGAAACCGAGATGCTTGCAATCGTGGATTAGAAAGTAATTGCCCGGTGTTGGTCAGGCACAGAATAGAAAAAATTATTGGAAATGACTGCACTCCAAGGACTTGATGATAGTAAAAATAAAATATAAAACTTTTATTCTATATCATTTAAACAATATTGACGTTTCAGCCCCAATACATGGGCTTATATTAGGATGGCAATAAAATACACAAATACATATAACATACTTATATAGCAAAACATAAAAGGGTATTAACCAGCTTCATGTGAGAGAGAACCGAAATGGCGTTCAGACTGCATGTGGAATGGTTGATCAAAGTGCCTCAACCGTAGTTGCTGGGCACTGCGTTCCATTTGGTTGCTCGGTGATCAGTGGAACGCAATTTCACCCACGATTGCTATGCTGTTTGATCGATGAACACAGAGTTAATATTACTGTGTAAGCCGATCGTGAAATCTTTCCCTCTGACTGCTACTTACATATATATTAATTCTATGTATATATTTATGTAATATTTTTACATAAGTAGGTCATTTTATTAATTACAATTTGCAGGACCTGCCTGACAACTCAAGCAGAAAGTCCAGGGAATTTAATATGCTAGAACTATATTTAACCCTGTAACTTTCCAATACACCATAAAACATGTATCTGGGGGTTCTGGTTTCTCAAGTGACTTCGCTGAACACAAATATTAGTGTTTCAAAACAGTAAAATGTATTACAACAATGATATTGTCTTTGAAAGTGACATTTTTCGCATTTTTCACACACAAATGGTACTTACACGAACGATATAATTGTTGTAATACGTTTTACTGTTTTGAAACACTAATATTTGTGTTCAGCGAAGTCTCCCAAGTATAACAGTACCCCCATGTACATGTTTTATGGTGTTTTCAAAAGTTACAGAGTCAAATATAAGGCTTGCGTTTCAGTTTTTTCACATTGAAATTCGCCAGATTGGTTACATTGCCTTTGAGACCGTATGGTAGCTCAAGAATGAAAATGACTGTAACGGATCGCCTGGCACCCCAACTGGGTACCTCCGTTGAAAGATGCTCCTAGCGCTTCCTGAGGACTCCAAGCACTGCAGCAGACACCACAATCACTGAACCAGAGAAGCGTATACCTTCTCTCAAGCATATGAATGCTGTAGACAGTTGAATAGGAACCATACGAATAGGTTTACTCTCCTAGCCGTCAAACTGGAACAGCATACAATAAATCCTTCCCCCAATAATGAGACGACACTTCACTTTGAGGGTTAAAACAGGAACTCCCTGTACTGTCACATACAGTCTCTTTTATTCCCAATCCACAAACATAGTACAGCCCACACGGCGTTACAAAACAGCCAATCAATCCATACAATACACCCAGGCACTCCCACACAAAATCCTCCCCTCTGGCAGTGATATGATTACTAAACACAATGGGTAATCTCATTATCACAGCCAGAGAAATACAGTTTCATAAAACACATCACAGGGACCCCAAAACATGCAATAACCCCATAAAAACTGGGGGAACTGGGGGATCTGGGTGAACCACATAGCCAAAATTCACCCAGATCCGTTCAGTACTTTGGAAAATACAGTTTAATGCAGATTCTGCAGAACATATACAGGCTAAATGAAAAACAATTACTGTATAATGTGTCCCCTGCTGTATAGTCCCAAACCACTGCACGATGTCTCTGTGCACCAAATACTGGCGAGATGGCACCGTGTTGAAAAGTCCAAACAGTGTCTGGGAGTTAAAATGGCCGCCATCCATTGTTCTCACCATGTGCTTCTGATACAGGAAATGGTGGCCACCCAGTAACTCCACAGTATGTCCCCAGATGGTTCTTAAAAGGGCCAGCAGCAGCACAACACAAATCCATTATGCCCAAATCATGTCTTTAAAGGGCAATACATTATTAACAGTGCATTACATTACACGCTATAACATACAATAGGAACCCCATACCGGCAACCCTTAAAGAGACAGTACAAAATAATGTCCAAGTGGCTAGGTTTGCCACAATTACCACCATCATGGCTTTCCATTTGCAAAAGTAGACAACCCAAGGTATTTCAAATGGAGTATGCCCAGTCTTTTTTAGAAGCCACTTATTCACAAACACTGGCTAAAATTGGCATTTAAATTTGTTTTTTGCATTTTTCACACACAAACAAATATTAACGCTAACTTTGGTCAGTTTTTGTGACCAAGTGGATACTAAAAAAGACTGGACCCCATTTGCAATACCTTGGGTTGTCTACTATTGCAAATGGTATGCCATCATGGAGGTAATTCTCAATCCTGGGCTACCATACGGTCTCAAAGGCAACGTAACCAATCTGGCGAATTTCAATGTGAAAAAAACTGAAAAATTTAACATGCTACAGCTGATACTCGAAAAATTAGAATAGCGTGGAAAAGTTAATTTATTTCAGTAATGCAACGTAAAAGTGGAAACTAATGAGATAGACGCAATACATGCAAAGCAAGATAGTTCAAGCCGTGATTTTTAATAAGTGTGATGATGATGGCTTACAGTTCATGAAAACCCCAAATCCACAATCTCAGTAAATTAGAATATTACATGCAATCAATAAAACAAGGAATGTACATAGAACAATATCAGACTTCTGAAAAGCATAAGCATGCATATGGACTCAGTACTTGGTTTGGGCCACTATTGCAGCAATTACTGCCTCAATGCGGCGTGGCATGGACGTTATCAGCCTGTGGCACTGCTGAGGTGTTATGGAAGACCAGGATGCTTCAATAGCGGCCTTCAGCTCTTCTGCATTGTTCGGTCTCATCTTTCTCTTGGCAATGCCCTATAGATTCTATATGGGGTTTGTGGCGAAACCAACCTCGCCACTATGCACTGGAGAAGCCTGGTTGCCAGCCTCCTGCCATCTGACTATGGCCCCTTGTGAATTCGTACTTTTGGTATGCAATATTTGGGCAGGTGACATTTTTATATTGCTGCTACTGGCCCTTTAAGGGCCATCCGTGGACATATCCTGCCGGTTAGGAATAATGCCTTTATCAGACTGTGTATGCCAGCTTGGTTCTGGGGAGCATTGTGGCAAACCTAGCCACTTGGACAATAACTAGAGACTGTGCCTTTAAGGGTTGCCTACAGGTCTGGGGAGCTATGCGCTTTATTCTTATGTATGTGCTTGATGTATTTTCTGCAGAGACTGTAATTACCTGTTTCGCCGAATGCCAATGGCGGTTTGTATGGGGATTCCCGTTCGTTTCACGAACGGCACTTTGGAGGGCCGTTCGTGAAACGAACGCGATACCCCCTAATAGCCCACACACTTAGAGGCGTGTGGCGCTAGTTAACCGATTGCAACAGTGTTGCAATCGGTAATTAGAGGCTCTCCTGGGTGGCCGTCGTTCGACTACCGACCATGCGGCGGTCGGCCATCTTGGATCCTTTGTTCCCTCAGCGGGGTTATGTCGTCGAGCGCCTGGTACTAAAAACGGCTACTCGACGGCATGAGCCCCGCTGAACCTCCAGGACGTTCGGGAGTTTCGGGACATTCGGTATTTTGTTCCCTAAAAGCAATCGGTTCTTTTTATATATTTTATACGAATTGTGTTGTTCGTGCGGCGTTCGGTTATTTTAGCTGGGATCTGAGCGGTAATCTCACGAATGATACCCTCAGACCCCAGCTATCTACCGAACGTCCATTCGTGTAAATCCACTGTATATTCACCAAGTTATGGATTTTTATATGAATTGTCGGTTCTGCTGCACGAGGGGATAATCCACTTAACGGTGCATTCTGGGAAGATGATCCCTCTCGTGCAGCAGTGCCTGATGGGAGAAATATGCTGTACTGTAAGTCCCCCATGTAGTCCCCTCTGGGAGTGCCCCTGGGGAGGGACTCAGGAAACCCCTTGCATGGGGACTTGTATAAATTGTCCTGCTGATTAAAAGGTTGTCAGTTGACTCCCAAAACTGTGTCTCGTCCGGTTATTGGGAGGTTGGGGATATTGCCTTGTTGTTTTCAGCGCTTGACTGTGGATTCGTTTCTGGACCAGCGGAAATCATGGATTTATTATTGGCGTTCCGCTACAGGGTTCACGTCAGGCGAGTTTGCTGATCAAGCCCAGTAATCCCACGGTCATTGAACCAGGCTTTGGTGCTTTTGGCAGTGTGGGCAGGGTCCTGCTGGAAAATTAAGTCAGCATCTCCATAAAGCTCGTCTGTGGAAGGAAGCATGAAGTGCTCCAAATTCTCCTTGTAGACGGCTGCGTTGACCCTGGACTTAATGAAGCACAGTGGACAAATACCAGCAGATGACATGGCTCCCCAAATCAACACAGACTGTGGAAACTTCACACTGGACTTCAAGCATATTGCAGTGTATGCCTCTCCATTCTTCCTCCAGACTCTGAGTCTTTGGTTTCCAAATGAGATGCAAAAGTTGCTCTCATCAGAAAAGAGGACTTTGGACCACTGAGCAACAGACCAGGTCTGTTTTTCTTTAGCCCAGGTAAGACGCTTCTGACATTGTTGTTTGTTGTTCAGGAGCGGCTGGACAAGAGGAATACGACATCTGAAGCCCATGTCCAGGATCCGTCTCTGTGTGGTGGCTCTTGATACACCGACTCCAGCCTCAGTCCACTGCTTGTGAAAGTCCCCAACACTTTTGAATGGCCTTTTCTTGACAATCCTCCCCAGGCTGTGGTCACACCTGCTGCTTGTGCACCTTTTTCTTCAACACTTTTCCCTTCCACGTAACTTTCTATTAATGTGCTTTGATACAGCACTTTGGGAACATCTGTTACGCTGCTTGGGTTATTTGGATTGGAACTCAACTGCAGCTTGTAGAACTCCTTAATTACTATAGTGGAGAAGCGGAGAATCTTTAAAGTATCAATACTGTAGCTTTAAGAAAGGAGAGGATTGCTGGCACTTTGAGAATCAAATAAAGTTTTAATAATTGTTAAAATAATGAATTGCATTTGTAACGGACCGTTTTGCCCAAAAGAGGTTAAAACCGTTTAGGCGATCGGCCCCCTTTCCAGAGATACAGGCACAGCTACTGCAGAACACCAAACTTCCGAACTGGATACAAAATAGCACTCCAACTCCCGAACTGGAACCTCCCAAATAGCTGCTAGCAGACGAACAGGAAAAGCAGACAATCAGCTTACACTCCTGGCAATCAGTCTCTAACAGCATACAGTGAATCCCCCCAAGAACGAGACAAGGCTCTGTGTTGAGGGTCAAGCAGTGGTCTGAGGTGCTTGCACACCCAGCCTGGTTTTTATTACAGTCTTGCAGATACAGGACCGCCCACAGGGAGGTATAAAATATCCAGTAACATATTAGATACAACCCACAGATTCCCTCCCCCTTTTTACCACAATGCATCCTGGCTTCCTCTCCTCTGCCCAGGAGATAATTTAATTACTTCTAAATTATCTCCCAGGATAGAGACAACACTCCATTATGCACATGGTTAGCACAAAGCATTAAAATACTGTACAATACACAAAGTCCCATTTTATACATAAAACACAGACATGTCAGAGACAATACTCCATTATGCACATGGGGACACAAAACAAGCATTACTGTTAAAATATACCAGGTAAGACACATTACATTAAAACTATACATTTAACATATCCCCAGATAGCTCAGGTCTGAGTGCACATTAGGTGAATGGCACTCAGACCACACGAATACAGTTTAATCGCCATGGAGCCAAAGTCTTTACAGTCAGTTTCATACGAATGGGCTCCATGGGATTCCTATCTGGGGTATAACACATTCAAACAAATCTACCGAACCCCAGGCAGAAAAGCATGAATGAAGCTTTTCTGCAGGTAAAAAAGATGTCTTTTAACAGGGGGCCATAGTCCAAAGGCAGCAGGCGAGCAACCAGGCTTCTCCAATGCAATGTGGCGAGATTGGTCTCGTCACAGCATTTAGGCAATAATCCAATAAGAATAAGTGAAAGACATTAAACAATACAAAGTTCATCAATAAGTATTTCCTCAGAGATATATTAAATAAGATTCATTAGGTTGCTAGGAATAATCTTCAATAATGATATTTAGCAGGTAGCAAAGTATTTGCAAAGCAAGAAACAGTTCCTAGTGATTAAGCTTGATGGGGAGTTGTCCTCCATATAATTAGTAGTTTGAAGCAGTGAAGTTTAAGCAAGCAGTAATTAGTTCATCAATAAATGAGATAGCAGAGAATAGCTGGAAGGTATACTTAAGGTTAAGGTGAGTTATCCTCCAAGAGTTCAAAGTTATAGTCCACTTAATAATTAACATATCCAGTTCTCCAGTAATCCTCCATGGCATGCAGTATCATCCATGCATTAGCTCAAGGGCTAGGACGGCTTGTCAGAGTCTATGGAGCCGGGGTGTATTCCAGGAAGTCGGTCCCACATTGTCAGAGCCTCGGGAGCCGGCGAGTATGGCGGAAGTAGGTCACACAATCACCAAGCACCCTCTCTCTGGCGCGGACTGCTTAAGTACAGTCAGAGCTGCGTGAGAGGGGGGCGGGGTCAGCTCCGCATCGCGGAAGTGCCGAACCTGGAAGTGTTACCGCATGACAACATCCAACTTCCTTCGCAATTACCTTTTGAGGCTTTCGCTCCTTATGGAGGGTGTCAGTGATGGTTTTCTGCACAACTGTCAGGTCAGCAGTCTTCCCCATGATTGTGATTCCTACTGAACCAGACTGAGAGACCATTTAAAGGCTCAGAAACACCTTGCAGGTGTTATGGCTTACTTAGCTGATTAGAGTGGGACACTGTGAGCCTAGAATATTGCAATTTTTCACAATATTCTAATTTACTGAGATTGTGGATTTGGGGTTTTCATGAGCCATAATCATCGCACTTATGCCAAATCACAGCTTGAACTATCTTGCTTTGCATGTAATGTTTCATATGTTTCCCCTTTTACATTGCATTACTGAAAAAGATGAACTTTTGCATGATATTCTAATTTTCCAAGTATCACCTGTATATTTGACCCTGTAACTTCCCAAAACACCATAAAAACCTGTCCATATGGGGTACTGTTTTACACGTGAGACACCGCTTTTGTTTATGTTTTGTTTTGATCACAACATGTACATTTGGCTCAGTCCTTAAGGGGTAAATGCATCTGTTTTTAATGCCAGAAGTGGAATCTAGAATCACGAATTGAAACGGAAATGCTCGGCCATTGCACGTTAAGGTTGGTTTGTGATCCGGAGGCAATTTATCTCGTAGTTTGGGAATTTGATTGATTCCGCAATCAGTCCAAATTCAAACAAATTGCAGTTTTGACCAAAACAAATCTCCATGTCTACAAACAGGTGTTTTCATGGGCAAACAAAAATACTACAACAAACTCATAACATTTAAGAGACACAATACGGAGGGTAAAAACTTACTGGTCATGGATTAATCGGATAGCTAATGGAGATAAGAAGGATTTTATTTTATTTTTTATGCATATTTGGAAGTCTCTTCAAAATAGGTTTGCCGTCTTGTTTTAGTTTAACTATGAAAGATTATTTCTGTGATAAGGAAATCAGGTGTTTGTATTTTGAGAATGAAAATAAGTATAATAGAATACATGCAACATGCAACAAAAAATCTAAAAAAGATACTAGGAAATTCTAGTAAAATGTGCAATATTATGGATTATAATCATGGCGGCCATCAATGCATTAAAGGTAGTTCTCCGGTCAGAGGTATGATTAAGTGTCGGGGACATGAGTGTGTTAGTAAGGGGCCAAGTAATTTCCTATGGCAGACTAGGGTAAAATTCATCTTTAAAAAGCAATGAACCGCTTATATAATATTCACCATGTCATATTTACGGTGTCTAAATACCTCGTATAAAGTGTTAAAAGGGCTAAAAGTTAGGAAAAATACACTTATCTTAAATTATAGAATAGGTGGCTTCTTATATCCACCTTAAGAAAAACAGAAAAATCATACAATAGTATAAAACCATAAATTATAATAGGCAAAAATCCCCAAAAATGAAACACTCACAATTTTCAGAGCGAATATGCCTATGTGGTACATCCCCTATTTCATTTAATAATGTCACCGAACCTCAAATGCTTTTACCTGGTTCGGTACATACAAACTACGGAACCCCGACCACCCCCTGGCTTGTTAACTACAAAGAAACCACAAACTTTAGTACTCTCTTTGGGTGTCCGCCATTTCATATACCCGAATAGACGTGCTATAAGACATGGTGGCCATCTTGTCTCCCAAACGCAGGCAGTTTTACTTGGCCGCCAAGTGCCTGGAACTATACTTCCTACACTTTGCCTCGCAAACCCTGGGAAATCATACCGCTTCCTGCTCTGTTCCCAGACAAGCCAAAAGAGCGGTTTTTAGGGAGAAGGTGCTCCCGAACATGAAGAACATTCGCTCCCTACGAGCCAGGGGGAAACTTCATTTAAATTTGCGTAGGAACTCTCGAAAGGTGACCGGCCGCTACCTCCTTTTTTCTGGAACCATTTCAGGCAGCAGCTACATGTGTGGTCGGTCATAACTTTACCCCGGTGCTAGTTTGGCTATACTGTATGGATCTGAGCGCTATTTGGACAACTTGGGAGCTCAGATCAGGGCTATCCGGGGATATAAGACTTGTGGTGGTTCCTATCAAACTAATATGTATTTTAGGGTGTTTTTGTATTTTTGTATTGTACCTCGAGTGACTGAGAGATAATTTGTTTAAGCAAAAGCACACTTATCTGCCAGACATAGAGGCATCTGGGTGGGCTTACTTTAAAACTGAATGGAGAACCCATGCTGGCCACTTGGTCATAATAAACCAGTTAATTTTGTACCCTTCATCAAGTCTTGGCTAATGTTTGGGTAGGCAAGAGTTATAATCACTGCTTCAGTATGGGACCTGGGAGAATCTATTGCAGAGATCCCACTCAGGGTACAGGCACTCGGTTACAGCCTGGCTCTGGTAAGTATGTATGATGTGTGATGTGTATACATCATGCATACTTACCGGACTGAGGAAATCAGACGTACTAGTAAAACGCGTATCTGGACATTTAATTGATCTTAAGAGAAGGTGTGTATGGTCCCTCATCATACAAGGCTATTAAAATAAGCCAGAGCTAGGCATATTAGCTCTGAACATTGTGAGTGTTCCATTTTTGGGGCGTTTCCTATTATAATTTTTTTTTATCGTATGCTTTCTCTGTTTTTCTTAAGATATACAGGGCCGCCACCATAAATACCACCCACAGGGTCCGCCTCCAAATACCGCCCACAGGAATACACACACAGACACAAACACACACACTGATACAAAAGGACACAGATACATACTAACAGACACACATACTGAAACAGACATACACGCATACAGACATACATACTGACACAGTATTACATGGCCACAACGCTGACCGGGCCCCTGAAGATACAGGGCCCTAAGTGCATGGGCCACCCGATGAGCCCCATCAGTGTGCGGGCCCAGGTGCAAGTGCACCGGCAGCAGTTCTGCCGCTACACGTCAGTCCTGCTGTTAGACTTTACAGCATTTATTTCATTCCTTATGGCTACCTGCCCTCTGTCTGTGGGGGTTTATTGCCAGGTGGTAGGGGCACTTGCAATCTCTCCACACTGCTTGGACCCGCGGGAGTTGGACCCGGTGGGACCTCGCCCGCGACGGCCACAATCTTGAATCTTGATAAATACCGAGATTCACAATTAGTGATGTACCGAACGGTTCGCCGGCGAACGGTTCCTGGCGAACATAGCATGTTCGCGTTCGCCACGGCGGGCGAACATATGCGCGGTTTGACCCGCCCCCTATTCATCATCATTGAGTAAACTTTGACCCTGTACCTCACAGTCAGCAGACACATTCCAGCCAATTAGCAGCACAGCCTCCCTAGCAGACCCTCCCACCTACTGGACAGCATCCATTTTAGATTCATTCTCAAGCTGCATGCTTAGTAAGAGGAGGGAAAGTGTAGCTGCTGTTCATTAGATAGGGAAAAGCATAGCTAGGTTAGGGATAGGGTATGCTTTTTTTTTTTTTTTTTTCTATGTAATGTAATTGCACTTAGTTGTCTGCCACTGCTGCCAGCTTCTGTGTCAGGCTCACAGTGCATACTGTGCCCATTTTCAGTCAGTGCCACCACTTACATCTGGTGTCACAATAGCTTGATTTAAAAACAAAAAACACTTTTTTCACTGTTATAGATTGAATAGCAGTTAGTTATCTTCAAGCAGGTGTGTCAGCCCTACAGCGTGTACTCTGCCAGTACGCTGCCACCTCCTCTACTCCTCCTACTCCATCCTCTTCCATAACCTCCTCGGCTTAGTCCTCTTCTGCTGCTGCGTCTTGCTCCACATCAACGGATAGGGACGTAACAGTGATTAAACTGATAACAATAGTACTAAACACGCACCACCTCTATCTGGTGGCACATTAGATTGCACGCGCAGTGCCCCAAATTTGTTGTGATCTGTGAGTAAGGTAAACGGTTGTCCATACAAATAGGTTGCAGCTTTTTGAGGGCCCACACCACCGCTATGCACTCCTTTTCAATGGCAGTGAATATACTTCGCTGTGCAAAAGTTTACGGCTTAGATAAGCCCCGGGTTGCTCGCCACCATCTGCTCCGACTTGGCTCAGTACTGCTCCCAATCCAAGCATAGAAGCGTCTGTATGGACGAGAAAGTGTTTAGTTGGATCAGGAGAAGAAAGTACAGGTGATTTAATGAGCGCCGTCTTGAGCTGTTGGAAGGCCTGTTCACACTCTGGGGCCCATACTACTATCTTGGGGAGGTTTTTACACGTTCCTATATGGCACTTACTGGGCTTTAGGGTCAGTCCGGACTCCCTAATCCGGTCTATTACGGCTCCTATGTGGGTCAGGTGTTCGGGCCAGGAGCTGCTAAAAATGTCTATACCATTCAAGTAGGTGTGTATCAGTGTGTATCAGGGATCCTTAGGACAGGTGTCAATCCATATCTGCCAAGTGACCCTATGTTGGGGTAACATTCCCTATTCTGATCTGTGTCAGTGTGTATCAGGGGCTCTGAGGACAGGTGTCAATCCATATCTGCCATGTGACCCCATGTAGGAGGAACAGTCCCTATTCTGCTCTGTGTCAGTGTGTATCAGGGATCCCTAGGACAGGTGTCAATCCATATCTGCCAAGTGACCCTATGTAAAAAAGGCCTGATGAGATGAGCTGCCTTGGGCTAAAAATGGTCCACACGCTGCTGTATTTTAGCTCTGAATGCCTGTTGACTTGCGTGACTTATCCGCCACCAACTTGGGTTCAAGCCGCCAGTGTGTACTTTATAAATGGCTTTATAAAGCAGTGTATACTTTATAAATGGCTCCACCTGCCACCCGTACAGCAACACAGTCTCCAGTTAGGAGGACCAACCAAGCATCTTCTTCCATCTGCCTGTTACAGAAATTACTGCCGTGTACACGACCACTGATAGGAGACGCGGAAGGTATTAAACTGATAAAAATAGTACTAAACACACCACTCCTATCTGGTGTCACATTAGCTTGACCGCGCAGTGCCCCAAATTTGCAGTAAGAGGACCGACCAAGCCTCTTCTTCCATCTCCCTGTTACAAAAATCAATGCCGTGTACACGTCCACTGATGGAGACGCGGAAGGTATTAAACTGATCAGAATACTAAACACACCACTCCTTTTTTTTGGTGAGGCTTTACAGGACAGAGTGCTTCTCCACGGGACATGTTAACTCACGGGCAGCTGGCTCATCAAGGAACCACAGCAGCTTTCCATGTACAGGTAAGACACGCGCAGCCGGTAAGGGTTCAGGCTCTTCTTCCTGGAGGATACGCTGCAAGCCTGTTGAACGAGGTGACCTTGCTCGGGTCCCAGGTGTACGGTTCCTAAAATGGCTGCCATATACACGCCCACTGATAGGAGACGCGGAAGGTATTAAACTGATCAGAACAATACTAAACACACCACAAATAAGGTTTCTCCCCTGTATGGCTCCTCAAATGATGCTTAAGATTAGAAGCGGCTGAAAAGCATTTCTCACACTCAGAACAAAAATATATTTTTTTAACATTCTCTCCACTTTGAACGAAATGACGTTTGGGAAGAGATTAACATAATTAAACACAGGCAGTAAAAATACAGTTTTTAGCCATACCCTGTAACCTTTTAAAACCACACATCCCATCTTCATAATTACATATTTGGAATCAGCACACTTAAAACATAAACATAACCAAAAATCAGCCAAATCCATCCAGGGTTAAAAAGTTAGTTGAGTAGTTCCTTTATGACCTAATCAAGTAGTTAATATTTTCCCGCTTCCAAAACAGTTCCATAGATTTGGGCTGTGAGGTCGGTCTATTTCAGGCTGAAAAAAACGGTTGAAAAAAAGACTAAGTCCCATCGCTGAATGGGACTTAGTCTCTGCAGCTGAAATAATTTCCCATTTACTGAACCAAGTGGGAAATAGCAAGGCAGGCACAAAGGGTTTGCACCAGGTCTGGGGACACAGTCTTAAAGGGGCCGTGTCCCCAACAAGTCTGGGGACACGGCCTTAAAGGGGCAGTGTCCCAATCTTCCTGATGTCCCAAAAAGGTGTTTAAAGGGCCAGCACCAGTCACATAAAGAGTCCATAAGCCCCAATATGCCCACCGACAGTCTTAAAGGGCCATACACACCAAATAAAAGTGCATACATTTTCACAATCTCCCAGGGGCCATAGTCATGCGGGAGGAGGCTGGCAAATAGGCTTCTCCACAACCCAGGGAAGCAGGGCAATTTGCCATTTAAAGGGCCCGTTACAAATAGCAGTTTGTAACAAGGTGTCAATCCATATCTGCCAAGTGACCCGATGTAGGGGGACCAGTCCCTATTCTGCTCTGTGTCAGTGTGTACCAGGGAACCTTAGGACAGGTGTCAATCCATATCTGCCAAGTGACCCGATGTAGGGGTAACATTCCCTATTCTGATCTGTGTCAGTGTGTATCAGGGTCCTTAGGACAGGTGTCAATCCATATCGGCCAAGTGACCATGTTGGGGTAACATTCCCTATTTCCCTGATTCAGGTCAGTGTAACAGGGATCCTTAGGACAGGTGTCAATCCATATCTGCCAAGTGACCCATGTTGGGGTAACATTCCTATTCTTGCTCTTGTGTCAGTAGTATCAGGACCACTGATAGGAGACGCGGAAGGTATTAAACTGATAAAAATAGTACTAAATACACCACTCCTATCTGGTGTCACATTAGCTTGACCGCGCAGTGCCCCAAATTTGCAGTAAGAGGACCCGACCAAGCCTCTTCTTCCATCTCCCTGTTACAAAAATCAATGCCGTGTACACGTCCACTGATAGGAGACGGAAGGTATTAAACTGATAAAAATAGTACTAAACACACCACTCCTATCTGGTGTCACATTAGCTTGACCGCGCAGTGCCCCAAATTTGCAGTAAGAGGACCGACCAAGCCTCTTCTTCCATCTCCCTGTTACAAAAATCAATGCCGTGTACACGACCACTGATAGGAGACGTGGAAGGTATTAAACTGATCAGAACAATACTAAACACACCACTCCTATCTGGTGGCACATTAGCTTGACCGCGCAGTGCCCCAAATTTGAACTAAGAGGACCGACCAAGCATCTTCTTCCATCTCCCTGTTACAGAAATCACTGCCATATCCATACAAATTGTACAGAATGTCCAGGATAGTTTTCCAGGGACAAATGTTGTCGCCTGTTGAACGAGGTGACCTTGCTCGGGTCCCAGGTGTACGGTTCCTAAAATGGCTGCCATATACACGTCCACTGATAGGAGACGCGGAAGGTATTAAACTGATCAGAACAATACTAAACACACCACAAATAAGGTTTCTCTCCTGTATGGCTCCTCAAATGATGCTTAAGATTAGAAGCGGCTGAAAAGCATTTCTCACACTCCGAACAAAAATATATTTTTTTAACATTCTCTCCACTTTGAACGAAATGACGTTTGGGAAGAGATTAACATAATTAAACACAGGCAGTAAAAATACAGTTTTTAGCCATACCCTGTAACTTTAAAACTACACATCCCATCTTCATAATTACATATTTGGAATCAGCACACTTAAAACATAAACATAACCAAAAAATCAGCCAAATCCATCCAGGGGTTAAAAAGTTAGCTGGAGGTCCCTTTATGACCGACTGCAAGCACATTTTCCTGCCCAAAACAGTTCCATAGATTTGGGCTGTGAGGTCGGTCTATTTCAGGCTGAAAAAACGACTAAGTCCCATCGCGAATGGGACTTAGTCTCTGCAGCTGAAATAAGGCTGAAAAAAAGACTAAGTCCCATCGCCGAATGGGACTTAGTCTCTGCAGCTGAAATAAGGCTGAAAAAAACGGCTGAAAAAAAGACTAAGTCCCATCGCCGAATGGGACTTAGTCTCTGCAGCTGAAATAATTTCCCATTTACTGAACCAAGTGGGAAATAGCCAGGCAGGCACAAAGGGTTTGCACCAGGTCTGGGGACACAGGGGACACCGTCTTAAAGGGGCCGTGTCCCCAACAAGTCTGGGGACACGGCCTTAAAGGGGCAGTGTCCCAATCTTCCTGATGTCCCAAAAAAGGTGTTTAAAGGGCCAGCACCAGTCACATAAAGAGTCCATAAGCCCCAATATGCCCACCGACAGTCTTAAAGGGCCATACACACCAAATAAAAGTGCATACATTTTCACAATCTCCCAGGGGCCATAGTCATGCGGGAGGAGGCTGGCAAATAGGCTTCTCCACAACCCAGGGAAACAGGGCAATTTGCCATTTAAAGGGCCCGTTACAAATAGCAGTTTGTAACAAGGTGTCAATCCATATCTGCCAAGTGACCCGATGTAGGGGGACCAGTCCCTATTCTGCTCTGTGTCAGTGTGTATCAGGGAACCTTAGGACAGGTGTCAATCCATATCTGCCAAGTGACCCGATGTAGGGGGAACAGTCCCTATTCTGCTCTGTGTCAGTGTGTATCAGGGATCCTTAGGACAGGTGTCAATCCATATCTGCCAAGTGACCCTATGTAGGGGACCAGTCTCTATTCTGCTCTGTGTCCGTGTGCATCAGGGGCTCTGAGGACAGGTGTCAATCCATATGTCAAGGTGTCAATATGTCATATGTCAGGTGTCAATCCATATTGATTGTGATTTAGGAATGTTAGGTGATTTCTGCCCTTTATGGATTAAAACCAGACTCTGTATCAACTGTGTAATTTTCCATGGGAGTTTTGCCATGGATCCCCCTCCGGCATGCCACAGTCCAGGTGTTAGTCCCCTTGAAACAACTTTTCCATCCCTATTGTGGCCAGAAAGAGTCCCTGTGTGTTTTAAAATTCGCCTCCCCATTGAAGTCAATGGCGTTTCGGGCGGTTCGCCGGTTCGCGAACATTTGCGGAAGTTCGCGTTCGCCATTCGCGAACCGAAAATTTCGGGTTCGCGACATCACTAATTCCCTACACATGGAATAACCAGACTTTCTATGGACACCTATTGCAGCCATGTGACTGCTTTTTTAAAAGCGGTCACATGGACCCTGGGGGTCCTAATTTGCAGAAGGGGGACCCGTCTGGGCTGACCCCAGGCAGTCCCCCCTCAAAAGAAGATCGATCGCAGGCGGGGGAACGGTGGCGATCGGTAAGTACATGTGGAGGGAGAGGGAGGAAGGACAGGGGTTCATTTTGTTTTTAAAATTAAATTTATTTATTTTTTACTGAGTGCCTCGACCCCTCGAGGCACTCAGCACAGGCAGAGCATTGGAAGCCTGCCTTATGGCTTCCGATGCTCTGCTCTACACTATGGGGCACCACGTAGGGTAACTCCGGGGTTATCGCTCTAGGGGGAACGATCACTCGGGTGCCTGGCATCGCGGCATGGCGCAATACCCATTGAGCGGCTGGAAGTGATCACAGTCGCTTCCAGCACTCAAATTTGCTCTTAAGGACCGTTTTTTGTCGGACGTAGCTGAAATGTCCGTGGTCATGAAGGGGTTAAACAAATCTTTTCCGTATTCATAAAAAGCTGAAAGAAAGCTGTTTGTGGATGACAGTGATTTGCTAACCAGCCCCACAGCTCTCTCATTCTTCCATGGCTGTGAAAGTTCAATGACATTGACGGTGGGTAGATGTGTAAATATCGTATTAACCTGATTTTCTAAGAACTGGAGACAGCACCCACAGACTATTGGAAACATAACTGTTACACTGAGTTGTAATGGTTATTTTGTCTAAAGTGCCATGACTAGAAAAAGCTAGTAGATACCAATCAAAAATCGAAAGATAATGGACATCTGAATTGGAAGAAAGAACGGGCAACTTTTTTAGATAGTAGGCCGGCTCTCCTCTGATTACTTCCAATAACATATCTTACTTGGAAATGGTTGAATGGCCTTAAAAATGTATCTTAATATAAAATAAATGTTTTGCTCTTTCTCAATCTAATTATATAACTATGCACTGTTTCATACAAATCCAACCTTTTGTTCATTGAAATATATTCGATTCTGTCAGTCAGTACATAAATAGTTAAATATATTATAATAAAATATGAGTCTGATTATTTAACAATTTGTCATGATGAGTTGTCAACAGTAGAAAATGTAGGCAAAAA
Organism: Pelobates cultripes; assembly: GCA_933207985.1. Taxonomy (NCBI): domain Eukaryota; kingdom Metazoa; phylum Chordata; class Amphibia; order Anura; family Pelobatidae; genus Pelobates; species Pelobates cultripes. The sequence goes on along the minus strand of OW240918.1, from coordinate 29,140,554 downwards.
TTGACAAGTTGGACTTTTTCCAGCTTGGCACTTTGAAAGCAAATTATGCAAATAGCTTGTCAACTCAGCAATTAGAGAACCAACTACTCTGCAATTTTTGTAGCATCATTCTAGTTACCTGCTTCCTATATTTTTGTAATAATTAGTATGATTGTTTTACATAAACACACATATTGTCAACAAAACTTTCTCTTGCACCATTAACTTTATGAAAATTCTTATACGGTATCATTGAATGCAACTACACCTGATGGACAAAAGTATTGGGGTGCACCTCTTAATTATTGAATTAAGGTGTTTCAATCAGACCTATGGTATAAAAGCAAGCACCTAGCCATGCAGTCTTCATTTACAAACACTTGTGGAAAAAATAGGTTGTTCAACTGGTACTTTGATAGGATGTCACCTGTGCAGTAAGTCGGTTTGTTAAATTTCATCCCTGCTAGATATTCCACGGTAAACTATAAGTGGTATTATTTGAGAATATAAGTGTTTAGGAGCAGCAGCAACTCAGCCATTAAGCATAGACCAAGTAACGTCACAGAGCAGGGTAAACAAATGCTGAGGCGCATGGTGCATAAAAGTCGCCAACGTTCTGCTGATTCTATAGCTGAAGATTCCAAACTTCCACCGGCATTAATATCAGCACAAAAACTGTGTGGTGGGAACTTCATGGAATGGGTTTCCATGTCCGAGCAGCTGCATGCAAGCCTCACATCACCAAACACAGTGCCAAACATTGGATCAAGTAGTTTAAAGCATGCTGCCACTAAACACTGGAGCAGTTACATTACCTGCCTGACTGCATTGTGCCAACTGTAAAGTTTGGTGAAGGAGGGATCATGGTATGGGGCTTTTAATCAGGGGTTGGACTAGACCCCTTACTTCCAGTGAAGGGAAATCTTAATGCTTCAGCATAACAAGACATTGTGGACAATGCTATGCTCTCAACTTTGTGGTAACAGTTTTGGGAAGGCTTTTTTCTATTCCTGCATAACTGTGCCCTAGTGCACAAAACAAGGTCCATAAAGACATGGTTGGGTAAGTTTGGTGTGGAAGAACTTGACTGGACAGCAAAAGAGCCCTGACTTCAACCCTGTGACAAACTCCCCTGTCCTCTTGAGTTTGCCAATGAGCTCCTGGAGGAGCCTGCTTGCCAGCCTCCTGCCCACCGACTATGGGCCAGGTCAGCGACTGTAAACACCCATATTTTATTCCCCCTGGTTCCCCTGTTTCAGCACTTTCCATTAGTGCGCATAGAATCAAACGCTAGCTCCCTGGCGGCCGTTCGCATGGACCAAAACCGCGAATAGACTTCAGGGGGACTTAGCCGCGAAAAGCCTGGAACTATTTTCAGCATGAAGACTTTGAGGTTCCTGGTCGGTCCCCAGTGGCACTTAGACTTTATGCCCCAATCAAAAAATTTATTGGTCTTCTTCAGACATTTATCAAACATTCATCAAGGTCTGAGAAAGGTCACAGGAAGGTCATAATATTTCTTATGACTGGTGAACAAAGGATACTTTTACATATACTGTATGCTGAATACCTTTGTCTTTTTTGATTTCCTAGGTTTGGCCAGGACCGCTTTTCTTCCTATGGCAATAAGATAGAAAAGCTAGAGTGCTGTTCAACATGTTACAATATTACATATTACAAAAATAACCATACTTTTTCTAAAAAGGTATTCTTTTAAATGACTAGTTTTTTAATGAAACCCATTGTGCCTTTTTATCTATTTAATTCTATACTTTATGTTGGCATCGGGTTAAACCAAATACAAACGGTTGGTCTACATGAAACCAAAGTGGAACACTCAGCCAGAGTCTCAGCATTTTGCTTTAACTCAGATTCAGTTTTAGAGCTTGCTGTTGTAGCATATAGCATGTAGTGCATTACTATGTTCAGGATAAACTAACATCCTTCAACAGAACATTATTGACAGCTTAATTCAGAGGCATCACATTGACATGAAAAGTCACCAAAATACTTATTTTTTTTCAATATTGCTGGTAGGAGGAAAATAGCATTGAAGGTTTAAAGAATAAAAGGATGGCAATTACAGTGTTCTTGCAAAACATTTGTCTTCAATATATTCTACAGTGCTCATAAGTCATTGGACAGCTAAATTATTCCCTGAGCACTAACACAACCTCTCTCAGAGATAAATTGTCATTCTTCCCACACATCACTTGGCTCAGACATAAAGACATGGTAGGATGAATTTAACACCACTTACACATCCGTTATGGCAATTAGGCATTAAGCAATAATACTAATAGTATAATAAAACAACTCTCAGCTCTGAACACACGAGAAAAAGCCTTTGGATCTGTTCCATCTGTGACTATATCCTCTTCAGCTAAGAAATGGCTGAGATGTCACAGCCAATCCTGGACCTTCCATTACATCCAATGAGACCGCCATTATTTATCTATATGCATCTGACTGTGGGCAACCAGAAAATAGGCTGCAATGAGAGAAGGGCACTTACAAAAAAGGGGTGGATCTGTTCACACCTGTTCCCTGACTGACATCATCTTTGGCTGGCCCATCCAGAGCAGGCCATAGATTATTATTATTATTATTATTTTATTATTTATATAGGGCCACCAAATTCTGTAGCGCTGTACAATGGGTGGACTAACAGACACGTAATTGTAACCAGACAAATAGTGTGCTTCTGAGAGTGCGCTGGGACCATGTACTCTTTGCTTGATCCCAGTGCCCAAAATATGGTACTGTCAGGGTAAAAACATTACAGCATCCTGAGATGACTCTCCCGCTAAAGGCAGCCCACTCGGGCTATCAATCAAGCATCCAGGAATTCAGAGTTACTGATTGCTTATATCCATTTTGACACAATTGTGTGTTTACTTACCACATGTACAATAGGGAAAGCACTTACTACCCCTTGAAAAAAGAGCTAAACCACAGATTATCCACATCTTAAACAACGGCCCAGATTACTAAACAATAAATCAGATATTCTGTGCATAAACTGATAGCAGTGACGTATAAACACTGGATTCTCTTATTGTAGGCAACATTAGCCAAGCTGAATGAAATGAGAGCTACGTTACACTGCATCTTCCACAAATGTCCACAGATGGTAGGGATTAGTGGTAGTTGCACTTAGGGAGGACTTGCAGATAAAGGGTAGGAGATGCTTGCTCTCTAAACATTCTCTGAGCTGTAAGCATCCTCAAGGTGAAGCCTGTCTGAGAGTTATGTGAGCCACAGTCCAATTTCATGTTAAAGGGGAAAATAGAAAATCTCACCTGGTATTATATATGCAACAAAAATTAAGGCAAACTAGTATTCTCTAATAATGTATTGCTGCCCTCTGGTGACAAAACTACATAATGTATTGCTTAAAATTCCAGGTTTCACCAATAGTTCAAATATTCCAGTGATTCTTATAAAAAAAGAACTGTCACAAGAAATGGCTCTTAGACTACTAAAGCCGATATAAATAACCCGAGAACCTTGAAAACCAATCCGTCATATACAAAAATAACTACTGATAGTCTACTGGTTGCCAAAATCCAGCTATTTAGATAACGAAATAAAGTGAGACTTTCCACTTGAATTTTGATGATTTTTATGTATTCTGGGAAAAGCAGAGTTACCGTACCTTGACTGTTTGGGTTTTATTCAGTAAACACCAAAAGGTGGTCAATAAAAAAAAAATGAAAAATTTAGGCAAAATATCAGATTTGGGAAAACTTTCAGCAGTAGTTTCATCTTGTTTCTTTTATCCAGAATTTAGCAATTACGTTTTTAATTCAGCTCTATTTACCATTTAGAGAACAAACTCCTTAGAGTAAATTCCAACACTTAACCCTTTGAGTGTTAAATGGGCGCAACTCTTTTAACCCACTTTCAGCTGTGCATCACCTTCTAGCTGTTATAGAATGGAAGATAAATCTAGACATAATTGGTCAACTTTCAACAAGCCTGAAACATTAGTCACACTAGTATCTCCTAATTGCGCCCATTGTACCGCGACACCAAATGCCCTGTAACAGGTGTTGATTTGAGTTGTGTTTCTGCTTCTATAAACCTCTGTGTACTGTAACTCAACAGATTGTTGTGCTCCATCTATGCACCTGGAACACTTCTTAATGTTCACCACTATATTTTGTAAACGTATCACGCATTGAATTTTGTTGTACACTGGAACAAACAAGTTTGTAACAATGATTACTAAACTTCAATTTAAAATATATATATACGGTAAATAAATAATAGATAAAAGCACTGTGTGAACAAAAAAATACTAAAAAAAAAAATCTAGACAATTTACGAAGAGGATGTTCTGCTAAAGCACTGTGCATAATATTACAGTAATTTACATCTCAAATCTTTTCTTTTAGATTTGCAAAAATATGTGACTTTAAGACACAGACAGATTTTTTTACTAAGGACAGAATGTTGTACAGTGTCTGCTTTTAAATCAGTAATTCTCAAATGTGGACATCCTAAATAAAATATGGAATTCTCATTTTATTAAAGACGAAATTTCAACCGGTTTCACATTGAACAAATCCATGACAGTGCGAGACGCCAGTAAACAGATGGTTGAAGTAACCACTAATAAAATCTTTTGAATTTGCGAAGTGCTAAAAAAAATTTATATTATATATATACATATATTTATATATATACTAATAAGGGTAAGACACGTGTTTTAATTATAGGTGATATTGGATCCCTCTATGGAGGTAGCCCAGATTTTGTAATCATTGCAGGATTGGAAGCAATCTGCCTGTAAATCCAGTCCAACCAAAATTTGCTTGGACAGAATTTGCGGTCATCCAGTTTCGAGATTTTCTAGCAGTGCTGTTTTAGTCTAAACTTAGTCAATCCTCAAAACATCCCAAATGGCTCTGACAGTTTCACAACCTCTGTGGGACTGTTGGACTGAAATTCTCACCTTGCTACTGGATGGCTGTGAGTAATGGAGGTGTAATCCATTTACAGTTGAATGGGTTGTAGCTGCCTTTAAAGAAGCTACACGTAGTGGTTCTGGTGCATATAGCCTGCCCCTGTAGGCTATTCAATGCCTTTTCAGAAAATTCAGTGTTTACATTGTCCCCTAGTAACACCTCTATGTGCTGTGACTCAAACGGCCACTAGAGGCCCTTCCACGCTATACATGGCGATGCTGAATGTTCACACATGTAGTCTAAAAATAAAAGTTTTAATAGTTTGCCTATCGTTTCCTTTTAAGTGTGATATGTAGTATAGTTAAATTTAAAATATTATCCATAAAGATTGGAATCATTTCCTACTGCTAGCTGCAGTCCCTGGATGAGTAAGGATAATATGAATTGTAGTCAGAAATAGATGGACAGCTTCAGATGACCCATAATCCTAGTATATTTATTGCTTTTAGGAATGTTACTTATAATAAATATATCCATTAAATGAAAAATGGGCCATGAAAGATTTATCCGCTGTCCAATCCTAGGTTTCAAAAATATATTTTATGTTTATCGTTTTGATTTTCCTGATAACCCAAAGGAAGTAACAGATAATGCTACAAGCCTCCTCGTAATATGAAAAGTGCCTTTAGTGAATATGCTAAATCCTTTGGGATAAGCACAGGAAATACATTTTGGCTACGACTCTAAATCCTGAGAGGGCTTTTAGTGTCTGCATGAAAAGCTGAAAGGTTATTTAGAAAGGGCAAAAGTTTACCTCACATACAGTCAACGGAAACAAAATAATTTCTGCGTGATCATATATTTCCCTTTAGATTATTGTACTTTAAAATATTTTTGTGTAGTTACAGAATAAACTATTATTTGGATCTCTCTTGTGTTTTTTGAATGTTTGAACAGCTGATAGCTAATGTTGGGAACTAATAGGGGTAATAGCTGCTTGATCCAAGGAGACATCTGACTGCTATTTTGGGGTCAAGAAGGAATTTTTTCCTAGTTTGTGGCAAAATTGAAAGCGCTTCAGACCAGGTTTTTTGCCTTCTTTTGGATCAACAGCAACAACATTTGTGAGGAAGGCTGAACTTGATGGACGCAGGTAGGCGCAGGTAGGCGCAGCTGAGAGTTTTGTGCACATTCCAATTTATTAATTATTTCATTATGGTGGTCTATTTGATTAATGCTATAGACCAGTGGTCCAAAATCCAATCCTCTAGTCTATACACACCACTGATCCATACTCTGTAGGTATCCCTATAAATAGTGAATTGGAAAATCTCAAAATTCTGAACAGTTGTGCCTTGAGGAATGGGTTTAGAACCAATGCTATAGTAAAGACATGTACACAGTGCCAAAATTAAATTCTAGAATCAATTCTGCTAAAAAATAAAAGTGTCTTGGACAATTCAATATTCATCCATGTGGCATTTTGTTTCAGATTAACCCCTTAAGGACCAAACTTCTGGAATAAAATGGAATCATGACATGTCACACATGTCATGTGTCCTTAAGGGGTTAATATTTTTTCACGTGTCTATTCTACTACATTTAGTGGCTCTACCCTAATCATCGATATTCTTTTTTCCAAAAATTATCTTTTTTTTTTTGTTTGTTTTATGCCACAGACAGAATAACAAAACAAATTTAAACATTTTCATCCATTGAGCATTTTGTTTGTTTCATGATGTGGTCATATATAAGCGTTTTGTAGTTCGTAAATTCATTCGAATCTCTGGTCAACCAAAATACGGACAAATTGCAATTCATTTGAAACTGAGTACACGGGTTTACTGTAGATTGCGGATTTACTCTTTAGTCACTTGATTTAGTGTTTATTTGTTTTGGGCTTTTTTCAAACAGGAAAATGTTTCATAATTGTCTATGTCAAAATGAGTGAAAATGACAAATTTACACGAACAGAATACAAAAAGTGGAGATTCCATCCGTCATTTCACTTTAAGGATATGTTGTCATAATAAAAGCAAATGTGGAAACTAATAGTCCCACAATAAAAAATAAACAGTATTGTAGTATAGTAAGCTTAGTATAACAGATGTATATAGTAATTATTTGTGCTAGGTGACATTGCTGTAGCACTCGACTAGATACAGTTAAATTTTAGTTTTTCTTGAAACCTGTATGTTTTTAGTGTTTTTTGTTTTGTTTTTCTAATCAGAAATTGTAAACACACAACTTCTCAATATAAAACACACACAAACACACACACACTTGAAGGAGTTTAAAATAAATCAAACATATTTTTCTAGCACGTTAGTAAACTACGTCATTTGGTGCCCTCTAGTGTTCATTTTTTAAATCTGCATTTTTTTAGATACATGTTTATATTTTTTTGTATACAAAACTAGGAAAGCCGATTGCTGGGTTTGAGGTATACATTTATATCTATGAAGAAAGCCACTTGAAAAAAGTGAGACATATTTACACCTTTTACAATTATTGTTCAAAAGGGTCATCCAACAAAGTACGTATTGAGATGGTACAGATGTAGAACTACATTTGATAATGAACATAACATTTAGAACAGGTCATAAAATTAAACAAAAATTGTATTTCAAAGTATTGTGATTAGTCATTTGTAACAGAGTCTTTGTCAATAAAGGAAAATGTCCCTTAATTTGTCAATTATACCTAATAGGTCTAAAGTAAAGAGATAAAATGAACAGACAAGAAAGAAGAAAGAGGAGACGTGTAATGCTGCTTAGTTTGGGTAGTAAGATACAATTTATAAGCAGAGCTCCTGGGTGGTGAGAGGAGATGAATAAGACATGAAGGCTTTACCTAGTCCATGCAAATATATTAACTACAGTTAATAAGCTGGTGCAGAGTATTTTTGCACTAAGTTGTGAAACCTTGCATTACATTAAGATATTCCACTTTCCTTATAAATAGAATCTTATTATGAAGGTGTTCCACATTGGGCGTTAAGATTTCCAATTGTTCGATATACAAATTTTAACAACAGAGCAGATTCTCCATGTAATGCATAATGCATTGTTCATTTGATAAAGAGTGCTTGCCATTCAGTAATGTCACTAGTAGATTGGGGTAAAAGTTAACCCCCAAGACACTGCCCAGCCTGAACAGTCTAGAATGGTTTAATCAGTCACATATTGACATAGGATGGAATGTGCTGGATAAATGAGACGTCATTTTACAAGGCCCAGGTATCAGCGTGAAATACACTTAGAGCCACTCTCTCTAATACTTGCACATACAGTGTGTTTTAAAGGGTACGTAACAATCTCAGCACATTCTCCCTTTGAAATTTTGCATACCATGTGTCAAATGTCAGAGATAGCACCTTTGTCCTTGGAGCATATTCCATAATTCTCATGTAAAGTAAAGTTTTCCATTACACTTTCAGGCATATTATGGTGTTCTCTGAAGGTAGTCAAAGTTGGGACAACTTCTCTAGGAGCAAATTTGCCAATAGAAAGAATATTATGGGATAACCATCAGCTAAAATCTCTTATTTCACTTTCATTGGAAACGTGGAAACCAGGTTCTCTAAAACAGAAGAGGCCACCTTTTACACACCAGGATTTACAAGGTCTTTAGGTGTACAATGTAGTAGGGGGGAATCAGGCTAATGACAATCCTTGTGAAGGACAGCCACGGAAGAATAGGCAGAGGTGTACATGGATGCATTCTGTAGTTCTCTTAATGTCTTCTCAGCAATTTTGACCCAGAGGGAACTTAATTTGGAGGGCTTGGGCAAATTCTGCAGCACAGTAGAAATCCTTGTCCGCAGGGGATATCATACAACCCAAGAGACCATCAATGAGCACTAACTTGCTTTGTGGTTTGTAAGCAGCCTTTCTCTATAGTATACTTTTATAAATACTATCTAAAATATTGCACTATTCACTTTCTCATAATCGCTATGTATCACCTGTGTACTTCAAGACACTGTCTGGTATACCCATAAGCAGAGATTGTTCTGCTTGATGTTAACATTTTGTGAGCACTATATAGCTCCAGTGTATGTGAGTTCAATATATACTGACAATTTATCACTATATGTGTTACTTCATGTAATACACCCAAACTCGACTTGTACTACTGACAATTAAGAATTCAACCCTGGGAAGTATAAAACTACCCCTGCTGAGTGTGCAATTGACCCTCAAGGTTTGCAGTAGTAAGTAATTTTAGGCATAGCTAGTAGCATAGAATTTGACATTTTAAACACTGTATTACAATATATATTATTATTATTACTGATAGATAGACAGACAGACTGTAATTAATTTGTGTCTGAACCTTTTGTATATATTTTCTTGATTATCACTTATTGCCTCATTATTATTCACTGTTATAGCATTTATTAATTTTTTTATTGTGTCTTATGTTTAGGATTGAGCAATCTATGTTACTATCTGGATATTTTTGGTTTTGTATCTGGTATATTTTTATTGCATTGTATTGTATACCTCTTTTAGACCTATATTGTACAATATTCAGAGTAGTGTTTTTATTTTTAATAGTTTCTGTATTTTTATATATTTTTCATCTTCTCTTCTAAGGGTGATGGATCCTTATCTTGGCATCTGCTGCATTTTCTTGCGTCTAGTATTACAATTTAAATTTTTTACTGAAAAGTTCACATTCTTATACACAAAGAAATATATATGCACAAACGAAAAATAGAACGATATATATATAATTAATTACACTATTACATAAGTTCACTTTAAATTCTCACTTCAGTAAATAAAAATGCTGATATATTTTCCTCCGCTGGGATAGCCTATGAGATGCAGCCCACTATTGATGTTTCATCGTTTATGTCCACATTTTAAGAGCAGTTTGGGTATCACTACAACGTCATTCAAATTAAGTTGTTATAGTACCAGGAAGTCCCTGGCGCTTTTTTAGAATTAGGGGTTGCACCAGGGATTGTCAACCTTTTAATACCAATCACCCACTTTTGTATCTTTTTTGATGTCCTTACCACTCACCGGTGCTGCATTAACTAAATATTTTAGTGAAGTGCAAAAGATTTTTTCGAAAGGATTTTTAAAAAAATATGTACTTTAATGTATCTTTTTAGTTCTACTTTATGCTTTTTTATACATATATACATAAAATGTAATGAATTTCCGCATCTCTATCCATGCAGCACCTATAAGCACGAGAGCTGCATAAATTAAAGAAAAAGAAAGTTAAATGTTAAAACTGGATTTTGCATTTTTCTTTTTTGTTTTCTTCCTTTCTTTTTTTTCTCCTTTTCTTACTTCTTCTCTTTTCTCCTTCCTTATTGCAATCACAAGAAGGAGGGCTGAACTAGGTAGCCCACTTTGTTATTAGCCAACAACAGAAAAAAAGGTATATCTTTATATCAGGGGTCTCTTTTTAAATTCTCTTTATTCTCTCCTTCTTCCTTTACTTATTTTTATTTTCCAAATAAACAGAAAATAACAGAACTTAGCTTGCAGAAGGAAAATAAGAGAACTTAACTTGCCAAAGTTCACTCTAAATGCCATGCTTCTTCCTGTCCCTGCTTTCACATCGAGTGCACCAGCTCCCCTCCTCTTCTGGTGTATTACATCATCATGCCCCCATCTGTACTGGTCAGGAGTGCAGCCACATGCCTGCTTACTTTTAGCCAACAAGAGAGATTTAGCAAACAGAGATGTTCACGCAGTGCGTGTTGGGCATTTTTTGTAAGGTCTCTTTCGATGAATGGAGGGAGGCGTGAACCTGCACGGAGCATGTGGTTGTTCTGGAGCCCCGAGGATCGCAGATAAAACCCACCACCGCCCACCATGAAAGCTTGTATCACCTACCAGTGAGCGATAGGGACCAGGTTGACTAACACTGGATTAAACTATTCATGAACTAGTTCTGCTCTCTGGATTTCTTAAAAATGCAATGCTCGGGCAGCATCAAGCGGGGCACTGCTGATTGGTCAGCTGAAGGATTTCAGAAATGGAAGGACAGAGGGACAGATAATGACACAAAAGCAGATTGTTCCTTTAAACTCTTCATGGAAAAGAACACAATATCCTGCAAAAGATCCCTAATGTCCACTTTTGTGGAGGGACAAATCTCAACGTCAAGTCATCAAAAACATTGAGGCCTTGATCCTCTGAGAAGCCATCTTCTGGCACACACTCCCAGATATTGCAGATTTCTCTGGGGCCTTTAAAGACAAATGGTAACCAAGGCCACAGCAGTTTTATTCTATCGTGATATCCGTGCAACAGTAGTTTTATTCTATTTTATTTATTTCTCCATATCATTTTTCACAGAAAATTTGTACAGAAAATTGGTCCCAAACCAGTGTCAGAGATTTGTAAATTAGAGATTGTTGAAAAAATCAGAAATATCATAGGAAACATGAACGTTCACCATGTGTTCTAGCTCTGCCTCTTTTCTTATCTCTTGATACCATGCCAGCTGTTGATTTTATGGTTTTTTTTGTTTTGTTTTTTAATATTTTTACCATAGTAACATAACTGTAGATCACAGGCTTAATAATTTGTATGTCAAATATTTTTCTGTGGAAGATCATTTGTTTAAATTTATGTGACATTTTACTATTGCAGTTATTTAATAAACCTGGAATTGGAGAAAAAAATGGCAAGGGAATAGTAAATTGTGGACAAATCATGGAAAAACCCTAACTTACCTGTTATCTGTGTGCTCGTTTTGGCCTTAAATTCCTCTTTCAATTCTTCACTATTCCTAATTTCTAGAATGAAGCATCTTATCCAGCATCGTATCTTCCTGGCTTAACAGGTATTCTGTACTAACCGTGAACTTTTGATGCTCTCTTCTTCAACACATAGACCTCCCGAGAAAACAGGTGTCTGCACTGACACATCATATCGCAATATATTTGCATAGAGCATCAAGGTCTGTGCCACTCCAGGTATATCAAGAGCCTATTAGCTTATCTTCTAAACATAGCAGTGAATTAGCATTAAACTTTATTCATTCACTGCGCTTTTCCCAGGTAAACTTTACCCTGCTCCTTTCTCAGCAGGACATATCTGCACGCGTTACCTTTGTTGCACTGAAGAATCATTTGCAATTATTTATTAACTGAGATAACGTTGTCCATCTTCTTCACCTAAGGTGCTCTCCAGTGGTCATTTGAAAAACAAATAACTCCCTACCTGCTGCGTGCTTAGCATCTGTTACAAGGGAACAAGGCTGTCTCTTTAATCTGTCCTTTTGTGGTTTCATTGTAGGTTCTGTAAAATGCTGCAAATCTGGGCATCTCCAATACAGCTCAGGTAATCCATTTAAATTACTCAAGTCACAAAAATATTATTTGTGCTATTTTGAATTCCTCAGAGAACAGGGAGGAACCTCACAGTGGCATCAGCTTTTAGTTAGCGATAAGAGATGTATGTACTTGGCACAACCAAACAGCAGACGTCAGAGAAAAAATCTGTCATGCATGTAGTAATATATGTACTATGTATCTGCCTAGGTGTCCTCTTCCAATGCAGATTGCTTGGTTTCCAACAATTCCTTGTATTTAATGATGTCAGTGGGATAACTGTGTAATATACACATATAAGGAATACTGATTTTAAACTTGGGAGGTGTGACTAAGGAGGTGGTCCTTTAGTGTAGCCTTCTGTAAAAAAAAATAATTCATTTTTTTTGCAAACATTACAAAAAGTGCAGCATGCAAAAAATACAGCATATTTAGGAGATCAAAACCTAACAAATGCATTAAAGTTGTTTTGGTGCCTGGTGTGTCCATTTAAGCAGAGAGAACATTTCGAGATTAAAGATTCTGATAAAGTTAAGACGGTGTCTGTGCAATTTAGGATGACAATCTGTGTAGAAGAGGCCCGTTAATTACTTATGGATTTATAAAGGGGTTTAATGTATGTGTATATAATATTAGAAACACATTTGAAAATAATTTAAAATCTATTAATGAAAAAACAGCTTGTTGAAATTAACAAAGAGATCAAAGAAAATATGAAAGAGGAAGAATTGAGGATATCACATAATAATAAGTGAGTGATGCATACAGCCCTTATATCCATTGATATTCCAGCATACTCCCTTTCAGATTGGGAAAGGTGATGGGCTTTGCCAGTGGCCAGCACCGATTACTTAGTGATCAGCAGAGACAGTATGCTGGAGGTCCAGGATTACATGGAGATCTTCTTGTCATGCTGAAAACAGCAAGTAGATGTCAGTCATGGTCCGTTCTCGCTAAAAAAACATCTGCTGATACCAAAACTGATATCAGCAGAAGGAAATCCTTAGGGACGGTGTTAGGGGTAAGGTTAGAGTTAATGTTAAGGTAGGGTTAGAGTTAATGTTAGGGTTAGGTAAGGGTAATGTTGGGATATGGTTAATGCTGTTTTAGGAGTAGGGATAGGGTAGGCTTAATGTAACGGGTAAGGTTAGAGTAGAGTTAGTGTAAGCATAGGGCTAGGTGTAGGGTTGGTATCGCATGGGGGAGGTTGGTGTAATATTAGAATCAACTACCAAAAATGTATTTAGATCCTAGACAATGAGTACTGATATGTAAATCTGTTTGGGGGGGGGGGGGTTCTTTAGTTGCACTGGATGTATTAAAGATTATTATAAATGGAAATGTGAAAAGGTTTTTGACTTTTCTTCAGTTTTTATATTGTACTTACTGTTGTGTTAGGTTATACATATAGGATATAATAAAGGAAACCCCCTTCTGTCCATTAAAAACCAATGTATGAAATTACAGTGGAATAACACAGAGCACACATTTAAGAAATTAAATAAAACAGCATTAAACACATTAAAGTGATAAACAATATTTGTCAAACTCATATACTAGTAATTTAGGATGCAACTATACATTCCTGAAAAATAAAGTGTCAGGAATGTCATATAATCATGTAATGCAGACCCATTTTTCAAGTGTATCTAGAAAAGCAATATATATATACAGTTGCAAGAAAAAGTATGTGAACCCTTTGGAATGATATGGATTTCTGCACAAATTGGTCATAAAATGTGATCTGATCATCATCTAAGTCACAACAATAGACAATCACAGTCTGTTTAAACTAATAACACACAAAGAATGAAATGTTGCCATGTTTCTATTGAACACACCATGTAAACATTCACAGTGCAGGTGGAAAAGGTATGTTAACCCCTAGACTAATGACATCTCCAAGAGCTAATTGGAGTGAGATGTCAGCCAACTGGAGTCCAATCAATGAGATGAGATTGGAGGTGTTGGTTACAGCTGCCCTGCCCTATAAAAAACACACACCAGTTCTTGGTTTGCTTTTCACAAGAAGCATTGCCTGATGTGAATGATGCCTCGCACAAAAGAGCTCTCAGAAGACCTACGATTAAGAATTGTTGACTTGCATAAAGCTGGAAAGGGTTATAAAAGTATCTCCAAAAGCCTTGCTGTTCATCAGCCAATGGTAAGACAAATTGTCTATAAATGGAGAAAGTTCAGCCCTGCTGCTACTCTCCCTAGGAGTGGCCGTCCTGTAAAGATGACTGCAAGACAGTGCAGACTGCTCAATGAGGTGAAGAAGAATCCTAGAGTGTCAGCTAAAAACTTACAAAAGTCACTGGCAAATGCTAACATCCCTGTTAGCGAATCTACAATACGTAAAACACTAAACAAGAATGGATTTCATGGGAAGATACCACAGAGGAAGCCACTGCTGTCCAAACAAAACATTGCTGCACGTTTACAGTTTGCACAAGAGCACCTGGATGTTCCACAGCAGTACTGGCAAAATATTCTGTAGACAGATGAAACCAAAGTTGAGTTGTTTGGAAGAAACACACAACACTATGTGTGGTGAAAAAAAGGCACAGCACACCAACATCAAAACCTCATCCCAACTGGGAAGTATGGTGGTGGGGGCATCATGGTTTGGGGCTGCTTTGCTGCGTCAGGGCCTGGACGGATTGCTATCATCGAAGGAAAAATGAATTCCCAAGTTTATCAAGACATTTTGCAGGAGAACTTAAGGCCATCTGTCTACCAGCTGAAGCTCAACAGATGATGGGTGTTGCAACAGGACAATGACCTAAAGCATAGAAGTAAATCAACAACAGAATGGCTTAAACAGAAGAAAATACGCCTTCTGAAGTGGCCCAGTCAGAGTCCTGACCTCAACCCGATTGAGATGCTGTGGCATGACCTCAAGAAAGCGATTCACACCAGACATCCCAAGAATATTGCTGAACTGAAACAGTTCTGTAAAGAGGAATGGTCAAGAATTACTCCTGACCGTTGTGCACGTCTGATCTGCAACTACAGGAAATGTTTGGTTGAAGTTATTGCTGCCAAAGAAGGTTCAACCAGTTATTAAATCCAAGGGTTCACATACTTTTTCCACCTGCACTGTGAATGTTTACATGGTGTATTCAATAAAAACATGGCAACATTTCATTCTTTGTGTGTTATTAGTTTAAGCAGACTGTGATTGTCTATTGTTGTGACTTAGATGATGATCAGATCACATTTTATGACCAATTTGTGCAGAAATCCATATCATTCCAAAGGGTCCACATACTTTTTCTTGCAACTGTACATACATAATACGTTATATATAGTACATACAAATACATATAAATATAATACATTTAAAAAAACTCCACAGCATTGTATAAGTGAGAAAAACATGAACATAATAATAGAAACCAGACACATGGCATCTTAAATTCTATATGACAACTTAAATTTTGCTTGGGCACAGAAATAGGATACCTCTCGTTCTGCAAAAGCTGTTACTTGTGAACTCATATTGTTAAATAATTCAATTTAGTATTGTCTAAATTAATAATATCCTACAATGTATCACACCAATATATAAAAACAACATTAGATATAAATTTCCCTTATTACATAATGTATATAAACATTCATGTAAGAGATATAGTATATTTCCTTTATTTTTTTGTGGGGAGTGCAAGTCTTAGATATGGGGTTTAATAGCTCCGGCAACCCGACGCCAGCTGCTGGGATCAGTGTGTAATATCGCTGTTGCAAGTTGTGTTTGCCGCCTGGTGTCCTTGTTGCCATGGCACCACACAGCTTGCACACCCTAAAGGCCCGACCCTCTGTGCCCTTAAAAAAGCTGCAGTTATATCGGTCAAGATTTCAGTTGTGCAGTCTGTCTTCATTACAACAGTTCCAAAATGTTTGGGCAGTACACGTCGGGGTGGGTATATGTTCTAACATCCTCTACAACCTTTCTATCTTCCACACAGCACCCAATACTCTGGAACTGCAAAGTTGAGGCATGGTCTAGGACAGAAGACACAGATTACAGCAGCATGGCAGTATTTAGGATTTTTAATGGGTTAAAATGACTTAGCCTTCAGAACTTGGCTTTAGAATCCACACAAAAAAAAGAAAAACAATAAATTGGGAACACTGTTCTAGAGCACACAATAGTGATGATACTAGTAAACAGGCAAGAAGTGGCATGAGTTTGGTTTTTTTTTGGTGTTTTTTGAAGTCCCCTCTGCACGAGAGATACAGCAACCCCGGATGATCGTTTCAGCTTATTTGGACTGCCCTTACGGGCAGGATCAGTCTGATATGCAAATACTATAGGTTCTCTCTGTAGAGGCACAAGTGAGCAAAACTATTTTCGAGACCTGAGCAGGGCCTGACCTGGACAAGCTATTGAGGTTTTTCTGAGTTTTTACCAATTCTTCGAGTTTTCATATTCTCTGTTTAAATAGCAGATCCTTACATATGGCACGTTATACAGAAGAGCAGAACTGGAACAAAATGTTTATATTTTTTCTATTTACTTTATTTTCTTTTGGTTATATTATATTTAATTTCCTTGTAACCTTTTGGGGTTTTCGTGGGTCTCCAACATTGAGACTTCTTGACACTGAATATAAATTTGCTAAATTTAGACTAAAATAGCAATGTTGTGATAATAGCGAAGTTTGAGAATATCACAATAAAGCAGTTTTTGCTTAAATTTTATAATTCTTTTTTCAATTTACTACAATTCGGGGTCCATTAAACAAACCCTATTATGGTGTTCATACAATGCAGCAAGCTAAAGCCTTAATATGTTTATTTATCTGACATATTAGAGTCGCAGATACAAACCATAGTCGTAAAAAAGAAAACACAGCCTTTTTTGAGAATCATATCCCATAAAATTCAATAATGTTTTCTTTCATCTGCGGTCTTTATTTTTATTTATCTGTAATTGGAATAGTGGTACTTCTCATTTCGAGAAACCATTATCTGGTATTCCAAAGAGTATTAGACTTCGTATTTGATATATTTTGAAAAGTGTATCGCTCGTTTCATACACACATAAGACAGCATGATATTTTCCTTATTTTTGGACATGAAACAAAATGCTAACTGACTGCATAATACCAATAAGAAGGGGTCACTTGAGCATCTGTCTTATTTTACTGTGTAAAGCATCGAATGGAATCCTCTAATCTTTCCTAACACATATTTACTGCTGAATTGAGAATTGGCATCCTACCATAAATCCTCACTGGTTCAGTTTAACTGTTTTGATTCTGTTAGTTTTTTTTTTTTTTAATATGATAACTGATTGCATTCATTATTTTATTTTACTGCAAATAGTTTCATTTATTTATGGAAATATTTAATTTTTTTAAAGATAAGTAAAAAAAAAAATCAAAATATTTTTTCTGCACTAAATAAAATTTAAATATGGCTAAAGCAAATTATGTATAAAATACATGCTGGGAGTAGCAAATTGTGGAACTAGGTATGTAAGAGGAAAAAAAAGTGTTATTGTTTTACTGAACTGAAATATTGGCGCTTCACATTCCATGTAGCTCTGAAAGAAAAGCTGTATTTATTTTAGATTTGCAAACCATAGAAATATAATAATATGATATTTGCCTTTATATGCACAGCACAATGAAGTCTGGTGATACACACATGATTTTTTTTTGTCATTCCAAGTTTTATTGATGTATTATAGAAAATTTACAATAAAGGAGAATGCGATCAAGACAACCACTCAGTAGCGATGTTACAGAATCCAAAAGAGTCTAGTTGCAGGATAAAGAGATAAAGATTTATCTGTACATATATTCACATATATATTTGTGATACATAGTGTACATGATATTAAAAAAAAATAAAAAAAAATTTATTTTATTTTATTTTGTTTTATTTCTTATTTATTGTAAAAGCTTCACATTACAAGACTGTACAATACATGTATACATGCAAGAGTATATAATTAGATTAAAATTAAACACATAACTATCTATTCAAGCATAAAGAACATTACACACACACAAAAATACGACAGAATAAGATAGAGCAGACTGCTGACAGCCAAGCCAGAAATTTAATAAAAATTTAAAGTTTAAAAAAAAAAAAATTATATTAAGAATCATAACCCTGCAGCCCATTTTTCTCAAAGCTGGTATTGTCTTCATGTTGAAACAAGATACCTATTTCCATATTATATTGAAATTTAAGCTGGCTTAACACCTGAGCCCAAATCAGATCTTCCTGCTGTAATCAATATTTTGAAATTACTACTTTTGTGGCCATCATAAGCTCAGTTATTAGAGATATCTTTTTGAGTTGTAATTTCCTTATATTAAAATGAAAAAAGGCAACCATAAAGTTACCTTCTAAGTCTTTTCCCACCCACACAGAAAGTTCTTCTAAAGTCTTATTCGAAACATATCTGATAAGCTCGCAATCCCACCAGATATGTTTTGAACTTCCCACTTCACGGTTACACTTCCAACATAGTTTTGAATTAACATGGTTAATTTTATTCAAAAGTTTTGGAACCATACATCACTGGTGGATAATTTTACAATGCAGCTCAACAATATTATGGCAGTGCAATGATTTTTTTTAACCTCTTGAATTTATTAATACCATTGGTCCAGCTGTATCGGGGGAACCAATTTCATGATCTCAATTTTTCGAAGCTTTAGGTTTAGTCTCTGAATCTTCGAGTCTCAGAATTTCATAGCATTTAAATATTGATTGACATTTGAGATCATTTTTAAATAAATCATTTATTTTTTTATTTAATACATCTTGTTCATCATTGAGCAAATGATGGGCTAAATAGTTCTTCATTCTCAGACAAGAGAATATTTCCTTTGAAGAGAGGCCAAATCTTTTATTTCCCTCCAGTAGATCCACATTTTGAATGTACCTAGTGTTGAACCAATTCGTAAAATGTAGGTCTGTTATTATATTCTATATAGACTATAAACTGTAAGCTCGTTTGAGCAGGGTCCTCTTCAACCTATTGTTCCTGTAAGTTTTCTATTGTCCTATTTATAGTTAAATTCCCCCCGTTCATAATATTGTAAAGCGCTACGGAATCTGTTGGCGCTATGTAAATGGTAATAATAATAATAAAATTCTATTGTGTTAATAGAGCTATATTATTTTATTTTATTTATAAAATATTTTACCAGGAAAGATACATTGAGATTAATCTCGTTTCTCTCTTGAAGAGCTGGCAGCAGCAACCTGACTAAACACTGGAGTGCTAAGATCTGACAAAGACACTAGGTTGGTGAAACCAATATTATTTTGTTATAGCTTAACCCTGAGAGATAGGGGATCTGATGTTAGTTAGTGCTCAGACAAGCTAGGTTTTTGTTTATAGGGATTTTGTTACATTATTGTTTTTTTTTTTCATCTACTGCTGTCTCCTGTGTGGATTTACAAATAAAGTGCTTGGAATAAAGTTCCTTTTATAGACTGTGCATGTTTGTACCCAAAAGGACCGTGCTACCTGCAGACAAGGATCACATTACATTATAGCACAAATCGGCAGAACGAGTTATACAATGTATTGAGTTTATTAATGTGGGATTGCGGTGCAGATGCATATACTACATCCCCATAATCAATGATTGGCATCAGCATTTGCTGTACAATCATTTCCTTTACTGTAAGGCTTAGGCAGGATTTGTTTCTGTACAGGGCACCTAGTTTTGGATAAAGTTTAGATGCAAGTTTTTCTATGTGGAGGCCAAAAGATAGATTGGGGTCTAATATCATACCCAAGTATTTGAAAGAGTGGACTGCGGTCAGTGTGCTATTTGAATTTGTTTTGATGGATAGGTGGGAATTGTGTAATTTGTGTAATTTAGGTACTGTTCCAAAGATCATTGTGACAGTTTTGTCAGTGTTTAGGAAGAGTTTGTTTTTTGCGATCCACTTTTCTACCTCTGTAAACTGGTCTTGGAGCACAGCCTCAAGCTGCGGTAGCTCGGATTTGCTCACATAGATCACTGTGTCGTCTCTGTACATGTGTACATTTGAGGATTAGCAGACATTTGGCAGATCGTTTATAAATAATGTAAATAGTAGGGGGCCAAGAATGGAACCTTGGGGAACACCACACGTGACTGGGAGAGGGAGGGAGTCGCTGTCAGATATGGACACATATTGCGAGCAATCCAATACATACGATCGAAACCAGGTTAGCGAACAATCACCAATACCTGAGTTTTTGAGTTTGTGCAGTAGAATGTCGTGCTCTACTGTGTCAAAGGCCTTGGCAAAATCAAGGAAAATAGCTCCAGTTAGGTTTCCTTATCCCATGCCAGTTTTGATGCAATTGCAAACTTTTAAGAGGACAGCTGCATAGTGGAGTGATTCTGGCAAAAGCCTGATTGATCAGGAGTCAGATAGTTTGATTGTTGGTAATACTCACATAGTTGCGTATGGACACATTTTTCTAAGATTTTTGACAATACTGGGAGCAATGATATTGGGCGATAGTTAGAAACCAAAGTAGTGTCACCACTTTTATGGATAGGCACTACTCTCGCAGTCTTCCAAAGTCTGGGTATGTATCCAGACACCAAGGATTCGTTAATTAGGGTTGCGACGGGTTTAGCAATTGCCGGCGCACTGAGCTTCAACAGCCTTGCTGAGATTTGATCAGGTCCAGACTGGTTTTTCATTTTATGCTTTTATTAAACATATTTTATTTCCTGTACTTTAACCATTTAGGAAAAAAATTTCTTAGATGTGGAGTTTCTATTGTTGATTAAAAAAAAAAAACTGGCACCTGGTCTCCATAGTACAGAGGAAAGATCTCTCTTGGTGTTGGGTCCTGCAACAGGAAACCTGTATAAGTCTACGCGGAGTTCGAGGTTCTTTCTTCCACATGTGGTGGACCAGTTCTAAGGCCTCTCAGAAATTAAAAGAACTCTTCGAAATGCATCCATTGCATTGCTCCATACAAAGGTTGACCCAAATCCCCCTCATTGATCTTCTGAATGGCAAACCTAAGGAAACCTTATTTTCTAAGGTCAGTCTATCATTAATATTAATATACGGAATCTGCACAGCAACCTGGAAATAATTGCCAAGTAGTGGAAAGCTTTCTATGAACATTTCAGGCAGTCTTACTGAAGATCTGGTACATTTATGCTATGGAAAGCCTAACAACCTTACTACATGACATGAAAGAGAACTTTCGAAACATTTGGAGTCCACAGATGTTGATATAGACTGACCTTTCAGAACACAAAGCCACAACCTTTACATACACCAGTTAACTCTGACATTACGCTGACAAAGTGAGGAGTCAGTTTCTCATATATAATATCTGGACCCCATTCACTCGTTTTACTTTCCCTTCTTTTCCCACTTTTTTTTTATCTATTCCAGTTTTGATTCTGTTTATATAAATTATAGTAAATATTGTGTACTATTTGTTTAAATTTTATGTTCATTAATTGTGTTGTTTATATTTTTTTTTTTTTAAATAATGCATTAAAAAAGAAAAGCATTTAATAAAATTAAATCAATAGCACGAGACTAAACATTACCCTACGGAGCTAATTAGATACCCACTAGTAGAGTTTAACTTTTGAGCCATTAATCCTGCAAAAAAAACCTCTCCACTCCAGCACTTAAGTATAATCATCTGCAGTTATTATATTGTCGTTTATATTGTGTTTATGACATTGTTCTAAATGTTGTCTTAGTCACATGTGGAGTGAGATATAAAAAAAAATAAAAAAAAAAAAAGAGAAAGTACCACTACTAATAAGTAGAACATATGTGTAAGAAAACTTATTTTTAAAGAAGCACACGATTGAAAATGTCTGCATGTTTTCTTTGGGGTATATAAAAACAGCTGGCTAAAGCTGCAGATCAGCTGTCTGCAGCATTTGCAAGCCCTTCCCTTTTTTTCCAGGCATAGATTTTCAGTCATGGAGAAACCTCTGTGCTGGAGCAGCAACCATACGTACATGCGCATGTCCATATCTCTATTTTCTTCATAAAATGAGAGTATGTTAAAAAAAAAAAAATAATAATAAAACTTTTATTTCTTTCTTTATTTTTTAAATGAAAGAAAACCAAAGAAAATTCTAATAGGTTTAATATACATCATATCTACAAATTCCCTTCGAAAATCTGGCGCATGGTTATGTTTTTTTGTTGTTGTTGCGATTATTCAAATATGAAACCTGGAATAGATTGTTCTACTTAGGCAGCAAACAATATGCTCAGCACAGAAACGTAGATACTTCAAAGCCCGCAGCATGTGATAAATGAACAAAACACATAAAGTGTATCTGTCACAAGAAAATTTAAATAAATAAATAGATACATACATACATGGTGCTCCTTGGAATGTAATCTAGTTTGACCAGGACCTTTAACACCTTCTGTTACTGTACTTCCATTTTGTCTTATTGCACCTACATGTTTGTTATTCCAAGTATTGTACAGTGCTGCAGAATATATTGGCATTTTATAAATAATTTAATATATATCGTTCAATTATTAGACGGGACATACTTGTGTATAATGGAGGATAGATAGGTGGGAGCAGCATTATGTAGAGATTTGAAAGAACCAGAATTTTAAATTGAGCTCTATATTTTATAGGAAGTACAGATCAGGATTAACCTTCTTCTCCCCAACTCCTCTCTGTTGGTGTCCCCCAAGGTTCAGTACTTGGTCCCCTACTGTTCTCCATCTATGCTGCCTCCCTTGGTAAACTCATTAGCTCCTTAGGCTTCCAATATAATTTCTATGCAGATGACACGCAAATCTACCTGTCCTCTCCTGATCTCTCCCTGTCCCTCTTGACTAGTGTCTCTGACTGCCTCTCTGCTGTCTCTAACTGGATGGCTGCCCACTTCCTTAAACTAAACTTGACCAAAACTGAAATTCTGGTCTTTCCTCCCTCAAGTGTTGTTACTCCTGTGTCTGTCTCCCTCCAAGTCCACGGTGCTACCATCAGCTCCACCACACAGGCTCGCTGCCTAGGTGTTCTCTTTGACACCGACCTCTCCTTCAAGCCTCATGTTCAATCTATCACCAAATCCTGTTATTTCCATCTTAAAAACATTGCGCGCATCCGACCCTACTTAACGCCAGATGCGACTAAGGTGTTGGTCCATTCCACTGTCCTTTCTCGCCTTGACTACTGTAATCCACTTCTCAGTGGTCTTAGTGCTCCCAACTGGCGCCGTTACAGTCCAGAATGAATGCGGCAGCGAGGCTCATCTTCCTGTCCGCCCGCACCTCGAATGCCTCACCGTTCTGTCAGTCCCTACATTGGCTTCCTATAAAATATAGAGCTCAATTTAAAATTCTGGTTCTTGCTTTCAAATCGCTACATAATGCTGCTCCCACCTATCTATCCTCCCTTATACACAAGTATGTCCCGTCTAGGCCCTTACGATCTGCTGAAGACTTACGTCTATCTTCTGTCCGTACTCCCACCTCTGATGCTCGCCTTCAAGATTTCTCGAGGGCTGCACCGTTCCTGTGGAACTCGCTTCCCTCCTCCGTTAGATGCTCACCCAGTCTCCACTCCTTCAAAAAATCGTTAAAAACCCACTTCTTCATAAAAGCGTATCAATTAAACTGTTAATAGCTCCTGACTGATTCCTCTTCTGCAACTGTCACTAGTCTAATACTATCCTTACCTTTTTGTGTCATTTTACCCCACTCCCTCTAGCATGTAAGCTCATTGAGCAGGGCCCTCAACCCCTCTGTTCCTGTGTGTCCAACTTGTCTGGTTACTACTACATGTCTGTTCGTCCACCCATTGTAAAGCACTGCGGAATTTGATGGCACTATATAAATAACATAATAATAATAATAATAACAACAGGGCGAACTTAGCCATGGCCCTGGGTTTAGACAGGGTCCATGAACCATGAACTTGCTTGGCCTCTTTCACCATCCCTATATAAAGAATTTGGTGGGGGCCCACACTGATAACCTGCCGATGGCAATGTGAAATCTTAATCCTTCACCCCTTTGGTAGAATATATATAGTTTACATGGTGGTGAATATTCTGACCTTTTTTGAGCACTGCAAAGGCTGCACGTTCAGGGTCCTATCAGGTGGTCTATGCTGTTAGGCCCACTCAATGTCAACGAATATCCAGGGGGCCTAGTCAGCGCTGCGGCACTTTAACAGCGTGACCGGTCCCCCTGTGATGAGGTCAGAGGCTGGAAGGAAGTGACTGCCGTGCTGGAGGAAGAGGAGAGGAGGGAATCAGAGTGGGAACTCCCATCAGGCTGATCCTCTGGACCCCAGGGAAAGTCACCCTCCTGCATCTAAAATGTAGGAAACAGGAGGGATGACTAAAACATTTTGTATGTTTGTCTGTTTGTTTGTGTCTGTATGTCTGTCTGTGTCTGTCTGTATGTATGTGTCTGTCTGTATGTATGTGTGTGTGTCTGTACTGTATGACTGTGTGTGTGTGTGTGTGTGTGTGTGTGTGTGTGTGTGTCTGTATGTATATGTCTCTGTGTATGTGTTTGTAAGTCTCTCTGTCTGTATCCATGTTTGTCTGTATGTATGTGTGCCTGTATGTGAGTGTTTGTGTCCATGTGTGTCTGCATATGTGGCGGGGATGTAAAAGTATGGAGGAGTAGCGGGGGGATAGACATATGGGAGGGTGGCGGAGGGTAGACGTATGGAGGGGCCCCAGGGCAATTTTCGCACCGGGGCGCTGTGGTTTCTTGTTACGCCTCTGGTTATGGCAAAAGACATTCAACAAAGAATTGAAAGGTAAGTTAAAGAGTTCCACCTTTTTATCAATATAGATCATACACAAGAAATTAGATGTGCATACAGGGAGTGCAGAATTATTAGGCAAGTTGTATTTTTGAGGATTAATTTTATTATTGAACAACAACCATGTTCTCAATGAACCCAAAAAACTCATTAATATCAAAGCTGAATATTTTTGGAAGTAGTTTTTAGTTTGTTTTTAGTTTTAGCTATGTTAGGGGGATATCTGTGTGTGCAGGTGAATATTACTGTGCATAATTATTAGGCAACTTAACAAAAAACAAATATATACCCATTTCAATTATTTATTATTACCAGTGAAACCAATATAACATCTCAACATTCACAAATATACATTTCTGACATTCAAAACAAAACAAAACAAATCAGTGACCAATATAGCCACCTTTCTTTGCAAGGACACTCAAAAGCCTGCCATCCATGGATTCTGTCAGTGTTTTGATCTGTTCACCATCAACATTGCGTGCAGCAGCAACCACAGCCTCCCAGACACTGTTCAGAGAGGTGTACTGTTTTCCCTCCTTGTAAATCTCACATTTGATGATGGACCACAGGTTCTCAATGGGGTTCAGATCAGGTGAACAAGGAGGCCATGTCATTAGATTTTCTTCTTTTATACCCTTTCTTGCCAGCCACGCTGTGGAGTACTTGGACGCGTGTGATGGAGCATTGTCCTGCATGAAAATCATGTTTTTCTTGAAGGATGCAGACTTCTTCCTGTACCACTGCTTGAAGAAGGTGTCTTCCAGGAACTGGCAGTAGGACTGGGAGTTGAGCTTGACTCCATCCTCAACCCGAAAAGGCCCCACAAGCTCATCTTTGATGATACCAGCCCAAACCAGTACTCCACCTCCACCTTGCTGGCGTCTGAGTCGGACTGGAGCTCTCTGCCCTTTACCAATCCAGCCACGGGCCCATCCATCTGGCCCATCAAGACTCACTCTCATTTCATCAGTCCATAAAACCTTAGAAAAATCAGTCTTGAGATATTTCTTGGCCCAGTCTTGACGTTTCAGCTTGTGTGTCTTGTTCAGTGGTGGTCGTCTTTCAGCCTTTCTTACCTTGGCCATGTCTCTGAGTATTGCACACCTTGTGCTTTTGGGCACTCCAGTGATGTTGCAGCTCTGAAATATGGCCAAACTGGTGGCAAGTGGCATCGTGGCAGCTGCACGCTTGACTTTTCTCAGTTCATGGGCAGTTATTTTGCGCCTTGGTTTTTCCACACGCTTCTTGCGACCCTGTTGACTATTTTGAATGAAACGCTTGATTGTTCGATGATCACGCTTCAGAAGCTTTGCAATTTTAAGAGTGCTGCATCCCTCTGCAAGATATCTCACTATTTTTGACTTTTCTGAGCCTGTCAAGTCCTTCTTTTGACCCATTTTGCCAAAGGAAAGGAAGTTGCCTAATAATTATGCACACCTGATATAGGGTGTTGATGTCATTAGACCACACCCCTTCTCATTACAGAGATGCACATCACCTAATATGCTTAATTGGTAGTAGGCTTTCGAGCCTATACAGCTTGGAGTAAGACAACATGCATAAAGAGGATGATGTGGTCAAAATACTCATTTGCCTAATAATTCTGCACTCCCTGTAGTATAAAATGTATTTTGTGAGCTATAACAGAGTGTCGCATTGGTACCTATAAAGATGGTTGCAAGAAGGAGAGTTAACCTTTTTAAGCATCTAGCTAATATGACCTGGCAAGAGTGTAAATAACATGAAAATGCTTATTCTTAAGTGGGAGTAAAGTTAAAATTACTCTTGGATTACGACTGCCTTAACCACTGTATTTATTATTTTGTGGTCATCTAAGGTGGTAAGGTAGAAGCCTAAAATGTAGCCTTAGATACTAAAATAAACCAAAATAAAAACATATCAAAAATAACCTAAAACAAACATTATCAGAGATGACATAACAATCGTACTGCCACATAGCTGAAAGAAAATCGGTATCAGTGGGCACAGTGATTTTTACCCACACTGGAGGACAGTCACAGACATTAGCGGCTGGGTCTGTTGAAAAGATCTGTTCTGTTTAGAAGGAAAATGTGGAAGGAATGAGTGGGTATTCAACTGCCCACTTGATTTTTTTTTTATTTCAGAAATATTCTATACCATCTGTATATCTACCATTAAAACTATCAAATTTGTTTTAATGGTAGCATTTGTTTTTATCAAGCATTTATCAACCCTGAAATTAGCTTACTGAATTCAACAGCAAAAAAATGTTGATAAATGGGTTTTCATGCATAAAAACATGACAACCCAACTGAACAGCAGGGCATGAACCAAACGATGAAAACATGTATACGAAACAGTGAGGGTATGTCTACTAAAAAGTGAGTAGCCAGCTATACAGATTCCCCCCTCCCCCCCCCGCACCCCTTTATACCCGCCTTCCCTGCTCAGTATTTAAAACGTATATTGTGCAGACCAAGGCGGGGCAATGTATGTTAATAGTAACATTTTATCTTTCAGAATTTCATAGCTATAATGAATTCATCATTACCAATTAAGTGCAAAACAATATAAATACTATACCTACACACACATGCAACTGTGAGAATTATTAGTATTTATATTGCGTATCCCATAGCACCTTACATTATTTACTGGTAAGGTGGTCTAACTGAAATTTGAGCCTGTGTGTTTCCCATTTCTAAGGCAGCAATATTACTATGGCTCTAAACAATATTCACGCAAACATTTAAAAAATACCATTCTTCCTCAATGCTCTAGTTGAGTTAGTTTCCAAAATGTTTTGACTGTGTCTGAATAATCTCACATGCGTTCGATAATTTTCAAAAAAACGTAGTGATTGGCATGGCACAATGTGCCCCTATCAAAAACTGTAGGCATCTATACAATAGAGAGTATTGTTGTGGCAACTCGTAGTATGATGATACAACACTCAGGCCTATAAATGTTTAGAGTACTTTCAGTCTAACCTGCTGTTTAGTCTTTCCTGCTGACCACCTCACCAGTAAGTGTCCTTGGGTAAGACACCTAATGATATATATATATATACATATACACAACTGCCTCAAATCCTTACAGATTGGAAGCTCATTAGAGCAGAGCCTTCTTCACATTCAAAATCCCTTTTCTATAAATGTAAAGCACTGCAGAATATGTTGGTGGTATATAAATGTTAAAAATAACAATCCCGAAATGTGATGTCCTATGTGTCCTGTTACTAAGTGATACGGGGCAGACCCCAACTCCTGATGTGCAGGAAGTAATTCTCATTTATGTATCTATCTTTGAACGTGTTCACTTACCTTTCTTATCGCGAGCCCACTCTATATATTATCATATTTAAATATATTTGAATAGGTTTTCAGAACATTAACTCACAAAATATTTTTTAAATATTACATATCACAAGTGAGTCCCTTTTGAACAAGCTGCACATTTTAGAAAAAAGTGTAATATAAAGGAAGAATAAGAAAAAAAAAAACTATTATTTCATACGTGCTCTATTCAATCATAAAAACCGAAAGCAATGGGACATATTTAAGCAACACATGTTTACAAGAAAAATATTAACATATTGGGATTCTAATAAACATATTGCAAGTGATGTAATAAATTAGTTGTGTTTTTTTGTTTATTTCCAACACAAAGCTGACTGCATTGAACACAATTAAAGCAAAACTAAAATGAGACAAAAAAGGTAAAAAAAAAAAAAAGAAACAGATCATGAAAGCTTTTCATCATTTTAACCAGATGGTAATTAGTGTGGAGGTGTATAGTTCTTGATGCAGACATGCATGTAGGGTTTTAAAAGTTCTTATTTTTAATCATGCTCAAGAAGAAAGAAGAAGCTATAACGTCAGTTTCGCTTTCCTCGTTAAAAATATAACTTTGTTGGTGAAAGAGATACACTTGTTATTCAAAGGTTTACAAAAAGGCAATATGGTATTTTGAGAATCTCAAAAATACATCAGAAAGTTACTTAAGGGGAACGCTATAGTGTTATGAATCCAAACATATATTCCCGACACAATAGATGTTTAGGTCCCTGGCCCTCCTCTCTGTGGAGTTTAAAGGAGATTAAACTTACCTTCGCCCCGCAGCGCTGGTCTTGCTGGAGCTGGGCCCAGCTCCATGGCCGAGATCAACAATTTTGATGATCTCAGGCAATCAATTGTTTTTCTATAAGAAAGTACTGTGAGGCTATTGCGCATGCACGGCAAATCAGCATCTCCTCAGAGATGCATTGAGTAGGTACATCTCTATGGAGAGCGTTCAGCGCCTCCATGCAATGTGTGGAGATACTGAACATAGGTTCTGCACTGTGTGCAGCACTAAACTAAACTCAGTTGGTACAGAGATGTGAAAAATACACATTATGGGGCTATTTCCTAAAGGTAACATTTTCCTTTATATTTGTCCTTTAGTTAATTTTAAATTATCACACAGAAGTCAACTGAAAAGCAGTAAAATAATATATGTAAATTTATTCAGAGTACAAGAATAAAATAGTTTAAAACAAATTAAATAATAATAACTGCTGACTATATAAATAATAACATTTCCCATATTCAATTTGAGTTTTAATGGAGGTAAAAATTGCCAGAAATTTTTTTTTTCCCTAATATAACTTATAGTAGTGTGACATTGAGTGATCTTTTCATGTCAGTCACTAATCTTACACAATTCAAAAAGGCCAACATAAAGTTTTATATATATATAAACCTTTTTAAATCTTTACTTACTGTGGCTTCGTTATAATATTCTTGGATAAGCTTTTCAAATGATTTAATATGTTTGGATAAACTTACAAAAAAAAAAATCTAAATATTGAAATATATATCATGTAAATAAACAATATATGAAAAAATATCACATTATTACAAAATTTTTATATTTTCATAATATTAAAGCATTTTAAAATGTATCCCACAGTATAAAATCAAGGCATTTTTGAGAGATTTATCAAGCCAAATTGCTAAATAAGGAGCAATCACAATGAAACCAATAAAAAGCAGATCTTCAATAATCCCATAAACCTCTTTTCCCCCAGTTTGACACGTTGCTCCATGTTTCTCCCTATCTGCTGTGAAATTCTAAAAGAATCATGTTTGCAACAGATATCAATATATGAAACTGCACTCCAAAATGTATTGATGACCCCAAAGCAAGCTGAACAACATGTTGACCTAACAAGAGGTCTTTCACAAGCGGAATGTGAGAAAGACCTACTGTTGGGTTGAAACATTGTTCAGTTTGCTGTGTGGACCTCAACAGATCTTAAGTACTTTTTCGCCTATTGATGTATGCTGGAAAATTTTCTTTTGGGATTTTACATTGAATGGTTGCGTAGCCAGAGTTTGATTTTGGTATGAGGTGGAAGATAATAAAGACCAGGAAGGTGCCTGAAGGGCCATTTCCTCAACCCAGAAATCATGGATAATATTGGTGGGCTAGAACTAAACTAGTACCCTGGGCTTCTACTCAATTTTTATTTCCTTTCACCAAACACATGAAAAACAGAGGGGAAAAAATGGCTATACATCAGAGCCCCTAATTAACAAGGGTCTAAAGGTCTTGCTAGATTGTAAGCTCATGGGCAGGGTCTTCGGTTCTTTTTGTAGCTGTATGAGTAAATTATTTGTCTGTGTTCACTCTACTGTACAGCGCAGCAGAACATGTTGCCACTATATAAATACAAAAATAAATAATAATAATAATAATAATGAAAATGGTAATTTGTTGGGCCCACTCTCACTTTTGAAGTCCCACATGGAGAGCCATTGTTTTATTCTAATATATTTAATATGTTTAGTGTACAGTATGTGAATGTTTTTCCTTTCAGTTCTGCAGTTGTTCTTTGTGGCACTGACATCTAGGCTTTGTTTGTTAGCCTGGGTTTTTTCCCTCTGATAGTTGCTAGATTTTTTATTACAATTGTAATGTTTTAATCCAATTGCCTCTCCATTGATGTTGGCACATTTTAGTGTCCAGAAGAACCGTCGCCAACAGAAAAAGCAGTTAGCTTCATGTAGTTTTCATCATGCGTTTGCAAACTCATCACCTGAGCAGGTATCCAGGAGAGCAGGAGTTAAATACCACAATATAATTAAAATGACCTAAATCTAAGCAAAATAACCAAATACACTTCCATATTCTGATAGATATTTATCAAACCAAAATTAACACTGAATTTAAATATTTGGAGGCAGGCTGAGTGAGATTTGCTCACTTTCAATATGTTAAAAATAGAATTGGGGGGCCGAGCTAGCCACTGAACGAAGCAGACGCACATGCTGTGAGCTCCTGAGAGAGATCTCAAAATTTTCAGCCTGACTTCACCAAATACATCTTGTACTTACTATGCAGGAGTGATGCAGGTTCTTCCTCTAAAGACATTGGGGCTTTGCTCTGAGTTACACCACTACAGCGGCCTTTTAAGATGGCGCCTGCATTGGAAGACTGACAGTGAACAAGATGACTCTCTGTACTTTATTAGGTGAGGAGAACCTAGCCAGAACCCAACTCTCACCGAATGTGAACTGGTGTCCAGGTGTCGGCTTACCTTGTGTATCAGTCAGGGACATGTCACAGGCTGGCGTCACATTGCAGGGTATTGGGGACACTCCTACCAACTCTCAGCTTGTCCTCAGCGATGCTCACACCAGCCACGATAACCCCGCCTCCTTTTATGATGCAGCTGAGCACCAACTTCATGACGCTAAAAACGCCACGGCTGCCAAGGTGTTAAAATGAGAACATTTTGGGGGCGTGGTTACCTACCTAATTGAACACAGTATTTAACCCCTTAAGGACCAAACATTCGGGAATAAAAGGGAATAATGACATGTCACACATGTCATGTGTCCTTAAGGGGTTAAAGAGAAACCAGGGAGAGACTCATTGCCCTGTTGTGGTTCTTGATAGACCCAAGAGCGTGTATCTTGTGCTGGTATTCTTGTATTCTGACTTTGGCTTCGTTTGACTGTTCCCTCTTCTGTGTTCCTTTGACCTCGGCTTGCTATTGACTATTCTTTGCGTGTGTAGTGTTAGTCCGGCCATCCTAAGGTCCGGTATACATTACTAGTATTTGCATTCTGCGTGTAGGATTCCCGAACGTTCCTGACACCAGGAGGACAAGCCCAGAACATATGAAGTGGACATTCAAAACTTGCTGACAGAGGTGAATGCCTTCGTTATGGCTGACATTGAGCTGCTTCGTGAGGATATGAAAGTTATGACAGCTCAGCTGCAGACACTGGAGGATGATGACTATATCATCAGAAGCAAGCAGGAAGACCTGAAAGCAGAGGTAAATAGACTAAAGTGGGCCATCCTCACAATGGAAAGCAAGATAGCTCTCCTGAAGGATTCTAAGTGTCAATGTAATTTGTGAGTTCGGGTTGTCCCTGAGGATATCGTACGCAACAAGGTACCTCACTACTCTATGCTCTCTCCATCCAAGGCCAGAGTCATGAAACTGGACTACTACTATTGGGTCCCTCAATCACCTAAATCAATGGCCAGAGTGTTTAGGTACTTAGTGCTCTGTTTCCAGTCATTACAAAACAAACAACGTATACAGGTCATTACTAAAAATGCACCTACCTACCATTCCAAGGGCTCAGCCCTCTCTTTTTTCAACCATCTATCCAGGTCCACTATGCTCTGGAGACAATCCGTGCAACCAATAACTAAGCTGCTGATAGATAAGGGAGTGAGGTACCACTGGAGACCAGGCCAAAAATTAACAGTGATACATACAGAGAAGTGTATGCAGTTTACTCATGTCTCAGACGAGGAACGTCTCTTCAAGGCACTGGATCTGCCTATACTGGGCACCATCCAGGCCTGCACCGAATACTTCACATGGGATGTAAATGCCGTCCAGCCATTCTACCCAGAGAAGATGTGGCATAGCTACCCACTGGCACCTGAGTCCCGGTGGAAGCAGTGGCATGGCCCTACCGAATACTCAAATAACTACAATGTCTTTGATACTTCTGCAAAATTTTCTCTTTATGCATGTTTATTATTTTGTGTTTCATAAATGATTTATTTTTGTGATTTGAGTCAGATGACTTTTACTTAGGCTTTAGTTTAGGCTGTATAGAGTTTGCAGATGTCCCTCGATGATACCCTTCCTCATGAAGCAATTCTAGTTAAACAGTTCACACAGCAGTAGCTACGGTTCAGTTAGACAAGAAACCTTTGCCATTGTTGCATGATATGTTTACTTTACAAATGTCTATAATATGTGTATGAAGCTTACCACACTTTTACCCGTGTGTATAATTATATGTATGCTACAATAAAAAAAAATAATTAAAAATAATAATAATAATTGGCTGCCCTCTGAGATCACTCAAGCCTGCTCAATGGCAATAACAGTTTATTCACTAAAATATTTTTTCCTTTTTTTTTTTTAAGTTTCCAGGGAGACCAAAATTAGATGAAAACATAGCTGACGGGTAGTTTATTTTGACCTGAAATTAGCAATCCTGTTGTGAATTCCTAAGAACTCACAGCTTTGTAAATAACTTCATTCCAGAGCTATTTGGTTCCATTTTGAATTAAATCAGATAGGCTCCAATATGAAATTAATTTTAATCAGAGAGATGAGTTTACCAATTGCAAATCCCTCCATCCAACATTTCATTTATCCTCAAGTCAGCATTGCCCCAAATATTTTTTCACAAAATGTTAAATAAAATACATAATTAGTAACTGAAATGACTAGTTCCATTCTGCATTACTTCGATCTAATATATATACACATATTTTACATATACACACACGTACATACACATCCTAATTGACTTTTGCAAATTAAACTGAATGTAGCAAATCCGGATTTTTTTGTTCCATCCATGGTGTAAAATAGCATGAAATGATTCATAAGGGGTGGTTTGTTTTTTCTCTCCTGCGAACAACTGGCTCAGATTTTGCTTCTGTTGTCATGGTTATTTATAAACTGCATGGCTAGGAAACGTTAAATCATGTTTTAAAAATCAATCTGTGAATGACAGTTACGGTGATTTGCAAAAAAAATAAAAAAAAAACAAACATGGAAAGTGAACTCCAATAATTAGCAGAGAAAAATAATTCTGAAAAAAAAAAAAAAAAAAAGGATCTCTCCACCTCATGTTATGTAGGGTTAAAAACCCTCTCACATTGGACATAATAAAAATATATCACTGTATTGCTCATTTCACACACAAAAAAAAAGACTTTATTTAAAATACATGCAGGATTAATCACTAAAAAATGAGCTGCTGAGAACTCACAGAGGAATTAGAAATGCTAGGCCAGAAGTCCAGTTAAAAAAAAAAAAAAATGTATATATAAAATGTTACCAACTTGTATTTTGCCCTACATTTCTCAATTCCTTTTGTGAGCACATCTCAGTTTAAGAATTAACCTCATTAGAGATTTTTTGAGAGTCTTTTCACCCCAAATAATGATTTCCATATTATAATTATTACTACTGGAATTTATAAAGGGCCAACATATTTCAAGGTGCAAAAAAGACAATTCAATAAATAGATTTGTGAATAAACCGGAAAAAAAAACAAAAAACATACATTGTGTTTATTTCTAATTATTACTCAAAAGCACAACAACAAAAGGTGGAAAGAGCAACAAATGGTATGCACAATACCAGATGGGTCATACCATCTTAGCAAAGGGTACATAATAAAGAACCATATGGATAATTAAATGATGAAGCAATAAAGAAGAGGTTTTATTTTTAGGCACGTAGTAAGAGATGACCCTCAACCCAGAAAACAGTATTATGCGATTACATAAAGAATGTAGGATTTCATGAGCTTCCTATGTGGTAGCTTATAACATAGCTTTATTATTATTTATAATATATATATTATTATTTATAGAGTGCCTACATAATTTAAAGGCTGAAATATGTTTACGTACTGGCTTGGTTCTTTTTCATAAATACATTGTGACAATTCAAAATTAAGTGTACTCCATTATATGGCTCAGCTCAAACCAGAGATGAGTGCCCTCTATGGTTTGATGAAGGCCCTAGGTATGTATTATACAGTATGGGTACCCATTTACGTGTTCTTGATGGCTACAATATATTTTTGTAAACAAGGTCCATCAATGTACCTGCTGTAGAGAATGGGAAATTATAGCATGAAAGATTGATAACAAAACCAAATTTACTTGCATCTGTGATAGTCTTGCAATCATGTATCACATCATATTTAGGCATGTAAGAAATACAGTCCTTGACATTGCAAACACTTTTAGAATAGCAAGAATTACAACTCAAATATGTCAAGGATAAATTAAAATGAGTGCACTCCTACAAAAGACATGATCTTAAAAAAAAAAAAGGAAAACTGTACACACACACAGACGCACGCACATATAGACTGTAAGCTAATTTGAGCAGGGCCCTCTTCAACCTATGGTTCCTGTAAGTTTTTGTAATTGTCTCATTTATTGTTAAATCTCCCCGTTTCATAAAATTGTAAAGCGCTATGGCATATGCTGGTGCTATATAAATACCATTAATAAATTTATAGGTAGGCATACAAACACGAATGTATTAGTATTCAAAAGTAACAGTAAGCCCTGCAGTCATCTACATGATACAAGCAATACACAGAGATTCCTTCAAATAATCAGCTGGTAACCCACCGCATGGGTTCGGGCTCTGGGGCACTTATTACATACGCCCAATATGGGAGACACACCCTAAAAATATTAAAGATCTTT
Organism: Pelobates cultripes; assembly: GCA_933207985.1. Lineage (NCBI taxonomy): Eukaryota > Metazoa > Chordata > Amphibia > Anura > Pelobatidae > Pelobates > Pelobates cultripes. The sequence goes on along the minus strand of OW240918.1, from coordinate 29,104,826 downwards.
AATTTCTCACTATTTTTAATAAACAGTTTGACGTATCACTATATTTAACAAGTATGTATTCATGTGGTGTTAAAAATAAATTTAAACTGGATGAATCTACACTTCATCCAGTAACTGGGTGTCTCCATCTTAGCTCAGGTAGTCCGCACATGGAAAGCAAGTGGAGAAACAAAAAAGAATGTTTCTCTTTGTCGTCTTCAATTTCAATGTTTGGACCGTCTTTGCTTGTCTGAACTGGATTATCATTAAAATTTGCTAACTCTTTAATATAAATTTAAACGAAATGCAGAATCTTGTAACAAAAAGGTTAACAAATTCTTGGGGATTTTACATACATACATACATACATACACACACACACACACACACACACACACACACACACACACACAAAATTTTCAAAAATACAACATATCATATAAAAAGTACATCCATACTGTTGGACAAGGTTAATAATATTTCACACTTTGTAAACCCAATACAACATATTTTTTCCAAATTCCCATAATATTTCAGAGAATGCTAAATAATCAGAATCATACAGTTAGGTTTCTGGATATTAAAGATACCCCATGCTGAGCCTTTGTAACTTTGTCACAGACGCATTGCATCATGGGTTCTCACCATCTCGACTCAAGTCATTAGCACTGAGGCAGAGATCACCCATACTTGGAAAAATTGCTGTTCGTTTTAGTATAATTGGATTCTCATTAAATATTACCTGGACATCTCACATGGAAAAATATTCATGTACAAGAGGCAGTTTGCAAGAAACACTCCCTTTAAAGTCAGTATCTGGCCAGGCTATAATTTAGCTTTATCACATGTGTAAAAATATAATTTAGTACAATAGTTTTTACCCTCACAAATAAATATATGAAGGTTCAAGACGTTTGGTTAAGATCTGACCCTTTATATCTATGGCTACCATCCCCTAACAAATTGGTTATTTGCATCATTAAATAGATTAACATTTTAGATACATATGATCAAAAAAGAGTAACATTGTAATTAACGTTTAAAGAGATAAAAATTTAAGGAATAGATAAACCAATATAAATTATTCGTATTAAACACAATTATTTAATATCAAAATATTACAGATTAAAATAAGCAAGTTGCCAACATACAATGATATATTACATTGCTCCTAATTCCTATCCAGACACATAGATTGACAATAGACTCTTGCATTACTCAATGTTAAATAAAATAAAAAATGTCAAAATGCTGCTTACAAATGGCAGTGTGTAAATGTAGAGATCTATTCTGATCTAAACGGATTTGTAAAGAAATCAAAACGGCTTGAAATCCTAATCAATTAAATTGGATAAATCATTCATTTTGAGAAAGCTGATTAAAAACCACAACTCAGTTATTGGACGAACTCTAACTCACTTACATTGTTTTGTTTAAAAAAAAAAAAAAAATTAACAGTGAGGAAGTGGGACATAAATGTTTTCAATTAAAAAAAATGAAATTATATTAAAAATAGATTTATTTATTTTTAAAAACAGCAGTGGAATATTGATACTTTTGCTAAGAAATGCTCCTTAAGTATTCGTTTTTTTCACTTTAACAATGAATTTGAAGACAAAATTATTCACATTCTGAACAAAAAGGGTTTAATCTGCGAATTTCTAATACAGGTTAGGAGAGACACATACAGCGATCAAAGTATTGCGACCATTATATTCAGTCATACTTTATCGCTCAGATAGTAAATTAAATATGGATATATTGAATTATAAATAGTTGTTTCGTTAACCGAGTGTCTGATTTTATTTACTTAACAGGAAATAAGAATTTTAGATTTAGACAAGAAACGATCCCTTCACTAAATTGACCAAGCAGAGAATTTAGGGGATGTTATAACCTACTTCGAAATATTTTTTTTTATTCATTATTTTTTTAAACTGGAGCTTGTAAAGTTCTGTTTGAAGATATAATTCTCCAAACATATTTTAACTTGATAGTTTTATAATTAAACCAGCTCAAACCGTTGTTAAGGAAATAGAGCCCTTAATATTACAAAAAAAAAAGGTCACTTTATGGTATTGATAAAAAATATACATCTCCACGTGTTATAAAACCTACTCGGATTCAAGTTTCATCCCATTCGCTGATATCCAATCAATGAAGAAAATTGTATCAGTAATAATAAATAAAGAATAATAATAAATAAATAATAAAAGATCAATTAGTTCTCATTAATTGTCCTGGTATTTAATTTACCACTTGCCTGGCTAAAGAACTTAAAATGTATCGTTACCACAATAAATTACCCTAAATTCCAGAAATGCGATATACATTTAGAATACATTTAAGGCGATAAATGTAAAGGCAGTAACAAAAAATGGCTGTAAATCTAAAATCTTGGCAGCTACTCTCATTGCCAAAAAAAAATAAAATTTAAAAAAAAATTATCACTAATTATTTATATTTAAAAATAAAATAAATAAGATTGTTTATCCTTTAAAAATTGGAGAGAAAAAAAAATATAGAGAATATATTTATAAATCTCATATATTTATAAATACGTTGTTAAAAAGCATCAAGCCACCTTCGGAAAAGTAATGTGTAACAAGAAATGAGATGAAAACTCCCAAGTATGAAACGCTTCAATTTTTACTGGATTTATTTCAGTCGTGATACAGACAATACAGACACAGATCTAAGAATCACAAACTGTTCCAAGTACTGATCTTAACAGAGAACAAATATTTACAAATGCTGAATTTAAAAAATAAAAATAAATAAAAATAAATCACAACATTCCATTTTTCAGAACAATCGGAAATATACACATATGTATACAGAGAACGTGATTTTTTTTTCCCCCTTCTCTTTTTTGGATATAATAATATTTCATAGTAGTATAAAATAATCAGACTGTGAAGGCTATGTTCTACATAGTATATAAATATGGTGATTATGCTTGTTGAGCTAACAAAACTTACAATCAAGAGGAAAAGTCAATGAGGAGAAAAGAAATTATAAAAAAAAACAAAAAACTATACTATGCATTATATTTCAGACAGCTACATAATAAATGGATCCTTGGTTCTAAAATGATTTAAATATACAACTCACATTTTATGTTAACTGGACTATACTATATCCCACCATTTATTCAGAAACTGAAATGCTTTGTCATAGTTTTATATTATAGATTTACAAATAGAGGGGGGGGAGGGGGTACTTGAATGCATTTATTAAAAGGTTTCTGGTTTGGCAAAGTCCCTAATTTGGCACAATAAATAAAATCATTAAAATAAATATATAGAGGGGTGGAGGGGGGGCTGAATTGATCTTATCGATAAATATTATTTTATATATATTTATATATCAATATGACACCATTATTGTGTGAAATTAGCTTCTAACTGTGGGCGTAGAATACTTACAGAGTTAAAAAAAAAAAAAAAAAACATGGAGGGTAATGTGAAGTTCCTTGGATTTACATGTTAATTAAAATGTAAACAATAATAAAAAAATAAAATAATATACACATGTATACCTCAAGTGTTTCTTTATCCAGTGGTCTGCGAGCATTGTAAGCGTTTCTGATCTCTCTTTGTGTGTAAATTTAATAAAAACTTAACTTGAAAGCTTACAAGAGCGAACTGTTCTGGTGAGTGGCGACTGCCCCATGCGTACAGTCATTCATACCTTCTTTGCAATCTACCATGAAAAGCAATGACCTTGGGAAGAAGTTCTGTCTGGATTTTAGCTTAGGATCCAATCAAGACTGCTACAAAGAGGCATCTACTCTCAGAAAACCGTGGAAGTGCTGGTCCCAAAAGCTGCACTGCTGACTATGCTGCTTGTTCTCTGGTCGCAATCCCTGTCGCCTAACAGTCGCCAGTATGACCTTTGTGGTGCCAAGATCACTGTGTAGTTGTTTAAGGGAAGAGAATGAAGGGGGTGAACAGACACAAGGCTCAAGTGAATGAAGGTGTCAGTGCTGTGAATCCAGTAAGGAGGCTACAGAGAGTTTATGAGTGTCCTGGTAGCCCCACAGATGGCAGTAAGGGGGTGCTATAGAGGGGTGAAGCTATGCAAACCTCATACTCAAAATGTCAGTGCTGTGATTGCAGATCCCAGGGCACCACATATAATCATTATAATGAACATGATCAGAGTGATTGTCCTCCAGGTATTCTGCCTTGCTAGTTGAATTTCAGGGTGTGGGTGATAAAGTTTAGGTGTGGGTATAAAATCCATAATAACCTAAGTCCTTGGCACAGTTCTTCTCACAGTCTCTGGAGGGCAGCACCTCACTTTTGAGGGGAGAGGAGCTGTCTGACACTGTAGGGTTAGAGGGGGAGAGTCTTCTTCTCTTGACCTGTTCATAAATCCCGGAGTCAGAAGAGTCCATGGACTTGATGGAAGGAGGTGTCTCGATCCAACTGGAGTCAGACAGGTCTTTGGGTTTTGTGTCCTCCCCCAGAGGAGACCTGTCTGCAGTCAAACTGTCAGCTTCACCGCTAGCTGCTAAATAGGGGTTGGCAGCTCCCACCCTACCTGACGGGGCCCAGCAGGAGAGCACAGAACCAGATTTGGTGCAGTATTGCGGAGGGCTCCGCGCTCCCCAGCCAGTTGGGTCGCTGTAGTATCCCAGGGGGCGGGCAGCGCAGCCAGCGCTCGGCAGGGGCAGGGCTTTCACGCCTGCGGCCGCGTATGATAGGAGGGTGGCCGCGTTGCCAGCGAAGTCCGTTGCCGTATCGTAGGCAGAGGCGGTAGTGAAGTCCAAGCGGTTGTTGGCTGGGGTTACAAACCAGCGTTGTGGAGAAGGGGCACTTGGATCTTCTTGTTGTGGGGACAGCAAGCCATTTGTGTGAGGGACACTGCGGTCACTTCCTGGCCCAGGCACTGAGCCTGGAGGATGGAAACGGGATTTCGCGTAGTTACTAACAAACTGGTCCTGCAGGAAGGAAGTGGCCATGGAGTATCGAGCACCGGGTACAATCTGGGACCGCGGGGAGTCATTGGGGGATGGAGTGAGGCGGTCCAGGTCACATCCAGTGTAGATCCTGAAAGATATAAAGAAATCATTATCCAACTGGGTGTAATAAGAATGTGCAACCCAGTGTCATAATAAAGCTATTACACCCAATGTTATAAAGGTACTTTTATACCCCCATCCACTTTCATTAAGTCATTTATTATTATTATACCCCCATCTATCGTAATAAAGTTATTATACCTCAATGCAACAATGTTTTATAGATCCACTCAGTGTAACAAAATCATAAAATCATACCCTCAGTGTAAGAGTTCTTATACCCCAATGTAATAACGTTATTATACCAACAATGTAATAAGGTTATTATTTCCCCCTTACACCTGTATTCACACCCAATGTAATAAAGATATTATAGCACCACACCCACTGTAATAATACAATTATCACTGACTCCCTCCCTTTAATAACGCTATTATTGCATCCCATGAGCCGTAATGAAGTCATTATTGCACCCTGTTATAATAAAGTAATTGTATATCTCTGTCTGCAGTGATAACGTTATTGTTGATGAATAGCTATAGGTGTATTGTAGCAAGCTATAATATGCTGGTTTATATTTTCTCCTTTAGATCCATCAGGTGAAGCCTGTATTACAGATATTAACCTTACTGGAAATATTAGAATTATTTTATCATTCTACACCAAGTGTCTGATATTCTCCAGGGCGATTACTGAAATAGTTATCTAGCAACAAACATCAGACTATACAACACAATGGAGAGACTGGCTGTTAATTGAGGTTAATGACACAGTTTACAATGATTACTTTTGTTTTATTTTACTTCATTTTTTGGGATAAAAAAAAAAAAAAAAAACCTATTGAATTTCCATAACGAAGAAAAATTTAACAAACGCAGAACATACCAGGCCAGTTATAGACCAGAAAGATCTATATTAAGCAGCCTAGCTACCTGACTGGAGGTAAGTACACATCATCCAGTGACCCACACTGAGCAGCCTAGCTACCTGGCTGGAGGTAAGTACACATCATCCAGTGACCCACACTGAGCAGCCTAGCTACCTGACTGGAGGTAAGTACACATCATCCAGTGACCCACACTGAGCAGCCTAGCTACCTGACTGGAGGTAAGTACACATCATACAGTTACACATATATATAGTGACCCGTACTGAGCAGCCTAGCTACCTGGCTGGAGGTAAGTACACATCATACAGTTACACATATATATATAGTGACCCGTACTGAGCAGCCTAGCTACCTGGCTGGAGGTAAGTACACATCATACAGTGACCCACACTGAGCAGCCTAGCTACCTGACTGGAGGTAAGTACACATCATCCAGTGACCCACACTGAGCAGCCTAGCTACCTGGCTGGAGGTAAGTACACATCATCCAGTGACCCACACTGAGCAGCCTAGCTACCTGACTGGAGGTAAGTACACATCATCCAGTGACCCACACTGAGCAGCCTAGCTACCTGACTGGAGGTAAGTACACATCATCCAGTGACCCACACTGAGCAGCCTAGCTACCTGGCTTGAGGTAAGTACACATCATCCAGTGACCCACACTGAGCAGCCTAGCTACCTGACTGGAAGTAAGTACACATCATATAGTGACCCACACTGAGCAGCCTAGCTACCTGACTGGAGGTAAGTACACATCATACAGTGACCCACACTGAGCAGCCTAGCTACCTGGCTGGAGGTAAGTACACATCATACAGTGACCCATACTGACCATTCTCACCATATGACCCAAGGTTTTAATACACCATGCAGAGATCCATACTGAACACCCTGGCTACATGACCCAAGGTATGTACACAGCATCATGTGATCCATAGTGAGCAGGTAAGTTATGTGATTCAGGCCATACAGATATCCATACTAAGCAACAATATGACCCAAGCTATGTACATAACATGCAGAGATCCATACTGACCCAAGCTATGTACATAACATGCAGAGATCCATACTGAGCAGCCTAGGTAAGTGACCCAAGGTATGTACATAACATATAGAGATCCATACTGAGCAGCCTAGGTAAGTGACCCAAGGTATGTACATCACATATAGAGATCCATACTGAGCAGCCTAGGTAAGTGACCCAAGGTATGTACATAACATATAGAGATCCATACTGAGCAGCCTAGGTAAGTGACCCAAGGTATGTACATAACATACAGAGATCCATACTGAGCAGCCTAGGTAAGTGACCCAAGGTATGTACATCACATATAGAGATCCATACTGAGCCGCCTAGGTAAGTGACCCAAGGTATGTACATAACATATAGTGACCCATACTGAGCCGCCTAGGTAAGTGACCCAAGGTATGTAGCAGCCTAGCTAATATAGAACGTCCATAAAAAAAGAAAGTGGTCACTTTGTATCACACTGATTAAATTACAAACATTGACAAAAGTATTATCAATAAAATAAAGTTGTACAGGCTTCTCACTACTTGTTTTAACAGAAGAAATAAAACAAAACACGAGTGTTGTATCCGGTCAACATAAAGGTGGTGATAAAAAAACGCGAGTTGCTATTCACTAAAAAGCGTATTGCAGTGAAATTAAAACCAAACTGCAAGATTCTGCCTAAAAGATCCAGGCTGTGACTAGAGTGCAGTTGCCCTAATTTTTTTTTTATAATTTTTTAAAAATCATCTATTTTTTTTTTGCGATTTGTTTTATACATCACAACAATTCACTGTTTAGTGAATAAACTCGCTCGAATGGGTTATTGAAGGGAATGGGGGTTATAGTTTAATACACATATAAATGGTTGTAATAAAAAGAATCTGGCTTTTAGCAGGATCAGATGCCAACGAAACCTTGTGTTTAAAGTGAACAAACTTTTGAGGGTTTCACAATAAATAGAAAGTGTGGGGGATTGACAATGAAATTCCAAATGTTTGGTCAAAATAGTCAAAATTTGGAAAAAAAAAAAATCACCAAATTAGCTTTATGGCCTAAATTTTACAGATCCTTTGTCAATGCACCACAATTTCTGTTTTAAGGGTTTATTTGGTAAAACTGAGCAGGACAGGGGAAGACACATTACAGGACAATTTAGCCAACATTAAAAGTATTTTGAAGATCTATTAATTGGCCTAAAATGTGTGAATCGCTGGTCCAGTTTGTGAACAAAGCTAGTTTCTTCAATGCCCAGAAAAGATCACACAGGATTCGGGCCTCATCAGGATATACTATTAATATACTCACATGGAAACTTAGTTTACAGAAAAAACGAAATATGTTTTTTTGCCCAGATTTGAGGCTCAGCGGGAGGGGATGGGAGAGAAGGGGAGGAGAGTGGAGCAAGCAGAGGGCACTCAGTGTATTGAGCAGGTTATCATTTGTACTTTTGTGTAGAGACATCAGTATATAGTGAGCAGAGTATATTTCTGTTGGTGAATATGGATACACTGGCTGACAGTGTGCAGACTGTGATATAATTTAAATACTACCGTGTGTGTGTGTGTGTGTGTGTGTGTGTGTGTGTGTGTGTGTGTACTCACTGCAATATATCTCATACAGAGTCTGATATCACACAGTGAGTTACTATTACGAGTATAATAACAGATCGATAGATAGCAGATACGTCCACTAAAAATAATATATAGTGTATAGTGATAGATATACTATATTGTAAATACATTGTACTGTACACTAAATACATAAACGCTATAAATATATTGTACTGTATACACTATTGTAAATACATTGTACATTGTACTGTATACTGAATAGATATACACAGTAAATATATCGTACTGTATCCTGAATAGATATACACTAAATATATTGTACTGAAAATACATTGTACTGTACCCTGAATAGATATACACTAAATACATTGTACTGTAAATACATTGTACTGTATACTGAAAATACATTGTACTGTACCCTGAATAGATATAAACAGTAAATATATTGTACTGTACCCTGAATCGATATACACTAAATATATTGTACTGTAAATACATTGTACTGTATACTGAAAATACATTGTACTGTACCCTGAATAGATATAAACAGTAAATATATTGTACTGTACCCTGAATCGATATACACTAAATATATTGTACTGTAAATACATTGTACTGTATACTGAAAATACATTGTACTGTACCCTGAATAGATATAAACAGTAAATATATTGTACTGTACCCTGAATCGATATACACTAAATATATTGTACTGTAAATACATTGTACTGTATACTGAAAATACATTGTACTGTACCCTGAATAGATATACACTAAATATATTGTACTGTATACTGAAAATACATTGTACTGTACCCTGGATATACACTGTAAATGTATTGTACACTGAAAATACATTGAACAGTACCCCGGATATACATTGAATACATTGTACTGTACACTGAATATACTACTGTAAATACATTGTACTGTATACACTAGATATTTAGTGTAAATATTACAATGAAACTGAATATCCACTGAACAGAACACAGTGTGATAAATACCTTGCACGCTAGATCTGCATATTGTGGTAAACTACTCTATATGATTCTGAGAGTTTGTACATACACACATATATATACGTATATATAGTGTTTTTAAAATATAAAATACACAGGATATAGTATTTTGTGTGATATATCACCCTGCTTGAATGCATGCACTGTGGTTTAAATGTAGTCTGCAGTATATCTATAATATATCATCGCTATATAAGGACAAAGTGCATTATATGTTGTACTTTCAGAACCTGATTAGCTGAGTAAGTATATAGGATTTACATAATCAGGCTTTCAAAATGCAGAATATGAAATACTCGGTCATCAAATAAGGATTCTAGTTATGAAAAATATCATTTTGGTACCATTTCCAATAATTCCTTCTGTATCTTTGTAACAATACATAAACGGGGTGTGTGATTATATTCAAATCTAAAGTATACATTATTTATATACTTAACGAAGTATTATGTATAATTATGCCGAAAAAGAAAAAAAAGTAGAAGTGGTGATATTGAAAAAATATATATATATTTTATACATGTTTGTTTTGTTTACAGCAAAAAACTCCAAACATATACAAATATACAATATAGCAGTAAATAAAATGGAAATATAAAAAGGTGTACATTTCAACCCAAACGTGTTAACGAGCACAATAGCTTGGATTGCAGTGATAGCCAATAACTAAATTATTGTCAACTAATCTAATCCCCATACAGTCAATTTATTGCCAGGAACTGGGAACTGCAACCTACAGCCTACAGTGTGACTCTCACACCATGATCCCACAGACAGACAGACAGCCACGAGGGACTACAATTCTCATCATGCTCTGCACTGCTGGATGTTAGTGTTAACTGTATAGAATTAACCAATAAGTAATCAAATATATATTAGAAAATAGATCTTCAGCCCTTCATCCATTCAATGTAATATAAATCACTAATACTTTATATTTCTAAGTCTCTATAGACAGGCTAGAAAATTAAAAATAAATATATACATATTAAAAATCTCTCCTAACTGTCTGTGCTGTGCATTTTCTGAGACAGATTCCTCATCAGTAATTGTACAGCAGGTAATATAGGTCATTCCAGCTTGTCTTGTGCCCATTGAGTGGTTAATTACTTTACAAAAAAGATTACAGGCATTTCCTTATAAAAACAAGAAGGGGAAAAACCCAAATCGACAGCCACAGAGTAAAAATAAAAAATAGTATTTCTAAATGTTGCGATCTGTATGAATACATATTTTGCTTAAGTGAAACAAACAAGATAAATAAATACAGAATTGTTACTTACGTGTCATAATTGTCCCGAAATCCTTTTGCAAATGGATTGTGATCAATTTTTAGCTGTGTGATCTACAAGAACAGAAAAGGCCATTTTAACACTTTCTTAATTACCTGATACACGTTAACTAGGAGTTTTTACAGAAAGTGGTGAATCTCTCCTTCACCCCCCTCCCCCCCCAAACACACACACCACATTTTTAACCTGTGAATGGATGTTTCTCAAAAATATTTCCACACAGGCATTCCTTTATGCACTTATTTTTCAGCTGACCTACCTGTCTGATTTGTGCATAAAACTATAAAATAAATGGGCTTTTATGGCTGTCACAAACAAGATTTTTTCATACACTCATTGTACTGACTTAAAAGCTAATCAAACAAACATTTACTGAAGGTAAAACAAAAAACAAAACAAAACACGCAGACTCCACTGTAACAATCATTTACTCAGCATTCTGACATCAAAACAGAAACAGAAAACAGATCGGTTTTTCTAATTAATTCAAATTTTAATTGTAATTTTCTAAAATAAAATATTAGGAGGTTTGTGGTCAGAACTGGTCTGTATTTGCAATATCTGGCCTTTAATGGGTGAGGAAGTTTCATCTGGCACTCAAAGTGAAATACAAACTAGGTTGGGTGTTTTCTTTTTGTATTGTAAGACACTGGCTACCTGCCTCAAGTTACCATAACCACTGCAGACTGCTAGGAAAATGTAATATTTGATGGGTTATTTACATCAGTGTTCTGGTAGGCTGTGACTGCAATAAACTGGGTCTCTGGGAATGTAAAGGTCTGAACTCTTCCAGGCTGTGTCGTGTCTTCTGTGCCATCTTCGTTCACTTCAACCACATGTAGCCGGGGCTGGTACTTGTGTAGGGATTGCAAGACCACCATCTGTCAAACAGCATAGCAATATGTCAAATGGAAAAACAGAGAGAACTTGGACTTTCATTACATGTCAACAATAAGCACTGCCCTCACTGTCCCCAATCCTAGAATACGCTCACATAAAAAAATTAATAAATGACAAATATAATCCTCAGCAGAGGAATTACAAAAACTATTGGAATAATGTAGAACTTCCTTGTACTAATATCTTATGAGACTATTACATATAGTATCAGAGATAGATAAATAGATATTTCTACACACACACACACACACACACTGTTATAAAATTTTTTTATTAAATTAATATAAAAAATAATAGACACTATGAGACTATTACATATAGATAGCTATTTCTGCACACACTGTTATAAAAAAAAATTCATTAAAAAAAAAACACTATGAGACTTACATATAGTATCAGAAATGGCTAGCTAGATATTTCTACACACACACTGTTGTAAAAATTTTTTTAATTAATTAAAAAAAAAATTAATAGACACTATGAGACTATTACATATAGTATCAGAGATAGAGAGATAGATAGAATATTTCTAAACACACTGTTATAAAAAAATGTAACTATTTTAAATGTCAGAAGATAGCAGAGCTAATGTAGTTTTTGCAGAATAATTCATTCCAGATTGATTCCACTATTCACAAGTGCAGGTTACAGATGGCTACATTGAAACACAAGCTATAATTAAATACATCCCAATCTAGTGCTGGAAGCCTAGAGACTCGATAGAACGGGTTTCACATCTACTTACTGTCCCTGCTCAGTGGGATGTTATCAGTGCACCTACCTGCCCAGTATTATTAGAGGCGCCTTTGTTATTCGTTAATTTCATTTTCCCAAATGAGATTTCCTGTCTCATCCAGTGGGCTCCAGTATTTGGGGAATCCGGGTGCATGTAGACCCTGTTACCTGTTATTAGAGATACATTGTAAATCTTCACCGAATCAAAATCATTTTATTATTTTCATTTATTTTATACTTTAGATTCAGCATTTGCATATTTATTCTACAGCCTCAATTATTTTTTTCCCTATCATCTGCTCAATAAATGCTGCTTAGTCTGAACACAAAAGGCTTTAATTAATGTTTCTCACCTAAAAAAAGAAGTGTCTGGGATTTAAAAAGAAACGTGTTAATTGGTACTCGCCTTGCACATTGGTGTCCGCTTTGCCACAAGGAACCCACTTCCCACCTTGGAATCGCCAGTGATTTGGGTCAGCCAGGATAACATCCACAAAAATATTATAATGTGCAGTGGGGTCCAGACCGGAGATATTAAAACTTAGGAAAGGAAACATGCGTCTAGCGGTGCAGGGGAGGGAGAAAGAGCACAAGGAATGTATTGAATAAAATTGCACCGAATAATTAGGCAAATACATCATTTATAAAAATAAAATTAAATTAAAAAAAAACGAAAAAAAACAAAAAGTGCTCTATAAAGGCTACAAAAGGACAGCAAAAATGAAAGTGTAAAAAGCTAAAAACAGGGAAAAAAAAGGACAGTAATGATAACCAGACGTGGTATTTAAAAATCATACAAAATCTTAATTAATGCTTAAAAATATAATAATAATAATAATAATAATAACAGCAACAGAAATCCTTTGTATTGTGAAACATTTGGATGCAATGCCCATTATGTGAGTGTATGAATGAAGTGTAAATATTGTGAAATATGAACAACTACAAAATAATAAAAAACTAACAATAATTAAACCAAGATCCAGTGTAGGTGTGTGTGCGCGCAGGGGTTAAGATTTGGTCCCTAAAAGTCGCTGGAAAAATAAAACCAAGTATGTCGGTAAGTGCTGGTTGGTTTAAAGAGCCAGGCATGTCTCCCTGCCCTGGTACCTACCTGCCTTGTTTGGTGATGATCATCTCAGTTTGGTGCCTGTGGAATTTGAGCCAGAGTGGCCTGTTGCAGAGGTAGACCTGAGCTTTCCCAGGTACCAGGCCAGGCTGGGGTGCAGAGAACTGGTAGAAAGGGGGCCCCTGGTACGAGTGGCCATACTGCTGGGTGTAGGGGTATCCTGTGCCCGGGTATCCTTGTGGGGAAGAATTGCCCAGGAGGCTGTTGTAAGCTCCATTGGTGATGACTGGGTGGTGAGCCATGTATCGGCTGGGGCTCCCAATGGAGAAGGCTGGGTGAGCTGGTCCATGCTGGCTGGGATAGGGGAACATAGTGGAAGGAGCAGAGGATGCAGACTGTGACTGACTGGTCTGAGGGAGGAGATAGCGATCTGCTGTAGATCCATCGAAATTATGACGAATCTCAGAGACCCCATCCAAGACAGGAGACAGCTTACTCCTCTGGCCATCCCCTGGTGAGTCTTTGGATTCAGAGAAATTGTCTGCTTCTGACTGATTCGTCATCCCCCTGGTAGTTTTTTTCAGAGATGAACCTCTCTCCAGGCTGTCAGCAGTGGAGATAATGGGATGATCATGTAAAGCTAGCTCAGATCCACCAGGATGGGGGAAAGTACTACTGCTCACACTGAGGAATTTCTTAGAGAGCATGACAGAGGGAGAGAGGCAATGTTCCAACTGCATAGCTCAGCTAGCAACCAAGTATCCACATCAGCTTTCTGGCAAACACATGGAGGGCAACAGTTAAAGCTCCCCTCAGTCTAGTCTAGTGAGGTCCACTGCAGAGTGCTGCTCCCCCAGAACATTGATCCACTTTTCCTTAGAAGCACAGATTGCTGAAATGACTCCATGCAGCACAAGATAAGACAGCACTCACTTTGCAAGCTGCTGCATTTGGAGCTGATGAAAGAACTCATGCCATTGGTTAACTGCTGACAGTAATTTAATTAGATAGGCATTAATTAGGATAATCACCTGGCTTCTGAGCTCTGGGATGGCAAATTGAGGCAGAGTTTATTTAGAGCAAGAGTGGGGGGAAAAATTAAATAAAAACAGATCCTGGGTGTATTTTTATTTCCCTTCTTCATTATATAGTTTAAATATTTTTTTCCCTTATATGTACATATTTGTTTTCGTGTATCCTTACCCATACTATTCACTGTGGAATGATATGGTAGTAAATACTGTGATCTGGGTTCGCTGTGCCCCTAGCAGATTAATTTAGCTCTGTTCTGTGATTTTTAAGCTATTATTAAGCTGTTTAGTTGATGTGGACATCATGACATCACTCTAAGCCAGCCATCAGTGGACACCAGGGCAATCTCAATTGCTGCAAAGCCCTGCTAGAAATATAGAATGAGATATGAGATATATATATATATATATATATATATATATATATATATATATACACATACATTTTTTTTTTTTTTTTAAATTCACATTTTAAAAGGAAAACATCATCTGTTGGTCTGTGTAATCCCAGGCGAGAGGGAGAATATTGAGGCTCTGAGTAGGAGATTTAAAATAATTATAAGATGCTGAATGGATGTGACATACTGCATTTGCTGTGATGTTTGTGACATTCCCCGACAACTAAATATTTTATCTCGATCCCTAGTGCAAAACATCAAAATATATACATGAATATAAAAAATAAACAAGTGCATCCTTTCAAAAACTGCACTTTAATTAGCCAGTAAAGATGCTCTGCAGTGCACACACAGCCTATAGTGATTTTCACAGCTTATGCCTGAACTGATTGAGCATCAGTCAGACATACATTTAGATACACGTTTTACTCTGATTGTTGCTAAAAGAAACCACACATTCTATAGAAATGCTGTGAACCTTCTTCACATCTAACAATTGGCTCCTATTTGCCACAATGTTTAGAATTTGTATACAATTCAGAGCATTCTGTAAGTTTTGTTTTTCTACCAGTTAAACAGGTAAGATGATCCTATGGGAAACACATCTTGTAGTATTTTACAATACTAACCCATATATTTTTAAAGATCCTTCACTTAACTATTTATGTGCAGGGTTGTACTCCAGTACACTGAAAAACTGTTATCAGGTACAAAGCATATGTATTTTAATTTTGTGAGTTTGGTTTGTTTTTTTGGTGGGGATTTAAATGTCTCAGTCTCTCAGTTTGACAGATCACTTTTTATAAGCAAAGATTCACAGAGCCATATGTCACTATTTATACTTACACTTACATTCTACTTCTTTATGTGTAGTACAGGAATGAACTATATCAATGCCAAATAGGTTAAAAAAAAATTAAAAAATCCAGGAATTAATAGCCAGTTAAAAATTAGTAGAGGAGTTCAAAATTTAATTATTATTATTTTTTTTTGCAGATCAGCTATATAAAAGTCATGTAGCCTACACTTTCATAATTTTCTATTGTTAAATATCTGCTCATTCACAGTCTACTGATGATATATTAAATGCAAGTATTCCATAAAGTGATTCTTCCTTCAAGGTAAAAGCTGCCTTGTTGTTTGACTCAAGGATCAGTGTTTGAATGTGCATCTATCCAGCGAGTCTCTAGGGAAGTGTGTGAGCAGGTCACAACAAATTCGTTCTGTCAACCACCCCATAAAGCTCCCAGCCCTGTCCCCTGTTTCTCCTATCCTCCAGGGTTTTAATTGCCCAGCAAATACCCTGCCCACATAATTATCAGCATTATCTGAATATGCTACTTTTATTTTTCTTGTTTGCATTTTAAGAATTTCAGCAACAACCCGAAACTAACCACATCTGGACTCCAACTCCCATTATACTCAGCTGGGGGATGTCTAAGCACGATGGGAGTAGCAGTTACCAGACACTGGAAAGCCCCAAGAGCAGTCTATTCTTTTTTTTAAAGCCTATTATTCAATGTAGATGTTAAGGCTGGGGTTTTTCTGAATCTATGATCCACATTTAATTGTATTTCTAATAATTTTACTTACTCGATCTCTGTTATTAATAACAGGCTGGATCCAAGCTCACGAGTAGTGGTTAAATAGCATTACTGAACAGGAGCCAGTCCTGTTAATGAAGTGTAAATGAAGCAGATACTAGATTTGAAGTTTGGATCTGGGGCAGTCCTTGCATCTGATTGAATTCTTTCTTTGCTGAAAAATATATGGCCCAAAATATTAGGACACTCATTTAAATAAGTGGATTTAACTATCGCAGGCACACCCATTGCGAACTGCTATTTAAAATCAGGAACACAGCCTTTTAATCTCCACAGCAAGAAGTATTGCTAGGGGAATAGGCTCTCCTGAACACACATCTTGCTCATACTGATGGGCAACACATAAAAAGGGCTATAATTAATATTCTGAAGGATTTAATGAGGATTAGTGAGTTGTTTTTTGATTCTACATGGTACAGGGCAGCCTCTGTTTATCAGATCACCCATCAATATGTGTAAGTGATATATGATCTAAGGAAAACATGGTGGGTCTGCCAATCTTACCTGTATTGGAGAGTTCATTGACTTACAGCATGGTGCTGTCATAGAATGTCACCTCTTCAAGTCAGTTCAGCAGGTTTCTGCCCTGTCACCTGTAAGTGACAATGAGTGGTTATATAGGCAGGAGTGTTAAAAGGTAACTCCAACCACCATGACCACTTCTGCTTTGTTGGTAGGAGCCTGCATGTCTAATCTGGGTAGTTGCACCCCTGAACTCTGTTCTAAAGTGCCTAATTTCAATTCTGTGCAACAAATACCTCTGTGTTCCACACACAGTGCTGGCTACAGACATAATGAGCCACATGCAAGGAGAAACCTTGATCTTCCCTCCCTGCCCCTCTGTATTAATAGCAATTGGATTTTTTTTTTCTTCTTAAAATTGCCTCCCTGCCACACTGGACTCAAAGCCTGCATGCACTCTGAGCTGGTAGAACAGCCCAATCTAATACTTCTCCACAGGAATCATTTGATTGTACCTCGAGTGGGCAGCGGTGATGTTGATGTGGCATGGAAAGCAGTAAGTGGTTTGTTTGTTTTTTTCAAATTCAGTGAATGATGTCCAGTAGAACATTGTAATCTTCATAGAAACATATTTTCCAAAGGGGTTAGAGTAACCCTTTAAAGTTTCACTCAAGTGACCCAGGACAATTCTTCTCAATGAAGTGGTCTCAATGTTTTAACCCTGCAAAGTAAAACAATGTAGGTTTGTGGTGTTAAATTTTCCTGCTCTAGAACCGAGTGAAACATGGTACTCCAACCAAATACTGCGGATTTCTATGAGAAGCATTGGATTGGATGAGATCATGGCTCTCATGATGTCATAGTAGGTACAGCAGCTGCTGCAGAAGAGGAGTACCAAGCTGGAAACGTAGGTTGGAGTGCGGAAGGTTGCCTATGCCTGTCCTAGGACATGGGCAAGCAGCCACACACAAGCATATGATCACCTTGCAGAATACCAGGCACCGACTGGCTTGAAGTAAATATTCCTGCACCCCAGTTCCTACACAAGGACAAGGACATCATACTGGTAACACACACAGTTAAATAACAGATGGTTGTGTTTTCAACTTTGTGGCAGCAGTTTGATTAAGGCCTTTTCGTTCAAGAACACAGTGTTCCCATGCACACAGGTCCAACTTCCTACTAAATGTATTGTGTGTCTAGATCAGTGTAGAGAATTCCGATGTTTTTTCATGTGTACAGCCCTGACCTAAACCACACAAAACACATTTTGGATGAATCAGAATGTTATGCAATTCCCAACATCAGTAACCAAACTCTAATGCTTTGAAGGTAAAATATACACAAATCTACCCAACAATGTTCCTACATCAAGTGGAAAGCCTTCACAGAAGGGTGAAGGAAGTGAGAACATTACGTTCCAAACTAATACATCCAACTCTGGAATAAGATGCTTGATAAGCAGTAGGTGTAATAAGCAGAACTTGCCACATTGGACAAAATGATCATATCAGTAGAAGTTCCAGTACACAGCTGTACGTAGGAGTCACCAATCCCAGGTCGTTTAGATAAAGGCAGTTAAATAGTGGACAAGCAACCACAATGCTTTTGGCACCTGGTAAGCATTAGATGGGTTCTCTGTAAATTCCACCATGGCATTAGACATTGAAATTAACTATAACTTGTGTTAACCTCTTCTCATGTGATGGTCCATCTCCTACAGCAGTGGTTCCCAAACCAGTCCTCAAGACCCACCAACAGTCCAGGTTTTGTTAGTATCTCCATTGGAATAAAACAGGGAAATACATAAATCCTGGACTGTTGGTGGGCCATGAGGACTGGTTTGAGAACCACTGTCCTCCAGAGTTAGGAAACAACACAATCCTATTCAGCCCATGTACACATTGCAAATAGAAACCTGGTTTCATTTCTCCATTCTCTGTATGTGGACTACCAGGTACAAAAGGCTTTTTGACAATTATTGACAGGGAGCTAAGATGGAGACTTTTAGTTGCATGATAGAGGTGTGGATTTAAAATTTAATTTTATTTTTCACACCTTACAATCTATATTTGTCAACTAAAAAGGATAAGTAAACATAAGATTTGTAATCCTAAGAAATGACAGGTCCCCTTTAAGCATGCAGAGGTGTCCATATTCGTTTTGGCTGCGTATGTAATATAATTATATAATTAAATACATTTTGAAGAAGACAGTCTCACTGATAGAATTTACATGAATGAAGACCCTTATGAAGGAGCCATTAAAAAAAAAAAAAAAAAACTAAAACCAGACTCATGCATATATGAATTACTATCTGAGAAGGTTACTGGCGATATGTTTTTTTTTTTTTTTAACCCCTTAAGGACACATGACATGTCTGACATGTCATGATTCCATTTTATTCCAGAAGCTTGGTCCTTAAGGGGTTAAACTATATTTCACTTTTAAGTAGTGCAATGTGAGTAATGCGTCATTGTATAAAGAAGCAAGCTCTATTACAGGTAGTTAAGCCTTATTGAAAGTCAGGGAAACAATGTTCTCCGCATACGGAAAAGAAAGAGCAAGTGTAACAACGTACTATATATATTGCTATATACTGACTGACAGACATACTGCTCTATACAGTGACTCCTGCTATATTATTATTTTATTATTTATGTAGCGTCACCAGATTCCGTAGCGCTGTACAATGGGTGGACTAACAAAGATGTAATTGTAACCAGACAACCGGACGCACAGGAACAGAGAGGTGGAGGGCCCTGCTCAATGAGCTTACATTCTAGAGGGAGTGGGGTATAGTGACACAAAGGGTAAAAGTAGGGATACGAAGTAGGTTATTAGAAAAGTATTCACTGAGAGCTTAGTAGGTCATTTTTGACAGCTGCAGGAGAGGAGTCATGGGGGGGGGAGGGGCTAAAAACCTGCTAACAGTTTAATTGATATGCTTTTCTGAAGAAGTGAGTTTTCAATGATTGTTTTAAACGAGTGGAGACTGGATGAAATTCTTACGGAGAAGGGAAGTTAGTCCCACAGAAGATGTGCAGCCATGGAGAAATCTTGGAGATGAGCATTAGCGGTGGGAGTACGGACAGAAGATATACGTGGCAGAGCGTAGGGGCCCTCGATGGGACATACTTGTGTACTAGGGGGGATAGGTAGGTTGGAGCAGCATTATGTAGGGACTTGTAAGCAAGTACCAGAATTTTAAATTGAGCCCTATATCTAACTGGAAGCCAATGCAGGGACTGACAGAGGGGAGAGGCATGGGAGGTGTGGGCGGACAGGTAAATGAGCCTCGCCGCTGCATTTATTATAGATTGCAGCGGAGCAACCTGGGAACATGTAAGACCACTGAGAAGGGTATTGCAGTAGTCAAGGCGAGAGAGAACAAGAGCATGGACCAGCACCTTAGCCGCATCCGGGGTTAAACAGGGGCGGATGCATGCTATAGTTCTGAGCAGTGTTCTGGTTTGCAGTAGGGAGCTTTTAAAAGTTAGACTGTGGAAGACAGAGGATAGGGTCAAAAAAAGCCTGCAATAAAACTATGTAATGGAGATGCACAGAGGAGGTGAGGATTGGACATGCAATACCATTTGGGTGGGTATCAATAAAATAAGGGGGGCAGAAGTAACAGAGAAAGTCTTTAAAGATAAGCAGATAGTTGAATAACATTTAAGTGAACAAACCAACAATGATGAGTAGGGACGGGAACAACTAGCTTTAACATGCAGAATGATACAAACTACAAAATATATGTATGTATGTATGTATGTATGTATGAATAAACACATACACACACACACACACACACACACACACACACACACAATATATATGTCATACACACATACATATATACACAAACATACGCACATATAGTAAAGAACAAGCACGCCCAGGTATGTTACAATGACAAAGAAATTGTGGTTAAAGATACATTGTTTAAAAAAATACACAAGTAGTTAAAATACAATAAAATGATAGTGTCCACTATTAAGGGTTGATAGTGTCCTCCATTTTCTACCTTGCATAAGGCACTGGTCCAGCTGTACATGATCTCTGAGCAGTATACTGACGGACAGACATACTGCTCTGCACAGTGACTCCAGCTATATACTGACAGACATACTGCTCTGCAAATTGACTCCAGCTATATACTGAGTGACAGACATACTGCTCTGCACAGTGAATCCTGCTAAATGCTGAGTGACACCAGTTATATACTGACAGACATACTGCTCTGCACAGTGACTCCAGCTATATACTGACTGACAGACTTACTGCTCTGCACAGTGACTCCAGCTATATACTGACAGACATACTGCTCTGCAGCTATATACTGACAGACATACTGCTCTGCACAGTGACTCCAGCTATATACTGACAGACATACTGCTCTGCACAGTGACTCCAGCTATATACTGACAGACATACTGCTCTGCACAGTGACTCCAGCTATATACTGACAGACATACTGCTCTGCACAGTGACTCCAGCTATATACTGACAGACATACTGCTCTGCACAGTGACTACAGCTATATACTGACAGACATACTGCTCTGCACAGTGACTACAGCTATATACTGACAAACATACTGCTCTGCACAGTGACTCCCGCTATACACCTAGTGACAGACATACTGCTGTGCTCAGTGACTCCAGCTATATACTGAGTGACAGTGTGGGTAACATATTTAAAAATTCTACTAGCCACTAGCGAGTTAGCATTTTGCCCTGGGGAGCATACTATGGATTGTAGTGGTTAGCCCATTTTAAGACCTGGCAAGTAGCATATAACTTTAAATTGTAAGCCATTACTACCAACCAGAAAGATAAAGCACCGCGCTTACAGCAGCAGTGACTTAGTATCCAACAGCTTAAAATACATAGTAAAAACAAAGAAAACGTTACCTGCGCTCTGGCCTAAATCCCCATGCGCGTTTAAACAGAAATGGAGGCTCTTTGGTTTTATTCTAATGGCCATTTGAATATATAAGCTCACCTGCCACGTCAAGGCAAGCCTCAATAGGTGAGTTCCTACACTAGCCATTAGATATGCCGATATCAACCATGAGTCTCCAGTGAGACAGGAAGGGGTATTTTATAAACCCTTTAACATTTAACCCTTCATAGGGCTTGTGCACATACAATAAACACTGCTGATATCAGACAAAGTGAGACAGGAAGGGGTATTTTATAAACCCAAAAAACAAGAGAGGAAATATTAGAAATGGGTAAAGCCCATATCAAAATTCCAAAAGGGTTACAGAGATATCAAGGGGCATAACCCCACACGATAATTTAGAGTAAAAGGAAAGAGCTAGAGTGAAATGGTTGTTCCATTAGAGGTGGAAAAATTGGACATCCATTACACCTAAAAGATATCTCATAAAAATAGTAGAATAATTATTGGGTATAACCTTTATTAAGCCGCATATAGATAAAAAACAAAGAACTATAAAGTGTGGTGATAGTGAAATACTTGTGAAAAAAACAAGTGAAATAAAAACTGGGTAGATGCAGTGTGGATATCCTCAGATAGTAATAGGGTGACTAAAGTCTCTCAGGCTTAGATGTGCACTAAAAGGTATATTATTGACCATAAATTATCGCACAGTCACTCCCTATATCCACATAAATAGTCATAGACTCTCATATATTTTTTCAGCATACAGAGTAGAATTAAATCAATAGTAACCATAGAATATATATCTATCGTATAAAGTTATCTAAACTGTTGAAAAATAAAGAGAAAAGAAAAGAGAGTCTGGAGGGAGATTGAGTGAAAATATATATAATTATCTTTGCTACTCAGTTGGAAATATAGACACAAAATGTCTTAATCGGTAGATATATAGCAGCCTTTATATAGATATATACAATGTATAATATCCAAGTGTATCCTTATGGGAATATTGGTAGGGTTAAATGGATGAGCATAAATAGTATTTGGTTAAATGGAAACCATACTAAAAAAGGTGTCTCAATACATCAGTTAAACCATAGATGTATGTATAAATATAAATAACATGCTCAATACGTGGTTAGGATTAAACCTGGGAGGTTAATGTGCAGTTGTCTCTTAATTATCTCTTAGTAATGAGATGGGTTAAAAAATTCAAACCTCAAATTCATAATTGCAGCTGCCAGGCAGAAAAATACATCCCACGAACAAAAACCACTTAGATAATACACCCCATCCACAACAGAGTTCCCTAAGAGTGAACTCCTATATAGAAGGTATACACTGGTGTTTTAGAACCACATAAATTGCTATATCTATATCTAGATAGAGATTTCACGTCTGCATACACTATAAGAGATTTCTGTATAAACAGTGAGCTGCTGCTTCAGGGCAGCCTAGCGCTAAAAGTCACTGACTAGAAACTCTCACAGAAAACGCTATTGCTAGCTCCTACTGCTGCCACTAACTATTCTTGACAAGATGGTTCCAGCTGAGAAGACTCGGTCAAACTCAAACTAAGTCCCACAGTATATAATCGGCATCCCCCAGTATTAAGACGACTAACGCTCGACGCACGTTTCGGCGCGTGGCAGGTGAGCTTATATATTCAAATGGCCATTAGAATAAAACCAAAGAGCCTCCATTTCTGTTTAAACACACATGGGGATTTAGGCCAGAGCGCAGGTAACGTTTTCTTTGTTATTACTACCATCCAGGCCTTAAAAGTTACTCCTCTAATGCAAGACTTTGCTAACTTTCAAGGGCTTAATCTTCAATTGCCTTTGTATATATTACTACGTTACCATGACATTGCTCATACAATATCAACACATATTGCTGCCATGTGAAAGATACAAACATAAAATCACAGAGTGCATTGGTGCAGGAGTATCATTGTGAATATGCAATGTACATTTGTATCTGTGACTGTATCTGGATTGAATGTGTGTGTGTGAGCACTTCTGGTCTAGATGTGCATGTTGTATTTATGGCAAGGCTGTGTTGAGTGTGAGGTGCCTCTGAAAGGGTTAGTGTGTGTGTGGTTAAGTGACAGGATAACTGAAGGGGGGGGGGAGGGGGGGCGAGTATGAGATATCTGGCTCCAAGATCCTTTAAGTTCTGCAAGTTGTGAGGTGGTGTCTCCATAGATCTGCTTTGTTATTCCAGCATGTCCCACATGTACTCAATCTGATTGAGATATGGGGAATTGGGAGGCCAAGACAACACCTTGAACTCTATTTCATGTTCCTCAAACCATTCCTGAACAGGTTTTGGTGTGTGGCAGGGTGCATTATCCAGCTGAAAGAATCCACTGCCATCAGGGAACACCATTGCCATAAAGAGGTCTGCTTCAATCTCTAGGTAGGTGATACGTGTCAAAGCAACATCCACATGAATGCAAGGACCTAAGTTTTCCCAGAAGACCATTGCCCAGAGCATACCACTGCCCCCACCAGCCTGCCTTCTTTTCTTCCATAGTGCATCCTACTGCCATCTTTTCTCCAGATAAATAGACCCACACACACCCAGTCATCCACCTGATCTAAAAGAAAAGGGGATTCATAATATTGTAAAGTGCTATGGAATCTGTTGGCGCTATATAAATAATAATCAGACCAGCCAAGTAGACCGGTAACCTTCTTCCATTATTCAGTTCTGATGCTCACGACCCCATTAAAGACACTTTTGGCAGTGGACTGGGGTTATAATAGGCAAACTGTGATGCACTATGTTTTCAGGCACTTTCTCTCATGGCCAACATTATGATTTTCAGCAATTTGAGCTACAATAGCTCTTCTGTGTGATTGGACCAGATGGGCTAACCTTTGTTCTCCATGTGCACCAGTGAGCTTTCGGCAACCATAACCCGAGTACAGGGCATTCAGTTGTCATTCCTTGCATCACTTTTGGCAGGTACTAACTACTGCATACTGGGAACACACCACAAGACTTGCCATTTTGGAGATTCTCTGACCTCTGGCCCTTGTCAAATATACTCAGATCTTTTCATTTGCCCATTTTTTTCTGCTTCCAAAACATGAAATGTAAGAACTGACTGTTCACTTGCTGCCTTATATATCCAACCCTTTGATCAATATTATTCACTTTAACGGTCAGTGGTTTTAATGTTGAGGCAGATCAGTATTTATATTATAATTTACATATATACAAAAAATAAATATATATATATATACACACACACACACACCCCATTTTATTACCTTATGTGTTTCCAGTTTTGTAAATTTACATTATTAGATACAACACAGATATTTTACACTTAAATCGAGCTTGTATAAGATAGCATAGGTCATGACTGCATATGTATATACACACATATATACATACATATTAAGGCAGTGATTAAAGTTGTAAGGTTGGGTTTGTATGTTTTAGAATAAAAAAAAAAAAAAAAAATCTGACAGATGATGCCTGGAAATTGTATTGAGCAAATTTTCTATTTTAGAATTCTTTAACACTTTGATCACAGCTCTAAGAACATCACCTTTAAATACATTTCAACTTGGCCATATTTTAATCTATATGAAAATGACCCTTGTGAAATCGCAACTGCATCTAATTGGACTGTTCAGCTAACGATTACAATTTATACATGGCCTGTGCTAGTTTATAGTCCGTTACAATGCGGTCTTTATTTTCGCTGTTTTTCCACTGTATTAGACGCTTGATAGAGCGGATTTATTAGAGAAGTGAAATATTCAGGTGTACCAAATATTCAGGTTAAGCGTTCGGTACACAGTACAGCAAATAATCCATCATCCAAAAAGAAAATCCATTTCCTGAACAAATCTATTCAATATTTAGAAAGCACGGTTCCAAAAATCTGGGTGGCAGGTAACCATGGTGACAAGTAGTCAGATCTGGGTGCCCACGTAACATTGAGTGCATAAGAAATAATCCCACTGTATCATTTATGACCTTTGTAGTTTTTAACTTCTAAAAGATGAGAGTTCCAGAGTTTAGGTTCAAATGCCACAGAGTGTAAGTAAGATCTTGAGCTACGATGCTTGGGGACAAAATGTTTGTTTTCTTCTTCCCAACAAAGGTATTAAATCACCTAGAAGTCATGTTTACATTGAAGTGCACAGGTAGGTTGTATAAATGCTGGCACTTCAATAAAGAATAAACTCTGATCAATACATCTGATAGCAACTAGGATACGACAGTATACAGATTACTTAATTTTTTCATTTCAGATGCACTTTTCAAGCAGAATTTGAGCTCTGTAAGAGGTGGAAATGCATGAACCAAAAAAAGTCAGACAAATATGGGCTGCTCATTATTCTGGAACATAAACTGTTATCAGGTCACATATAGAAGACATTTCATGTGATATTCTATATCATGAATACAAGGCAATATTAGCAACACCATTCACACTGCGTTTTCAAGCAAACTGCATAAGAATAAGTAGAAATTAGACAAGAAACAACAGGAATATTGCTTGGGCAGAAAACAACATTACCTTCTTTGCTGTTATCATGTTTTCGCCAAGAATATCAAACAGGAGACCAGGTATGTGTAAATTCGTTTTATTATGTAGAACCACAAAATAACATTTGTGCTACCAGTCTTTTTTCTTCCAAATAACAAATGGAAACTTAATAACATTTGCCCTGATTTATTCTCAAACTATTTTGCATTCTGCAAAGGCCTTGACATCTAGAAGCAGAAATAAATGCACAGTGGAGACTGAAGAGGTGTTACATTGCTGCTCCCAAATGGCAAATGATGCCAGATGTCCCAATTTAAGCCAGCAGTTCATGATATTGAAAGTCTTTCAGTCACCTGAACAGAGTATTGCAAAACACTTCCATTCAGACAGCTTAAACCCAGTTTCAGTTAGATGGTCATAATCCCGGACACAGTGACTGCAGAGGGTTTTCAAACTGATCATATAATTATGGCGGCATATGATGTGTAAAGTTATGTTCTAGAATCATGAACTGAATAAGTCATATCCACATATTAAAGGAACAGATTATCTTTTTTTTCCCTTTAAACCCACAAACCTGGTGTCCGTGACAACTGAAAAGATTCTAATTAAAAAAAATACAGAAAAAAAACCCATTAAAAATATGCGCAAGTCATACATTTTTTAAAGCCATGTATACAGTTAGAATAGGACAGTAGTGGTCCGCGAGGGTTTACCTTTTAAACTACAAGGAACATATTTCCCATGATGCTTTGTCAGCCACACAGCTGGCAGAATATTATGGGAAACACAGTCCACAATAGCTGATTTGCCAAAGAGGAACCATCACTGGATATGATGTACTGCTGTTTCAGTTACAAAGATCAACAAGTTTGATAGATCGAAAAGTTCCAAACAATGCACACACCCCATCCATTATTTAAATACAACTGTGTCCAACATAGCAGCTAAACACTGGACAATATTTGATGTCATTAATACATCCACGTGCTCTTCCAAATGGCGTTTGGGATCCTAAATGGAAGGGGAAAAAAAAATAGATTAAAAAAATAATTTAAAAAAAATTAAGCAATATTTAGTTTTAGCAGTTTTTAGTGTATACATCATATGTACTTTTAATTAGTATCTTATGGCTTTTTATGGCACACAATTTGGATGTTCATTTATTTCACTGTTCTCATATATCAATTGTGGTCTCCTGGGAGGGAGGGAGTCTTGAAAGCCTTCTCTTTTTTGTGTGTCTTGTACGTGCTCATGCCTTTTTTTTTTTATTTTAAAATGGAAAATACCCAAGAAAACCAGATTTTTGTATGCCAGCATGTAGGCTTGTTTTGTAAGCATGAAGTCCAAATCTGCATTTGGACAACATAACAGATTTGAGAAGAGACAAATAAAAACCATCATTCACACCAACACTTGCAGTGAATGATTTAAAAATGGTTATTCTAACTGGCATGTTTTTATTGGTCTATTTTACTTGTTTTTTCAAAAATGCAATTCTTAACCCTCATCCAAAAGTGATCACATGCAGAACACAATTTTACTAGCCAATATAGGTGCTAATCAAGTTGCAAACAAAATAATGAGATATTTTGTTAGTGTTTTTTAATAGATGAGAGCAGGTCACTTGCTTATTTGCCTAATCAAGCAAAAGACAATTTGCCTCACAAAATGTAATGCATTTGCACACACACTGCCCTCAGAAAGCCTTTATTGCTATATGGCAGTTTTGAATAAATGCATAAGCGAACGTCATGTGCACTGACTTGACAATAACACTCACCCCTATATATATGATGGGTGGTTAAATGGTTAAGCAATACAACCACTGAAATTAATATGGTTGTGCTTAAGAGGCATAGCCCACAAATCTGAACTATCGTGTTCCCCCATCATTCTATCTATTCCTATACTTTACCTGTTTCCCAACATTTTTGATTGCAAGCTGCTCAGGTGTCATCTTATCCTCCTCTTCCACAGCCTGGATAGAAGAGCAAAATACTAATGTAAGAAATAATAAAATCACAAAATACAAAACATTTCAAAATGGTCCTATTATAAGAGTACAAAAAGACAATGGGAATGTCAAATACTGAATAATTCTTCACATTTTTCTATGAAAAAGGTATAAAAAGGTATACAATGCTGCAAAACTGTTTAGCTTTTGTACTGTTTAGGATGCTATAGAGATCACATTACGGGTACCCAAAAAGGTATATCCCCAGATGTTACAGAACTAGAGCTCCCATGATGCTTTGGCATTTTAAACATATGGGGATCTACCTTTTGGGCATCCCTGCGTTAAATAATAAAGTTGCAATTTTATTACACGAAAGGAGGCTTCATAGTTTGCAAGTCTCTTTACTATATTCCAATAGAAGCACAGATCATAACACAAAACTATTAATCCATCAAAAACCAGCATGAGGAGGCTATATAAGCTCTGACTGGAACAAGCACCTCCTCTTTCTTTGCTGCTCTCTTTGATAAGTGCACAGATCAGAGTATTATACATTAACATTTTCTCTTGATATAAGTTATCTTCAAATTATTTTTTACTATTTATTTATTAGTTTGTAACCTTTCCCTGGTTTTTCCCTCAGGTCCCAGGGCTCCTTTTGGGCTAATTGTGGACGGTTCACTCCCTTTCACATATTTGGTCATAGCTCAGTACCTCATATTCCCTCACTCTGAGCACTGCGGCAGCCGAGAAGCTTTATATTTCCTTTCCAGGGCTGTTCAGGAGGCTAAATCATTTCATGGTGCACAAGCACTTCAAAATGGAGGACATTTACCTTCTAGGAGACCATTTCCTCAAAAACGACTGGTTTACGCATCTCAACCTAAAAGACACATACCTGTCCGTACTTATAACCCAAGAATGTCATTGTTACCTCCGGTTCTGATGGCAGCATCGTCCTCGCCAGTTCACAAGTCTCCTTTTCAATCTCAGCTCAGCACCTTGGTGTTTTACAAAACTACTGAAACCGGTTATGGCACACAGGAATCCGATTCCTGGTCTACTTGGATGATTTGTTGATATTCTGCGACTCATTGTCTTTGATCTGAGACACAGTTTGTCATGAATTTGCTTCAATCATTGGGTTTTGTGGTCAACAGGGAAAAATCAGCTTTGACGCCCACTCAAGTAGTCCAGTTCCTAGGTTTTGGAATGGACTCCAGGAACTGGTTTACCTGACACTAGCAGGACAACAGCCAATGGAAGTGGACGGACATCATATTTCAACTCCTCTTCCAGATGTGAGGTCCTTTCACACTGGTCATCTTTGCCTCCATGACCAGTCACCATCTACTGACCTTCTTCAGCTGGCTCCTGGATCCAGAATGCGCTGCCATGTACACTGTTCTCCAGGACTGGTCCAATTGGGGGACAAATGCTTCTCACCCTTCATTACGATTGCAAGAGTTTTACAGCAGATTAGACGACAAGGCTCGCTCTCCTACTGATCACCCTCTCGTGGTAGAGCCAGGCCTGGTACCCAGATATACTGGAAATATCATGCAAGAATCTAATTCTCCTTCCCTCACTGATCTCAAGGGGGTTCCTTCACACCCTGATCCTCCAGCAGCATCTGCATTTGGTTGCCAGAGCGCCTTCCGGGGTTTTTCGAATGTTGACGAACTATCGCAGATGACTTCTTTGGGGTTCATAGGCACCTGGGACGAGACTGTGCTATCTATTCGCCTGGAACTCTTCTCTGAAGAGTAAATACGATCCATTTACAGCACCTGCTTCGGCGACCCTAAGCTTCCTGTCTCATCCTATCAGTCCATTAATGTCATGCGTTCTGCCATTTCGGCAGCTTGCGTGTCCTTTCAGGGTGTGCCGGTGTGACAAGACCCTTTAAACTGTTGTCTTCTAAGAGGCATCAAACTAGCCCACCTGTGGGATGTGGACCTCGTGCTTAAATTCGTTTGTGATTGTCTGGGCAACGAGTCCTTATCTCTGCGTCATATTTCGACAAAACTTGACCTATTGATTTGTCTCGTCTCCTCCTTTCAGGTTTCTGAAGTTTAAGCTTTGGATGTCGTCAGTTTTTCTCTTTACTCCAGACAGGGTTTCTTTCTCCATATCCCATCTTACTAAGGCAGATTCCTCTATGGTCTTTTACCCCCTTTTTCCGTGACATGCCTCAGCATTGTGTGGTGGTCAAGACCTTCCTTTGGTATGTGGAGGTTAATGCACCATTACACTGTCGAACACTGTCAACTTCTTGTGTTGTATGTTAACCTGCCCAATCCAGTTTCTTCTACCATCTTAGCGATATGGGTCAGATGGCTTCTCACTTTGGCAGGAGTGGACCCTCTAAATAGTGGCATTGTGAGCCTTTAAGTCAGGTGTATCCTTATGAGACATTAGGCGTTCAGCAGACTTGGCTCGGGAAGACAGCTTTCAAATATTTAACTTCCGCCCTTCCTCTCACACTTCATTTTCTCTTTACTAATACTGTTAAAAATGCTAAATATGAGGCCTCCACTCATGTAATAAAATAGTAGATTATGCTAGCCTTCGTGTACTATAATCTTAATTATCTAGTTAAAGGGTTGTCACGGCATCTTGAAGATGTAATCACACTCACAGTAAATTAACAGTCAACTAATTCGTAGTTCTGAAAGGCACAGATGTTGCTTCAAAAAGTAATTGAGATGATAACCTGGCAGTGTGGGGTCTTGGAAAAACTTTGACCTGCTTCAGCAACTATGAAACCAAATATTTCCAAGGAACTATTAAACAGTAGAGGGGTGCAAGGACACAGCAAAGCAGTGAAAGCTAAAGGGTGCATGATACACAATGCTAACATATGCTCATTGCTCCAAGACTTTAAAAGGTGCAAGTAAGGCGTTTAAATATGTTTTGAGAAAAAGAAAATAAAATATGCGCAGTCTACCCTGGATCTTAATTTTTTTAAATTATTATTAAGGATATCTTAGAATACACAATCCCGAAGAAGGAGGTAAGAACTTTTTGTTGCTACATCACAGACAAGTAAAAAGCAGTAATAGCACAGATAAAGAAAAAAAAATGGTTGAAACAAATAAAACACTGATGATTAAATGATTATACCAAAAGTCATGGATTTTAAGCATAGCAAAACACATTAAAAATATTATCTTTATCACTTGAGTGTATGCTTCTTTTGTGTCAACATTCCTATATCATTAAAACAATTTTTAATGAGATGAAAAGATGAAATTGTGTATTGGTAACCAGGTGTCGCCTCTTACAATTGTGCATGAATCCAATTAATGAAGTATATCCTAATCAAGTCTGACAATTACAAAGAAGTCTATGTGTTCTCTCAGCTCAAGACAAACAATTACTCATATATCCCCAATTGGAGTGACTTCTGGATTTTCACTCTGAAATCATTCAAAGCTAACTAGATCCATACTCAATGCCAGGCCTAACACCCACTCTGATCTACTGGCAGCAGCCACATAAAAAAAAAAATATATAAAATAAAAAAAAAACCCTGAAATAATAACATATGCTACAGGCTCAGTTAATAATATGGTGAGCTGAATTCCCTCCTGATATATGTAAATAGGATTCAATAATGAGCTAACACAAAGTGTCATGGTATCTGTACAAGAACACTATAGCATTAGGAATGCAACCCCCCCCACACCTTTCCAATAAAATTTATATTTAAAAAAACCAAAAAAAAAAAACCCATTCACATACTTTTTCAAGTGCCCTGGAGGCTACCTCATCGCTGCTCCCCTCTCTGTCTCCTGCAACGTCATCAAGGAGGCATGGTCTCCTCCTGAGACAGTCCAATCCAATGCTTCTCAGAAAGGAGTGTTAGGGATCTGATGTGCATTTAATGTGTCTCATAGAAAGCATTAAGTTCAATGTTTTCCTATGAGCTACATTATCATGTGACAGTTACATAGGCAAAAAAGAAACTTGCACCCATCATTTTACTCAGTCACTGCCCTTTAGTGACTATAAGTTTAACCCTGCATGGTCCTTTCTGAAAAACCGGTGCTTAAGTGTCTGTTAGATATATTCTGTGGGATACATGCAGATTATCTGGACATGATTTGTACCTTGTTGTAATTCTTTGCAAGTTCCAACATCTCCTTCACAACGGTTTCATTAAGTTTACAGTGTTCACTGTAGTCCTGAAGTGTCAAACCTTCCATCCAACTCTTCTTATGCAAATTTAGCAACATCTACAGAAAAAAAAATAGTTATTAGGACCAAATTAAATACTTATTTCCCAAAACTGTTTATTAAAAGTACCAAAGAACTATGAATTAGGAATATTTCAAGACTGCTTACATTCTCTGGAGAACAGTGATATGCCTTCACAAAACGGCATACAACGTTTACAAATGTAAACAGAAATTCAAAATACATTGCTACTTATTTTCATTATATAGGTTATATTGCTCAGTGGTCATTTTCGGCCTGCAGTACCTTTACCTGACCCAAATGACAGAGCGTATGTTCTATGTCAATAGGATTTCAAAAATAACACTATTTTCTTCGAAGAAAAAAAGTAGATCAATTTTCATCGCTAAAGATCACCAAAAGTGGTGGACATTCATACGACCAGTTTAGGTAAACGGACAGGTGTAATTAATCTCTAAAAGTGACCTACCTTTACGGATGTAGTTTACCTCCAAAAGGCAGACAATAAAGGAGGCAATACAATACAAATTGCATACCTTTTGCTCCAGTTCATTTTTTCTGTAGTTAATTGTTATGGAGTAGTAATGTCGGTTAAGGCCATGAATGAGAGCCTAAAACAAAGAAAAAGAAAATAAATAGATTAACTACAAAAAACAAACAACAATATCTAACCATTTGAATGACAAAAGGTTAACCCCCTTAAAGACCTAGTTTATTTATTTATTTATTTATTTTCACTTAAGGACCAAAGCAATTTTTGCTCTGTGTGTTCTCAACGGCAATTTCCATCTTTCTCATTGACTGCACCAACACATTATGCACAATTTTAAAAGACAGAAAAGGCTTTAAATAGTTGTGAGATGTGACATATACACACTCATTTGTTTAAAAAAATAATATAAAAGTACACAAAAATGCAGGTCACCAAAATACTAGAAGTAAAATAAAATGTAAATGATGAGCAATTTTAGAATTTGATATGGTTGTCTTGAAAGTGTAACAGACATCACAGAAAATGAAATTGCCACACAAAAATGAATATTTTTATATAAAGATGACACTACAGGCTATTTACCTAAGGGGATTTGGACACTTATTATGCAGCCATTTAACACCCTGTGATAAATATTGTATTACATTGTGTTAGGTTTTTTTCTCCTGATTTTTCAATGCACATGCCTTTTCAGTATTTCTTAAACCTGATGTATGTTACTACTGTACAAAACCCCATATCGTGTTTAGCTACATCTTATGACTACAATACTCCCAATGTGTGCCTTTGTCACTATACTGTGAAGCTACAGTGCCATATGAGAGACCTGCCCATTTCAGTTTTTATAGATGGATTTGATTGTCTATGTCTCATGTTAGGGTGTTAAAGCAGTTGGACAGCTGAAATTTCAATTTGTCAAAGTAGACATTCCAGGGTCTCTCATATGGTGTGCATTGTGCCTTAGTAAATATATATATTGCATTTTTACATACTCATTACAATTTACCTGCCCATTCTGAAACCTAAAATGAGCCACTGTGATTAACACCCCCCCACCCCTCCCCAGTTATGCTCAGCAAACTCTTCTAATGAAATAAATACCTCCAATGTATGCCTGTGTCAAGTTACAGTGTCATATTGGACACCTGACTCTTTTAGTTTTGACAATAGGAATTTTCATCAATGCATTTGATGAGCCTATTCCACATTTTAGGGTAATGTAGAAATTTCTCAATTCAAAATCACCTCAAATTCAAATTAATAAATACCATTTGTGTAAGTAGACACCACGGGGGATATCATATGGTATATTACGGGCATTATTATTAAGCACCAATTTCTTTCAAAGTTTATAGCATTATTTTAACATTTGTTTACATGCACATTTAAATTTAGAGGTTCATTTTGTAAACTTGATAGTTGCTACTGTATTAAAAATCACTAAATTGTGCTCAGCTATATCTACAGAGTACAGAATAACCCCCTTCATATACCCTTGTCAGGTTTTTGTAAATATATAACCTGTCCACTGCAGTTAAAAACAAAACACAAATTAAAGGTTGATCTATGATGCCTTTGGGTAGATTTTAGTAGCTCACATATTTAAAATTACTCCATAAACGCATACCATTTGCAAATGTGTCCGAAAACCAGTCAGTATCTGGTGTGACCACCATTTGCCTCACACAGTCCAACACATCTCCTTCACATACAGTTGATCAGGTTGTTGATTGTGGCCTGTGGAATGTTGGTGCACTCCTCTTCAATGGCTGTGCGAAGTTGCTGGATATTGGCAGGACCTGGAACACGCTGTTGTATACGCCGA
This sequence comes from Pelobates cultripes, assembly GCA_933207985.1. Lineage (NCBI taxonomy): Eukaryota > Metazoa > Chordata > Amphibia > Anura > Pelobatidae > Pelobates > Pelobates cultripes. Next base: position 29,069,919 of record OW240918.1, on the reverse strand, counting down.
TCCAGAGCATCCCAAACATGCTCAATGGGAGACATGTCCGGTGAATATGCAGGCCATGCAAGAACTGGGATGTTTTTAGTTTCCAGGAATTGTGTACAGATCCTTGCAACAAGGGGCCGTGCATTATCCTGCTGTAACATGAGTTGATGGTGGTGGATGAATGGCACAACAATGGGCCTTAGGATCTCGTCACAGTATCTCTGTGCATGCAAAATGCCATCAATAAAATGCACCTGTGTTCGTTGTCTATAACATAACCCAACTGCCACCATGGGCCACTCGACCCACAACGTTGACATCAGCAAACGGCTCACCCACACAACGCCATACACGCTGTCTGCCATCTGCCCTGTACAGTGAAAACCGGGATTCATCCTTGAACAGAACACCTCTCCAAAGTGCCAGACGCCATCCAAGTCAATTACGACGAACTGCAGTCAGGTCGAGACCCCGATGAGCTTCCCTGAGACGGTTTCTGACAGTTTGTGCAGAAATTCTTTGGTTTTGCAAACAGATTGTTGCAACAGCTGTCCAGGTGGCTGGTCTCAAAAGATATTATTACGATTTATATAGCGCCAACAGATTCCGTAGCGCTTTACAATATTATTAAAGGGGGGATTTGACTATAAATAGGACAATTACAAGAAAACCTACAGAAACAAAGGGTTGAAGATGGCCCTGCTCAAACGAGCTTACAGTCTATAGGAGGTGGGGTATAAAACACATTAGGACAGGGAATAGAAGTCAAATTAGGTGGGAGTTGAGCAGAGTTGGAGGAGAGAGTAGAGTGCTGCCCTTTAGGAGAGAGCAAGAGGCAGGTATGTGAGGTAGAGGTTAGTCTGGGAAGCCATAGGCTTTCCTAAAGAAATTAGTTTTAAGGCACTTCTTAAATGATTGAAGATTAGGGGAGAGTCTGATGGTGGCAGGCAGGCTATTCCATAGGACAGGAGCCGCCCGCGAAAAGTCCTGCAAGCGCGAGTTGGCCGTACGGGTACGAGCAGCGGACAGAAGGTGGTCACGGGCAGAGCGGAGAGACCGAGAAGGGGCATACCTATGGATCTGTGAGGAGATATAAGAGGGGCTAAGATTATTCAGTGCTTTATAGGTATGGGTTAGCACTTTGAATTAACTCCTATAGGATACAGGAAGCCAATGTAAGGACTGACAGAGGGGTGAGGTCTGAGAGGACCGACTAGAGAGGAAAATCAGTCTGGCGGCAGCATTCATTACAGAATACGGCTATTGTGAAGACCAGTTAGGAGAGAGTTACAATAGTCCATGCGAGAGATTACTAGAGCATGGACAAGCTCTTTAGTAGCATCTTGTGTAAGAAACGGGCGGATGCGGGCGATGTTTTTGAGGTGGAATTGGCATGATTTAACATAACAGATCTTGGAGGTGAAGATGCTGGATGTAGAGGTCCTAGGCTGGTGTGGTTACACGTGGTCTGCGGTTGTGAGGCCGGTTGCATGTACTGCTAAATTCTCTGAAACGCCTTTGGAGACTGCTTATGGTAGAGAAATGAACATTCAATTCACGGGCAACAGCTCTGGTGGACATGCCAATTGCACGCTCCCTCAAAACATGTGACATCTGTGGCATTGTGCTGTATGATAAAACTGCACATTTAAGAGTGGCCTTTTATTGTGGCCAGCCTAAGGCACACCTGTGCAATAATCATGCTGTCTAATCAGCATCTTGATATGGCACACCTGTGAGATGGATGGATTATCTCAGCAAAGGAGAAGTGCTCACTAACACAGATTTAGACAGATTTGTGAACAATATTTGAGAGAAATAGGCCTTTTGTGTACATAGAAAGTCTTAGATCTTTGAGTTCAGCTCACGAAAAATGAGGACAAAAACAAGTGTTGCGTTTTTAATTTTGTTCAGTGTAGACATTTATACAGTAGGTTTGTTAGTTTTTTCGTTTTTTTTTTATATGATCTCACAAATGTTTAATACATTATTTTTGTTACATCGTGCTAAAATTTTATTCAATGTGAACACAGGCCATTATTTTACACGTCTGAAAGAGGCACATCGTTTTACCAGCTTTCAATTAGTAATCTACAGAAGTGGAACTGGGAATAAATCATGCTGGACACACAACGTCCTTAAGCTTAAAATAATAATGAACAGTCCAAGATGCTATGATGTTTACAAGGTAGGTCATTATACACTGGCTAAAGGGTCTGGCATAATTTATTCTCTAGAAACATGCAAGTATGGGCATGTCCACACCAAACAAACAAAGGCAGTATTTTTGTCCTCATTAAATTGTGCATTTGATTTACTTGAAGTATAAAATTGCAACATTCACGCTTGCATGATTTAGTAATATGTAATGCACGCCAGATGAATCCAAGGACTCATATTGTGCAGAAAAGTAAAAAGAATACACGAAAAAAAAAACAAACAATGAAATTAAAAGGTCTACAGTATAGTAGTCATTTGACCAACCCTCAGCCTTATAAACAAGGCCACAACTCCCAAGACAATCGTAATTGTAGTACCTTGGTTTAGCAGGAGCCAAACGTGTTAGCAACCCAGAAGTATGCTCTACTAATGACTGTTCATAATTAATCATCTGAGAAAATATCGGTATGTCTACTTTGGGTCTTTGCACATAGCACAAAAAAAGACAAAATACAACAACCTAAAACGGTTTGGAAACTTAACTCAATGTTATATTTAGAAACATTTCCTCCACAATACAGTTACCAAATTCATACTATAATTTTCCTCATTTTAAACTTAGTAGTTAGCAAAAACACTGTCTGGATGCGGAAATGGACAGAAGGATGTAAACAATTAAAATGGTGGAGGTGATAAGTTATTTAGACTTAATATAGTGAAGTACAATTATGTACATTCCAATGGTTGTGGATCACATTCCACATTATGCTAATCCAGCCTGGCTGTGCATCCTATAAAAAAACAAAACTAACAGATCTTGCCATCGATTGAACCCTAACCAAGAACAAAGGAGGAAAAAATAAAATAAAGTTTGGGTATCTAATAAAAGCCAATATACAGAAATTACAAACTTCGCATTTGCCAAAAAGCAGAGCTTACTTGTATGGACGGTTTGTTTAAATGACCAAGATTTGATGTGGTTTGTCTAGGTTCGTGTCCCAGGACCATCATGTTGGCATTGATGAGTCTGAAGGCATCAATAACAACCTGGAAAGAAATTAAACACACAGTTGTATCAGTTCCTCTGAGAACCTTCAAGCAGAACATTGGACCAGGCATGGACAATTCATATCAGTGTTGGCAGGTTTCCAAATATTCATTTAATTAGAATATTAATAAAATGAAACCCCTGCTGGCTTTGCCATTCTGCATGCAAAAGGAACATTAAAGATTGTTTCTTTCTTGGCATCACAGAGTAACAATAAATACTTATTTATAAACAGATTTCTGCATTAACTTCCAAAGGTTTGACAACTAGCTTACTTCTCATCTTTAATGTCGGCAAAAGGTTAAATGTGAAAGTGAGCACAAGCTAAGGGACAGTGTTTACGGCCCAGTCCTGTCAGATCAATAACACACATACTCCAGCAATGACAACAAAATTATAAGCAGCAAGGAACATTTCTTTAACTTTGTCATTTGGGTCCTGGTGGCCAGAACTGAAAGCCCATCTGACGAGGAAACAATCTAGCATTTGGTTTTCTAAAAATACCAGCATAGCTGTTGTAATGATCAAAATTATCAACACGTATATATAAAAGATTAAAGAAAAGAAAGGAGGAGGACATTTTAGGGCATTGGGATCTAAATATAAATCCTGCTTGCAATGCAAAGCATGTGAACAAGACATAATAAAATACTAGACATGATATGCCAGAGTGGAGTAATGCAGCGTTGCACCCAGACCCAGCACCTCGGTATTCCAGCATAAAGTGCTCCTTTACTCTACTGTGTGCATGTATACATCACATATATGTGCTAATCAGATAACGTTGGATCGGTACTCCCTTACACCAATAGGAAAGAAAAACAAAAACGTACAAGATCATTTCCGCAATAGAGAGATTGCCCACCGTGAAAAATAGAACTAATGACTGTGTCCTGCAGACAAGTTGCTTACTTAAGAGTTAGATTTATTTTTAATTGTGAAGGTATATGAATGTATGTGGACGAATATATTTTCTGCTAGTACGCTTCAAGTTCCAACGCTTCATGGTGCATGCACAGAGTCCTAAGGGTCTACCTTACCTTGACCCCAGTGGGCATAATTTCACAAACTATTAGAACTTGTCATTAACCCACAACTTAACCCTAGGGAGCATGAATTCACTCACCAGTATATACCCCAAAAACATGTTTCACTCTAGGTGTACAAACACTCATTTAGTACCTCTAGGATCTAACTCAATCCCCACAGGGAGCATGCACGCAGATTACCAAGACCAACATTTACTGTAGCTGCAGCAGCATGCCATGTTTTAAAAAAAATTCTCAAGTTATTTAGAGTAGGTTGAAAAACAGAATTGTTTGTGATCATGGGCATGTATGGTGAATGCATCTTTATTGGTGTGAGGGAGGCATTGTAACTTTAGTTTTTTTTGTATTGTGCTCCAGCAATCCACAGTTACAACTTGGTTGTTTTAATCTTAATAGATCTGACTGAATGCACATATTTTTAGCCCGATAGTAGAATGACAAGAACCACAGAGTATCACATTTAAATCTGCACAGCTTTTAAAAGAATCTCAACCATAAAGTCCTTGCCAAAAGCATTCTGTGCTTCATCAGCTTTTGGATTCCAATTTCTTGTCATCTTTGTATTCTTGATTTGTCTCCCACAGATTTGAAAACCTTATGTACAACTTTTGGATTTTATCCTGTTGTTATTTGCTTGGAAAAACACTATTTCAGCAGGGCTAACAGTTGACATTTTTTAATTGACTGTTCTCAAGTTCTGTCTATACTCCGGAAGACTATGTACCAGTTAAATCTTATAGATTGCCAGACCATAGAATAACTTAAGGTAAGTATCGTACGCATTAAAAAACCCAAAACAAACACAAAACAAATAGATACACTATAATATTACGCATGGTGTGTTGTGAATGTACCAGAAATATTAGGGGAATTGAAGAAAAGTATTTTATTTAAAAAAAAATTATATATATATATATATATATATATATATATTAAACAAGATCTACAATGGGTGGATTTTAAACTCCGAAAGATATAATGCAATGTGGACAAAATTATGTACACTAATGACCAGTACAAGAAATATTAAAATGTGATGTTACAGACTATAATCCTGTAGGCAACCCTTCTAAACGAGCGCAAAGGTTTAGATGTCATATTAAAGGGACACTACAGGATGGATTCAATTACATTTGTTAAGTATTCTAAATAAGAAATATTAAAAAAAATATTCAAAAGACACCACACACATTCAAAGTTAAACTTAACTGTCTTCCCTTCATGCAACTTTCTGCCATGTCCAGATTCACATTCAACTTAAAATACGAAGAGGTTCAAATCTGTGCTATGCTTTCTTCAATCATGAGTCACTGAAACAATGTGCAGGTATACTGCCCCTTTAAATGCACAACACAGATGAAGGTTTACCCTTCATCTAAAATTATGCATTTGGGTCGTTAGAGACACTAGGCCTGCCAAATTCATTTTTTTAGATTAGAGATAAAAAATAAATAAACACAACTGATGGATATGGGATATGATTAGACAACATAACCAAGAATAAGAGGATTCCAATTTGTCATTCTTCTTCCTGATGTGGGGCACTGGGAGTGCGTCTGTTGCTTGTAAAAACAACTTTTACAAATATTTTTTGAGGAATTTTATTTGCATTTTTAATGCATTATCTATATAAGATGCAATGTCCCTTTACTTTTGGTAATAAGCTTTACTTAATGCATCCTTGTGCTGTAGAACTCATTGGTATTTAAATAATTAATAAAAATGTATAAGGTACTCAATCTCTTGCTCCAAAGGGAGGGCTGGAAAGACTTTCTGATGACCTTTGAACATCCTTGTGCAGTAAGTACATTGAGCAGCACATTTCAACTCTATACTATGGGAGGTTTTACAATGAAGACGATAGGAATCTCTGATTGGTATCTGATAATGTAACAGACTGCTACAGTGAACTATTTACATGTAGATAGTATTTATCATATTAGTCCTATATGTCACAATCCGGCAGTGGTTGTAAAAAAGCAGTGCTTTACAAATAGTTATGCCAAAGTTGGATATGGGTTTTTCGTAAAAGATTTGAGGTGCGGAAACGTAGAGTCACAAACATCAAAGTATGCAATTCCATGGGAATATATGAAGCTTCTTTCAATCATAGCTATGAGAGGGCTGTTTGTCCAAGTGTGCACATCATTAAAACTCTAATAATTATCCCCTAATTTCCAACAGTGCAGGGATTATATATATTTATAGAGACTACTCTGGAAATAGCCATTTTGGTTTGGCTTCTTCAGTTTGCAATGGTGCTTCCTGTATTTCAATTAAATAATAAATTATACAACATTAGGTATTTTCTATAAGCACAATTTCCATTTCATTATGATGCATCTCGTGGTGTTAAAATCTCTGTTAGTGACTTAACATTGTTATTATTTGCACCCCTATTGTCAATCCAAAAAAAAAAAAATCAGGCACCTAAAACAAATGTACCTTGATTCCAAAATGCACATAAAGAGAGCTAAGGAAAATGAGAGCTAAGGGTGTTCAGGGAGGGTGATACCACCCATTTCTCAGAACAGGAGCTCAAGGTAGGGTAAACCAGACATGGACTACAGAGGATGAAGAAACAAAGAATAGGGCCTCTATAGCACATTGCAATAATGACCGGTGTCTTTTACAAGAGACGCACATTGCAAATTTATAATTTGATCTTGGAGGGCATTCGGAAAGGAATTTCGTTTGAGTTATTTCATATTTCAGCTCATTTTTATCTGGGGCTTTTTGTTGTGCTCTCCAACTCCTGTATACACATATTTACACACCTATCTATAATCTTTCTCTCTGTAACAATATTTTTTTTTTTTTTTTCCTAACCATATCCAATATCCGTGACTTACAGAAGAAGACTGTGCATTAAAAATAAATCAGCACTTGCTTTTGAACGCACCAATTATCAATAAACAATTATAATCACCAACAGAGGTGGTAAAGATTAATTAGATTTTAACAAGAGTTGGCCATGTTTCTTTTGTTTTAAATGTATTAACAACTGGTTATACATATTACAAAAGCATACATTTATTCGTGAATAGGATTGTTGCTGCAACTCTAGAACTCAATAAAAATATCTATCAAACAATACTCCTGACCACACTCTTCTCGTAGCCACACTGAGACTTATGAGGTCAATGCTGCAGATGACAATTTATAACAAAACCATTAGCAGTTTCGGTAGCACAGGGAACCCTCCAGTCATTGTCTTTATTATCACTGCATGAATCGGCAGCATATGATTGCTTATAATTTCACAGGCTTGTTAAAATCAAGTTAAAGGTCTGTTTTCTTGTTGAATAAATTTTGTTCATATAATGCTGCCTATTTTATACACTCCGTCTTTAATAGAACCTTTGGTCTAGGAGTATCTCACGGATCAAAACAGAGCACTAAAATAGGGGCTGATGATGCTATTTAAATGTGTGATTCCTGCTGTCTTCTTGTTAGTATCTTTAATATAATAGAAGACCTTGTCTGTTTTGTAATTAACACATCTTTACTGGAGAGATATTTGGAAGTGATTGCTGTGAATATACTGGTTATAAAATAAACACAATCACACACCACTTTCTGTTATCAAATTTGTGAATTGTACACATTATATTCCAGATCAACAAACTGTGATATAACAGCCAAGAACAAGTCACATATTAGTACAGCCCTTTATTTTTCTGAAAATATGTATTTTCTCTGACCTTGCAAATATAATTAGCTGGTGGGATGTGTGGTTTGAGAATCATGGTTTCTGTACTAATTGCATCTCTTGGAATTAGATACTAAATATTTGGAAGCTGTCAATAGAAAATAGAAGCTGCATCTTTTTTGTACATCTGTGTTAGCTAGTAAATCCATCATGGCTTGAAAAACAAGAATTTGGATTCCATATTTATTCTATACAAAGATGGCAGGTGACTGACCCGTGGATTGTAAAAATAAATATTTTCACTAAAATAAACTAAATGCCAGATTATTTCCAAACAATAAAATCTTCAAAAATTGGCTCCCTCTAAATGACAATAATAAAAAAAAGCCTGCATGAAATTGTCATCTGCCTCATTTTGACATAGTGCTATTTAAGCATACTAACTCCATGTAAATAGTGATATACTTGAAATATATATATGTAGATTTTCTTTTTGCATTCAAAGTGTTTTTTGATTTTTTTTGCAGTAAAATAAAATAAAAAAATAAAAAAATCAGTTTACTTCTCCCATGACCTATGATGCTGGTAGCCTGCTCATTAATTTATTTATTTTTTGAAATTGAAACCTTAAACTTTCATTTTAAAGAGATTTGTCAATTTCAGATTTTTTTGGGCCATGTCGCAGTATTTAAAAAGTAAACAAATTACCTCTTCCTCAAACATATTTATTCCTATTCATGAAGACTTTAGACAATGGTGGAAATATGCATTAGGAAGGCAAAATCATGTGTTCTTGAAGGTGCAAAACGATGGCTATCAGAAAGGGGAAATACAAAATATACGAAAGATTTTTCCAAAATTACAATGAACAAAAAAAATAATTATTTTAATTCCAGATTATATTGAGATTTAACAATTTCAAAGAAAGACCACATCCAAGGCATAACAAAAATTGGAAAATTTAATATTTCTGGAAAGAATAAAGATCATTTTTGAATCATGTGATTGTGCACTTGTCCACTACATTTGCACTCAAATATAAAAGAATGTGTTGGCTTCACAAACGAGTATGCATTTTCATGTTTCCACAATTAATATAAAGAATTATATTTCCACACATGCTGGTCAATACATTAATTTTTATAGTAAGTGAACAGGATTTTAAAATATGCATTTCACTACAGATAAGGAGTATATTACCCTGAGAATAAACAAACTGGGACAAAATGCTACAACATATATACATATCTGTATTTAAACACAGGTAATCAGTATGTGGGGCCACGATCTGGCCACGAAATTCTAGAATCTAACTCCAGTGCTTTAAAGTCATACTCATTACAGTTGACAGACACTGATACAAATTGTAGAAATTAACAGGTAGTTGGAGACCTTGTCATTGTACATTAATTAACCTTATTGGTCAAATTAGCAGCTAATTAACGTCCAGCTCTACAGCATAGTGATTCCTCCAGAGACAATGAGGTAATTACAAACACTGCAATTTCAACACAAATGCTACCCAAGACGTTGGGTTTCTTTCAAGACACATTTTACAAATTTAGATTAATTGTGGCCTAAAACACCGAAATTATGAAACTGACTAGTAGGCAAAATATTATATTGCAGAACCTACTCAACCTCCGGTTTCTATGTTCCTTTCAATCTTCTAAGACTAAGACTTCTAAAGTGAATAGCATTTGAGTGGCTCTATACATTCTGTATATCATCATATTTAAATATAGACCATAGCGGTTTAATTGAAAAAGAAAATTATATTTCCTGCTTGCCACGTGCATGTTGGGCACAGATCATCATTTCGCATTTGCTAGAAAGTTGGGCTAGGATTTACACTGGAAAAATAAATAAAACACATTTTGATTGGCTGCTGATATCACAAAATGTCAGAAAAGGTTTAAAATTGTTATGGTATTCTAAATGAGCAACCTCCACTCTGAAATACGAACATTCTCGATTGTTAATTCCAGCTGCACCCATTACAGCTTGGTCAGGTGAGAACAATATTAATCAATTTACATTACTATCTTAAACTGGTTTATGGAAAGATCTGTCACACTTTATGTAGGCTGCTAGTGAACACATACAAGATACTAAACAAATCCAGGACAGCAGGTCATCATGGCAATTTAAATATGTTTCTCTGCTTGTCTGATGAGACCAAAATATTTCTTGTGACTGGCTCCCATAGACTGCAAGTGTGAAGACTGTTTCTGCAGTCTAGGTAACCAAAACTGTAACACACCACATATTTGGTTACCTAAAGGGACACTATAGGTACCCAGACAACTCTAGCTCATTGTGCAGTGTCCCTTTTGTACTTAGTGATTTAAGGATTCTTTAATTAAACATCAACAAATCACAGTTCAATGTTAAATGGAATACAACATAGACAATGAAAGAGCCATCATCCTCTGTCTAGTCTTCATAACCTCTAAGCAGCGCTGACGTTTTTAAGGTTCAATGCATATTTTGCAAACATCTCCAAAGGTGACATGCAGGCTTGGTGAGCAGTGACTGGAGAGAAGCTAAAGGAAGACATACTTGCTAGAAATAAAATGGCAGCTTCCACAATGAAGAGCTTCAAGCATCTACCTCCAGCTACTGGAGCCACGCATGTGAAATAGAGAGAGGGACACAGTGGTCTTATCTCAAGATGCACAAAAAGCAAGCCTTTTCTACACAGTCATTCCACACATTGTGTTAAAAGTGGAATGCTGTAATCTAATCAGGGCATCGCTGCATGGAACTGTGCAAGAAGCAAATCTTTTTGACAATGCATTTCCAAGATGGCCACCTACACAGTAAAAAATGTCAGATTCTTAGCTAGTAAATTACTACTACAGCTTGGTTAAAGCGAAAATAATCTAAATTTAATTTACAACAATATTCTCAACAGGTTAAGAGGAAAAAAAAAGTCTTCAAGTGATAAAGTCTCTAAACACCAGCAGTCAATGTGCAAAGATGTGTCTGCTCTGGAAACAAAAAGGCCCTTACCTCATTAATTTATTGTAAAAATCATACTAACCTACTGGGGATATTGTTTTAACTCATTGAATTAAAAAAGAAAAGAAAAGCTTGTTATGTAATATTGTCTTTAAAAGTATGCATGTGTATACTCTGGCTACTGATTATTGTATCTTCCATAACACGGCAACCAGAGAGCTGGAATGATCACTGCCTGTTCGTGGCACACCAGTTTAAGATTCTTGCATGCATGATTTACATTTTTTTGTGGACCATGTTGTTGTAATGTATTCTGTGATCACACAGGCATTGTTGATGTGCCAGGTGTGGTAGAGGATTAATGTCCCATCTAAAGCTTCTTTTATCACCTGCAACAGATCGGTTATCAAAATCCTGCTCTCCTTCTAGAATCGTTAAATATTAAACTGGGCATGTGACCCTGTGAGTGCAGCTTGGGTTTATGATTATTTGGTTACTTCTGCTGCCGTGCACTGTCAGGCATCCACAAGAGAAAAGCATCATCTACTGCCTCCTCTAAGCCCACAGCATAAAAAATTCACAGAAAACAGACTTTTTATGCCATTTTCGATGGAAAGCACAAAGAGCTGAAACTGACTGATGCCAAGTGAATATCACTGAATTACTGTGATTGTGTGCTTCAGGTTAGACACATTCAAATTATTTATACAATGTCAATTTTGGCTTCAGAAAGACAGATTCTTGGGAATAAGTGCATTTTCTCTCTACACCCGTCGAGAATTCTTCGCTCTGATTTTATTTATAAACAAGATGGAAATACATAAGTGGGATTTAAGTGTAACCCTTTCCATACAACACATAAGCATGTAAAATTGCATGTACACAACTCAATTTATCAATTGAAGCTATACATCAGCTGATCTACACACATCTACCACAGTTACCTTTAAGCCATTTAAGAAAATGTACATAAGTATTTTTTTTTTAAATGCATTATTACAAACTACACACCATATTATTGCTACTTATTGTTCAAGTGGCAGCTCAATCAGAGAGTAGATGTAATCTGCTGCCCGAGTATATAATGTAACAGGTTTTATGGATTTTGCAC
>OW240918.1:29032956-29055456 GCA_933207985.1 Pelobates cultripes | reverse complement strand
CAAACAGTACAAGCAAAACCGTTGCAAGATATGAAAAGAGGCATTAAACTAGCAGAGTATAAATTAGGATGAGGAGCAGGAAACTCGCTGGTGTGAAAAAGCCACCATTAGGAACATTCACCATAGTATCATTGTGAAAGCAAGAAAATGAATAAGTGTGACAAAAGAGTGGTATCATTAAGGGATGCACATTAGCAATAGTAGATCGTGCTTTCAGTATTTCACCCTGTTACCACACCTTCCCAGAGCCAGTTTTTACCCTTTCAGCACTTGAGTAAATATCTTCTCTTTAAATATCAATTAAACCAGCAGTACAACTAGGAACTCAGTCAAAAAGCAATTTGCACTGTTCCGCTCAGCTGCTGAGCCTTTTGCTAACATTAATTTTGAAGTTTTTTTTTTCACAGTAAAAGAATTTTGAGCTCGTACATGACAACTGTTGAGAGGTAAAGAATTAAATTGCATTAAAAAAAATGATCTGTGGAATTACAGTGTGCGCGTTAAAAGTTAGATAGCGTTGTTTACTAATAAAGCAATTAATGTCATCATTGGTGGGTAAGCTTTGCTACAACTTCGTTAAAACCAAGGTGTACAGAAATACCAAGCCAAAAACTTGCAACTTAAAAAGCGCAGTAGCAACGAATTGTAGAGTCTTTTAGATATAGAGGTATTAACGATCCAAACACTGCCAGAAAAAAACAAACAGATAAAAGAGAACTGCATGTGCATGTTATTGTTTAGAAAATAGACTATTTTGCCCAAAATTATATACTTCTTTAGAACTCAATAATTTAGTGGTTCAGATATTTACTCTCTTATAAAGGAATCCCCATTATGAAATGCTTATAAAGATGGTGTTGGAATTTCAATGAGATTCCAATACATGCAACAGATATAATAGGATAAAGTAGAGAATACTGTCTTATGTATTTTTCCCATGCTTAAAAAAAGAAAGGAAAAAAAGAAAGGGGAAGCTACTACTATCAAATGCTATCAAGCCCCCAGCCGTCACGAGGAGAAAATGCTTTGTTTAAGGAGCTTCTACCATCTCACTAACTTTTATTAGAATTACTTTAAGTGACAAGTGAACATGATGAACATGAATGAGAAAATATTTATATAGCATATAGACAAGCGATGGTGATAAATAAAAGATAGAGGTACGATTCTCTTTGCAAACCATGCATAAAAGATAGTGTGTAGCAATCACAGGCAATACATATTATAGGTATGGGTCACTTATACTGTATACATTTACACTAACTCTAATATTAGCCACAGTTCGACAGCAGGCAAGTTCAGACAAGTAGCAATATCATAGAAGTCTTCTATTATGACATGGATAGCTGCTGGCTGAATTATTAGAGTAGAGTATCCACGTTAACGTTAGGCTGATATGCTGCACCGCTACCAAGGAATATATGCAAGGTATGATAACTTTGGCCATTTGTATTTAGTAGAATCAAGCACCAGTGAGGGTGGTGCACGTAGCAATATCTACATAGTTCAGCTCTGTCTAAAGATAATCCAACAACGCACATTTCAAGTTTCTGCTGCTACTGGGGACTGTGTTGAACACACTTCTGAACGGTTTCTTCCAAATGCCTGGAGATATCAGGTCATATAACATATTTATTCTGTTGATACATGGTTACAATATTTCTGCCTAAAAACGTACACCACCATTGTAGACAGCGTTCACTTCCTTTAGCGAGTGCCACTTCTGATATGCTGCTCATACAGACTGACGTGGTTATGGTGCTTTCAATGAAAGAGTCAAAAAATAGTTTAAATGGGGATGCATCTATTAAAACAAACCCCTCTTTACTTTCAATGGATTTAATTTAAAGCTTCCAAATCACCTATCTGCAGCTTGATTTTCCTCAAAATGCAAAGAGAGCACCCCTACGGATCACATAACATCATGGAGTAAAGTTTTGAAAAGCAAGAACTTACCTTCCTGTTTGCTTCAACATGTCCAACATTTTTGCCTGGAACACTGGGTCGACTGCCTCCACACTAACACCCTGCAAAACACACACTTATTTATAGCCATATCCTTTTCCATTTTAAATATACAGGACTCATTAAAACCAGAAGATTGCAAATGTGCATTTTTCCCCCCTTCTCTTCTAACTATGCACTAGAACAAAAATATGAACAATTTAATTCAATATTTGCAGCAGGGAATGATAGTTGCAAACCAAGCTGTTCAGATAGCTAATGGTAAAGGGTTATTGCTGTTACAAAACAAGGAACAAAACTGTTAAAAGTAGCAGGATTAATCTTCTAAAACCACATTAATTAGCAAAGGGAGCAATTTGTGACAAACATGACAGTTTTGTAGAAAGCCTACACAGTTATGAGTAAGGCCAATCCAAACATTAGCAATTGCAGTGCGGAAAATACTGCTCGACACTAACAAAATTGTTACATAAGCAAGATATACAGGAGCATGCTTGTTCTGGCTGGCAGAAGGTATTGGACACAAGCATCATGAATGGAAATCTTTAGTCCACCATGATCACATATGCCAGTCCTCAGTCATACTGCCTTGCAAATTTTCATACAGAATTGTAAGATGCAAAAACAGTCTGGGTCTGCTTTTAGATGTGCAGAAATCTAAACCAAAGGCGCTTTCTCGGTCACAAAAACATTTCTCGAAGATGCTATAGGAACACTATAGTCACTAAAACAACTTTAGCTTAATGAAGCAGTTTCGGTGTAGAGATCATGCCCCTGCAGTTTCACTGCTCAATTCTCTGCCATTTAGGAGTTAAATCACTTTTTTATGCAGCCCGTGTCACATCAACCTGCATGTGACATACACAGCCTTCCAAACATTTGTAAAAAGTCATTTAATGTTTATACTTCCTTTATTGCAAATTTTGTTTAAATTTATTAAATCTCATCTCCTAATCCGTTAATAACTTGCTAGACCCTGCAGGAGTCTCATGTATATGATTAAAGTTCAGCTCATAGAGCAGAAGATAAAAATGTTTAAAGTAAGTTAAATCCAATTGAAAACAAAACCATTCTGCTTTCATGCAGTCTGTGTGAGTAGTCACAGTCAGGGGAGGTGTGACTAGGGCTGCATACACAGATACAAAAGTAATTTAACTCCTAAATGGCAGAGATTTGAGCAGAAAGACTGTCTCATTAACCAAAAACGGCTTCATTGAGCAAAAGTTGTTTTTTTTTACTATAGTGTTCCTTTAAATATTTCCTGTAAAGAGTCATCTAATGTTTACACTTCCTTTATTGGAAATGCTGCGTAATGTAGAATTTCTTATCTCTCTGGTTATGTTAATAGCTTGCCAGACCCTGCAGGAGCCTTGTGCATGTTATTAAAGTTGAATTTGCTGGAGATAAAAACCTTTTAAAATAAGTTATGTCTTATTGAAAATGAAACAATTTTGTTTTCATGCAGTATATGTCAGTCACAGCCAAGGGAGGTGTGACTAGGGCTGCATACACAGAAGAAAAAGTAATTTAACTCCTAAATGGCAAAGGAGTGAGCATTGAGACTTCAGATGCATGATCTATACACCAAAATGGCTTCATTAAGCTAAAGTTGTTTTGGTGACTATAGTGCCCCTTTAATATGCTGCAATTATACATTGCAAAGACTGATTGTTATTAGACGTTTATCAGAAAATGTGGTGTCCCTTGTTAGTTTGTGAGTGAGAAGCAAATACCAATATGGCATGCACTGTGACTGGGTGTGTATGCTATAAAAGCAGGTGTGCACATGCAGGCCAACACATGAGTACAAAGGCAATTGCACACAAACTATTTATTATTTCCAATGCTACATAGTGTGTGGTAGCATTGTGCAGTAGATGTTTACAGTGACTTTAATGCACTGGTGTAATCTCTACAATATGTGAAAGAAAGCACTGTGGATTTAATTATACTAATGTAAGTATCAAAATTACCATCTATTCACTCTTTTCCATCAGCCCAACTGGTGCCTTTGGTAGATGCCACAATAATGTTATATGCCTGCAGAGTCCCAACTGTAATGCTTAATGTAGATCCCTTGGTTCCAATGGTTACACATCTTAAAATTACAATCTAGGGGATTTTGTGCTTCTACCTTTGTGACAAATGTTTGGGAAAGTCCATTTTCGGCTACAGAAGGATAGCACAAAAAGGGTTTGCCGAAAATGAAACGAACAACTTAATGCATAAAACTCTGACTTCAACCCACTTACATAAATTGAGACCATATAAACAGGTTATTGCAAAAACCTCACTAATCTGCACAGGATTAATCTACAATAAGATCATTTGCCTCCTTATGGCTTGAAGCAGTATTGCTTTAAATTTAACCAAATTACACACAATCTTAAATTTGAGAATTCAACTTTGCAAAACCCAGATTCTTTTGATTTCAGTGAGATGGGCTTTAAGGAAAACAGGACATCCTGTTGGACTTAGTAAAAGATGAAGACCCAAGTCCTTACCAATAGAGACTCTGCTGCAAAGAATTCTGCACATTTTCAGTTGTTACACAACAGGCGTGCATCAAACTGACCCAACAAACTTGATCTCTAAAACCTTGGGGCTTGGCTAATGAGTTCCTCTAATGGAGCAATAGAAATACTTTTGAAATTCTAGCTTTTGAACTATGATCTATGTTTCTACGTTGACAAGCCAGCCATATGGCCATCAAATCATTGGAGGTCACAAAAACAGGGAAACCAAGGTCATAAAAGCAAAAACACAAGTTAGTCTTAACTGGCGACCAAGTGTAATTTATCTAGTCTTCAACATTTCACAAATGGGTGAGATTTCTAAAAGCTGGAGCTATCAATTTCTAGCACAGCAGATACCGTCGCAAGTACCTGCTGTTTTACTCACTATTTTCTCTAGTTAATCTAGTCAATGTAGTGGTTCTATATTGCAAAAAATCTAATTTCCAATTTTTTAATTCATTTTTAAAAAAACAGTACTTTCAGTGAAAACGTAGAAATAAATAAACAAAACGTAAAACAGAATTCAAAATTTAAAAACCCACCGTTCCCGATTGTGGCATGGCAAATACATCAATAACTCTGACTGTGTAGTCATCCACAAATTCTCCAAGCATCAGTCCCATGACTTCCATAGGGACACCAGCACGACCATGTTTAAGCATCTACAGAGAAGATATACAATGAAATAATATTAGAGCAGAAGGATACAATTGAGTCATAATGACCAGGTCTCTAAGACGGTATTAACTTGAAAGGATACTATAGGTACCCAGACCACTTCATTTCATTGAAGTGTCCCTGTCCCCTTAGCCTTGGAGAGTTAGAGAAACTGCAATTTTTATATTGCAATTTTAAGACTGCCTCTAGTAGCGGTCTATCAGATAGCCACTAAAGGAGCTTCCTGTAATTTCATAGATTTTAACTACGTGAAGCAGTGCTGGACGTCCTCACGATTAGTATAAGGACGCCCAGCATCTTTCAAATCCCAATAGGAAAGCATTGATTCAAGTCTTTTCTATGAGGGACACTATAGCGTTAGGAATACAGCTCTGCTAATTACTTTAAGCAAAACATTAAAACAATACATAAAAATTTAAATGCAAGAATATAGAACCTTAGACATTACTAACATCTATAAAATGCATAATAATCACTCTGCCTTACACTATTTGACCTGCCAAGAACTATTAACAGGTTTCCTATTTTTACGCAGAGTGGGTGATTGTTACTCTTGTGCTGACCCAAATCATACTGCGCATCTAACAATATTAGCATAGATACCTTTTTGTAGCAAAACGCCTACCCCTTAACATGCACAAAAGACATTTACATAGTTTTATATTGTGAAATAGACTCTGTTAAAGAAACATTTTGTAACATTACAACTCAACTTAAAATAGTTCATTAGTGCAGAAATCAAAACTTCCACATGCCCCCTCACAAAGGGAGAGTGTAAATCAAACTGTGTCAAGCTAGCATAGGAGTGGGGTTCACATTTAACCATGGCTACTTACCACTTGTGATAACCGGTTGTAGAGAAACAGGGCTAATTGTGGAAAGAAAGATGTGCCAAGGCTAGTTGAAAGACCAGCTCATGGAAGGTTTTAATTTTGCTTTGTAAATCCACTACAGTACAACCCACCAGGCACCTGTCTTGCATTCAAACACACTGAAAGTCCACACAAATACACCCCTAAATTTACTGGCACTGCACACAAATACACCAATGCATTCACAAACTGTGATTCCAAACAAATATAGCTCTGCATTCCCACTATGGCCTTGCACACAAAATCATCCCTACATTATGACAACTAAATGCTTATATTTAATTAACAAGACATCTATATATGACGCCTTAAATGAACAGTAAGAACTTCAACTGAAAAGTCACCGAAAGCCACCTGTTTTACAGCAGGACTTTCAACGGACCAAGTGCAGACTTATGCAACCCAAATAAGTCTGCTTTGCTTAGACACAGAGATTCATGTTAAAACATTGTAATTCATAGGCATTAATATGAGATGGAAACTTACCTTAAGCAAAGCCAGAGAGGATATATACACCTGTTCTGCCGTATCCACCGCAGGAGCATCTGTGGGTGGTCCCTGAAACGCAAGAGCAAAAAAAAATAAAAAAATAAAAAGGTCAGAAATTATGATTATTTTGAACTGATAAAGAATAAAAGATCTTTAATCCAATTATTTCCTTTTGTAAAATTAACATAGCGTATAGAAATATAGAAGTCCGTTTTGAAATTTCTGGTAGCATAAAAGGTAACATCATAGAATAGCCGCGGAAGGGTCAGTTATTTAAGCCACCTTAAACAGCAAAATAATCCCTGATTTCCTAATTATCTCTCTCGCATCTTCAGCTGGTGTGAATGTAAGTACTTTTGGACTGGCATGTTTAACTGGTTAAAAAAATAAATTAAAAAAAGCCCCACCCCACCCAATTTAAACTTGCATCACCTTTACAGAGCTTAGGGCTGAACATAGGCGAGACACTTTAAGACGATAAAGAAATGTCACTAGACAGACAAAGCTGTGGGAAAAAAGCCACAGATTTACAAAGTAACAACCTAGAACAATCTTATTTACATTTCAAACAATTACTATATATCTATAATACGTATCAAAATCTAGAAATTCTTGTCTGTCACAAAAATAGAAAATGTATGGGAAATAAAAAACAAAACACTCGCTTTAAATATAACAGAAAACTAAAAGATTTTTCAGGTTAAATTATTAATACAGTAATATAGATAGTAAGATTTTTTTCAAGTAGTTGACACACAAATTAAAAGGTAAAAATATGCCTTGCTCAAAGGAGCTTACAATCTATGAGGTGCAAGGTAGTCTTAGCAAATGTTGTACATGAGCTCATGCCTGGGTGCAATTTCGTGTGCCCATACAAACCATAAAAAAGGTGAAGTTTCAGAACTTCCACGATTAATCTTTTTAATGTGAAAACAGTGTTTATAACATGATCAACGTTTTGACCTCGCACCAAGTCTTTTTCAAGATTTTGAACACTGACTACTATGTAAATACCATTAAAAGGGCACCGCAGACTGGAAGGCAAGACATGGTTTACAATAAATAAAAAATATACTTGCCTCTAAAGTTTTCTGCAAAGCATTAGATCAGTAGCTTTTGCCGTGAGCTCTTCACACCAGGAAGCAACTGAAAATACTCAGCCAATCCCAACTACCCCACAGTCCAAAAAGAAGAGTGGATGATATCCCTTAAGTCAAGCACGTCAAACTCGCGGCCCACAATGGACGTCTTTGCGGCACAGTGAGCCTCGAGTACATGCTTGGTGTTAAAGCAGAGTAGGCACTTGCTTTTTTTCTGCATTGCAGGTGCCTACTGTGCTAACATTTACCTGACCGGAGAGGAAGCAGGACGCTGGCGGCAGCAAGGGAGCTCAGTCTTCCGGCACCACTAAAGCTGGGCGCGAGGGAACAGTGAGGAGCAGGAAGGGATCTCCAGATAGACTATTCCCACTGGACCCCAGGGAATTATGTGAATGTATGCAAGAATGTGTAAATGTGTGTGTCAGTGCGTTTGTGCCAGTCTGTGTGTATCAGTGAGTGGATCTGTGTGTGACGATGACCGCGGCTGGACAGTGGAGTACCTGGAGGTGCACAGAGGCACGCAACGCCGCACTTGACGTCGACGTGCTCCACCTTCACAGAGCTTCAAGAAGTAGCGGGAGGACCACTTTGACACAGGATGCGGACAGCACAATTTGAGGTATACCAGAGACTGGTCTACGGAGTCGCATACTGGCAGCTGTAACGTGAGTGGAGTCTGCTTGTTGGCTAGAGTGGGATTTAGTAGAGAACGGGAAGGGAGGGGACGACTGGGATTTAGTAGAGGGGGATGCTGTTTTTTTTTTTTTTTTAATACTGTACTTTTCAAAATAAATACAAAGAAACAAGTCCTGCGCTCAAACTTCTGGGCGGCAGCAATGACCATAGTACACATCAGCCAAAATACATATAGTAAAAACCAAAGAAAAAAGGTCTGCTTTGACGTGGCAGGTGGGCATACCCTCTCATGGCCATTGGAGGTAACTAAAAATCTCCATTTGTTTAAAAATACATAGGTATGTGGAAAGAATACTATATGTATTTTGGCTGATGTGTACTATGGTCTTTGCTGCCGCCCAGGAGTAATGGGAGTTTGAGCGCAGGACTTGTTTCTTTGTATTTGTATCACACAGCTAGATTACAATGCTGCTGCCCATCCCATGTGTTCCCTGTTAAGGTTTAATAAGAATGTAGGGATGTGTGTGTATATATATATATATATAAAATAAAAAAATACCCCTTTCTGTCTCAGAGATATCTTTGCCAGAAGCTCAAGGAAGCAAGGTGAATGGTTAGAGTTAGGACACAGCTAAGAGGTCTGCCTTGACGTGGCAGGTGGGCATAACCTCTCATGGCCAATGGAGGTACCTAAAAACCTCCATTTGTATAAAAATACATAGGGATGTGGAAAGAGCGCAGGTAACTTTTTTCCGTTGGTTTTTACTTTTCAGTTTGACGTGCTTGACTTAAGTATTTGATCAGCGGGGGTCTGTGAGATATTTAGTTCATACCTTGTCATGAAAAGCCACAATGAAATTACTGTGAGATAATGGAAGTGCAGTTTGCTATTAACTTACCCAAAGCAGTGTCATGTGGAGCTGGTCAAAAGTGGTATGGGCTTATAAACACACGTATATAATAATTTATTCTGTTGTAACATTGTAGCCTACAGCTGCATCATTATTAAAAATAGACGCAAATGATCAACCATTTGTCCAGTATGAGCCAGACGCATAGTTGTTGCAGCAACTAAAAAAAAAAACCAAACAAACAAAAAAAAAACTACAATTCTATTTCATAATACTGGTTAATAAAATTCAACTATATCGCTTGCATACTGGATAGCTGGAGATGAAATTATTGCAAATTATATAAGAATAATAATAAAGCAAAATAACGCGGCATGGGAAAATTCTTGACATTCTGCAGGGGGGTCAGTTACAAGACTCTTGAAAAATCGATCTGACTGATTTTGCTCTAAAAAGTATAGATGCTTCAATCCTCCTTTAACTGTCTAAAAGTGTTAGCCAGTGAGATGACCTGCCTGCAGGGCAATAATCACAGCCTTCACTCAGGACGCAAAAACAATCTGAAACCTGGAGAACCCATCCTGAGCTTTCACTAAGTCACAAACCAGGATAATGATGATATCATGATAATATAATTGGGAAGATGACAGAAAGGCAGCCTACCACTTCTATGTCTCAAACTACTATTAAAAATACAAAAAGATTTTTTTTAAAAGGCACGGTGTGACAGAACTGCTCATGCAGAAAACAAAGGCAACTTCAGAAAGTAAGAGATCTAACAGAGAAATAATAAACGTCATAGCATATTAGGTCAAGTATCTTAAATCAAAGCAGAGGAGTATTTAATGAGAGCAGCTTGTAATTTGCTGGAAATTAACAAGAAACAAGAAGAAAAATGTTTTCTAGACAACGCCATCTTTCCACTGTTAAGTTACCCAATTTACAGCTTTTGCTTATGTTGAAATGCAAAGTATTGTCTTATTTCTATCACATGGGCAATGTCTGTTGACAAAGAGCTACAGAAGGCATTTGAAATGGTAACAGCACAAATCTAATGTGCTATCTGCTCAGGCCTTTTAGCAAATTTATTAACACTATTAGCCGTTTTGCTTCACCTTCCCGTTGGTGTGAACTTACATCACTTACTTAGCCAGGTTTATTAAATACCTGCTGATTAAACAAGAGTCAAAACGACTGATAGGAAAACTGCAATCTGACGCTGAACTCTGTTTGGTGTAAATATGCCTACCAGGTAATGAACATTAACGAGGGCTAAAAACATCCAACCAGATTGAGTCAATTTCACGGAGGTGTTCAGGGACTGCATCGTTTTATTTCTAATAACGAGGCAGGTTTTTCTAGCAGGGCTTTCTATGATGCATAGATTTGAAATGTCCTTGCATAGGTGTGAACATTACATTATTTCACAGGTAAACAGAAGGTCTCTGCAGAAGAAAATAAATATGCAAACGCGGTGAGGAAAGATAAAAGTACACGCTGATAATGAGCAGCAAAGTTGTTATCTAGAAAAATAAATTAAAATGTTATCTGTGCAAAGTATCTGAATAGGATACGTTTTGAAAAGGGGAACATTTGATACAGTTAAGGATGTTTCATTCCGCACTAATCAGAACCTTTAATACCGCAAAGGTGGAGAATGCAGTTACAAAAAAATAAATTAAAATGTATATACGATATACTCTAGAAGCCAAGAATCAACCTTTTAATGCTTTAATTTTGTGAGTATTAAACAACTAGTGTGAAAAACAAGCTACATGTAAACTACAGCTTCTGCGTCTGCTTCAGCGACTAGCTGTGCAACCTGTTATAGGAGGTGTTAATTGGCAATAGGAGTACAAGTCCGAAGCATGTTCCCCATTGTCCAAGCACCGCAAGCCTAGGTCATTAAAGTGGAAATGAATTATTTCCTGCTGGTTTAACCCCTTGGTAGCCAAAAGGGTGAGCCTCCCACTGCAATCAGTAGTGTTCTTCTTATTCATTTCGCTCTCGAAGTGTTAAGCTGTCAGTACATCAGTAAGTGGGATCTTTTAATACAGCCATAAGATAATAATAAAGGGCAAAATAAATGATCAAACTGCTACTATCTTGTGTATAAGGACTGTTCCAGTAATGGTGGATATATAACAACCTAAATAATGGTATATTTTACACATACAGCATTTGGATAAGAGAGTGTACCAAGTTTCTCTACCTTGCAATATGTATATGGGTGTGTTATAGTAAACGTATAAGTAAAGCAGGAATACACTTTGTATGGTACCTTCTTCCCAAGGGATACAGTATGGCTATAAGAGGTCACAGTAGTGGTTATGGTGCAAAGAGGCTATGGGCAGCATACCATGCTATTTTGGCAAAAAATTATGGGAGCAGTTTTACAATAACTGGGTCTCTCTCCAGCACCCACAGGCCACAACACCACTAATATCATGGAATTTGCACTTATCAATTTAGTCCAACAGAACAGAATAAAAATATAGTATAGTTTAAGGAGTGCTATTTTTTTTATTTCATTGCTGCAAAGCTATATGATAATAACATACACCAAACCTTACAAGGTCCAAGAAAAGATCGCACAATAGCAAATATGGTCATATAGTTTAGAGACTTTGAAAACACCTAGCAATCTAAAACATACATACAAGTACTACATTCAATAATCAAACATGACCGAGAATAAAAAAAATAAATTAGAATTGCCACCTCATTCTGAGGTGCAGCGTGTGGCAAGGCCACACGGAAATAATAAAAATAGATTAGGACTGTGAGATATATATTTACTGAAGCTACATTATTACACAGAAAATATACATTTGGTGGGGAGGGGTTTCTCTGAATTGGGAGTTGTGCAGAACTGCAAATTATTTGGACAAAATAGTGAAGCTGTTAAGAATTGTTTCAAAGCCACTACTTTGGCATAGAATATGCAAATTCCTTGGTCAATACTCAACAATTTCTAACATAGTGAAAAAGCAAAAAAAAAAAAAAAACAAACAAAAAAACACCCCACAAACATATGGTTAAGTGGGCATGGCATGTGGAATTTTTATATAAATAATAAAATAGTTTAACAAATTATGATTTTTTTTGTTATTTCGTTGAATGCGAAGAAAAATACAAAAATAAATATCAAGGGGCAGCCATTAACATATTTGAGACAATTAACATCTGTCAAAAAAAGTTTGTTGACAAACCGAACAAAGAATGACTCCACACACCATAATCAAAACATGTGCCTTCAACAATTACCATATTAAAAGGATGGAGAATAAAACATGCATTAATAAATCAAAGACCGTTAATTTAAATCAGTAAACACCCAATTAATAATCATTTTAACTTTCTTAATTTCAAAAGCAGATACATGAACAAGTCAAATGAGGAGAAAAATATATATATTTAAACTCCCCCATAAAAGGTATAATATTTTAAGGATAGCCTTAATAATGTCATAAATGTCTCTACTTTGTTTCTCGGGTCACGGCTTAACGAGGACAAACACATGAAGGTAGCACATTCCTGTGCCAATTACAGAACTAGCTTTGCTGGGGGTACGGGGTTAGCGTCATTGATGAAATGCATTTTCATTTCCAGACAGTTAGAATTTTAATTGTTTAATAGTGCACATTGTCTTAAAAAAAAAAAGGGGAAAAACAAAACAAGTTCATGAACCCCATCTAAAGAAAGAATGGGGGGGCTCTATAAATTTATCAAATCACTTATTTATAGAGATGTCGCGAACCGTTCGCGAACTTCCGTTGAACGCTTTCCGCGGTTCGCCACGAACCGTTCGCGGCGAGCTCCGGTCAGCTGACACATCCCTCCCACCTCCTGGACAGCATCCATGTTGAAGCTGCCTTCAACATGGATGCTGTCCAGGAGGTGGGAGGGTCTGGGAGGGAAGGTCTGCTGGAGATTGGCCGGCATGTGTCAGCTGACCGGAGCTCGCCACGAACGGTTCGCGACATCTCTACTTATTTATTGACTTCCGCCATACTAGATAAGTCAGAAAGAAGGCTAGAGTGATGAAAGTACGTTTCTAGGAATAATTTATCTAGTTTTTTAGCATATAAAAGTATATAAAGTAGTATTAACATTATTTACGATTCAATCATTTTAATCAACTTCCAAAAGATGTAAAGCTGTGTTATCCCAGAATAAAATTAAGTCCTGGACCATATGTGTGCAGTTCATGCACTAACCAATTTTTCATAATGCCACCTATGCTTGTAAGCCCATATTGTTCTCTGCAGGACTCTGCTAAAGGCAAAGTATGATATATACTAAACAAAATATGGAGTATCCAGATTTAACAAATAGGACCACTGTAATAAAGAGAGATATAGATATAGATAAAGATATATATATATAGAGAGAGAGAGAGAAAGAGAGAGAGAATGTAATAGTTTTAAAAATGTATGCAGCCTCATTAGGGTGTCATAAGCCAAACCAGAACAATTGTTCCAGGTTTTTAATTCTGTGGATAGTGAATGTCTGATGTCAGCACTCACAGAACACTGGTCAGGCATCCAATGGAAACTGCCCCCCACCACCTTTGTGCTGGCTATGTCTTTGACTCAGCTCTCCAAATCAGGGCGAGTGACATTAGCAGAGGAGCATCAGGATGCAGAGGGAACTTGGCCTCTGTGCTGGAATGGAGGTAAGTTTTAGCTTTATTTTTTGGAGGGCAATGATCATTCATTACAAGAATAAAAGTCATGGTTTAACCTTTAACCCCTTAAGGACACATGAAATGTGTGACATGTCATGATTCCCTTTTATTCCAGAAGTTTGGTCCTTAAGGGGTTAAAGGATCACTATAGGGTAAGGAACACAAGTATGTATTCCTGACCCTATAGTGAAAGCTCACCATTTAGGTTGCTTGCCCCCCCAATGAGTAAAAAAAAAAAAACACCTTGCCTTATTTTTAACTCTCCACAGGTCTGACGGCGCTGGCCCCACCCGCTTGGTGACAATCAAAGTTGCTGATTTTTAGCCAATCCAATGCTTTCCCTTGGCTAAAATTCAGCAAGGGGGTGGGGCCAAACACAGTTTTGGCCAATCAGCACCTCCTCATAGAGATGCATTGAACTGTGCAGCACTGAGCCAGGAAGCACCTCCAAGTGGCCATCTGAGGAGTGGCCACTTGGAGGTGTCCCTAGGGGCAATGTAAACACCGTCTTTTCTCTGAAAAGACAGTGTTTACATGAAAATGCCTGAAGGGAGCTATTTTACTCATCAGAACAACTACATTAAGCTGTAGTTGTTCTGGTGACTATAGTGTCCCTTTAATGGAAGAAAATAAGTAATACATGACCTTAAAAATAAAAAATAAATTAAATTAAATTTTTATTTAAAAGGACATGATTTTCCTTTTAACATTAGCTCCACATAAATTGGTTTTCATTACAGAGTCCTATTTATGTGAATAATTCTTTATAAAATAAGAGCCATTTGGTTTAAATGTCAACTTTAAAACCTCAAGGTTTGGTTGCCTCTTGCTTCGGAAAAAGCTAGGTGTCAGTTGTATTTAGCAGGAGAGTACCAAGAAAGTGCTCCGATATATCCTGCAAAGAAACTGTTCACATCTCTACAACAAACGTGTTGATGAAAGTGGATGGATCAGGCTCTGCTGAAAGACTGAGCAACAGGTTTTAACCTGTGGAAGAAAAACATCCTGAGTAAAATGTTATCTGAAACGGCAAGCTCATTAATGTGTTCATTAAATATACTTCACATTATATACGAACAAAACAAGGCCATTCAAATATTTCATTTGGTGCAGATTAGTACAGAAAACATTACAGAGAAAACAGATGAAAGATTGGACATATAAATTATTTTAAATTCAATGATTTGAAGTGGTCATGGTGGCAGGAGTCAGTATGTGCAATTTTTTTTGTGTTTGAAACACTACACATGCAGAGATGATTTAATTGTCACCTGGGCTAGTGGTACACCCAGTAGGCGTGACATTGGCAGTCCAGAACTCTGGGTTTTCAATGTCAATTCTGTGCATATTTAGCATCTGTCAGCGTGCACTGCACGCCACGGACAGAGCGCCTGCAACTTAGAAAGCACAACCTCCTCCCCCACTACAAAAAAAACCCACCTCCTTGCCAGACCGGAGCATGCACACGCACTCTGAGCTGGTGAAACAAACTGTGAGATGCCTGGGATTGGTCAGCGCACAACCCCTTCTCTAGGGGACCTTCTCTATAGTGCCCAATAGGGGATTTAACATCAGAAAGGTACACCCCCTCACATAAGCGGTTGGAGCAACACCTTAGCTTTACTTTTTCTTATGTACATCATGATCTTTGGGAATGGATGGAGCAAGGGTGCTTTTCAGTTGCAAAAGTAACAAGCTCTTATGTGGCATTCGTCGACTCATGGATTGTGGGTAAACTGTAGACATCATGAGCAGAGGAAAACAAAATGGGGATAAGCAGATAAAGGCTTATGGAAAGTAAAACAGAGGACCAAAAAAAAAAAAATATGATAGTACCACTTCGTGTGGGGGAGAAGGTACGGATACTTTCATATACTAGGGAAAAGGCTCCTTGTATGACCTGTTTACCTTTTTTATTAGTGTGCCCTCAGCGATGCTGCTACTGTCCAAGGCATAGGCATGGAAGCTGAAATTGTTAAATAGATACTTAAGCACTAGTGATGTCGCGAACTTGCCGCAAACGGTTCGCCACGAACTCCGGTCAGCTGACACATCCCTGCCAATGTCCGGCAAACCCTCCCTCCCAGACCCTCCCACCTCCTGGACAGCATCCATGGGAGGGAGGGTCTGCCGGAGATTGGCAGGGATGTGTCAGCTGACCGGAGTTCGCGGCGAACGGTTCGCGACATCACTATCACCATGAACTCTTCAGTGAGTTGAAGTGATTATGGTGCCCAGAGTCTGTAAGTGTAGCATTTCGCACATACAGCGTTTATCCCATTTGCTGTCAGATCTCAACTTCCGGCAGCATCATTAAGCAGCCCGGTTCTGGCTGGCTTATGTCAATTTTGTGCATATTTCAATGCAGAGAATGTCATTCAATGGCTGAGAGCTATCAGCTGACGCTCTCAGTCAGTGCATAGCCAAGGGGATCCTCATTCAGCTTCGGCAGTTTGTCACAGCCTCTAGCATAGGACGCTTGGAGTCCCAGATAAGAAAGCAAACACTTAAACAGTTTACCCCTTACCAGGAATTGGCACCAGGGTACTCATAATCCACCCTTTAATAAACTGAATTTACTATTCCTTTACTTGTTGAGGACAATGTATAGGTGAAATGTACCTCACATCATTTTTGCATATTTCTGTAATTTGATATCCACTCTGCCAGACTCATCTACCTTTCCTCCATGAATTCTCACATCTACAAAGAGATGAAAACTACAAATACAGAGATTGCAGTGAGTACATGTGCTCCCACATGGCTCAGTGCAGTATAACACAAAGGACATAGTAGCAGGCCACATAGGATGTGCAGTCCACAGCAGAGATAGAATACAAACATCAGCCGAGCTGAGCATTGTACACACAAGCTAATTCTAGTGACTACAATGTCTGCATAAAAATGGTAAACAGTCCTAAAATGAAAGTCATTCACACATTTGTGGTGGATATGTCAACTTTAACTTTGAGGCAATAACTTTCATCATCAAATTGTCAGTTATGCGTATTGTCATTCCAAAAACAAACGGTGTCACAAGCTTTTATGCTCTGAGCTACAAAAGGCCTGCTTTCTTAGCAAGTGCGAGAACACAAATCATATAGCAGTAAAAATATGCACAACTCCACATACAAAGCTAAGCAAACCTTTCCAGGAACCCACTCATTCAAATGTGACAACTATTGTTTACTTAGCCAAGAGCAGATGAGAGACTGGTTTGATACAAATGGCAGGTCTTTCAGGTCCCTGTATATATTATGACTGTGTTCTGAAAAGCTGTGGAAAACAGTTTTTTTTTTTTTTTTTTAATAACCAGTTTCATGCCTGGGATTTCAGATTCCAAGTGGCAAGGTTTGAGTGCCATCCATAATGCCCTTATCTGGAAATAGCCCAACTATCCCATCTGATAAAATAGAATCACAGATGGAAGAACTTGATGGATAATTGGCAAGTATGATCTTGTAGTTGAATGACTACTGTCATGCATGGCTCCTAGCGTTCAGATGTGGAAGGCAAGATTTATTTTTTTACTGAAACCAGGTGAAATCATGTCTTTTCATAACAAGACTACTGACCAAATGTTCAAAATAAAGAACATTAAATAACTTCTACAGTAGAAAAAAAACAAAGTTTATAAATGCACATAGTCTGAAGATAAAATGTCACGTAATACCAGAGATGGATGCCATTTAATCCTGGGCAAGGTCTTTCAATACTTCAAACAGCACATAGAAGTGGTTAGAGTGCCTTTCATCTATGTGTCCCAGCTCCTGCATTCCTGAACAGTTATCGGTTTCACAGGGTCTCTTGGAATTTGTAATCTGTCCCCCACTGACTGTATAATGTAGACTGAGAGGAGCATTACAACGAACTGAGTCATACTAGGCAGTGATTGGATGAGTGTGCCAGGTGGCGCCATCAACCTTTTATGGTGTAAGGCAGTACTTCTCCATCTCCATTATGCAATCATCAGGGGCCCAGTTATGACTACTGAGGGACCCTGCATCGCTGTTAAACTGTAAAATATTGCACTTTGATAGGTATGTGGGTGCAACACACACACAATTCAGGAACCATAATTACTTCAAAAAGTTGAAGTGCATATGTTGCCTACATAGTCCCTTTAACTCAAGTGTGATAAAAAGGAACTATTGGCAACTTTATTAAAGGGACACTATAGTCACCAAAATAACTTTATCTTAATGAAGCAGTTTTAGTGTACAGATTGGTCTCTGCTAATTTCTCTGCCATTTAGGAGTTAAATCATTTTGTTTAGACAGCCCTAGTCACACACCCCTGCATGTGACTTACACAACCTACCTAAACACTTGCTGTAAAATGTAATGTTTACACTTTCTTTATTGCAGTCTGTTTAATTTAGAGGTTCATATCTCCTGCTCTGTTAGCGGTTTGCTAGACCCTGCTGGAGTCTCTTGTGTGTATTTAAAATTAAGTTTAAAGAGCAGGTAATAAAAACTTCTGAAGCAAGTTAACATCTTATTAAAAATAAAAAAACTATTTTTCATGCAGGCTATGTCAATCACTGCCAGGGAAGGTGTGGCTAAGGCTGCATAAAGAAAAAAAAAAAGTTATTTAACTCCTAAATGGCAAAGAATTGAGAAGTGAGACTGCTGCATGATCAGCACACAATAACTGCTTCATTAAAGGACCACTATAGTGCCAGGAAAACATACTCGTTTTCCTGGCACTATAGTGCCCTGAGGGTGCCCCCACCCTCAGGGTCCCCCTCCCGCCCGGCTCTGGAAAGGGAAAAGGGGTTAAAACTTACCCTTTTCCAGCGCTGGGCGGAGAGCTCTCCTCCTCCGATCCTCCTCCGTTACGCCCCGCCGGCTGAATGCGCACACTCGGCAAGAGCTGCGCGCGCATTCAGCCGGTCTCATAGGAAAGCATTTACAATGCTTTCCTATGGACGCTGGCGTGCTCTCACTGTGAAAAATCACAGTGAGAAGCACGCAAGCGCCTCTAGTGGCTGTCAATGAGACAGCCACTAGAGGCTTTGGGGGAAGGCTTAACCCATTAATAAACATAGCAGTTTCTCTGAAACTGCTATGTTTATTAAAAAATGGGTTAACCCTAGCTGGACCTGGCACCCAGACCACTTTATTAAGCTGAAGTGGTCTGGGAGCCTAGAGTGGTCCTTTAAGCTTAGGTTGTTTTGGTAACCATAGTGTCCCTTTAGGTTGCACAGGTATTTATTTTGCAAAAGTTAATTATGAATGTAATTTCTTGCAAACTAGTCTAACACACAATACAACATTTAACAAAAAAAATAAAAAAAATAAAAAGGATCAGGAAAATAGCAGGGTATCACACCCACTTTCAATTCACTGCAAAAGGAGCAGAGGATCAG
The DNA here is from genome assembly GCA_933207985.1 of Pelobates cultripes. Lineage (NCBI taxonomy): Eukaryota > Metazoa > Chordata > Amphibia > Anura > Pelobatidae > Pelobates > Pelobates cultripes. The sequence goes on along the minus strand of OW240918.1, from coordinate 29,036,288 downwards.
CTACAGCTTTAAATGAGGGAGTAAGAAGTATATTTTCTATGATTATTTTGCATTCATTTTAGTGCATTAACACATGACAAAAAAAATAAAAAAAATGGGGGAGTGGGGCAGTGGAGTGGGACATCCCCAGCCTGAAGTAGTTATTTAATAACATATAGCATTATATTTAACTTAACATACTATTTGGAAAAAGTAAAATCCTTTACTGCAAATATTAAAGTTTTAAGACATATTGCTCTTCATCAAATCCCTTGCTTCTGAGAGATTGGCAAACATTATGTTTTAAGAAACATCACGAATGCCAATGTTGAGATGTATGACATATGGAAATGTTCTCGGTCCACTTTATGCAAACACAGCAACAAAATCTAATATGGAAAATCACTGTGCCATTTGTCAATCCTTTCTGTAATACACATGACAATAATATGTAAATACATTCCAAATATAGGCTAGGAAACAATACGTGCATTTTAATGTACCCCATTTTTTTAAATTTAGCTTACACAGGCGTACTAAAGTAACAGATGTATGTAGTCTGAGCCTTGAACCCTGGTCATCAATATGTAAAGCTTAAATCAGATAATTACATTCTAATAATAATAATAATAATAAAGTAGCTTGGTTTTAAAGATACACTGGGCTAATATTAACACAATTAAAGCAGTGCCTTATAATTAACCATGTATCTCAGATACTTTTTGTATTGCAACCATACCCAATCCATTCAGCCAATCATTGCCCTTTATTCAAATTTAATAAAAGTAAATGTTATTGGGCTGATCTATTACATATATGGTCTGCAGGTCTCACATATCAAGCCTTCAGGACTATGCACTTTCCACTGCGAGGACCGACTGCAGAGTTTACACCTCTACTGTGTGTCCACAGGTCAGCAATACCAACAACACTGAGCCACTTTCGAATGCAGAGGAAAGTTGGATCCCTGTCACATCAGTGCTTAGCAATGAAGCGGGGACTAAGCATTTCCTGACTCACTCCTTTGCCGTGTATTACTGGATGGTACTAGAAAATGTCAGTCTTCCTTCACTAAGTCACACACCCACAAAAAAAAGTATGGGCACTGCTCACCATAAGAAAAAGGTAAGGAAGTGGGCAACACATACAACAAATAATCATAACAATTGTAAGGAAGTGGCAGTAAAAAAAAAAAAGAAGGGGCTAAAACATAAGGGCTACGAAAGAGAGGGACAGACAAAAAATAGGATCAAACACATGACAAGAGATACTGGGAGGAATACAGAAATAATAAGTACAAAGACAAAGGAGACAGAAGTAGATACAAGAGGTGGAGCAGACAGATAGCCATTAATAAATGGCAGAGAGGAAAGCAGAGACTGGCATGGAGCATATAGCTCAAAATAAAGGGACGCAGAGGGATGGAGACAGGAAAAGGTGGGTTTTGAGCCAGACAAAGTGGAGATTACTATTAAGCAATTACAAAGAGCACATTTACACATCAACAGTCATGTTTGTAAAATGCTGCGCTGATGTCTTACCAACAAGGTATTTTCTATAGAATGGTGTAAATACAAAACAAATCCCATGTACTGGTAACTAAATCTACTTGGTGACCCTTATTTCATCATGCGATCCTACAATTAATTTAGAAGTTGTTTACAAGAAATACATTATTACTAGCATCTTGATAAATCTGTGCACAACAATAAAATAATTAACCTCAGTACAGAACTTAATATGTCTAGAAAGAGCTTTGCCAGAGCATGAACCGCATATCTAACTTTTTTTTTTTTACAGCATTTTAATTTTTCATTTGGTGATGAACCATTAGTGCAAAAATTAGCATTTTGTTAATTTTTCAACAGAATCATTGTATGAGGCCCATATGTCGACCTTTCAGACACATTTTCGCACATTTTACAAAGACAGATGACAGAAGCTGGAATTAAGAAAATCTGCTTTTTATATATACATACATATATATATATAGCAGAGTCAAGAATATATTATACACACACACACACATATATATATATATATATATATATATATACACACACACACACACACACATATATACATACACATACGCGCGCGCACATACACAACAGCTAAAAGTTAATTATGACATCATTAAAATGCGCATTGGGAGGCTCTAATGTAAGTCAGATTTCACATCCAAGGTGAGAAAGCCATATGATTTATCTGAAGCCTTCCTCACACTTGGCCTTGAAAAGATCGGAGGTGTACCATTGCATATCATTGATTATTTTCAAAGTCTAACTCATTTCTAATTTTTTTATTTACAGACCTAGTGTTCACACACTCGTTATTTAAATATGCATTTCAAATTAAAATTCCATTCATTTAAATGCATTTTTTTTGGATCCAGGATTTGTAAATTGATATACAGTTCATTCAAAGTATTTACAAACAAACATTTATACATGCACAAATTATGGCAATATATGTGCTTTTAAACAAGGCGTATATAAAGATGCTCTGCATACCGGTGAACTTTAGTTTAACATGCAGACGTTTATTAAAGGAACTGGAGAGGTAAAAAAAATGCATATCCTTTTATTCCACCCCAACAGTAAACCTGTCACTAAATGCTTTTCCCCCTAAATAGTATAAAAAATAGCTTTAACCCCTTAAGGACCAAACTTCTGGAATAGAAGGGAATCATGACATGTCACACATGTCATGTGTCCTTAAGGGGTTAAAAGTACCTTTAAAAAAAAAAAAGAAAAATCTTTAATTTGATCAGATTTTCTGCTCCTCAGAATGCAATTCATTTCTCCCTTTGCTTTTTCCCTGCTTTCTGTGTTTCAGCCAGACTGTCCACCTATGGTCATGCTTCCCTGATGCATTGCCATTCTAAAAGTTTGCAAATCATCATGGGAGTTGAAATTCTACAACATCTGGGGATATATCACATGTACTACGGACCATGTAATCGGACATGTGGGCAAGACAGATCTTGCATTGAGGGACCAGATCACAGGACACCGGTCCGCCATCACTACAGCTTTTCAGGATCAGCAAACGGATAAACCTGTAGCAAAACATTTCTGGGCAGCACAACACAGACTTGCCATGTTAAGATTTACAGTCATAGACCCTATCTCTCCTCTACCACAAGGAGGGGATAGATCCAAATTGCTCTTACAAGCTCATTGGCTCTACCGATTGGACAATCGGCACTAAAGGGATTAATGAGAATATTGTGTATTCCATGTTTCTATAAAAATATACAGTATTAATATAGATTAGAATAGCATGCATTTCATACTACTATGTATTGGTGACTAATATTCTTTTATGTACAGCCTTAAGATAGCTTGTGT
>OW240918.1:28925456-29030456 GCA_933207985.1 Pelobates cultripes | reverse complement strand
CGCATGCACTGTGTGTCCACAATACTGCTCTATGAGAAGATCAGGCTGCAATGAGGATTCTGTTTTGGCACCAGTAGTTTAATGGCTTTTTAATTTATATTTAATTGTATTTGCTTTTCTTTTAAAGGAGCACTATAGTGCCAGGAAAACATACTAATTTTCCTGGCACTATAGTGCCCTGAGGGTGCCTCCACCCTCAGGGTCCCCCTCCCGCCGGGCTCTAGGGGGTGGAAGGGGTTAAACTTACCTCTTTCTCCAGCATTCTCAATGCTTTCCTATGGACGCTGGCGTCTTCTCACTGTGATTTTCACAGCGAGAAGTGCGGAATCGCCGCTAGCGGCTGTCAATGAGACGGCCACTAGAGGCTGGATTAACCAATAGGTAAACATAGCAGTTTCTCTGAAACTGCTATGTTTACAGAAAAATGGTTAATCCTAGATGGTCCTGCCACCCAGACCACTTCATTAAACTGAAGTGGTCTGGGTGCCTATAGTGGTCCTTTAAGGGGAGCCAAGTATTCTAAACAACAAAAGAAACATTAAAATAAAATAATAAACATTCTCTTCACAACAGCATTTCCCCTGTTTTGTCACTCCACTATATATTCCTGTGGAAAAATAAAAGATACGCTCAGCATCGGACAACTAAAAGCAACTACAGCACATATGCTAGCAAGCAGGAGAACTTTTCTCCTGCTACTTGACTGTCGATCAATCCTCAACCTATGCATTCAGTACAACTCAGCATGCAGAGAACTGAAAGGTGAAGTGGGGACCATTTTTGTTTAGATAACAAAAAAAACAAAAAACTATACACTTAGCAAGGGGTCTGAATATTTATGCCAGTGTGATATTTCAGTTTTTTGCTTTGTCATTATGGGGTATTGAGTGTGGGTACAAACAGTTGTAGCATAAGACTGCGGCATAAATTGGAATAAAAATGATAGGGCCTGAATACTTTCTTAATGCGCTGTATATCTTTTTTTTTTTTTTTATGTGCTGTATATCTTAATTTTACCATGACGTATAGCAATTCCAAATGGTCTTTAGCAGATGAATGGAATTCTGCCTAGTGAAACAAATCACTTTTTTTATTTTTTTATTTTAGGATAAACTGCAGAGACAATTTAGCAAAACAACCATATTCAAGCTGCTGACAGATTGCTTTTCCCGTTCTGATTGGAGCAGATGGGAGCTGAAGGCCCCCAAACCAGGAAGTGTAACAGTACATCTCGGAACATAAAAGGGAAAGAAACATATTGAAATTCAACAGTGAATATATGTTCAATTTGAAACAAGCGAGACACAAGCCAATATTGTTCTATAAGAGAGGTGTGTGTGTGTGTATATATATATATATATATATATATATATATATATATATATATATATATATAAAACCAAACCACCCAGAAAGCCTGTGTGTGATAATACAAGCCCTTCCTGTTGGTTAACTAAAAACATACAGGGCCTTACAGAAATTGATATGGGTGGGGGGGGGGAGGAAAGGAAAAAAAAAAAAAAAAAAGGACAACCCAAAAACACAGAATTAGTAACTCTGCTAACCTGGCCGAGTCCAGGCATGCCTCCTCCAAGCCTTAGAAGTCTGTCCATATTCCTGGAAGAAAGAATAAAATGTTGGAATGATAAGTACATTATATTATGGAATATCAACCTTCAATCATTCAGTATGCCAAAAAATTGTGGTGGTAATTACAACACAACATCAATCTTCCTGTTAATTAACACCACATATTAATTCAAGAAGCTGTCTCCTGAACTAATTAACAAACCTTATTTGCTTCTTTAGGTTTTGGTTATCCTAAACCACAACAACAATTAAAATAAATTTTAACAATTTTTTTTAACCCACAGGTATTTAATTCTTGGCAAACATGCCACGGATTTAGATACCTAAATCTTTTATGTAATCTACAAATGATTACCTTCACCATGCACAAATATAAGCCCTCTTAAAATGCACCTACAATAGGAAAGTAACATGTTACATGCTCATTAGAATATCATTCACTAATTAACTTGCAGCTTGTCAGTTATCATCAAAACTACAACTGAATGATTATACAAGAACTCTCAGCAGAGGTGCATTGAACAGATTTTCGCCATCACTGAAGACCTATGTTTTGATATCAACGAGAGACAGACATAACACTTTTTTTCTCAATATAAATTTGCGTCTGAATAAGATAGGAGAAGCTCCATAGCAAGTAAAACATTACCTGGTATTTTACGTGTCAAAAAAATGTCGGATAGACATGCTTTGAGAGGACTCTTTGTCTAACTGCCAATAATATTGCAGGGTTAATCGCCTACTGCAGGGTTTGACAAATTTGTTGAAATCTAAGAGCCATCTAAAGATGTTCGGTTCCACTATTTTTAAACTAACAGTTTCTTTTTCAACGAGAAAAACACAGTTCTTAAAGGGACACTATAGTCACCAGAACCACTACAGCTTAATGTAGTTGCTCTAGTCTCAACAGCCTGTTCCTGCAGGTTTTGCAATGTAAACACTGCCTTTTCTGTGCTAGCTAGTAACACCTCTAGTGACAGCCACAATGTGCAGCACCTACATTCAGAGTCTCCATGCTCTGTATGGAGGTGCTGAAGAATCCCCATAGAGTTGCACTGATTCAATGCATCTCTATGAGGATATGCTGATTGGTACAATGCAGTGTTTTGCTGCGAATGTGCAAAATCCTCCCAATATTTTCCTATGTAAAAGCATTGGCTTACCTGAGATCATAAAGATTGATGATCTCAGGCATGGAGGCGGGATCAGCCATACAGATATCGGCATGGCGTAGGAAAAATGGTGAGTAAAACACCTTTGTCATATAATTGGAGGGGGCACGTACCTAAACAGACACACACACTGACAGAGGCACACATACACACATTTTCTAACACACTCACAAGTTAACAAGTTTCTTTTAATCTATGTCCACCCAGCCTCCCTAATTTTGGCATAGCAGACTGGATATTTCTCTGGGGTCCAGTGGGGCTGATTTCTAATCTTCCCGCAGTTCCTTTCTACTCCCCTATGCGCTCTCTGTAGTGATGTCGGGGCCGGAGTGACTTCATATTTTGGCCCTCTGCACCACTAAACAGCGAGCGAGGGAGCAGGGAGGAACTGCAGGAAGATCACTGCTTCCTCACGAGTCACCTCCATGCTCACCAGGGTGGCCAGATTCAATACTCCCTCGGCCGGCCGCCTCCAGTGCTCCCCAGTGCTTCTAGTCACCATGGCATTAGATAACACTTTTGCCTCCAGACAGGCTACTATGCCTCTGGAGGGCATAAGCTGACATGGGCTATGTGACTGGGACTCTCTCTGACATTCATTTCTAGCTCTCTAGCAAGAATCAATGTTAAGCATTTGATATTATTGTTTTTTTCCCCCCTTTCATTACTGCTTTACCTGCTGAATCTCATGACTTTAAGTCTGCCTCTTATAAAGCCTTCAGGCATTTGTTCACCAACAATCCATCACAGGCACTTCTTATGTTGCGAACTCAATTGAACACGAGTATCAATATAATATAAAATATTGTGCAGATATCTAGTCATGCAATATTCGTTCTTCAGTGTCAATCGAATGCACAACTGTTTCTCCTTCACAAGGTGTTGATATCGTGTTATAGGTGAATAGGTGTGTGTGTATATATATATATATATACACACACACACACACACACACAGCTCAAAAAAAATAAAGGGAACACTTAAACAACATAATGTAACTCCAAGTCAATCACACTTCTTTGAAATCAATCTGTCCACTTAGGAAGCAACACTGAGTGACAATCAATTTCACATGCCGTTGTGCAAATGGGATAGACAAGAGGTGGAAATTATACGCAATTAGCAAGACACCCCCAATAAAGGAGTGGTTCGGAACTTCTCAGTTCCTATGCTTCCTGGCTGTTTTGGTCACTTTTGAATGCTGGCGGTGCTTTCACTCTAGTGGTAGCATGAGACGGAGTCTACAACCCTAGCAAGTGGCTCAGGTAGTGCAGCTCTTCCAAGATGGCACATCAATGCGAACTGTAGCAAGAAAGTTTGCTGTGACTGTCAAAGTGTCCAGAGCATGGAGCGCTACCAGGAGACAGGCCAGTACATCAGGAGACATAGAGGAGGCCGTAGGAGGGCAACAACCCAGAAGCAGGACCGCTACCTTCGCCTTTGTGCAAGGAGGAACAGGAGGAGCACTGCAAAATGACCTCCAGCAGGCCACAAATGTGCATGTGTCTGCTCAAACTGTCAGAAACAGACTCCATGAGGGTGGTGTGAGGACCAGACGTCCACAGGTGGGGGTTGTGCTTACAGCCCAACACCGTGCAGGATATTTGGCATTTGCCAGGGAACACCAAGATTGGCAAATTCGCCACTGGTGCCCTGTGCTCTTCACAGATGAAAGCAGGTCCACATTGAGCACATGTGACAGACGTGACAGAGTCTGGAGACGCCGTGGAGAACGTTCTACTGCCTGCAACATCCTCCAGCATGACCGGTTTGGCAGTGGGTCAGTAATGGTGTGGGGTGGCATTTCTTTGGGGGGGGGGCCGCACAGCCCTCCATGTGCTAGCTAGAGGTAGCCTGACTGCCATTAGGTACCGAGATGAGATCCTCAAACACCTTGTGAGACCATATGCTGGTGCGGTTGGCCCTGGGTTCCTCCTAATGCAAGACAATGCTACACCTCATGTGGCTGGAGTGTGTAAGCAGTTTCTGCAAGACGAAGGCATTGATGCCATGGACTGGCCCGCCCATTCCCCAGACCTGAATCCAATTGAGCACATCTGGGACATCATGTCTCGCTCCATTCACCAACGTCACGTTGCACCACAGACTATCCAGGAGTTGGCAGATGCTTTAGCCCAGGTCTGGGAGGAGATACCTCAGGAGACCATCCGCCACCTCATCAGGAACATGCACAGGCATTGTAGGGAGGTCATACAGGCACATAGAGGACACACACACTACTGAGCCTCATTTTGACTTGTTTTAAGGACATTATCTCAAAGTTGGATCAGCCTGTAGTGTGTTTTTCCACTTTAATTTTGAGTGTGACTCCAAATCCAGACCTCCATGAGTTGGAAAATTTGATTTCCATTTTTTAATTTTTGTGTGATTTTGTTGTCAGCACATTCAACTATGTAAAGAACAAAGTATTTCAGAACAATATTTAATTCTTTTAGATCTAGGATGTGTTATTTTTGTGTTCCCTTTATTTTTTTGAGCAGTGTGTGTGTGTGTGTGTGTGTGTGTGTATATATATACACACACATACGCGTGCGTGTGTGTGTATATACACACGCGCGTGTATGTGTATATAAATATTAGTAGAATTTAACACAAAAAAAATTAAATTATATTTCTGAAAAATACAGAGGGACCAGATTCTACATGCTTTTGAGAGCCATTGTGTTTGTCAAAACAAATAGACAAAAATAGACTGAGGCACCAAAACCCCATAACACCCTAACTGCTACAAAGAGCTGTACTGGTTATGGTGCTTAGAGGCAATAGACCACACATTTCCTCCTGAAGACTTTTTTAAATGTCAACTCTGGCCTCATCACACAGCATGGTGATGCCAAATGTGTTTAATGTTTTGCAGAGAAGCATTAGATTGGCAGAACACAGAGATTAACACACATTATTATTATTTTTTTATAAAGCACCAACAGGTTTTGTAGCGCTGTACAATGGGTGGACTAACAGACAAATATTTGTAACCAGAAGAGTTGGACACACAGGAACAGATGGATTGAGGGCCCTGCTCAATGAGCTTACATGCTAGAGGGAGTAGGATAATGTGACACAAAAGGTAAGGGTAGGGTAGAAAAGTAGGTTGCTCTGATAGTGTTCATTGAGGGCTTAGTGTTTTGTTTTGAGGACAGTTGCGGGAACGGAATCAGGGAGGGAAAGCTGTTCACAGCTTAATTGATATGCTTTCCTAAAGAAGTACGTTTTCAAAGATTTTTTGAAGGAGTGGAGATTGTTTGAAAGTCTAACAGAGAGGGGAAAGGCATTCCATAGGAACAGTGCAGCCCTAGAGATGTCTTTAAGGTGAGCATCAGAGGTAGGAATACGAACAGAAGTTAGACATAGGTCTCCAACAGAGCGTAGTGGCCTAGATGGGACATATTTGTGTATTAGTGAGGATAAGTAGGTGGGAGCAGCATTGTGTAGAGATTTGTAAGCAAGTATCAGAATCTTAAATTGAGTCCTATATCTTGTGCCCTGTGTCCTGAATGGTTCTCTATAAGAAGCATTGGACTATATAAAAGTAATCAGAATTTGTTACTTCACCAGAAGTAGAGCAGAAAAGATATTGTCCATGAGTAGTCTGAGTGACTGCCATTAGATGTGTTTCTAGGCAGCAGTGTTTACATTGTGTAGCACTGACGTTCAGCATCTCCATGCTCTGCATGGAGATGCTGAACATTGCCCATAGAGATGCATGGATTTAGAGTTGCATCTCCATGAGGAAATGCTGACTGGCACAGCAGGGCGTTCTGCCATGAATGTGCAATAGCTTATCAATGCTTTCCTATGGAAAACCTTTAGATTGGTTGAGATCATTAAAATTTTAAATTGGTAAACTCATCTTTCACTGCACAGACAGGAGGGCTGGGAAATTAAACAGCCACACCAGCACAATAGTGTCAGGAATAAAAGAGTTAGTGTTCCTGAAGCGCTATGAAACAACGTCCCCACACTTTGCGTGAGGACATCCAGCATCTTGTAAAACCCCATAATAAAACACTGATTCACTGCTATCCTACGGGGAATACCTAATGCGTGCAAAAGTGTTTAAGGGGTATAAAGTCTTATTGCAAGGGATTCAGAATACAGCTTTGTATTCCTAACCCCTATAGCATTCCTTTAGCTGGTTATGAGTGTCAGCTGGCAACTCTCGACATTTTAATATTGTTTAAACTTGGAGTGATAATGAGGAAATATGAATGCTTTAATAGACCAACTCAGACTCATATTTCCAAACCCACTACAACTTACTTTAATGCTTATGGTGCCTGAAGTGTCCCTTTAACATGCAACAGATTAGGGATTCGTAAAAGCTTAACAAAAATACATTTTGGAGTGAAGGTTGTCTTTTCATTAATCCGTGCAGACTCCATATAGTTTTCTACCCTAGGTACAGTGGTGCAAGTTGTGGAGATGAGGGCCGTTTTTGGAATCGAGTTTTTCTGATTGACCTGGAACTTCCCTGGACTCATCGCTTCTACATGCTGGTGAAAAATACATGGAAAGTGTTGACGTGTATGTGTAATTCACAAGCTTCATTAAAAACAAAAGCAGCAAAAAAATAAAATAATAATAAATAACTGATCAACGAAGAATTACACAGAATCTTTCCTGCTGTATATATGTACCTACATAGTCCAAGGCATCACTTTTCATAAGCTGCCCACCAGGAGAGAGAGTTGTGTTTTCCTGGGGGACATGGTGGCTCTGGCTGCCCTGGTTTGGAGGGGATGAGTGTGCAGTTATTATGGTATTTATATAGCGCCATCAAATTCCGCAGCGCTTTACAATGGGTGGACGAACAGACATGTAATTGTAACCAGACAACTTGGACACACAGGAACATAGAGGTTGAGGGCCCTGCTCAATGAGCTTACATGCTAGAGGGAGTGGGGTAAAATGACACAAAAAAGTAAGGGAAAAAAAAGTTCTCACACACAGCCTGCTGCAGGCCAGGCAGTCTCCATAGCAATCCTAGAACACAGGTAAGGGGGTATGGCCCTGCCTGGGGACCCTTCTATAGTAAACAAACAGCTCCCCGGCCTAGCAGCACACCAGCCGGCCTCACTTTGTACTGGAGCCCCAGGACCTGCCAGAGGCCTAGGTGAGAACCTGTCATCCCTGGCCTCCAGTACAATAAACCCCGGAAACCATCCCCAGCGTGCCTGCTGTGCCTCCCGTGCCCCGCCATACCTGCACTGGGCGGCCCTGGGCGATCTGGGGAGCTTTATCGTAGAGTCTTCTCAGCGTGAATCAGCCAGATTTCATTCAAAACCTCACACGACAAGCACTTCCGGGTAGTACGGGTAGTGACGTCAAACTACTTCCGCTCCGGCTGAGCAATTGGATTGCTTGTGAACGCACAGCTACGAGAATAGGGGCTCTCTACGAAGTTAGCGTAAGGCAGCTCGCTCTGAGCTCTGTGTCGTTGCTGCTGCTGCCGCTACTGTTTACTACGTTTCCCGTGATGCTTCGCTAGTCAATCGCTTGGCAGGGCATCACGGATGTTGTAGTTCTCAAAAACAACTCGAGTAACTTAGTAACTAGAGCTGGTAAATAGTTGTAAATGTACTGTACAACTAAGAGGCAATTCCAACAAATTTGGTTTCAGTAAAAAAATATATATATGTGTGTGTAATGACAAGACATAGTGATATTTATTTGGTAAATTCTCCTCTTATTGTTAAGCGCTGCGGAATAAGCTGGCGCTATATAAATACCAATAATAATAATAATTTTTGGAGGTAAATAATGTGATAAATAAAGTATTAGCAGTATATTATTACCTGAACTCGTGAGAATTCACAGGAAATTCAAAATTTTGGGCAAAACTCCCAAGTTTAGTTGTGTTGGAGAATTTTCCATTGTAGCCTAAAATTGGAAGCTGTCTTCCAGGGTTATTCACTAAAGTGTAAATTTTCAAGAATTTAAAGGGAGCTCAGTTGCAGATTTTCAGGTAAAATTGAACATTTGGAAGAATTTTTGGGTTCGGAGCTATGCGCAGCACATTAATTGCTTAGTGTGTACCAAGAGAAAACGACCGCCAAGTTTTAACTTACAAAAGTACTAGTTTTAAAAATGAGATATAAAAAACAAAAAAAACAACAAGCTCTAATAATCAGTTGTATGCCGGAATAATGATCAGTTTTTTCTTCTTCTAACGATAGCGTAACGCAAACTCTCGCAGAAGTAACCGCAGAGTCACTAAACTCTGAAATGTATTAAAGTGAGTCCTAAGTGGCAAAACTTAAACCAAACTTACTGTTTTGGAAAAATATTTTAATTTTTTCACAGTGTGCCTCTTTTAGTGTATATTTTATGACTGGATATTTCTGCATTTACTTCATTTACTTTTTAGTTAATAATCACCTTAGAATTAGCAATGTTTTGCTTTAGCCTAAAATTTTAACCCCTTAAGGACGGAGCCAAATGTACACATTGTGAACAAAACAAAATGTAAACAAAACCTGGCATTTGCGCTACATGTCTGTCCAACCGTAATACACCTCTTTCATAGTAAATGCACCCACCCTTATTATATATCATTTTATTCAGGGGAAACAGGGCTTTCATTTAATATCAAATATTTAGCTATGAAACATAATTTAATATGAAAAAAATGGGAGAAAATACGATTTTTTTGATTTTTTTAGTTCTAAATTGCATTTTAAAGGTCAGTGTCATAATACTGTTTGATTTTACTGCAATAAAATACACATATTTGTATTTAGTAAAGTCTCACGTGTAAGACAGTACCCCCTATGTACAGGTTTTATGGCGTTTTGGGAAGTTACAGGGTCAAATATAGCACGTTACATTTGAAATTGAAATTCGCCAGATTGGTTACGTTGCCTTTGAGACTGTATAGTAGCCCGGGAATGAAATTTACACCCATAATGGCATACCATTTGCAATAGTAGACAACCCAAGGTATTGCAAATGGGGTATGTCCAGTCTTTTTTAGTAGCCATTTGGTCACAAACACTGGCCAAAGTTAGCGTTAGTATTTGTTTGTGTGAAAAATGCAAAAAACGCCAATTTTGGCCAGTGTTTGTGACTAAGTGGCTACTAAAAAAGACTGGACATACCCCGTTTGCAATACCTTGGGTTGTCTACTATTGCAAATGGTATGCCATCATAGGGGTAATTTTCATTCTTGGGCTACCATAGGGTCTCAAAGGCAACGTAACCAATCTGGCGAATTTTAATGTGAAAAAAATGAAACGCAAGCCTTATATTTGATGCTGTAACTTTTGAAAACACCATAAAACCTGTACATGAGGGGTACTGTTGTACTCGGGAGACTTCGCTGAACACAAATATTTGTGTTTCAAAACAGTAAAAAGTATCACAGCAATAATATCGTCCGTGTAAGTGCTGTTTGTGCGTGAAAAATGCAAAAAACGTCACTTTTACTGGCGATATCATCGTTGTAATACATTTTACTGTTTTGAAACACTAATATTTGTGTTCAGCGAAGTCTCCCGAGTAGAACAGTACCCCCCATGTACAGGTTTTATGGTGTCTCGGAAAGTTATAGGGTTAAATATAGTGCTAGCAAATTAAATTCCCTTTACTTTCGGCATGGGTTGTCAGGCAGGTCCTGCTAATTGTAATTAATTAAGATACCTAATTATGTAAAAATATTACATAAATATATATGTAGAATTAATATATGTATATATATACGTATGTGTATATATATGTATATATCTATATAATTTTTTTTAAATATTTTTATTTATATATAGGTATATATATAGTGATATATACGTATATATTTATGTATATAGATATATATATTATTTCGTTCTACGTGTATTTTGATATATATATATATATTAATTTCACAAAACAGTTAGAACGAAATAACACACATCTATATATTTTTAATTATTTATTTTTAATTATTTTTTTAATTTTATTTTTTAACGTATTTACATTTTTATTTTTTTTATATTATATATAAATATATATATAACAATAATTATATATATATTTAATCAGTATCAGTCTACGTGTAATTTGATATTAATATATATATATAATTATATATATATTAATAGTAAAATACACCTAGACGGTGTATGTGTGTGTATGTATATGTGTATATATATACTTAGATCATATATATATAATATATACATATGATCTAAGTATATATAATTATTTTTTTTTACACCATTAACTTATTTTTATTTTATTTTCAGCCAGCAGGGGGACCACCTGTCATTACAGGCAGCCCCCCTGCCGGCAATACAGAAGCCAGCTATCCCCGGCCATGTGATTGTGGGGTCCTCGCTAGGACCCCACTCTCACATGGCCGGGGGGCTTCAACGAGGACGGATGTGCCGCGGGGGGCTCCCTGGGAGTCCCCCCCACCGCGATCGCCGGCGTGGGACCGCCGGCGACCGGGTAAGTTAACAAAACCGGAGGGCGTACAATTACGCCCGGCGGCGTTTAGAGCCGCCTATTAGAGGGCGTAATTGTACGTCCTCCGGTTTTAAGGGGTTAAATTCCTTTTGAATTCCCCAAAATTCTCACTTTAGTAAATAACCCTGTCTATATGAATTCAGCAATTAATTCATACATTGAATTCAACTTAAAGGGACACTCCAGACCCGTAAAGCACTTTACCTTGTAGAAGTGAAGATAATGTTTATACATTTTAGGTTTTATAGGTAATAAATTAACCTTGTTACACCTACCCCAGCTGTCAGCCAGACAACCTGTCCTGTTACTTCCTGGTTTGTCTAGCTCAGAGGAGAACCGGTTTTCAGAGTAGCACCAGTCTTACAAACAATTGTCATTAAAGGAACACTGTAGGCACTTTAACAACTTCATCTTATTGAACTTGTTGTAGTGCCTGTAGTCTTGCTCACCTCTTGCAGTGTCACATGCACAAAGTCAGACACACAGTCAGATGCACACAGTTATACACATTTACTGTCAAATATAGCTACATGCACAAAGACTCAGCATAGTCACTAGCACACAGTCACACACAGTTACAGTCTTTTAAGTCGCAACACAGGCAGTCACAATCAGTTACAGGCAGACAGTCACACAGACACACTGTTACGGGCAGAAAGTCTTACGCACACAGTTACAGGCAGAAAGTCACACACAGTTACAGTCAGCCACATACAGTCACAGGCAGACAGTTAGAGACAGTCACACATACACACACACAGTTACAGGCAGACAGTCACATACATAGTCACAGGCAGTCACACACACTGGCAGACAGTCTCAAACACACACACAAAGTCACAGGCAGACAGTCTCACTCACTATCAGGACCTCGCTCCCACACTCCCCTACCTCGTGCTCCAACACCGCGTCTCCCACTCACTCCATGAGGACAATATGTCGGAGCGTGACTCTCCAGACAGCGTGGTCCGCTCAGCCATCCACGCCGACTGCTCACGTTGAAACGACCGCCACCTCTGTTCGTGCGAACGCCACTTACTGAACACTGCAAGACAGGAGGCCGAACTCTGTTCGCGCCAACGCCCCCACTTCCCATACGTGGGTACACAGGTCTTCAGGTGAATCATGTGCGTGCCGAAAGGTACAGGAGGTGGAGAACAGGGAGGAGCTACAGTAGACAAGACCACCCACTCTCCCTATTTAAACCCCACACACCCTTGACTCCTCACTCAGTTGTGCTGTGCTCCTGATTGTGTAAAGACCTTCAGTGACTGATCTGCCATATCCTGATTTTGACCCTTGCATGTACTATCGCTTCTGAACCTGTGCCACCTGTCCTGACCTTTGGCTTCCCCGACTACTCTCTCCGTTTGATCCTTTTATACTGCGAACTTGGTCCATTTCTTTCAGCGCACCTCTGCATCTTGGGCTTGGTCTACTAAACAGTTATTCCGACACACACACAAACACACACAAAGTCACAGGCAGCCATATAAGACACAGGCAGACAGTCACACACACAGCCAAAATACAATTAAAGGAACAGTGCTTGCACAAGCAAAAATACAGTTTTACATGTAACAAGGCTACTTAAAATCATCTCATTCAATTCAGTTCCACCATATGGCCATATTGTGTTAAGCACACCACTACGTCAATATAGCTGGGTCCTACATGAATTTTAACATGGGAGATTTACATACACACACAGTCAAGGCAGACAGTCACACACACACACACACACACACACACAGTTACAGGCAGACAGTCTATTACATACACAGTTACAAGGCTACTTAAAATCATCTATCCTAGCAAATGAATATGGGAATTCAGTTCCACCATATGGCCATATTGTGTTAAGCACACCACTACGTCAATATAGCTGGGTCCTATACTAATTTTAACATGGGAGATTTACATACACACACAGTCAAGGCAGACAGTCACACACACACACACACACAGTTACGGGCAGACAGTCTGTCACATACACAGTTACAGGCAGGCAGTCACACATACTGCCACACAAACAGTTACAGACAGACTGTCACATGCTCACAGTTACAGACAGTTGCACACAGTTACAGACAGTCACACACATTTACAGACAGACAGTCACACACACAGTTACAAATAGTCACACACACACAGTTACAGGAAAACACACCACAGAATCAAACACAGTCACACACAGTTATAGGCAGACAGTCAAACACACACGCATAGTTACAAGCAAGCAGTCATGCACACACAGTTATAGGAAGATCACCACACACACACACACACACACAAACACAGTTACAGACAGACACACAAAATTACAGGCAGACAGTCACATACACAGTCATGCACAGTTACAGACAGACACACACAGTTAAAGGGAAATAGTCACACACACACACAGTTACAGACAGACACACGCACACAGTTACAGACAGTCACACACAGTTACAGGCAGATAGTCACACACACACACAGTTAAAGACAGACACACGCACACAGTTACAGACACTTTCACACACACAGTTAGAGGCAGACAGTCACACAAACAGTTATAGACAGACACTGTAAAATGTAATTTTGGAACGGTGTTAATGGAGAATCTTCTTAATTTCTTCTTATCTTCAGTTGATTGATATATATACGTCTTTTGTATATATAGTCTTGGGCCAAATGCTCGCCACAATAATATATGTCTATATTATTGAAAAGTAGTAATACGCAATCTGACTTACGATTTCTTCAGGTTTATTCTTTGTTACGGATACATAATAAAACATAATAAATAATGTTACAGAATAATGGACATTCAACAGCAGATGGTAATTGCTGGACTTCTGATGGGAGAGTTACATCATTGTACAGAGCCAAGAGCCAAGCCAAGACAGAGAGCGACCTCGTGTCCCTCTCTTACTATATAGAAGTGCTCATACTAACGTCAGCGTTTAACTCTAGCCATATAAGGACAAGACCCCCGAATCCACATTCCAGAGCTCTCGGACAAAGAAAGCCTTGTGACTTATTGGTCCCATCTGTTACTTATGTCAATCGACACATCCATATATATAATCAATAGAAACATAGAATATGCAATATTCTACAGACACACACACACAGAGTGACAGGAAAACACACACACACACACACAGTTACTGGCAAATAGTTACACACAGTTTCATACAGACACTCACACAGACAAGTACCTTTTTCCATTATGTTCTGGAGGAAGAAGTGGAGGCTTGCAATTCCTGTCTAGCAGTTGGGCTTCCTGCTTCCCCTCAGTGTGCAGCATAACCGGGCAGTGGGTAGAGGTCGCATTTAGCCCTGCCCGCGGCCCATTTAGCTCTGCCTTCACTTCCGATTTAGCTTCGTCCCAGCTCTTTATTTCAGGCTCTGCCTCTTTACCACCGGCCCCTGCATGTGTGAGCTGTGTCGGCCGTCCGGTGCCCCTGCTGCCATGGCAGTGAAAGCATACATGTTTAATGAAACAGTTTTGGTGTATAGATCATGCCCCTGCAGTCTCAATTTTCTGCCATTTAGGAGTAAATTACTTTGATTATGCAGTCCGAGTCACACGTCCATTGTGACTTACACAGCCTTCCTAAACACAGCCTTCCAAAACACTTCATGTAAAGAGTCATCTAATGCTTGCACTTCATTTATTCCAAATTCTGTTTAATTTAGAGTTTCTTATTTCCTGCTATGTTAATACTTGCTATACCCTGCAGGAGCCTCCTGTATGTAATTCAAGTTTAATTTACAGAGCAGGAGATAAAACCTTTTAAAATAAGTGATATCTGATTCAAAATGACATTATTTTCCCCCCATGCAGGCTGTGTTAGTCACAGCCATGTGAGGTGAGTATGGCTTCATAAGCAGAAACAAATGTGAATTAATTCCTAAATGGCAGATAATTGAGCAGTGAGTCTTCAGAGGCATGATCTATACACAATAAAACTGTTTCATTAAGCTAATGTTGTTTTGGTGACTATAGTGTCCCTTTAACCCCTTAAGGACACATGACATGTGTGACATGTCATGCTTCCCTTTTATTCCAGAAGTTTGGTCCTTAAGGGGTTAAAGAAGCAAATCAGAGTTCTGCAATGTCATTACTAGATTATATGACATTTAGGAGTTAAATCACTTTGTTTATGCAACCCTAGCAATGAAGCTGTTTTTTAACTAATATATAGACCTATGAGGAGAAGCCTCTGGAACACACTCTAGGACTTCTTTAACACCTCCAACCAAGGATGACAACACCAAGATAATAACATTGACAATATAATTGAGCCTAGCACCAATAAGAATGGGTCTAAGACTGTGATTCTCAAATCAGTTAATTTGATACTGTCCCCACTGGAATAGAATTGGGAACACCTAGACCCTGGGCTGTTGGGTTTCGTTGAGTACTGGATTGGGAACCACTGGTCTACAAAATGGAAGATGACCAATAAAAAGATTATAGTGGAATTACTCTAATAATTGAAGCTCTTTAATTTATTCTGCCACTAAGCATTCCCAGTGACAAGCCCCATTTCTCATGGTTGCAAATTAATGGCTAATTGCATATCTACAAAAGGGCTTAATACATATGTCATATTTTGATGTGTATATATACATTTCATTTTGATACATCCTCTTTTAACTTTCTTTATTTCTTCCAGGTGGCATTGCTGCTATGGGTATGTATTTTCTTCTCTTTCATTACCTTTGAAACCAATAGTGAATCAACAAAACCGGATGATTACAGATTGGAATTAAAGATTTGTGACAGGACTTGCTTTGTGTCTAACTGTAAAGGTTGGAATTATGGGTAAATGTTTCAAGCATACATTAGGCTTCTTAAAGCAACACTATAGTTCTCGGAACACAAAACTGTATTCCTAACAGTACAATGTCCTCATCCTATCCGGCCATGAAAGGGTTAAAATAATCCTTTAAACACTTACCTGATTTTAGTGCAGAGGTCCCTCCGCACTGGATCAGTCTCCTCCGATGTTATTGCGATCCAGAATCCTAATGCGCATGCTCGGCAAGCACTGCGCACGCATTAGGCCTTCTCAACAGATTGATGCAATGCATTCCTATAGAGCTTTGCAAGAAACTGGACATCCTCATGCACAGCGTTAGGACATCCAGCGTCATTTCACGAGTTAAACTCTGGGAGACAGCCATTAAACGCAGTCTTAACCTTGCAAAATAAACATTGCAGTTTTTTTTAAAACTGCAATGTTTTACATTGCAGGGTTATGGGGAAAGGAACACTGCACCCCAGACCATGAGATGAAGTGGTCTGGGTGCCTATAGTGCAGCCTTAACTGAGCACAGTCTACCTAAGCATTGCTACGGTTGTATCTGTTACACAATATATATTTTTTAATGGATACTTCTAATAGAATAATGCACCATGCCACAAAGCTGGTTCAACAAACAGCATCTGTGCTTGTTTTACCCAGTTGCCAAAGCTCAATGCAATAGGGCATCTTTGTGATTACATGGGATGGTGTCGATTGGATATTTGGGGATTGCATTTTTCTTATATGCGTTTCACACTTAGGCATAGTTCATCTTGAATAACCTGAACAGATTGTAATAAGTGTTGCAAGCCCTTCACTCTTCCTGAGAGTTCATGGAACATGGGAATGATAGTATACTGTTATTAATTATTGCCAAATTGTATATTGTATCAATAACATTGACATTGTAATGATTAAGCATTAAGCGGAACCCACTTTTGTGGTTTATAATGTCCAGCTTTGGACTATTTAACATCAATTTTGTAGATTTGAAGCAATAAGAATAAATCTTTTTTATAAGAAAACCCAAGTAAGTCTGATTGCTAAATGTTGTTATGTGACACAGAAGACCTTATTGGTGTATATGAACCAAGTATCTCAGAAGAAAAAGCATAGACATGTATTATGAAAGAACAATCAGGTATTATTTTAATAATTTTGTTTAACCAGATGGGAGGTGTACTAAATAAATGTGTAAGAACTGCATGATGATGTCAAGTCACTGTGGACCAAAATCTCTAAGAAAACATCTGAATGCCTTGTTCAAATAGCTCCCAGAGTAAAATGGTGCAATAATAAAGTCAGCATTTCCTAATTCCTATCTTACTAGCACTGTGGTTGTATGAGAAAATTAAAAAAATAAAAACATTTCAAATTCTACATATTAGACTAGCCTTTCTACTACTGTGTCTCCCAAAAGATGCAAACATTTATTTAAAAAAATATATATTTATTAAAAAAATATTTATATACTTTAATGAAATGTATAACCCTGTCTGGCAGAGCATGCCATATGGGAAGAATCCTTAAAACTGCTGTTACTTTTACAGATAAGCTAAATCTTTCTATAACCATATTAGACCAGAATTAAATGGATAAAAAGTCATGTATAAATAAAATATGCTTCTTTATGTAGTTAGAAAAAAAAAGTAAACGTAGGCTGTTTCTGAAGAAATCTGTTGATCGTTCCATCATATCTGTTACTGTGTCTTGTACTCTTTCGGGGAGATGAATTCAGTTCTTTCTTTTTGCAATATTTCTGCTACCATCTGTTTATGTTTGCTTATGTTAGTATGACTATTCCTCATGCTTTGTGTCCATTTCTTTTACAATTTTACAGCTGTCTGGCTGTCTCTTTGCCATTTCTTTTTGTAGCTAAAATTCTTCCCATAAATGCAGTGCAACCTTTCAATTGTCAGAAGTATGGGGTTCCCATGTCACTGCCATTTAAAACAAAAACAGTCTGTAATCATGAGATATCTGTTTATACATAGCCTCATTGCTATAGTACAAGTGGCGATGAATGACGTGTGTGTTTATACAATAAAAAGCAATAGCTGTCTTTCTCTGCCGTTTCTCCAATCCTATGTTAGATTTTTTTTAAATTCATGAATGTCTTGAATTGAAAACGAGAGTTGACTCCATCCTGAGTAATCCATTAATGAGTTTACATCTTGATTAATTTATTAAATTCAGGTACCATGTAAATATAGCGCACAGTTAGCCATCATTAAATTAGAAACCGGAGCATTCTCAAGGGTATCACCAATAAATTCAATGTGCGTGCAGTGGTCAATAGTAGTTAATAATTAATAAATGAACATTTATTTTTATAGTACCAACACTTATGCAGCCTTGATATTGTAAGATTTGAGGAAGGGGTATTTCAAATTATTTTCACTAACCAAGCCAAAGTTATTTAAAAGGATGAGATCTTCCAAAATATTTATAGACAGGCATCAAACTGCTATCCTTATCATCAGTTATTGTTCACCAACATCATGGCAAAAATAAGATTTAAATTCATGTTGTTTAGCCATTCTCGTAATGTATGGTTATATATATTCGCCTAACTGAATTTGAGTACATAATATAACTGATATAATTGTTTTGGCAGTATGTACTGTAAACCAAACCATGTGCTCGGACATGCCGTGATGAGATTTGTATGTTTTTGGGGGTTCTTATGCTCCCCTCCGTATAGGTGGACACGTCATGAAAACAATTCCTGGTAAGCAGAGTCTTAACATTGCTTTTGGAGGGAGTATGTTAAATAAGATTGTACGAACTTTACCCACGCGTTAGTAATGAAGTTACCTTGGGATAAGCAAATCATGAATATATATATTGATGGCTATAATAATTGATATGGTAGAGCTGAATTAATAACCATACAGCTGTGAAATATATATTTCTCTATGGGTCCATAAATCAATTGCTGATCACAATATACACAGAGCTACATAAAGGAACACTACAGACCCCTAAACAACTTTAGCTTGTCGTAAAGCTTTATGTGTGAAGAGTGTGTCCTCTTTTTTTCATTTTGCAAAAAGTGCAGATTTTAGTATAAACTGACACTTTTGTAAATTAAGCTGGTTACACCCCCTGGCCTTTCAAGCAGACAACGGGTCATTTTACTTCCTGATTTTGTTAGCTCAGTGGAGCAACAATTGATCAGAGCACCTGCCTTGCAAAGACTGCTCATTGAGCTACATTACAAAATTTGTGATTGGACAGCCACAGAAGTCTGGGCAGGGTTAGAAGGGGAGTGTTTGCAAAGGCAGCAGACAAGAAAGATGCTGGTTTTACAAGCTATTTTTAGATATACCACAATTTTAAAAAATGCGTAATTAAATTCATACAGTTTCATTTGGGGTATATCTACTAAACAGTGACTTTTATTTATATTGTATTTGGGTAGTGCAGTGTCTCTTTAAGGGGAGACTAAGCATACATATTGGTACTATCATTATTATTAATACACTATCACTGTTGCAACTGGATCATATTCCAAATGTGTTTCAATGCATTGATTGTTGCTCAGTTTTATAAAAGCCTTTCCGTATTAATATCTCTTTATAAGCACTGACAAGGATTTGTACCGCAATTGCAACAGATCAGTGCTTATAGTGGGGAGGCGGAGGTTTCAGAGAATATTCCTGTACCAGACCTTTATATAGATATAATGACAGATGGTTTTCTATCAGATACAACAAGCCTTCGCTCAACTTTACAAAAATAATACTTTTAATATTTTTTATTTATGTATTTATTTTGTTAATCCTCTACACACTTTCAACACATTAAGTGACTTTAACTGGACTGTAGGTTTACAGAAAGGTAAAGAGCCAGACTTGGTTATATCAACTCGGTTACATCTTTTCTATGTTTTAAAAAATAGTAAAAGCTATTCATTTTTTTTTTGTATATAACAATTTTTAATTATTATGTAGGCGGCTTTATCCAATTAATTTTTTCTGCTTCTGCAATTTTATATCGCATGTTCTTTTTTAACTACAGATGCTATTGACTGTTTATGCCTAATTGTAAGTAATGTTGATTTTAATTAGACATATGTCATTAGTGGAATACCTGCCTATGAAAGTTATATCGTTTAAGTTTGATTTTCTATTAATTGCATAAACCCTTCAGGTGAAATGCTGACAATATGTATCCGTGTTTTCACAAGACATTCTTTTGTTCCTTTACTGTCATTACAATTAAGAGTGATTAACTACATGAAGTGGATGTAAGCCTTTGCTCAAAAAAATATAAACTAACAATTAATTGATACAGAGTAGCCACATGTTCAAGAAAACAGCTTATTACTCTTTTTATATTTAGTCGTATTTACATTTTTATTGAAATAGTTGTTAGGATAAATGTATGTACATTTAGAGGATGTGATGTTGATAAGTACATCATTTTTTTTTACTTTCTTCCAAATGTAAGTAAATATAAAACAGAAGTAATAGAGGCGAACTGTATGATGAAACCTATATTACAGAATAATAATAGTAATAATATATTACAGTGAGCTGCAGTGGTTATGATGGTTCCCTTTAAGAAAAGTGACTATTGAGGTGTAACTTGAGATTGATTAAAGATTTTTGCATCCATATACAGGAAAGGATTAACAGGTTGATACAGCAATGTCACCAAAATTCTTACCTAAATTTGTACTGGTATAAGAGTGTGCAGGCATGGAAAAGTTTGTTATAAATATGAATATATCAAGAGGTCTTACTCATTTTTGGTTACAATTAAATAATTTACATTTCACAATGAATGAAATTGAGGTTCATACTAGTATGAGGAGAGATTGATGTGTACTATGGTTTGAAGTCAGCGCTGTGCCTTGGGCGGCACTCTTGGGGGGGGGGGCAGGGCCGGATTAACATAGGGGCTGATGGAGCTGCAGCTCCAGGCCCAGGCCCATGGAATAGGCCCATTGATTTAAAAAAAAAAAAAAGTATTTTTTTTTTTTACATTTTTTTTTCACACAC
This sequence comes from Pelobates cultripes, assembly GCA_933207985.1. Lineage (NCBI taxonomy): Eukaryota > Metazoa > Chordata > Amphibia > Anura > Pelobatidae > Pelobates > Pelobates cultripes. Next base: position 29,009,420 of record OW240918.1, on the reverse strand, counting down.
TTCTCTTAGGGATTCCACCTGGCTTTTATTTTATTGGCACAGCCAGTATTTGAGGCTGCCTGGCTGGTTCCAATATTGCAGTGATACTGGCAATAGAAATGCTGGTATTTTTCTCAGTATAAACAAGAGATTACTCTGCAATACCAGCACTGGCCAGTAGGGGTCACTGTGTATGGAGAGAGGCAGGGATAGGAAGTTCCAGCATATCCCTCCCTGCCTATCTATACTCACTGATCTTCAGGGGTGCAGCTACAGAGAGTCCAGACAGCAACTCCCACCCTGCAGAGACAGCCTACAGCTCAGGGAAGTAAGGGATGGGGGAAAGGCTGCAAGGAGACATACACTGAGACACTAAGGGACATTGGGAGACATTATGACACAGACACATATCTCCCAGCCAGTGTCCCCTCAGTGCCCCCTAGTCTCCCAGTGCCCCCAGTCTGCCAGTGGCTCACTGTCTCCTAGTGCCTCCATGTCTCTCAGTGCCTCAAGTGTCACAATGTCCCCATGTCTCCAAGCTAGTGTCCCTAGTGTCTGTGGCCCTGGTGTCTCAGTGTCCCCATGTCTCCCAGTCCCCCCATGTTTCAATGTCCCCCAGCCAGTGTCTCTAGTGTCTGTGTCCCTGGTGTCTGTGTCCCCATGTCTTCAAGTGTCCCCTATTTTCCCATTGTCCCCATGTGTCCCAGCCAGAGTCCCCTAGTCTCCCAGTGTCACGGGTGTCTCCGTGTCCTTAGGTCTCCCCGTGTCCCCAGGTCTTCCCCTCTTTCTAGTGTCCTAGTGACATGGGGACCCTGGGGTACATGGGGACACGGGGAATTGAGACACTGTGATACATAGGATCACTGGGTGACATGGGGACATGACACTAGGGGACACTGGGAGACATGTGGCACTGAGACACTGATACATAGGAACACTGAGACCTGGAGTAATCGACACATGGGGGCACTGAGTCATGAGGGCACTGGGAGACATGGGGGCACTGGGAGGAATCCATCTATACAGCAGAATCAAACTAAGTAGTTTTTTGGTGATTTTACAGCATTTTCTCTTATGTCACTCCTTGTGATTTACATAATGTGATGTCACCCATACATATTTAATTATGCAAATTAGTAAGGCCGGTATGTTTTTCCAAGAAAGGTGGCAACCCTAACTACTTTTCACATACTCTTACTTAAGTATGGAAAAGAGGGATGTATGGGAACAAAACTTGTGTGGACTGGCTGACAATGAATATAGTTAAAGGGACACTATAGTCACCAGAACAACTACAGCTTATTCAATTTGTTCTGGTGAGTAGAATCATTACCGTCAGGCTTTTTGCTGTAAACACTGTCTTTTTAGAGAAAATGCAGTCTTTACATTACAGCCTAGTGATAACTTCACTGGCCACTCCTTAGATGTCTGTTAGAGATCCTTCCTGGGTCATGGCTGCCTAAAATGCATCCAAACATTCAGTGTCTCCTCCCTCTGCATGCAGACACTGAACTTTCCTCATAGAGATTCATTAATTCAATTCATCTCTATAAGGAGATGTTGATTGGCCAGGGCTGTGTTTGAATCATGCTGGCTCTGACCCTGATCTGCCTCTTTGTCAGTGTCAGCCAATCCTATGGGGAAGCACTGTGATTAGATCAGGCCACCACTTCTAATGATGTCAGCAGACTGCTTGTTTTTATGAGTCTAAAACCATGCAGAATTACAGCTTCAGGCTTGAATATAGTAAGATTTTGCTATATTTATGGAGGCATGAGGGGCCCAGGAGGGCTAGATGGTGGTGTTAACACTATAGGGTCATGAATTCATGTTTGTGTTCCTGACCCTATAGTGATCCTTTAAGGTAACGATGACTTTGATCTCTCTAACACTGTGGCATGTTCCCTTTCTTCTACACTCACTACATACAGCCTTTCTCTGTCCCAGACTATATACCAGGAGCTTCTGCCTGCTACTAAGAAGGTAAGGAGACAAGTGGACCAGTGAGTGCTAGGGGACAGTCCTTAGAAAGCGTTGAGTGAGCGCATCATTAGATGCATTTATGCCAAGCTCAGGGTGCTGTCTGCATACTATGCCCTTAGTTGGCCAGCTGCATGATTGGCAGGCAGCCTGACATGCATTCATGCCAGGCTGGCCTTCTAATTCTTTGGGCAGACATGTCCTCTTTTTGGGCATGTTCGCCCCTTTTGGCAGGTTATGTGATTTGTGTCAATGGCACATCCTTTTACCTTCCTGCTTGACTGGACACTGCTGTTAGGGGTTATGGATTTACTTGAAAGATGAAAACATAAATTAGTGAGAGATTAGCCTAGGGTATGTGTTTTCTTATAGCTGCTGTTTTCTTTCTCTCCAGCACCATCTCCATCAGATACATGATGCTTGGGAGTGTTTTACTGTTTTTGGTCGATATGATTCTGTAATTAGGCCCATCATAATTGTCAGCACCAGGCCCACTGGGCTCTTAATCTGGCCCTGGGGGGGGGGGCAAAATTTTTTACATTGTGAGTGTGTGTTGGTGTGTGTGTATGTTAGTGAGTGTGTTAGTGGGTGTCTGTTAGTGAGTGTTAGTGTGTGTGTCTTTTAGTGAGAGTATTAGTGTGTGTGTCTGTTAGTGAGTATGTCACTAAAAGGGCATGCGAGGGAGCTGAGCAGGAGGATCAGAGCTACCTCGCCGCCTGCCTCCACCGTTCGACTGTCTGTCCGACTAACCAGCCAACCGCCTGTGCCTGCTGAGCTGCAGCCACTGGACCCCAGGGAAGAATCCACTCCAGCACTCCCAAAGTTAGGGAGGCTAGGTGGACCGAACCTTATTTTTTTTATTTTTTTAAAGTGAGTGTGTTAGTGTGTGTGTTAGTGTGTTTGTCTGTTTGTGAGTGTGTTAGTGTGTCTGTCACTAAGAGTGTAAATGTTTTTGTCAGTGAGCATGTATATGTGTTTGTCAGTGAGAGTGTACATGAGTTTGCCAGTGAGTGTGTCTGTCAGTGTGTATATCTGTAACTGAGAGTGTGTGTTTGTTAGTGTGTATGCGTGTGTCAATGTTTGTATGCGTGTCTGTCTGTTAATAAATGTGTATGTCTGTCAGTGTGTGTCTGTCAGTGAATATGTGTGTCTGACACCAAGTGTATATATGTCTGTCAGTGATTGTGTATGTGTGTTTGTCAGTGTGTATCTGTCAGTTAGCATATGTGTGTCTCAGTGTGTGTGTGTTTGACACTGAGTGAGTGTGCGTCTGTCAGTGTGTGTGTTTGGGTGTCTGTCGGAATGTATGTGTGTCTGTCAGTGAATGTGCACGTCTGTCGGTGAATGTGAGTGTGTTTGTGTAACTGTGAGTGAGTGTGTATATCTGTGAATATGTATGTTTCAATGAAAGTGTGTGTTGGTTAAACAATGTGTGTGACAATGACTGTGTATCAGTCATTGAGTGTGTCAGTGCATGCATCAGTTAGGGCATGTGTCTGTCAGAAAGAGAAATTTGGAAAGGGGTTGGGGGTGGGAAGGGGGTGCATTTTGTCATGCCTAGGGCAGCACAAAACTAGAATACACGACTGTTTGAAATTTTACTCCAAAGAATCTGGAGGCTGGCTAATATTCCTACACTCCACTGCCCACATTAAAAAAAAAAAAATAATACTCTTTAGCAGAAATACCCCCAATGAAAACGTGCATACATTTAATTATGCATTTGTTGATATAGCTAAAAGCATCTCACAAAAGTTACAGATCTATTGTCTTTACAAGACCTCCTCTTCTAACTTTCTGTGGCTGTCCAACCACAGACTTTCCAAAGCAGCTCAATGAGAAGTCATTACAAGGCAGGTGTTCTAGGCAATTGCTGCGTCTTGAGTTTAGCGCCACTGAGCTAACCAAACCAAAAAGTAACAGGACTGGTTGTCTGACTGACAGCCAGGGGGTGTAACAAGGTTATTTTACAAAAGTGACAATTTCTACTGAGAAAAAGAGGACACACTCTTAAAGCAAGCTGAAGTGCTTTAGGGGTCTGGAGGATTCTTTTAAGTCTGGGATACCACGATAAAAAATAAAAAAAAGAAAGACAGACCAAATTGTAACTTGAAATCTTACAAGACACAAGAAAGGGCGTTTTACAAAAGGAAACCTAGCTTTAAATTAATAACATCATCAGTCTACATCTCTAGAATGTACATGTACATATACATATAATACACTTTTTATGGAGGTTCACGAGGGAATCTCTATATAAAAAGCTTTATTTCCCTAGAGCCATCACTGCTGATGGCTAGGGGAAATGACAAGCTTGGTAGAGTAGCTCTGCCTTTTTGTCAAGTTTGTCAAACGCAGGATAAATATTGCGACAAAGTAGTCCCAACTTTGTCTCCATATATCTTTTGACAGGGGTACAATTTCACTGAAATTCCGACACAATCGGAGTATTTCAGAAAGATCCGATGTTTATGAAATACTCATATTTTATATGGAGGTGATAGAGCCGCTTTAACACAATGTAGCCATATGGTGTAACTAAATTGTCATTGTGACGAGACCAATCTCGCCACTGTGCATTGGGGGAGCCTGGTTGCCCGTCTGCTGCCTTTAGACTATGGTCACATGTTGAAACGCTTGATTTTCCCCTGCAAAGACACGAAAGCCGGGTCATTCGGTACTTGCCCTATTTGAACAGTGATAACCCAGATAGCTATGCCATGGAGCCCATTCGTATAACGAAAGACTATGTGAAAGACTTTGGCTCCATGGCAATTGAACTGTATGTGTGTGATCTGAGCGCAATTCAGTAATAATGTGTGCTCAGATCTAAGCTATCTGGGGATATGTTGAATGTTTTTTTTTTTTTATTTTAATATATTTTACATTGGAATAATAAAGGAATTTTGGCCTCAAATATTTTATTGCCACATTCCTGTTCTCTTTACTATTTTTTATCTTTATACCTGACCAATCTGTACTATTACGAATTTAAAGAAATATCCTTAGGTGGGGATTATACCACCCATACACCTAAAATTGAGCAGAGAAGATTGCTCAACATACCGTGAGTACACGGTGTGTCTTGGTTCCACAGGTTTCCATCACAGCAAGGAGGGGTAAGAACCTCCGTGATATTCTTGTACCCAGCCACTTTGCCCCTAAACAACACTTTAATACCACATGGCTTGGTCGAAAGATTCCTGTGGGTACATATGGGTGTGGAAGGTGTGTAGCCTGCAGATACATCCTCAGAAATTCAAAGGAAGTTACGGATACCGAGGGTAAACAGACTTACCAGATTGCCCACTTCTTCAACTGCAACTCAGCAGGGGTAGTGTACCTCCTTACTTGTAGTTGCAAGTTGATGTACGAAGGCAAAACGTTTCGTCCATTTAAAGAACGTATCAAGGAACACGTCAGATCACCTAAGAACCGACTTGATACCCCCATTTCAAGGCATTTAAAGGAACAACATGGGGGGTCGTCTAAAGATATACGGTTCTGTGCTCTAGAACTTATTAAACGCGATCAAAGACGGGGGGATTTCGACAAAATCCTGCGTCAAAAAGAATGTAGATGGATCTATAAACTGAAAACTCTTAGTCCGAAAGGCCTTAACGAGGGCTTTTCCTTTTCTCCGTTTATTTGATTAGACTTCGTATTTTTTAAACCCTCTATGCTATTTTTCTTCTTTCCTTCATTGATCTCACTATTTAGCTAACTAGTCCATTAATGATTTTGTGTGATCATTTCAGTACACATTATAGGGTAATTATAGATTGGCTTGTGTGGGGTTGTTTTTACACTAACATTAATGTTGACTTATATGTAGACCTCCTCCTATTTGCATCTTCCATTTTAGTTATTAATCATCTATTATTTAGTACATCTGTTAGATAGTTTTAGCCGACGCTAATCACTTTATTTGAGATTTTAGTTGTAGCTGATGCTATCTACGAGTTCTCTAGACAGTTTTAGCCGACGCTAATTTACTGAATTTGAGACTTTAGCTTTAGCCGATGGCCGATGCAATTTATTGTATTTAGTTTGGAGATGTCCCTGAGTGATCATGTTAGCTCTTTTTAGATATTAAGAGGGTATGGATAGGCTGCCTTGAAGCAGCAGTTAGATGTATGTTGTAGTTTAGGTTGGAGTAGTGTTGTGAAGGGGTGTTTAGGCGACCTAATTTCTATATTCATATTTGGAATCATATTCATAGTTTATCTACCTTTTTTACCTCTATTTAGGTTTTTGCCTCTCTTTGCACCCTTTATTAATTCATGCTGTTTTCCTTCCCCCTATCTTTGCACATATATTTCTCCTATACTGTGCTTCCTTTACAGCACACATTGGGATACAAAATATATGGATAGGCTGTTTATCCCTACTCTATACATACATCTACACTATTCCAGTGGACTGTCCCTCGCCCCCTTTATACATAGGGACATTTAGTCCATCTCTCTTTTTTCTTGTACACTGCCATTGGATACATTTGGCATTACTAATATTCACTTTTATTTTTAATCTATACGTATTTCAATAAAGGTTATATACCCTATTATATGTGACTTTTAATATTAGGAGGTATTCTTTGAATGGTTAGGGTAGTTCTCCCCCATTTGGGGATCAGACCTCCCTCTCCATTCTTTCCTGTCATTTTCCTTAGTTACCTCCTGTAACCTTCTTCTCTGAGGGAGCGGTGGGGGTTTGTTCACCTTCACAACTCCTTCCTTCGTCTACACCGTGAGTACATTTCATATCATCCCTTAATTCAATTTTAATATACAGTGAGCACTATATATTTTATTTGTTTCAATTTCCGGTCGGAATCCTTGGTGGACTATCCATTTTACAAGAAACGGCTCCATACATCCTTGAGTGGGGGTCATTCCACTTCACGCACTTCATACCAGAGCTGGATTTTAGCTCTAGAAATTGTGAGTAATTCCATTTTTTCTTATATATATCCACCTATACCGACATACTGTACCATTGGCTGTTGTTCTTATCTCTCCACATATTACCCACTGAAAAATCACAAGTCACGCTACAAAGAACACTCCCTATATACCTGTGGACTATAATTTTGGACTCTTTTTATTCTCATTTTTACTGTACATTTTTAGTGATATATTTTATGCATTTTTATTAAAGGCGCACCTTTTGTTCTTTCTATTTCTGTTTTAGCTTTAGGGGATAGGAGGGTTACCCCTTTTTAGGTTTGCTGCCTTTTTTAATTTTTTATATATTCACTGTGGCATTACTAGCGCTGATCCTACTCTGATCATTTTCTAGATATGTTGAATGTACCTGTTTTATGCAATAGCTGCACAGTTATATATTTTTATGTATTTTATTGTCTTTTGCTACCATGTGGCTAATGGAGTTTTGCCTCTGTCCTTGGAGATAATTGGATTACTTCCCAATTATATCCAGGGTAGAAGACTCTGTGGAACTGGTTTTGGGCAGAAAAGCCATGCTTCATTTGGTCACAAAGGACTTTGATCTAACTTTTGACCCACTGGACCAATTTGTATGATTTTGACGTATGTTTATATTTGGAGTATGCTGATTCTGAAAATGTACGTTTTATGTGAGTGTGATGCATACTTTTAAAGTTATGAACAATGTGGAAAAACTGTATTTCTTTGCCTGTGATAATTACATTAACCCATTGTGTAAGGTAATTGTATCACAGGCAGAGGGGAGAATTTTGTGTGGGAGTGTCTGAGTGTATTGTACGTGTTTATTGGTTGTTTTACAAAACCCTGTGGGTGGTACTAATGTGTAAGAATGTGTTTATAAGAACAATAAACCCACAGTTCTGTCTGTTTATATTTTGACCCTCAACACGGAGCCTTGTCTCGTTCTTGGGGGGATTTATTGTATGCTGTTCCAGTTCGACTGCTAGGAGTGTAAACCTTTCGTGTGTTTTTTCCTATTCAACTGTTTACAGCATTTGTATGTTTGAGAACATTCGTATGCTTCTCCGGTTCGGTGGATTGGTGTCTTTGGTCGCTGCCTGTGTATCTGGAAGGGGAATATCCTCTAAACGGCGTTTAACCCTTTTTTATGCCCGGGGTGCCGTTACAGTCATACTTGTTTGCTAAGCTGTAAAAATGTAATACTGTATTTTTTGTTTGTGTGCGACGTTCCTCAACCAGTATTCTATAGAAAAACTTTTCAAATTATTTATCTAAACAAATCACCGTTAGAGTCTATGGGAATATTTGTAGATAAATTTGAGAAGTTTTTCTAACATTGTAATCATTTTAAAAGCAAATCCCAAAAAACTAAAATAAAAATAAATTGAAGCTTTAAATAGGAAAGTAATCGAACATGCGTTTCCTGAGTATGCCAGTAATTGCTTGCTTGTTGCTATTGACATAATTACTTTCCCAATTCCTTATATAAGTTTTTTTATCTTACTTTTTTTCTGCTTTAAAATGTTTTTTTTTTTTCCTGTAAATGTATGTATTTAACAAATATGTGATTGTGAGTTATGAAAAATTAAAATAGCGTAGAAAGTCAAAATGCTGTTTTAAAGGTCTATTCCTGAAATGGCAACTTCATCTTGACTCCTTGTCATTCAAGTTTTGCACTTTGCACTTGCCAGCTATCACAGGGAGAGAAGGAGAGACATTGGGGGTTGTGTATAAAGAATAATTCTAAGGCACAATTCTAAATGTACAGTAATTCCATTGGTTTCCATGGTGACAACACTTTGAAAACTTGCCCTTGGAATTACTGCTTCTGTGTCTCTACTTCCCATGTGGCCAGGACCTAACGGGATTGGGTTGTTATTTGCTAAACAGTACTTGAAAAAGTTCACATGTTAATGCTGATTTTCAATATTTTATTTACTGCAATGTCCATAGAAGTGACAATTTTAATTTAATAAACTTCCACTACTTAAGCCCTCCTCCATTTTCTTACAATCCCACTTCATGCAACTTGATTGCTTGATAGACTTGTGCACAAATCCCTTTCAGCTGCTTCGAACGAATCTCATACCTGTCAGTTTATGCACGAATGAGTCACTTTCTTAGGGAAATATTGAAAATAATTGATTTGTTGTGCACACGTCGACTGCACATCTACTGCTTGAATATTAGTTACATAGCTGCAGAACCCAATAGCATTTAATCAGAACAACTTAGAATCAGGAATTATTTTAACAAATCAATTATTGAACAGCCAGACAAACAAGAACAGACCCATTTTAATGGACACTTTATTTAAGGTTTTTCCTTCACATTAGATCACAGGTGATTTCTTGCTAAAGTAGCCATATTGCCTCAATTCTTACAGTGTTTATCTCAGGAATTACATGGCCTGTTTGCTTTTACTATCAGAGTACAGTTTCGACTATATTATGCTGTATATATGTTATTCTGTCAAGAAAACAACAACCACCAAATAATACTATATCATACAGCGTACTATATGTGTTATTCGGTCAAAAAAATAAATAAATATTATGTTTGTGATAATTTATGAATGAAGAGACCTATGGTCAGGAACTTAACCCATTTGTATTTTCTACGCAAAATTCTGACTTAATTTGCATAATATCTACATTTCCTGGAAACTAACCCGAAGTGCATGTCTTTGATGATGTGTGATATTAGCCCGAGCATGGCGTTGACAGGTATAGCTTGCATGTTTAAAACTTTTTGACCCGTATTGTAGCAAAGCAGCGGTACATTATTATTCTGTTTGTAGTGCTTACATTCTGTGTTCTCAGTCCCCTCTAAACTGCGGCAATTAGAGCTCAAGAGTTAGTGGTGAAATAAATGGAACGTTATATACGCTGCATACTGCTATCCCGTTAATCATAATTCCTAGAGATCTCGGTTAGCTGCCAGTGTTACCTGTTAAATATAACATGTTTAAAGGTGTTTAAAACTAATTACATAAACAAAATGCACTTCAGATGTGAATGCATGAGGTCAGGCTAACAGAACTTATAGAATGAGTTGTTAAAATTCACCATAATCATGCCACGAGCTCATGCATGGCAGGACTTGACCTTTTCTCCTTTGGAAAGGGGTTGATAAAAAATGGAATGGGGGAAACCTTTTTGGTGAATGACCCAAACTGAACTCAAGCTATTATTTATTTTTTTATTTTTCAAACATATATTTATATGGTGTGTTTGCAATTTATGTTATATAGCTTATAATTAACACCACTTAACAGCTGTCAAATAGGAAGGTAACCTGCTGGTTTTCTTTACACCACAAATCCAAGTGCCAGTTGCACTTCATTAACTGCCTATGGACTTATGTCAATCATGCTTTCGTTAGATCCATGGTACATTAAAAAGAAACCTATCGAAACCCACACTTTATTTCTTCTTATGACCCGTAAAAACACACTAAATGACAGATAAATAGCAACTGCAGATACAATCACAAATATAATTTCATGCTAACCAATGATAGATAGATAGATTGATAGATAGATAATCTGATAGACAGTCAGCGTGGTTTAATATAAGAACAGTGACTGAGTCACATCACACAAAAACAAAAGTTTTAGACTGTAGAAAAACAGACCTTTCTAAAATTAGAACATGTGTAAAGGAGTCATTATCAGACTGGAGCAGTTTAAATGGATTCCAAGAGAAATTGGATTATTTAAAAGTTGCACTGCTGAAGGCAACAGAAAATTGCATTAGGCTTGTCAGTAAAAGCAAAAAATTAAAGAAACCACTGTGGTACTCCGCAGAAGTGGCCAAAATAGTAAAAACAAAAAGTTAGCATTTAGTAATTATAAAAAAAACCCAGAGTGAGGAAGATAGACATATCTATAAGATTAAGCAGAAAGTGGCTAAGCAATTTGTAAGAGCTTCCAAATCACACACAGAAGAGAAAATAGCACAGTCAGTAAAAAAAAAGGGGACAAAACATTTTTTAGATACATAAATGAGAAAAGGAAAGTAAAACAAGGATTAGTTAGATTAAAAAGAAAAGGAGGAAGGTATGTAGGAGAGGATAAAGGTCTAGCTGACTGCCTCAATTAATATTTTTGTTCAGTATTTACAGATGAAAATTAAGGAAATTGACCTCAGTTAGGAAAAAGGACAAATGAGTCATTTGTTACATGTAAGTTTAAAGAGGAAGAGGTTCTATTTCAACTGTCAAAAGTAAAGACAAATAAGTCAATGGGGCCTGATGGAATACACCCAAAGTCATTAAAAGCTTAGTGGTGTACTAGCCAAACCATTAACAGATGTATTTAACCAATCATTGTTAACAGGAGTAGTCCCAGAAGATTGAAAGTTAGCGAATGTTGTGCCCATTCACAAGAAAGGTAGTAGGGAGGAGTGGGGCAACTATAGGCCAGTAAGCCTTATTCAGCAGCGGGGAAAGTAATGGAAACCATGTAAAATGATAGGACTGTTGAACATCTTAAATCACATGGATTTCAAGATCAGAGACAACATGGGTTTACTTCATGGAGATCATGCCAAACTAATCTTATTGATTGTTTTGATTGGATACCTAAAATAATAGATCAGGGTGATGCAGTAGACATTGCTTACCTAGATTTCAGTAAAGCGTTTGACACTGTTGCTTATCAATAAACTGCAATCTTTAAGTTTGGATTCCAATATTGTTGAATGGGTAAGGCAGTGGCTGAGTGACAGGCAACAAAGGGATGTAGTCAATGGAGTATATTCAAAGCATGGTCTTGTCACCAGTGGGATACCTCACGGATCTGTACTTGGACCCATTCTCTTTAATATTTTTATTAGTGATATTGCAGAAGGTCTTGATGGTAAGGTATGTCTTTTTGCTGATGATACTATGATATGTAACAGGGCTGATGTTCCAGGAGGAATAAGCCAAATGGTAAATGATTTAGGTAAACTAGAAACATGATCAGAGTTGTGGCAGCTGACATTTAATGTGGATAAGTGCAAGATAATGCATCTTGGACGTAAAAACCCAAGGGCAGAGTACAGAATATTTGATAGAGTCCTAACCTCAACATCTGAGGAAAGGGATTTAGGAGTAATTATTTCAGATGACTTAAAGGTAGGTAGACAATGTAATAGAGCAGCAGGAAATGCTAGCAGAATGTTTGGTTGTATAGGGAGAGGTATTAGCAGTAGAAAAAGGGAAGTGCTCATGCCATTGTACAGAACACTGGTGAGACCTCACTTGGAATATTGTACGCACTACTGGAGACCGTATCTCCAGAAGGATATTGATACTTTAGAGAAAGTTCAGAGAAGGGCTACTAAACTGGTTCATGGATTGCAGGATAAAACTTACAAGAAAAGGTTAAAGGAACTTAACATGTATAGCTTGGAGGAAAGACGAGACAGGGGGATATGATAGAAACATTTAAATACATAAAGGGAATCAACACAGTTTCTATGTATGCCCAGGGATGTGTCTACCGCGAGGCAAACGAGGCAAAAAACACCGCCCCCAAATGCCCAGGCAAATACCTTGTTTGCCTCGTTTTATGGGAGCCCAAGAGCTGGCCGGCTGGCCACCTTTGGGCTCCCCCGGGGCAGGCGGCCGGACGTGCAGGCGAACGGGCAGCGAGGGAGTACCTTCCCCTGAGCTCTCTCTGCTCAGCTCCCTCGTGACCCACAGTAATGTCGGGAGCAGGAATATTATGTCATATTCCAGCTTCCAGCATCACTCTGCGGCGCGAAGGGAACTGAGCAGAGAGAGCTCAGGGGAAAGTGTTCCCTTGCCATCCAGCCGCCTCCCTGCCCCACTGGATCCCAGGTAAAAAAATCCACCCAGCTATCCCAAAAGTAGGGAGGCTGGGTGGATTTCAATAAAAAAAAAAAATAATAATAATTGTGAGTAGGGGAAATGTGTGTGTGTCAGTGAATATGAGTGTGTGTCAGTGAATGTGAGTGAGTGTGTGTCAGTGAATGTGAGTGTGTGTGTCAGTGAATGTGAGTGTGTGTGGCAGTGAGTGTGTGTCAGTGAATGTGAGTGTGTGTGGCAGTGAATTTGAGTGAGTATGTCCGTGAATTTGAGTGAGTGTGTGTGTCTGTCAGTGAATGTGTGTGTGTGTGTGTGTCGGTCAGTCAGTGTGTATGTCTCGGTCAGTGAGTGAGTGTATCTGTCAGTGAGTGCGTGTGTCTGTCAGTGAGAGTGTGAGTCTGTCAGTGTGTGTCCGAGTAATAGTGTATGTCTTTCTATCAATGTGTCAAATCAGTGAGTGTGTGTATGTCATTGTTTGTCAGTGTATATGAGAGTGTGTGTCTGTCAATGAGTGTGCGCGTCTGTCAGTGAGTGAGCGTCTGTAAGTCAAAGTGCGGCCTTGAAAGGAAGGGGTGGGGTAAATTTAAATTGGGGGAGGGGGTGTGTGCCGGAGCACCGTCCTGCCTAGGTCAGCACAAATCCTAAATACACCACTGCGTATGCTTGCAATCTATCTTACATTCACCTATAGGTTTTCTACTAATTATTTATATCCTGTTTTATAACTGGTCATGGGCATAGACCTACGTATATCCTCTGTCCGTATTCTCACCTCTAACGCTCGCGTCCAAGACTTTTCCAGGACTGCACCTCTTCTGTGGAACTCCCTTCCATTCTCTGTAAGAATTTTACCTCCACTCATTTAAAAAATCATTGAAAACATATCAATTAAACTGTTAGCAGGTTTTTATCCCCCACCCTCCATGACTCCTCTCCTGCAACTGTCAAAAATTATTTACTTAGCCCTCAATTAATACCTTTCACACAACCTACTTTGTACCCATACTTTTACCCTCTGTGTCACTATACCCCACTCCCTCTAGAATGTAAGCTCATGGAGCAGGGCCCTCCACCCCTCTGTTCCTGTACGTCCAGTTGTCTGGTTACAATTACATGTCTGTTAGTCCACCCATTGTACAGCGCTACGGAATCTGATGGCGCTATATAAATAATAAAATAATATTAATAATAATACTGCCTAAACCTCTGTTTCTATTATTTTACCTTCTCACCTATAACTCTGTTTATAGGTTCTCTTATTTTCCTTCTCCCTATAAATTCAGTTATAGGATTTCCTGTTATTCTTTTATGTACAATCTCAACAATAAAGAACCTAATGTTAACTCTGGCCAAAGTCTCATATCTGACCTGTCCGAGATCATGACAATTACTATACAGGGCTTGACATTTAAAGTCCTATGCTACTAGCCAGGTCTTAAAATGATTTACCACTGCAAGTCTTTGCATACTCACTAGGGATAAAATGTAACTGGCCAGGCTAAATTAGAATTCGCCAAAAGCTTGGGACGAGGGAAAATTTGAGGTGATATATTGCATTTAATTATGTCTTCGGTTCAGCCTCAATGTAAGAAAAAAAAATATTATATATATATATATATATATATATATATATATATATATATATATATATATATATATATATATATATATATATATATATATATATATATATAGTTGATTAAGACAGAATCCAAGACATAATTAAGTGCAACACATCATCTGATAATTATTATAATATATACAAATAAGGCTAGCAAGTTAAACCGGTATCCAAGATATAATTGAATGCAACACTTCTTATTCTAATTATTATATTAGACAGGGAACATCCATAACATTGATTGCTTCAGTCAGAACTTTTGTCCTATGGGCAGAGGTGCATATATATTTTTAATTACATTTTTATAGTATAGCTCACACAGCTAGAATACAATACAATATTACAACTCTAAGATAGTACTATAGTTTTAAGCAATAGTACAAATAGTTGGGAGACTAGAATCATATCTTTTTTTTACGTTAAAAATGAGTCCTTTGAAAAACAGTCATATGACAATTAAAAAAAGTCTTCTCATAAAGGTAAATTGTAAATCTAAGTAATAATAGAGTAAATACTCTGATAACTGAAAGTGTAACATGGTTATCTAAGTTAACAGTGTTATTTACTAAAGTGAGATGCAAAATGGATTAAAAACCTAAAGAGACACTATAGTCACCAGAACAACTACAGGTTTTTGTACTTGTTCTGGTGGGTAGAATCATTCCCTTCAGGATTTTTGCAGTGAACACTTTCTTTTCATAGAAAATGCAGAGTTTACATTACAGCCTAAAGGTACCTCCACTGGTCCCTCCTCAGATGGCTACTAGAGGTGCTTCCTGGGGAGGTGATGCACAGTGTGCAGCACTGCCATTCAGTGTCTCCTCCCTCTGCATGGAGACACTGAACTTTCATCATATAGATGCATTGATTCAATACATCTCTATAAGGAGATGCTGATTGGCCAGGGCTGTGTTTGGCTCTGCACCTGATCTGCCATCTTAACAGTCTCAGCCAATCCTACGGGAAAACATTGTGATTGGCTCAGAACAACACTTCTCATTATGTCAGCCAAGCAGGCAGATCAGGGGCAGAGCCAGCAGCTGCAGACTTGAACAAATGTAAGATTTGACTATATTTAGGGGGGCCAGATGATGGTTTTAACACTATAGGGTCAGGAATAAATGTTTGTGTTCTTGACCCTATAGAGTTCCTTTAAGGTAGGGGTGGGGTTCCCCATCCCTGCTTTAAGGCCAGAATAGACAAATTCATTCTGAATTCATCTTAAATGCTCACGTTAGTGAATAACCCTGTAAAGCAAAGTCTTCAAAAATAGTCAACTGAAAAATAAGAAGGGGTTTTAATAAAAATAAAAATTGTATGGGTTATATCACACCAATAAGCTGCTGTGAAAATAAGCTTGAATGTAAGCACATGAACATAACAGCTATGAATTGAATATTTTTTTGAAACTTGAAACTGAGTTTATAATACATATAAAGAGGGAGACACCACTGGACAAAAAAAAAAAAAAACCCCTCTCCTCCCCCTATATTTAGTAGCTATACCAACAATGAAAAAATATATAATATTTAATTAGGCATTTTTAATTTAGGACATATCTAAAATAGCTTGTAAAAACTGCATATCTCTTACCTGCAGCCTTTGCAAGCCCGCCTCTTCTAACCCAGCCCAGACTTTCTGTGACTGTCCAATCACAGACTTCCCAGTGAAACCCAATAAAAAGTATTTGCAAGGCAGGTGCTCTGGGAAATTGCTGCCTCTCGGGCTTAGCTCCACTGACCTAAACAATCAGGAAGTAACTGGACCGGTTGTCTGATTGAGGGGTGTGTAACAAGCTAAATATAGAAATATGCCAATTTCTATTGAAATCTGCACTGTTTGTAAAATGAAAAAAGAGAACACACTCTTTGCATATAGAGGTCGGAAGTGTTCCCTTAATATCAGGAGATCTTAGAAATTATTATTAATTGTACAGTATGGGCATAGTTTCAGATACAGCAGGCCAGACAGTGTGTCCTCTAGCTACCACCGCTCAGTGTGTCCAATGTTGCCACTACCTGAAGATTCCCAAAACCCTTATTGTTAAGTTAGAGCAGCTCCACCTACACCACTTATCCATGTAATGCTACCTGCCATTGATAGAGCCCCAAAGTCATACATTGCCAATTTTACCCTAGGTAATGTCCTAACAGAGCTTATAACATTTTTTTTTCATGTAATTAAACATTAATATGCCATTTTTTAATTCAATATATTTAATTATTAATTTGGATTAATTACTGCACTCCCAGCTCAATTATTTCAAACAAACTATAATCGATGTAAAACGTTGGCTCACTTCACCCCACAAATCAGTCGACATCTGTAGAATAGATAAAGAGCTTTCTGTTAAATTTGAGGACTGGAGAGAGCAACCTCCAGAGGGTAATTAATCCCTGGCCATTGGACAAACACAATCCTCCCATTCAACGCTAACGTTAGGGCTCAGGTAGTTCCAGCGAATTTTCAGTTCGGAACATTTTTTTTGCAGAATGTTATACTATTAATTGCTAATTTGCATATGTGTACAGCTGCTGTTTTGGCTTCTAACTGAATCTGATAAGCTTGCTGGAGGTATCACAGAGCACTTGGCAGCTTTCCTATTTGAAAAGCAAGCCTTCCCAAACTACAGAACAGCTGATAGACCCTGATGGCGTGAATTACAATTACACTAGTTTTCACACTAAATCTGGGTGATAGCTACTTGGAAAGGAGTTTCATCATTTTATACTACAAACTGGAAAGAGAATTACATTGTCATGCTGTGCTTTTAAAGGCAGGTTAGTTTACCTTTGTCTACTTAACACCTAATTCTATAACGTCCATTGGCATCCAGAGATCGGAATACTACTACGTAATAAATTCGCCGTTTGGATGGAAGATTGTTTTAAAATCTACCTCGAATTCCATTTATTAGCGAGGCAGAAAGGAAGTGTTAAACTTGTCAGACACCTCAGTTATTAAATCATTTGTATTTTCAGTTTTCATATATAGAGTCACGGGGTTTCCCATAGATTTAATTAGTAATCAAAAACAGTGCTATTACAACTTAATATCTTTGTGCATGAGACAGCAGTTATACATTTTATTATTATTGCAATCAAATATCCTCTTGGTTTTTCTGTTTTGTAATATAATTTAAGCATATTGGTTCTGAGTAATACTGGAACTGTGTGTTGTTAAAACACTCATTAGCCAAATAATACAAATATGATGTACAGCAACCTAATTATCAATTTTTTCTCACTCTGACAGAGATTAAAAAAAATAAAAATCTGTGTAATACTAATACTGCATAAAAAAATATTGTCTTCTGGCAAATGCACAAAAAAAGAATATAAAAAGTCCTTCGTTATGATCTATCTTCAATGTAAATAGAAAATGCAATTATTACATAAAGTTTGCATCTGTTAACTTATGTAATAAAATATACACTGCAATGTTATTTTAAATGAATTCCTACAAAACACAATGACAGTTTCAACTGTTTGTCCATTGTGTGTGTGTGTGTGTGTGTGTGTAAATATATTTAGTATAATAGATACTGACTTACACACGTTTAAATTGTTACAAATAGATATGTTTATTATATAGGATATAGAGCACTTAATTAAAATGTGTCCATAATATGTTGAGCAATTAAAATTATAATTGAATTACTCCTCAAACATTTTTTCTATAATTAAAGTAAAGAATGTTAGTACTTTTTAGCCCCCTGACAAGATTTGAAGGGTGCTTGAAAATATGTACATACAATATATTTTCTGATTATTTGCAGATTGTAGAAAAAATTCTAGAAAATGATTCTGTTCAGGCAGAATGGAATAATGAAACGTTATAAATAAAATGTATAGAGGTGACTTACAAAAAAGGCAGGTTAAGATCTCGCAAATTGACCTTTAAAGGGGTAAAGGGATGAACGCGACGTTGCAACGGGTTTTCCACTAGTTTGACAGCAAAAGGGTTAAAATGACCCAATTTAGATGATTCGAAATAGATTTATTTTTTCCCCATTTTGCACTGCAGTGGTCTTGTTTATTAGATGTCCTCCTCCTACACAATAAGCACCAACTAGCCAGTGAATGACCCCCTGTGGTGTTGCATTTGGTGAAAAGAAAATCCTCACTGCTTTATTGGCTCTCTGGAGAGCTGAAGAACAGAACGAGATATTGAGAAAAATAATCATGCTTTCACGAGATAATGGTGGAAGGTTAAGACTTTAAGACTCCGTGATGTGTTGCTAATTCTCACCGTATCTGCTATGATTATTTATTGGAATCTGAAACAATAGTGGTGTAGCGTAGAATTTATTTTTATTTTAATATAGAATATCTATCTATCTATTTATTTATTTATCTGTCTATCTATCCATTTTTTAAATATATATATATACATACAGTGGGACTTTGGTTTACAAACGCCTCGGTTAACATAATTTTCGGTTTACAAATGAAAATCCATTGAAAATAATGCCTCGGTTTACAAATTTGTTTCACAGTACACAATTGCACCTGGGAGGTTTATAGCACCGCCCCCTGCATGCTGGAGCCTGTGGGTAGCACGTGGCGTAGAGTGTGGAGGTGCTGGAGCGGCTTTTGCATCGAGTTTTAGAGCCATTCTGGAAATAGTTTGCAGTTGTTTTGGGACTTTTTTGTGCATTTCTCAAGCTGTGGAAAGGTAGGGAGCTGAGCTTCATCGTTTGCATGCCTTTTATTGTGTGTTCTGCATTGTGGGTTGGTTTCCATGCCAGCTCATTTTGACTTATTTCTGACCTCCAGAACGGATTAATTGGTTTTCATTGCATTCCTATGGGAAACCGCGTTTCGGTTTACAAATGTTTCGCAATAAGAAATGTCCCAAAGAACGCATTAAATTCGTAAAAACCCAGATCCCACTGTAAATATAAAAATTTTTATTCGAGAAATTGATTATTATAAATTACTTTTTATTTCAGATTTCTATAATAAAACAAAAAATTTACATTTGATGTAAAAGTATAAAGTTAAATATGTTTTAAAGAAAACGGCAATTTTTTTGCACATGATAATCAGATCTATATAAGTATACAGTATAATCAATTCTATGCTCTTGCTTTTTAACCAGGTAACAAGCAACCAAAACTCGTGCACATATATTCTTATATTTCAGTTGTAAGATATTTTGCAAGATTTTGTGTGACAAGATTTCATTGTAATCACTCATTAAAAACTTTGTAAAATAAAATCTCTTTTAGCAGGAAGTTGCCAGCAGGAACACGTATGCACGGTAAATATTTGCTGGTTTTTTTTTGTTTTTTTTTACCAATGATGGCTTAGCTCATAACAGAAGAAAAATTATTGAAAATTTAATGGCGGACGATAGGCTGTGCAATCAGCAGCCAAACCTTTCTTTCCCACTAACAACATGAGAATATAGTTACATAGTTACAGAGCTGAAAAGAGACTTGCGTCCATCAAGTTCAGCCTTTCTCACATTTGTTTTTAATGTTGATCCCAAAGAAGGTAAAAAAAAAACCCAGTCTGAAGCGCTTCCAATTTTGCAACAACCTAGGAAAATAATCCTTCTTGACCCTAGAGTGGCAATCAGATATCTAATTGAATCAATAAGATATTACCCCACTACTTAAAGATTAGATCCCTGTATATTACGTTTTTGCAAATATTCAATATTCCAATTGCTGTTTAAACAATTGACTTCAGTATAACCTGTAGGGACCCATAATTGGGATGATCCTCAGTGTTTTGCAATAACTGAAGATGGTTCAATGTTATGGTTCTTCTGCCAAACTAAACAAGTAGACAATATCTACAATGTTTCCTCACTCTGTGTTTAGAGGGGTGGAGGGAACATTTTAAGGCTACGGCATCTGCAATTGCCTCATATCCCTTCCATTACTCTTTTTTAGAATGACATAGGGGAAACTATATATGGTGGTTACCATGGGCGTCCGCAGGAATTTTTCCAGGGGAGGGGGCATAATTGTAATGACATCCATGCTTGGTCCCTTTTTGACAGTGTCAGGAAGGGGAGGAGCATAGTCATTATCACACAAAGCCAGGGTGAATAACATGTTTGTATTCCTGACACTATAGTGTTCCTTTAAGCAAATTAAAGGAACATTCTGGTCTCAATAACAACTTCATCTAAATTAAAATGCTATGATCCCAGAAAGTCCCTGGGTGCTCTCTTTCCTTTAAGGGGTTAAACTGCTCTCAAATGGTTTAACCCCAAAGGCTTCCTCCAGCTCCAGGTCGCTCAGTGGTATTCAGCATCTGAAACGTAGTGTCAGGAAGTGCAGATTGACATCAGGCATGGGTGCTGCTGATTGGCTAGAGTTGACAGTTGACGCTCTAAGCCAAGCACTAGTTCCCGGTTCATAAAAGTTTTATACTTTTTTATGAATGGGGAGCTACTGATTGGCTTAGAGTGCCGGCTGACCGTTCTAGCCAATCAGCAACACCCCTACCCAGCGGCACTCTGTGCTTCCTGACACTCAGTAAATAAAAGTGAACACATTAACACTGATATTTTTTTTTTTTACCTGGGGAGATGAGAAGGTCCAGAGTTTCCCTGCCAGGCCCAGGTACCAAAGCCTTATGATGTGGTGTCCAGAATAAAGTGGATGGTTCACTTAATTTGTCCTTCCTGCTCCAATCTCCTTTTCTTCTCCTTCATTTGACAGTCTTCTTTTTCTTCTGACACTGTCTTCTATATTTGGCTCCTTCTGCTCCTTTACCTTTCTGCTACCTTCTGCCTACTTTCTGCCTATTTTCTGCCTATTTTGCGCCCTTCTGCTCCTTTCTCATTCTGATTCCTTTCTGCTCCTTGTAGACACTTTCTGTTTCTTCTCCTACTTTAGCTTTGTGCTCCTTGCTGTCCATTTCTGCTCCTTCTTCTACTTTACCTTTGTGCTCCTTCTGATTATTTCTGCTCCTTTACCTTTGTGCTCCTTCTGTTCCTTTCTGCTCCTTGCAGACCCTTCCTGCCCCTTCCTGCCCCTGCTCCTTGCATACCCTTCCTGCTCTTTGCATACCCTTCCTGCTCCTTGCTGCCCCTGCTCCTTGCAGACCCTTCCTGCTCCTTGCTTACTCTTCATTTAGTCTGCCCCCCCACTTCCCATGCCTCACTTCCCTAATCTATAAACTGCCCCCCATGCCTCACTTCCCTAATCTATATGCTGCCCCCCATGCCTCACTTGCCTAATCTATAGGCTGCCCCCCATGCCTCACTCGCCTAATCTATAGGCTGCCCCCATGCCTCACTCGCCTAGTCTATAGGCTGCCCCCCTTGCCTCACTTGCCTAATCTATAGGCTGCCCCCCCCATGCCTCACTTGCCTAATCTATAGGCTGACCCCCATGCCTCACTTGCCTAATCTATAGGCTGCCCCCCCATGCCTCACTTCCCTAAATCTATAGGCATAAGCGTGCGCAGCCTATTGCATTAGGGTGTGCACCCTAAAACACAAGCACACGCCGCATATATATATATATGTATATATATATACACACATACACACACTGCTGTGTGTGTGTGTGTGCTGTGTGAGGGTGCTGTTAGTGTGATGTGTGTGTGACGGTGCTGGTAGTGTGCCATGTGGGTGAGGGTGTTTGTGTGTGTGCGCTTGTGAGGGTGCTGTTAATGTACTGTGTGTGAGGGTGCTGTTTGTGGGTGAGGGTACTGGTAGTGTGCTGTGTGTGTTTGTTAGGGTCCTGTTTGTGTTTGTGAGGGTACTGTTAGTGTGCTGTGTGTGTGAGGGTGCTGTTTGTGTGCTGTGTGTGTTTGTGAGGGTGCTGTATGTGTGTGTGGGTGCTGTATGTGTGTTGGTGCTGTGTAGTGCTGTATGTCTGTGGTGCTGTATGTGTGTTGGTGCTGTGTGTGTGGTGCTGTGTGTTGGTGCTGTATGTGTGTGCTGTGGGTGCTGTATGTGTGTTGGTGCTGTGTATGTCTATGGGTGCTGTATGTGTGTAGGTGCTGTGTATGTCTGTGGGTGCTGTATGTGTGGGTGCTGTGTATGTCTGTGGGTGCTGTATGTGTGGGTGCTGCGTGTATGTCTGTGGGTGCTGTGTATGGGTGCTGTATGTGTGTGGGTGCTGTGTATGTCTGTGGGTGCTGTGTCTGTGGTGCTAAATGTCTGTGGGTTTGTATGTGTGTGGGTGCTGTGTATGTGTGTGGGTGCTGTATGTGTGTGGGTGCTGTATGTGTGTGTGCTGTATGTGTGTGTGGGTGCTGTGTGTATGTCTGTGGGTGCTGTATATCTGTGGGTGCTGTATGTGTGTGGGTGCTGTGTATGTCTGTGGGTGCTGTATGTCTGTGGGTGCTGTATGTGTGTGGGTGCTGTATGTGTGGGTGTTGTATGTGTGTGGGTGTTGTATGTCTGTGGGTGCTGTGTATGTCTGTGGGTGCTGTATGTCTGTGGGTGCTGTATGTGTGTGGTGCTGTGTATATCTGTGGTGCTGGTGTGTGGGTGCTGTATGTGTGTGGGTGTTGTATGTCTGTGGGTGCTGTGTATGTCTGTGGGTGCTGTATGTGTGCTGTATGTCTGTGGGTGCGGTATGTCTGTGGGTGCTGTGTATGTCTGTGGGTGCTGTATGTGTGCTGTATGTCTGTGGGTGCTGTATGTCTGTGTGTGCTGTATGTCTGTGGGTGCTGTGTATGTCTGTGGGTGCTGTATGTGTTTGTGCTGTATGTCTGTGTGTGCTGTATGTCTGTGGGTGCTGTATGTGTGTGCTCTGTATGTGTGTGTGCTGTATGTGTGAGGGTGATTGTGGGGGTGGAGGTGGGGGTACATTACTTGCTATCCCCCCTCCCTTCTTACCTTTTGTAGGGAGCGGGGATCGTGCTGCTGATTCCATGCCTGGTGGTCCAGTGGAGAGTGAACTCTAGCCCCTGTGGGGCTAGAGTTCACTCTCGCGAGATTTGAGCGTTGCCACGGCAACGCTCATGTCTCGCGAGAGGAACCCAGCGGAGCTGCCGGCAATAGCTCCGCCGGTCCTCTCCTGCCTGTGGGTCGGTGGGGAGGGAGGCTGAGAGCAGAGCCGGCACTCGGATAGCACCGGCTCTGCATGAGCCGACAGGGGGGATCCTGAGATCTCCCCTGCCAGTCTCAATATACATAGGCGTGCGCACGCCTATGTTTATAGGCTATCTCTCCCCCCATCCCTCACTTCCCTAATCTATAGGCTATTTTAAACCCCCCCACCCCATCCCTCACTTACCTGATCTGTAGGCTGTCTCTGTTGCCTGCATGTGCTGCTCCCCTGCGGTTTCAATCAGCAGAGAGAAGCAGGGATAGATGCAGCTTTCTATCCCTGTCTCTCTATACACCTACTGGCCGGCGCCGGTATTGCAGTTCATTTTAAATCTCACATGAAAAATAGCAGAACAAGCTGAACAATTTCGGGGGGGGGGGGGATCATAGCATTTTAATTTAGATGAAGTTGTTAAATTGAATTATAATTATCTACCTTGCAATTTTCTTAGAGCCAACAGTTTCTGGAAAAATTCACTTAAAGGAACACTATAGTTGTTTTCCTGGCACTATAGGGTTATTAGGTCCCCCCACTCCCTCAAAGCCTCCATCCCGATGGGCTGAAGGGGTTAAAACCCCTTCAGCCACTTACCTTAATCCAGCGCCAGGCTCCCTTGGCGCTGGTGACCTCTCTTCCCCCTGCCACTGTCAGTGGAGCCGAATGCGCATGCATGGCCGGAGGCACGTGCATATTCTAGCCGCCCATAGGAAAGCATTACTCAATGCTTTCCTATGGACGTTCAGCATGAGTTCGATGCGATTTCTACAGTGAGAATTGCGGAAGTGGCCTGTAGTGGTTGTCAGGGAGACAGCCACTAGAGGCTGGATTAACCCTCAATGTAAACATAGCAGTTTCTCATGTTTTCAGCTACAGAGTTAAAACTAGGTGGACCTGGCACCCAGACCACTTCATTGAGCTGAAGTGGTCTGGGTGGCTATAGTGGTCCTTTAATTTACTGCATTATCGGTGCTTACCATAAGCTGGACCATCGCTTCTGTGAAATGTAAAACAGAGAATAAAGTAATAATAAATTCCTTATACCATTTTTTTCAGGTGATGCTCTGTATTAATTTTTAAAATAGGTATTAAATATTCAGCACATATTGCAAATTAGGGTGAGAAATACACACATTGTTTAATTTCCCTTTCCTCTATGATATCTCTATGTTGACTGCCAGGTGCAAATACAAGTGTATAACAATGATTGACAAGGATCTAAGATGAAGTCAGCCAACGGCAGGATAAAGAGTTATTGATTTCTACATTTACGTTTATTGTTTACACTTCACAAATACATATTTGTTAAATACGGGGGATAGGTAAACATAATAAAACAATGAAAGTAAAGATAATTAAAACCATGAAAGTAAACATAATAAAACTATGAAAGTAAACATAAAAAAATGAAAGTAAACATAATAAAACTATGAAAGTAAATAATAAAACCATGTTTTGTCTGTGTTTTATGTCCATGCTATAAATGTTTACAGGTCGGAAAATGCTTTTAGATTAATATAAACTTAAAGTCCTTAGAGAATACAAGTTTTGCTTGCTTGGACTGTAAATATATGCATCATGAAATATTACACATTTCTAGTATTACCGTATTTTTCGCTCCATAAGACACACCTCACCATAAGACGCACCTAGTTTTTAGAGGAGGAAACCCAGAAAAAAAAATATTCTTCACAAACTGTTCCATAGTGTTTCTTACTATGGGACAGTTTGTTCAGAATATTTTTTTTTCTCCCCTGTCCCATAATGATCTTTAACCCCCCTTTCCTCTGTCCCATAGTGATTGTTAACCCCTCCTACCCTGTCCCATAGTGATTGTTAACCCCTCCTACCCTGTCCCATAGTGTTCTTAACCCCTCCTCCCCTTGTCCATTAGTGTTCTGATCCCATAGTGTCCCCCCCTCCCATTGTCCCATAGTGCACTTTCCCTCCCTGTCCCATAATGATCTTTAACCCCCCCCCTCCCTCTGTCCCATAGTGATTGTTAACCCCTCCTCCCCTTGTCCATTAGTGTTCTGATCCCATAGTGTCCCCCCCTCCCATTGTCCCATAGTGCACTTTCCCTCCCATAGTGTCCCCCCCTGCCCTTGTCCCATAGTGTCCCCCCCTCCCCTTGTCCCATAGTGTCTCCCCCTCCCCTTGTCCCATAGTGTCCCCCCTCCCCTTGTCCCATAGTGTCCCCCCCTCCCCTTGTCCCATAGTGTCTCCCCTCCCTTTCTCCCATAGTGTCCCCCTCCCCTTGTCCCATAGTGTCTCCTCCCCTCCCCTTGTCTCATAGTGTCTCCTCCCCTCCCCTTCTCCCATAGTGTCTCCCCTCCCTTTCTCCCATAGTGTCCCCCTCCCCTTATCCCATAGTGTCTCCCACTCCCCTTGTCCCATAGTGTCTCCTCCCCTCCCTTTCTCCCATAGTGTCCCCCTCCCCTTGTCCCATAATTACTTACCTGTCTTGGAGCGTGGGCCGGCTTCACAGCGCGCTCCGCGGCCAGGAACTTCTATTTCAGGTTCCGGTTTCCGGCGGGACTGAAAGGAAGTGTGCACACTGAGTGTGCACTTCCTTTCAGTCCCGCCGGAAACCGGAACCTGAAATAGAAGTTCCTGGACCGTGGAGCGCGCTGTGAAGCCGGCCCACGCTCCAAGACAGGTAAGTAAAGCTTCACATTCGCTCCATAAGACGCACAGACATTTCCCCTCACTTTTGAGGGGAAAAAAAGTGCGTCTTATGGAGTGAAAAATACGGTATATTATTAAATTGGTTGCAACAGTGCAGTGAATTACAATAATAATAAGATCATGTGCCTATGACACCATCGTAGGAGGAGCGTTTTGGAATGAAATTCTTACAATGCCGACTGAAGCATTTACTCAAGTGAGTAAAGCAGGAATAGGCAAACGTGTTAAAGGGAGGGACATTGGATACACTATAAGCATTTCATCTCATTGAATTGGTATCATGTCTGGAAGCACTTGGCACTGTCCCTCCATTCAGTGTTAAACAATTGTTGACCAGTTTAACAAGTTTAACAATGAATGAGGGTGCCTGGCCACGCAAAGCCCGGCCCTAGGTGTGGCTAAGGCAGAGATTGCACACTTCCTTCTACTCATACCAATCCATACCAGCTATAGGTGATGTGATGGGCTGAAAGCAGTAAATGGACACTCCCAGCCACAGCTGCCCATTGCTTGCCAGTCTAATACTTTCTTATTAGCCCAAGCAGAACAGAGGGGATGGGCTGCCAGGGACTGTCATTTAGCTTTATGACATTAAAAATGGTTTAATAATGAATGGAAAGATGGTGCCAGAGAAATTCAGAACCTATAACCACTTCAATGATCAAGGATTGTGCTGTTTGTAATTCAAAAGCCAAGATGGAAGGAAAATCGTCAAAACAAGAAGAAAACAGTAGAATAGGACTGGATCTCAATTTTAAGAAGACTACTGTTATACAGGTGGAGACTTGGTTGTTCATAATTGGCTAAAGATGAAAACCAAAACTGAAAACTGTCTTACTGCATCTTTACAGACCTTATTACATATAGAGCATTATTATTTATATTTAAGTAACATTTAGCTGTGAATTCAATTTAATATTCACATTTAATTTTCTTCTATGATTAAAACTACATGTCCTTTAACTCGCCAATAAATCTTCATTAAAACAACACGCCTGATTGATTGCACAATCTTAAAAATGTACTGTGTGTGCTTATGACTATCTCAGAATGTGAGCTTCATGTGAGTAATATTTACCAATTTGTAGACTGCAGCGTCTATCTATATAAGCCTAATGTGCCTGTATTTTCTTTGGAGTGCATGTTGGAGAGTTTGTCACCATTGTGACTGTGATCATTATGGAAACAATTTGAAAATCCTTTAAAAATAGGCACAGCGACCTAAAATACCACATATCCAGGATAATATTTATATAAATACTTAGTTATTTGGATTCTATTCTGCATGTTATTATGTTTATTATCAAATATGTATCCATTATAATTTACCATCTAATAAAGCAGAGGTTTCTGAAAGACAAAACAACCCCAAAAGCCTAATTAAGCCAAAACAAAGTCCAAGAGACATTCCTTTAAATTGGACACAAGATTAATAGTCCCAGGGGTAGATCTACTCCAGAGATCTAAAAATAGTTTTATTTGACTTGGACCATTACAAAGGGATCTGATACCAATTGCAAATCAGATTGATCACACCAGCAGAGGCAGCCCAGAATGGAAATGTCAATCAGGTATCGCAGACATTTAGGGCACCGTAAGAAAAGGTACCATGTTGGCATTATGTATTTAGATTCTGGGACACAATATCAAAACGCTAATAAAAAAATGTAGAAGAGATGCAAATAAATGGCAAATACTCAATAACTTGTACTTATATGAGTTGTAAGCAAAATAATAAATACAGGGAAATTTCTACCATATTTTTCCTTTCTCAGAAAATTTTATTTAATATATATTTCATTCTGGGATTACATTTAATTTAAGTTTTTAGCTTTATATTTAATATTTGCCAGGATTAGCAAAGACTAGTCATGACCTCTTCATGTAGTTACTGAAAGTAATGACTCTTGGAGCAAATGTATATTTCAATATTTTAAAAATAAGTAAGCAAAATATGTATTTGTTAATTTCAAACAAAGACAAAAAGAAACAAAAGCTGATGACAGCCCTGCTCCGATGGTAATGTCTGTATCTACTTACGGTAAAGGTAACCAAGCAGGGATGTATCTACCGCGAGGTAAACAAGGCATTTGCCTTGGGCTGGCTGGCCGGCCACCTTTGGGCTCCCCCGGGGCAGTGTCTATGTGACGGTCAGTCAGTGTGTATGCGTCGGTCAGTGAGTGCGTGCGTCTGTCAGAGAGTGCGTGCATCTGTCAGTGAGAGTGTGCGTCTGTCAGTGAGTCTGTCAGTGAGTGTCCGAGTAAGTGTATGTCTGTCTATCAGTGTGTCAAATCAGTGAGTGTGTGAATGTCATGGTTTGTCAGTGTATATGAGAGTGTGTATCTATCAATGAGTGTGTGCATCTATCAGTGAGTGTGTGCGTCTGTCAGTGAGTGTGTCAGTGAGTGTCCGAGTAAGTGTATGTCTGTCTATCAGTGTGTCAAATCAGTGAGTGTGTGAATGTCATGGTTTGTCAGTGTATATGAGAGTGTGTATCTATCAATGAGTGTGTGCATCTATCAGTGAGTGTGTGCGTCTGTCAGTGAGTGTGCGTCTGTCAGTGAGTGAGCGTCTGTCAGTCAACGTGCGGCCTTGAAAGGAAGGGGTGGGGACATTTTAAATTGGGGGAGGGGGGGTTCCCGAGCACCATCCTGCCTAGAGCAGCACAAATCCTAAATACACCACTGCAACCAACACAAAAGCTCAACACAAAAATATCAATAAAGCAAGCTACCATAATACAAATCAATTCGTAATATGCTAAATCAAAGAGAAAGTATCAACAAGTAAAAGTAGATGACAAAAATATATCTTCGTAGGCAGACATAGAGAATGTAATTGGAAAAATAGTGTCCAGTCAGTAAACCTAACACAGTTAATAGCCGAAAAATTCTCCAAGTCAGCCATTTTTTAAGTTCAGCTACTGTGGCCTTAAATTTTAAATTCACTTTGACTTCTAACTTTAGTGAAAAGGCCTGTAAAACAGTCTGTTAATACAAGCCAGTTTCCAGGGCCAGACTGGGGATACAAAGCAGCCCTATGCCAGCCCCATAAGTCATTGCGCCATATATTGTCGCGTGTAATATCTAAGGCTATGTCTTGCCACCCCAGATGATTGAGTAAAATATATATATATATATATATATGTATTGCTTTTTCTAATATAAAATATTGGTCCTTTCAGAGTAAAAAGTTTAATTATACAGTAAGCATACTCACATGCAGACACAGACAATCTCACTGACACACACAAGCTCATTGATACACAGCCTCATAGACAAACAATCTCACTGATATACATAAGCTCATTGACATAAAAACACAAGCTCACTCACTAGCAGGCACACACATGCAAGCAAGCTCAGTCACTAGAAGGCGCACACACACACACAGCTTAATGTAGTGGTTCTGGTGTATATAGGCTGTCCCTGCAGGCTTTTCAAAGTAAACACTGACTTTTCAGAGAAAAGGCAGTGTTTACATTGCTTCCTAGTGACACCTCTAGTGACAGTCACTCAGACGGTTCTAGAGGTGCTTCCTGTGTCAGTGCTGCACAGTGTGCAGCACCTACCTTCAGGGCCCCCACGCTCTTGAGGCGCTGAACGTGCCCCATAGAGATACATTGATTCAATGCATCTCTATGAGGAGATGCTGATTGGTGTAGCGTTTTGCAGCCAATCCTATGACAAAGCATTGGATTGGCTGAGATCATCAAGCTTGATGATCTCATCCATAGAGGCAGGGCCAGTCGAGCGGAGACCAGCACGGCATGGGGAAATAAGAGGTGAGTAAAAATACTATTTTTAAACAGACACACACATACACCATGACAGACACACACACACCATGACACACACACACACCTTGACAGACACACACATATCATGACAGACACACGCACACCATGACACACAGACACCATGACACAGACAGACACACACACACACCGTGACACAGACACCATAACACAAACAGACACACCATGACACACACAAACCATGGCACAGACACACACACCATGGCAGACAGACACACCCACCATGACATAGACACACACACACACACCATGACACAGACAGACACACCATGACACACACACACCATGACAGACAGACAGACACACACACACACACCATGACACAGACAGACACACCATGACACAGACACACACACAATGACAGACAGACACACACCATGACAGACAGACACACACACCATGACACAGACACAAACACCATGACACAAACAGACACACCGTGACACAGACAGACACACACACCATGACACAGAAAGACACACCATGACACAGACAGACACACACACACATTATTTGTACCTTGGGCAATCAGCCAGGGGGTTGTGCCGGGCAGATAGCTGTCTGTGATGGCGGCCGCAGGGGGAGCTCTGATGGCGGCCGCAGGGGGAGTTGGCTGTGCTTGCTCTACTCCCCAGCACACAGCTTAATGAGACTGGGGCCGGAATATGACGTCATATTCCGGCCCCGGTCTCATTAAGTAGCGCACAAGGATGGGGAGCAGAGCCAGCACAGCCAGCTCCCCCTGCGGCCGCCATCAGAGCTCCCCCTGCGGCCGCCATCAGAGCTCCTCCTGCGGCCGCCATCACAGACAGCTGTCTGGCTGGCCCCAGGTGCCGACGACCCACCAGAAAATTTCCCACTATCCCAGTGGCCCAGTCCGGCCCTCCCGGTTTCCATTAAGAGCAAAACTGACGACGTGATGTAGAAGATAACAGTTATTCACTAAACTAGGTATTGCTGTAAATCCACAAGGGAATTACACACTTTTAACCCAAAAATAGTGTTGGAAAATGTATCCATCTAAGCAATAATTTCCAACTTTTTTATTTTGGCCTCTAATGTGAAATTCCCCGGTCCATTCCTGAAGAGAAGAGATCATCGCCCTACACGAACAAGGAACAGGATACAAAAAGATAGCAAAGGCACTGAATGTTCCTAGAGACATAGTTCGCAAGTTTAAAGTTGAAGGAACAGTGGTTTCTCTACCTTGACAGGGCAGAAAAAGGAAGCTATCAATGGCTGCAAACAGATTTCTGAGGAGGTAGGTTGTGAAAAATCCTCGAGTGACAGCAAAAAAACCTGCATGAAGACTTGGTGGCAACAGGCACTGAGGTTTCTGTGAGCACAGTACGGAGCATACTAAATGCAGAAGGTTTCCATGCCAGAACTTCAAGACATACACCACTATTGACCTAAAAGCTTAAGAAAAGTTGTCTCCCTTATGCTCAAAATCATACAAATAAGCCACAGACGTTTTGGGATTCTGTTCTTTGAAACGACGAAACAACACTGGAACTTATTAGCCCAATGGATCAGCGGTATGTCTGGAGGAAGAAGAATTGAGCATACACTGAAAAGAACACTCTGCCTACAGTTAAGTATGGTGGTGGCTAGGTGATACTCTAGGGCTGCTTTGCATCCTCTGGCACTGGAAACCTGCAGGCAAGATGGATTAATTAAAGTATCAGGAAAACCTAGGAGAAAACGTCATGCCGTCTGTGAGGAAGCTAAAGCTTGGGCAAGACAATCTTCCAACACCTCCCAACAAGACAATGATCCCAAGCATACCTCAAATTCCACCAAGGCTTGGTTGCAGAAGAAGTCCTGGAAAAATCTACAGTGGCCATCACAGTCACCTGACTTAAACCCATTAGAAAATCTCTGTGGGATTCGAAGAAGGCGGTTGCAGCATGCAAACCCAAGATTATTACTGAACTGGAGGCCATTTCTCATGAGCAATGGGCTAAGATTCCTCAGGAACGCTACCAGAACCTGGTGTCTGGCTATGCATCTCATTTGCAGCAGGTCATGACAGCAAAGGGGCAGGGGCAGACTGTTCAGGGACAGAGGGCCAGAGGCAGTCAGGGGCCCGGATGATCAGAGATCTCTTCACCAAGAAAAGCATAGACTTCTAATGATATGTTGCAGGGCCTCTGCAACATGTCACTCTCTAGGTACCCCCCCTTTATCATTTCTCTTTTCTCATGGAGACCTGGCAGCGATCATTCAGTTATGCTGCCAGGTCTCCAGCCCCTGTGCGGTGCTGTGTGTGTGTGTGGAGGAAGAGGTGGGGCCAGGAAGTGACATCTGTGTGTCTGAGTATCTGTATGTGTGTCAGTGTGTGCATCTGTGTATCTGTATGTTTGTGTGTGTCTATGTGTCAGTGTGTGTATCTGTGTGTCTGTGCATCTGTATGTGTATCAGTGTGCGCATTTGTGTGTCTGTGTATCTGCATGTGTGTCAGTGTTTGACACACATACAGACACACAGAAATAAACAATGACCCACATGCAGATACACACACAGATACAAACACTGACACACATACAGATTCACAGATGCAGAAATACTCACACTGACACACATATAGATACAGACACATCGATACAAACGCTGAAACACATGCAGATAAACATACACACAGAAACAGTGTATTCATGTGTGTCACTGTAGTGTATTCATGTGCGTCACTGTATATGCGTCATTGTGTGTGTGTCTGTGTATATGTGTATCTACATAGGTTTCATCACTGTATCTGCATGTGTGTCGATGTGTTTATCAGTGTGTGTGGTAGTTTATGTGTATATGTGCATACATCTTAGCATTCAAAAGCCAAGATTATACACAGATACACCCCTGCATTCAAATGCCAGTTCTACATACAAACACACCTCTGTATTAACACACTAACATTATCTATGAACACACCACTGCATTCAAAAAACAACTATACATACAAATGCATGCCTGCATTCAAACGTCAACACTACATACAAACACACCCCTACATTTACACATAGATACTCCATACAAAGAAATGCTTACATTCAAAACACAAATTTGTTCCATGCTAACTAGAAACCTGCAAGGATGGACAAATGGTAGACCTCCAATTGGCAACGCAATGTGGGAGTTGTACAACAGATGGGGATCTACCTTTTGGCAACCCTTGCGATAGGGGGGAGGGTAGGGGGAATTATTGCACCAGGGCCCTCTCAATGTTAGTACTGCCACTGCTGTGAAACTCTGTTATACACTCAGACACACAAATATTAGGGAGTTCCTGGAAAAGAAGGACATAGGATAGAAAGGAAGGACAGAGGGATTACGGCCCAAAATAGGGACAATACAGAGGTACAATACAGAGAGGGGAGAAATGAAACCACGTTTCTATTTCTCATCCTCGTCTGCAATGCTTGCCTCGGCTTTGCCTTGTCTGGGCTGAATTTTAATGTTATTTGCTAAATGTTTGATATAAATTTAATAAAATACTGAGCATCTCAAGAAAAAATGTTATAGGTGATTTTCAATGTTTTATTTAACTGCCTAAGAACTAGAGAAGTGACACTTCCCCTTTTAAACAACACACACCAGATTAACCTAACTTCACTCCAGCAGTGTCATCTAGCACCCAAAAGCTGATCATGACCAGAAGTGAGCCAAATGGCTGCGTTCCTTCAACTGCAGACAATGAAAAGTGACAGACAAAGCAGTTTAGGTCTAAAATGATATTACATTTTGAATATGAATTGTCAAGTGACACCTCTTGAAATGAGCTGGGTGTATTTAAAATGTGATGGGTCTAATTTAAAAGGATTTTTAAAAAATGGTTACAATTTAATTATCATAAATATTAACCCAAATACACCTACGTTAACATTTCTGAAGGCACAACATCTATTTTCTATATACTGTATCAAATGTTTTTCCAGATGCATGTGCAATGTGTAGGATTGCTGATGATTAATACCAAAATATTCTATAACATTTTTTTATTCATACGGCGTTAAACAAAAAAGACAATGTTTCATAGATAAAGCAAAAATCTTTTATAGATTTCCCTTGTCTAAATGCTGTATATGAATAAAACCAAATAAATATTCTCTGTGTCACATGGTTTCTGAGCTCTCACCAAGATCTTTCAATCTATTTCACATCATCGTACTCCATTACTTTACGCCTGTCGTTTTTGCATTTTGCTCACTATGAGATTGCAACAGTTTTCCCTGAATGTGATTTGCCTTTGTTGCTGCCAGAATTAACGGAAACATCTATTCGATTTCCTTACTTTTCCAGCTGAATTTATTCGAACCACACAGGTGTTAACAAGTGTGAGCAAGTATACAGAGGCATGTGGTCTCAATGTTCAAAACTGTCACAAATGAGAGGGATCATACAGAATAGGATTATGTAGCTGACACATTGTATAACAGTTTGGCACTCATGCTATAGTGAAAAAGTCCAGCCAACTTGTGAAAAGTCCCAGACTTCTAGTGACAGATGGTCATAAGTATAGGTAGCCAAAAGCCCATGTATGCTTGAATGTGGTTGCTGAGGGCTGAATTCACAGCTTGCTTCATCAAAATGGCTGTCTTTCCTGACAGTATACATGTTTATAATTAAGAGGATGTGCCATCTTAAAAATTTCAATAATAAACATTGTCTTGTTACCAATATAGTAATACGGACAACCAATGAAGGGACTTTACCTTAGAAAAAATGTAATTAAGCATGGCTTTTAATCTGAGAAAAAAGTCAATGTTACACAACAAGATTGTATGTTATTATTACCTTTAAATTAATTGAAAGAGAAAATCATATTTAACTATGTTATTAAAATGACAGTACTTAATATAGAAAATGGTCTGCCCCTTAGACACAAGCTAATATTAATCAAAAGTAAAACAGAAGAATTTAAATACAGGGTAGGAGTTTTGAGGTTGTATACAATTTATCAACATTTTTTAAAGAATCTTTTATTCAGACAATTGTATCAGTTTTTTGGATGTGGCATTATGCCCACATTCAGACACAACATTTATACTCAAATGGCATTTTTAGCACCTGCATTCCCCAAAATACCAGCAGGTGCATTACAAATACTCATACTCATGTATATTTAATAATGTCTATTTGTATTTTACTGGTGCACACCATATACACATTAAACACAATCTGCACACACACATACATTACACACAGTCACCACACATTATGGGGGGGGAAGGGTGCAGAAGGTAAGACACACATATAATGGCGATCTAAGCTAAAAACAAGTTTTTTTTTTGTCTGATGAAGCCCGGAGGAGGAGGGCAAAGCACGTCATGGAGCTAAGTCACGAGGAGGAGGTGATTGTCATGATATGTGTGTTAGTGTGATTTCTGGATGGCACACCCACCACTAATCCTATGTGTTAATAAAATTATATTTTATACTGTGCCATTGGGGCGTTCCTGGTTTTATCTCCTATATAGTGGATGCTTAAAGAAGACTCTCCTGCCATTTGGATATCAAGCTGTGGGACATATTCCGTTTCCACAGAAGCCTCTCTCACCCAGAGTCCGGGTTGATAGGACTCTGGGAAATATTTTCTTCGGATTTATTATTGAATATTGTTAAGTATTATTTTAAGTGAAACACTAGTTTTTGGTTTTGTATTGTGTATTGTATGCCACTAGTTTGGAGTGATTGCTGCTGGATTATTTATACATACCGGTACTAGTTTGATAGACATGTTTGTATATATTTTTTTCGCTGTATACTTTTTGGTTATTTTAGCTTAAAAGAGCACTCCAAGCTCCGTAACCATTACACGAACAGCAGCTTGGGTTAGTCGGGCACTGATCACCTATTCCTGTGGAGCCTGGAAACGTCTGCAACAAGCTTCTGTCAGCTCCCCTGAGCTAAACCCTGCCATGTTTCATGGTGTCTAAATAAGTGATATAATCATCAGTTGTTTCATGTGTACAGAATAAAGTGAGCGAAGTGTAATCAGACTGTGCAACATGGAATACAACATCGTCAAACAGTCCAACGTAGCCCACTGTGTTGTCAAACAGTCCAACATGGCCCAATGCATCCTCAAACAGTCCAACATGGCCCACTGCACCATCAAACAGTCCAACATAGCCTACTGCATTGTCAAACAGTGCAACATGGCCCACTGCATCATCAAACAGTGCAACATGGCCCACTGCATCATCAAACAGTCCAACATGGCCCACTGCACCATCAAACAGTGCAACATGGCCCATTGCATCATAAAACAGTCCAACATGGCCAACTGCATCATCAAACAGTGCAATATGGCCCACTGCATCATTAAACAGACCAACATGGCCAACTGCATCATCAAACAGTCCAACATGGCCCACTGCATTATCAAACAGTCCATCATGGCCCACTGCATCCTCAAACAGTCCAACATGGCCCACTGCACCATCGAGCAGTCCAACATAGCCCACTGCACCATCGAACAGTGCAACATGGCCCACTGCAACATCAAACAGTGCAATATGGCTCAATGCATCATCAAACAGACCGACATGGCCCACTGCATCATCAAACAGACCAACATGGCCAACTGCATCAGCAAACAGTGCAATATGACCCACTGCATCATCAAACAGACCAACATGGCCCACTGCACCATCAAACAGTGCAATATGGCCAACTGCATCATCAAACAGTCCAACATGGCCAACTGCATCATCAAACAGTGCAATATGGCCCACTGCATCATTAAACAGACCAACATGGCCCACTGCATCATTAAACAGACCAACATGGCCAACTGCATCATCAAACAATGCAACATGGCCCACTGCATTGTCAAACAGTACAACATCGCCCACTGCATCGTCAAATAATGCAACATGACCCACTGTTTTACCAAATGGTCCAACATGGTGCACTGCATCATGAAATATATCATCAAATGGTGATCCTGGCATTCTGCATCATCAAACATTTCAACACGGTCCACTGCATCAGAAGGTGCAACATGTCTGGCAGCATAAAATTACTTGCAAGGTAAATGTCCCAGTATAAATCATAATGGGGATGTTAAAGAAATCCATGCCACGAGCTCTCGGTGACACCATGATGTCTTCACTGTGGCAATAAGACCATTTACATTTTTCGTAACACTGTTACACAGGGGCTACCCCGAGAACCAGCTAGGCTGACCACCCAGTCACAGAGTAATACTGAAATAATAGGTGTTTTCAAAACTGGAAAAACTTGGCTTATAGCTCATTCTATGCCACCTGCATCTGCTGTTTTTGTAGATCATTATCACATTCAGGTTATTTGTGCAGAATGACAAGAGAAAGATGTCTATTTACAAGGTTCAAACATCTTTGTTTGTAATATGTCAACATTTTCTGCAGAGTATTCTTTAATCACAATATCAATTTATCCTAAAGGTCTCCAAAGTATGGACACGGTGTGACTGAAATGAGCATTCTATAGTTGTGGCTAATGCCTTATTCAGAGATAGCCTTTACCTACTCGAAATACAACTCAACTGTGCTTCTTGCCCGTTGTGACGCCCCCATATTTTGTAGTCATGTTGCAGCTGCTTTAGGTTTAATTAATCTTTGTGGTTAGTCGATTCTCAAGAAGAGACAGAATGTACTGTTTCAACCTGCCAAGTAGCTGAGTCTGTAAATATGTGTTTACAATATGTGTTATAGTTTCAGATGTAAATATTATTTCTTTTGCAAAATGTATTTTTTTAACAATGATCGCAATTTTTGGATGTTTTTTTTTTTTTTTTAGAAGCTTGATGTGTGATCCATAAAAGTTCATGTTGTTTCCAGCGATAGTCGTTACACTATCTATACCATTCATTGTTAGGTTTTTTAATGGTTGATCAGTGGTAATTTCTTTTTTTAAAGCAATTCACCTGAATTTTAGAGTGATTAGGTAAGTGGTCGAATTCCTAAACTCCATGCCAAAATTTTGGGAATCACGAAATCCCATGGGGCAAACAAAAAAAGAGAGATTCATGGGAAATAGTGGGGAACAAAATGGAGGAGCAGTAAAATGACCAATGTATATTTTGCAGTAACCTGAAATGCCCATTTTCACACCCTTTTGGATAGATCCGGACTGCTTTATGGACAAAATTCATTAATCTCAAATAATGTTTTATTTTTTGAAAAAAAATATCAGAAAAAATTATTTGGCTGACTTGTGCACAAGTCTAATATAAATAAATAATATTTATTTTATTTATTTATAAAATATTTTACCAGGAAAGATACATTGAGATTTCTCTCGTTTTCAAGTACGTCCTGGGTCCACAAATCAATATCATATAATATAAACTGAGCCCTACTGCGGTGGCCAGTGCATTGATCTATAGCCAGGTGGTAGGTGTTGTTTTTGTTAAATGGCCACTCCAGGCCAGAGCTCAATATCATTTTAATCATGAAGATAAAAGTTAAACATTTACAAAACAAATTGCAAAAATGTCAAAATGTGGAGATCCAAACAGTTTCTGTAGTTGCATGTCGTTGTACATGCCTTTGTGAGATTCTGGGGACATGTGCTTAGTTCATGGACATGCATCTTGCATTCTTGCGCATGTTCAGCTATACGCCAGTGATGTGGTCAGCCAGAGGCTAAGATACAAGTTGAAATAATTTATTTTTACAAAGTAAATACAGGTTACTTTCCACTCCCCACTGGGTGTTGCCATTTTAGCAATATGTCACTTTAGGTTTTGTAAAAAACCCGCAAGTAATTGTGCGATTTGAAGGACATTTCACAGTTCCCATTCACTTGGGTACTAAATAAAAGAAGGATCTTCTCTCCTCTTGTTATTTATTTAGATAAAAAAGAATTTTCACGTGCTACAGCATTCTTAAGCAGTTTGACAAAAACTGAGCACCATCCTCTCATCTTCTGACATCTTTAAAACATGTATGTGGATATGCTAGTTTTGGCTGCATTGATGCTCTGTGGTTTTACCCCAGCTACTAAATATAATTTTAGGGGAAGTAAGTGGCTATCATTCACAGTCTCTTTTAACATATTCAGAGAAGTTATGATTGACTTCACAACTCACATGCAAGATGATTCACTGTTTGTCGCTGTAATTTCTGTCTTTTTTTTTTTTTACCAGTGGCGTTGAAACTATGCACTTATGCTGGGAAAAATAATAAGTTGTTGGGGTGTTGGTGCTTGGAATGTTATTTGGTATCTGGATTCTGGGGCAATACATGTATCATTTAGATGTTGGTAAGCAGCGTTAATCGCTAAACTCTGAATTTTAGTGAATTAATTTCAAAATAGCACTAATAAGGCTAATATAGAAGATTTGGAAATAAAATCTGCAACTCAGCTATATTAACAGCTTGGACATTTTAGCCTCAGCTTTGCCATTTGGATTTAATTTGCTAAAATTCTGACTTTTGCAAATAACCCTGAGATTCTACAATTGTCATAAAAATTCTTCTTAGATTTCAGCCAGACAGAATGTAAACAAACTGAATATGCAAATAATAGAACTGTTTTGATGTCTCCTATCACAGAGGTTGCAGTAGTCCAACTTTAGATTCAAACATATTTTATTATTCTGGTTACATGTTAATATATAAAAACCCTTAGCACTATCAACTTTCCGAGTCTGCTTGTTCAGTAACGTTCTACTGCAGGTTGTTCGTTTTAAATATTTCATTATATTTTCTCAGTAACACAAAATTAACTGCTACATCGTAAACACCTAACAAACTAAATGTAATATACATCTTACATGCAAAAATCTCGGAATTCTGATCTCATAGGCTTTATTACTGACATTTAATCCTTCAAGATATACATAATGGAATAGCTCAGAGAATCATGTTTGTAAACGTGGCTACATATTGTGTGAATTGTCTGTGTCCTTGTCTTATGATTTGTCTGTACTCATGTTTTGATTCTATATGTGTATTACCTTCATTGGCTGTACATGCCGCATGGTCCTATTCTCCCGGTTTCAATTATTGTTTTTATAATTTATGTGTTTTCGTATTTCTGCATTTACTTGATATTGGTTTTATTTTCTACTTTACCATTGATCAGGGATAATATTGCAACTGAAATTCAACTGGTTTGTTGTCAACCATCATAGCATCATGTCTTGCACCGTATGCTGTAAATTATACTACATATACAGACCCATTCTTACTGGTGATTTCAGTCTACTGTTCACTCAGACACACAAGCTCCTAGAAAAGAGAGGCATTAGGGTAGAAAAGAGGGACAAATGGATTTGGGCCCAAAATAAGGACTGTCCCTTCTAAATAGGGACACTTGGGAGGTATGGATTAGTGATTAGACATCATATTCAAGTTATTTTTCACTAAACAACTTCCTGAGACTGTCTGCTCAATAGAGTCGTCTCCAACAATTTGGCTGTAAATTTATAGCATGGTAAATAAATGTTTATTACATAAAAATATATTGTAAAGGGAGGTATTTCAATGTAAATACCCCAAACTAACAGATATATGATTCACTAAAGTGAATTTTTAAATTTCAGGTCAAAGTAGCCAAACTGGAGAAAATCTCTAAATCAGCTATACTTTCAGTTAGCTACTTTAGCCTTAAATTTGAAATTTACATTTATATTCACTTACAATTCTCACCTTAGTAAATAATCCCATGCTTATTTTATTCTTCTCAGCTTTTTGACATAAATTTATGAATTTCTGTTTTTGAATTTTCCCAGAAATTATTACTCTCCTGAATGAGACTTTTCTCCTAAACAATATCTCTTCTGTTACTGACATATGGTCCTGTTATGTGCTGTAAAATATCTTAAAATATCTCATTATGTGTGGAATAAAATATCTTATCCCAGAGTCCTCTCCACTTTGCATTGCATTGTGAGAAAGCAATGGGGAGAACTATTTCTGTGCTCAATCCTTTTCTCCTGAAGTGACTGTGATCATAAAAGAGACATTTTAAGCAACGCAACCACATTAGCTCAGTGTTGCGGCTAAATTGCCAAGAGTCTGTAGGTGCCATTCCCCATTTTATTTTTCAGTAAATGTAAGAATTCAAAGTGAATTTAAATTTTATGGCAAAAATGGCCAAACAGAAAGCAAAATTAACTAGGAGAATATTTCTAATTAGGCTATATTGTCCTAAATTCTTATATTGACTTTGAATTCCCAGGAATTCTCAATTTACTAAATAACCCTAACACTGTTTGAGAGCGGTTTTACAAAAACATGGATTCTTCTTGACACCCAGAGACTGTCACCTACCTAGCTGACTTGCTAATATAGAATTTAACTGCATTATCAACGGGCAGCAGTGATTGGCTGAGACTTGAAATACTCAGATCACTGATATGACTGCTGTCTATTTTTAAAAGAAAAATTATATTGGGTGTTTAAATTCCAAATTATCAAGCCAGGTAAGAGGGGTTGTCTACATTGTGGCTTTTGGGTGCATCAAAGAGTTCAGTTTCTGTCAAACCACTCCTACAATATTTTACAAAAATCTGAGGTGTTACCCTATTAGCAACATAAATACTCTATGATGCTGCCACTTTAAGGGACTATACTAGGAACCCTCCATCGCTCCAAATATTCTGCCGTGAAATAGGGAGGAGGTATCTAAATGATGAATCCATTCTTGCTGCTGCCAAATTATTTGCCTTGTTGAATGGAGTTTTTTTTGGACATTTTGTGACAGCTGAGATCCATAGACTAAGACATTATCAACACTATCAGTTAATTAGTTTCCTCAGAGCAACATATGTTCTTCAGCACATTAAGTTGACACTAACTGTATAATGTATTGAGGAGGACGTTGGTTGGGGTGAACGGCAAACTCTGCCATATTGATTGCTTCATTACAAAAATCCAACAAACTCTAATTTTAGTAAAATGTACATCTATAAACCATAGAAAATGTTATACTGTTTTTATTATAATTATATTCTATAGGTTACAGTCTCTATTTATTACATCAACCACGTTCCAAAATATTGCTTGTATGCGCGTAATAGGAATTCATTTCTAAATTATTTATAAACCATATAACGCAATCTTCGAAAATAATGAGAAAATTATCACCGTCTGTCTAGATAATGTATTTCATTTAAAATTCACAGAATTGTGGCAATATTGTTCTTTTCTCTGTGATGCAAGAAACGACCTCTAATTTGGCAAAATTATTCTGGTTTCGTGACAAAATAACGCATGTTATATTTGAAAGGGCACTTTTCTAGGGTCATTTCTGCAAACTTGGCACACTTCAATATTTGATAATCCTTCTGGGTTGTTCAGGTGACACTTTTATTACATTACTCACAGTACAATATGTGTATTTTCTATGATTACATTTATGTGCTTTGACAGTCTGTAATTATAACAGATGGCTTATTACAATAGGGCAATTTAGAAATCAAATTCCTCCCAGAATTATCCTTCATTGTGTCCCATCTACAATACAGAGCTTGCAAGTTCTGTCTGAAAATCACACCTACTGTTTTAATTATCAGAATGCTTGTATTTGTCTCATATATCGTTGTATTGTTATCATGCGTGCTAGATTTGAAGGTTTAAGAACTATATTAAAGCATCAAATTTGCATTAGTTAAAAAACTTTTAGGAAAATTATTGGCAAGGTCATACTTGGAGAAAGTCCAAAACTTAATCAGAACTTAGACATCATAAACTGCCAAAAAAATGATTGGTCCTCAATTTGTTCAACATCAAAGATGTTTAAATATAATTTCCTATTTTGTTGACAGAAATCGTCCTTCCGTCTTGTATACATTTGAACTTAAGTTTTGAGAACTAGATAAAAGTTAAAAGAAGATACAAGTTATGTGATTTAAATACAATGCTGTATCAGTTGTTTTGCTGTAACAGAGAGAAATTATATCAATGTATTATAGAGAAGTATCATAGAGTATCATATAAAGACTTTATTAGTCTAGCAGCATATCTTTATAATTCCTAATTATATTTTCTGTTAGAGAGAGGAAAACAGCAAAATCGTCATCATGTAGAAAATATAAACAAAGGAAACTATGGTTAGAAAAAGACATAATAAATACGTATTAAACAAACATCCCAGAAATCACAACTACATATGTTCTTTAAACTACAACTTCTGAAATTAAAGAAGTCATTAGAACTGTAAGATCACCGATAGTGGCCGTACAAGTTCTTGTACTGTGTTCTCTTTCCTTGGACAAATCCTTTCTGAGTGAGACTGTAAAAGTGTGGAGATATTGCTTTACCTTATCTGCCAACTGTCTTAATTCATGTGGGACTGCTTCCGATGATCGTGCTGCTTGAGGACACTGGAGAAATTGGCCCACAAAAATGTGCATGAGCAGCCACATTATTATTATTACTATTACTGGTATGTATATAGCTCGTGCATATTCCGTAGTGCTTTACAATATTATCAAAGGGGGAGATTCAACAATAAATGAGACAATTACAAAAACTTGCAAGAACAATAGGTTAAAGAGGGTCCCGCTCAAACGAGCTTACAGTCTATAGGAGGTGGGGTGAACACCTAAACTAATGACATCTCCAAGAGCTAATTGGAATGAGATGTCAGCCAACTGGAGTCCAATCAATGAGATGAGATTGGAGGTGTTGGTTACAGCTACCCTGCCCTATAAAAAGCACACACCAGTTCTGGGTTTGCTTTTTACAAGAAGCATTGCCTGATATAAATGATGCCTCGCACAAAAGAGCTCTCAGAAGACTTACGATTAAGAATTGTTGACTTGCATAAAGCTGGAAAGGGTTTTAAAAGTATCTCCAAAAGCCTTGCTGTTCATCAGTCCACGGTAAGACAAATTGTCTATAAATGGAGAAAGTTCAGCACTGCTGCTACTCTCCCTAGGAGTGGCCGTCCTGTAAAGATGACTGCAAGAGCACAGCGCAGACTGCTCAATGAGGTGAAGAAGAATCCTAGAGTGTCAGCTAAAGACTTACAAAAGTCACTGGCAAATGCTAACATCCCTGTTAGCGAATCTACAATACGTAAAACACTAAACAAGAATGGATTTCATGGGAGGATACCACAGAGGAAGCCACTGCTGTCCAAACAAAACATTGCTGCACGTTTACAGTTTGCACAAGAGCACCTGGATGTTCCACAGCAGTACTGGCAAAATATTCTGTGGACAGATGAAACCAAAGTTGAGTTGTTTGGAAGAAACACACAACACTATGTGTGGCGAACAAAAAGGCACAGCACACCAACATCAAAACCTCATCCCAACTGTGAAGTATGGTTTGGGGCTGCTTTGCTGCATCAGGGCCTGGACAGATTGCTATCATCGAAGGAAAAATTAATTCCCAAGTTTATCAAGACATTTTGCAGGAGAACTTAAGGCCATCTGTCTACCAGCTGAAGCTCAACAGAAGATGGGTGTTGCAACAGGACAATGACCCAAAGCATAGAAGTAAATCAACAACAGAATGGCTTAAACAGAAGAAAATACGCCTTCTGAAGTGGCCCAGTCAGAGTCCTGACCTCAACCCGATTGAGATGCTGTGGCATGACCTCAAGAAAGCGATTCACACCAGACATCCCAAGAATATTGCTGAACTGAAACAGTTCTGTAAAGAGGAATGGTCAAGAATTACTCCTGACTGTTGTGCACGTCTGATCTGCAACTACAGGAAATGTTTGGTTGAAGTTATTGCTGCCAAAGGAGGTTCAACCAGTTATTAAATCCAAGGGTTCACATACTTTTTCCACCTGCACTGTGAATGTTTACATGGTGTGTTC
Organism: Pelobates cultripes; assembly: GCA_933207985.1. NCBI lineage: Eukaryota > Metazoa > Chordata > Amphibia > Anura > Pelobatidae > Pelobates > Pelobates cultripes. The sequence goes on along the minus strand of OW240918.1, from coordinate 28,964,790 downwards.
AATAAAAACATGGCAACATTTCATTCTTTGTGTGTTATTAGTTTAAGCAGACTGTGATTGTCTATTGTTGTGACTTAGATGATGATCAGATCACATTTTATGACCAATTTGTGCAGAAATCCATATCATTCCAAAGGGTTTACATACTTTTTCTTGCAACTGTATGTACCTTCATCTTGTGTCTGCTTAGGAGGCTGGCTGTGATAAACACATTGTGGTGACATCCATACCCATTGTCCCTAATACATAACAGTACGATTGGCAGCAATGGCAAGAAAATCTAGGGTTTCTTTTTAGTGGCATTTCTTTATAAACCCCTGAACCCCTGCATATCTCCAGATCATTGCTCGACTGTTCCGTTCTTCCTACAGTTTGTAACTTCTGTTCCCCAGTATACCTGACTTTCCTAACTTGGCTTGTCTACTCCCTTGTGAACCACTGTTGCCTGAATTGTGACCTGAGGACTACATTTACTATTCTAGATTTCCTTTCTTCAATTTTACTTGGTCTTTTTTTCCTGTGTCTCTCACCACTTCCCAGAGGGTATCACAGACCTCCACCTCGTTATCCCTGGCGCTCTCTATTCATTCCACGACCCCATATGTACTTTTTATGCCATCATTCCATCTTTCTCTCCCACCTGCTGCTCTTTCATCCACAGTTCATTCTTTCTCCCTCCCACTTCTCTTTTCCTTTCTCTTTATTCCATCTCCCTCTCCCGATATCCAATTTTTCAGAAATCTATTTTTCCCCTTCCCCTTTTTCCATATTAACACTACTTGCCCACTCCCTTTTATTACTCCTCCCCTAAAGCCTAACCAGTTTTCCTGGTATTTGTCCCATTAGTATTTGTATAATACATCATCAGTTCTGTTGGTTTTATCGAAGTCGGAGGAGTGACCAGTCTGTATTACAATGCCTGACACTGCTCCTCCTTTCAGGAAACTGGTAAATTTACTAGAATCATAACCTTTTTGAAATATATATAAGAATGATCATAAATGCATCTTTGTGTATGTGCAAGCATCCCCCAATCTCTCAATCAACCTCTGGATTTACCTCCTGGATAGCCCAGCCCCTAGAAAACTTCAAGCAAAAGTCACATTCTTTGGTTTCAATTTTGAGTTGTGTGTTGGGGTATGGCACCAAATTGTGTATGCAGAGCAAACATACCAGCTCTTATTAAGAATACTATAGAGCTTTAAACTTTGTGATTTAAATTTAAAGCGCTCCAAAATTAATTGATATTCTAAAAGTTATTAAATATTGTGGCTCCACTTGTGTTTCTACACAGGGAAGAAACTCTCACAATCTAGATTTGAAGTCGAATTGTTCAAACATTTCAAAAGTTTTGTCAAATGAACTCAGAATTCCTACTACTATAACAAAGTGAAATAATGCATTTTAACAAAACAAAATGGATAGTTGAGAAGAAATATATAAAAATGTATTATATAAATATAATATATGTATATTTGAGCAAACTGAGAAAACCAGCATGTGCCAAGATGCCTCCTAGCTACCCTTAGCACTGGCAAAGCCTCTTTGGAGGTGCAGTTCTACATCAGCGAGGGATCTAACTTTCGGCCATTACTGTTCTACAGCGTAAAGGTTTTAAAAATCATTCTATTTATTCTATTCAATGCTGCCCAGTCCCAGCCCTCCCCTACAGATGCTATTTCATAGTTGTTGCTTTTTTCAGTGCACGGGGACTTGTAACCCTTGTTTTATGCTCGACAATGAATCAGAGGGGGCTGCTTTTGAGAGCTTACATTGTAGAGGGATTGCTGCTTGAGGCGGTAAAACACGGTAAAAGATAATGCATCGGTAGTAGGGATTTGTAGCTAGTGATTGGGATGCAGTGCTTTGGCCCCTGGAGTTCAGCCTGTATTAGTCCCTGAGAGTTTGCCTCTGATTAGCATGCAGATCACTGCGCTGTGTACATCTCCCTCTCACCGCTCCAATCTGTCACCGCTCAGCCAGAGGAGGCTGCTGCCTCAGACGCTGCTCCTCAAATGAGACCGGATAATTAGTTGCCCCGTACGGATGCCGCTCTCTTCTCACCCCTGATTGCTATCACCTTTTTGCTCCTGGCAGTTTTGACACCTCATAATCAGCCTGCTGCTTTTCTTTCTTGCCCTGATTCTTTCTTTCTTTTTTTTATCTCCCCCACTCTCTTTTATTTAATCCACTCCCTTTTATTTGCTTGTTTTAAAATCTATATCAATTCATTGCGTTTGTTAAATATAATCCTGCATTCTCCCCCCCCCCCCCTTCTAACGTGCCAGATGTAGAAGGTATACCCTGGGCATCACACTTCCTCTAAAGTTCGTTAACCACAATAACGATTTGATCGAACACCTGATACTCAGTAAATTAACCCGTTCTGTTCCAGAACTCACAAAGGTCAACTATCAAGATACACAGACCGACAGACAGACACACACGTGCAATGATAATTATAGACAATGCATACACCTGACTTGATGCTGGTTTAAGAGTAGCTTGTTCTAATTATATACATATGTCAAAAAAACATAATAAACAAAATGCTGCTTTAGGGATTTAATGTGTTTATTATAGACATCTGTCTGTAGACTATATTTTACTCCATGCATTCATTCAATACGCATGTCTACCAAATACACAGCAACACGGTCACCCTTTTAACCCCTTCATAACAGATGACATCATGATGGTGTTAGGAAAGTCCACTGTAAAAATGTAAAGATTGTTTTCAGGACTCTGCCCTTTCAATGTACACAGAGATCTGTTGGGCTTAAAAGGATTCAATAATTGCCCCCTCCACTCCCTAAAAAAACAAATCTGTATAAATATAAATAATGAAGAGCAAAAAATGATACATAGCAAATACAAAAAATAAAATAAAAAAAACACTCAGAGTTATTCATTAAATTCTGAATTGAAGCAAATTACATTCTGAATTGCAAAATTCAGGTTGAAATATTCAAACTAGGACGATGGAATTTTTGTACAGATTAGTTATTTTTGTCTACACTTTGCCACTCGGATTTTAATTTGCTACAATTTACAGTTTAGTGAAAAACTCTGAAAGGTTCTGTTAAATGTATAGCAGCTCGATCAAAATGTTGATGGGAAAAAAAGCAAGAAAATAATTTTCTGCAGACTATTACTAAATTAAGTTTATACCAATGTCAATAAATAGAAACTTGCAAATGTGAATGTATGAAAATAAAATGTATTATAGAACGGTTATTATGGAACAATTATAAGAAGTCAGATATATTGCATAATGTCTCACTTAAAGACTTTGAAAGTACAAACGATGGATGCTTTTCAGAAACAGTATCGAGATCTTACATAATAACAGTTATGAAAATACATTGCAATATTACCAAATATACTAATGATAACAAGATCTATAATCTAGGAAGCCATAACAAAAATGGAAGAGTCTTGGAATCTGTCAGAGCACTGTTTTCCTCTCTAATATAACAAGCAGTGACAGGATAATTATCTACAAGCAGCTGTCCGTGATTCCAGAGAGGAAAAGGGGAGCTACAGGCTGTGCATGGCATTACATTCAGACACTGACAAAATAATAAGCAGCTAAAGGTGTGGGATTGGTGTCACTTTCAGTATTTCCTCTTTCTCCTTTGAAGATCCAGAGCTAAAAAAAACAGTAGAGGAGAGCATCCAAGGATGGAAAAACCTTACCAGGTGTGCGATGGGTTGCAGAACCAACTTCATTAACACTTTTTTGATACTTGAAGGCTTGCAGAGCATCGTCGTGCGGTGCAGTACTGTCTCACTTTCAGATGTTTTTTTTTTTTTTTTTTTTAAATTTAAATTTTTTTTTTTTTAATAAATACATTAACTAAAGGAAAGGAGAATAATAGAATCTGCAGGCCCCCAATGTGAGGACAGTAAAGGAATGTATTTTTTTTCGTTCTAATCAAAAGTACCCATTGCCACAGAGCTTCCTAGGTAGGTATAATGACATATTCCAGATTCACCAAATTTAGCTCGGCACTTATAGCATCTCTATACTGTTTGACAACATGTAAAATGCAATACTCGGCAGTTTGTAGGGTTTTTGTCCTTTAGGAGGAAAATCATTAAGTGTGGAAGGTTTGAAAAGTTAGCTTTTTAAGATTTATTATCAACAGTTATTGCTAACCTTTAGAGCTTGAACTGTCCCGACCTGAACTAGCTGTCATAGCTCTATTCTGAGGAAAATATTCACAACTTAAAACTAGCCATTGTTCTTCTGTAGTAAATGCACATGTATTTTTTTTCGATACGTACCCTGCGTTAAAAGGGAAGTAAGATAAGATAATATATATATTCATAAAAGTGCAGAGTGGAAATTTGCCGGACTGAATATAATACTGGGAATCTTTATTATTTTATTAAAAACCCTTTTAAATTTAGTATGGACTGGAGTACAATGAGGTATGAAAAGATTCACATGATAAAACACAGTGCTGTAATAAGCATCCCTGATCTGCAGTTTTCTGTCTTCGAGAAAAAAAATCAAGTGCATAAAATATATTACAAACTGCAAAAGACGAACATACGGCGTACTACTACTACTACTACTACTACTACTACATATATATATATAGGTGGCGTAGTCTACATGTTTATTAGCTTTTAACTGACCGTATCTCCATTATGCTAACTTCAGGGATGAGGATAATATAAACATGTATTTTAGGCAGGAGCCAGAGATATTATTAAAAAAATAATTTTTCTTTACGCATACGTTCTCAATTGTATGTTTTCTTGTAATGCTCAGGGCCAGACTGGCCCTCCGTGATACCGGGGAGTTTCCCGGTAGGCCGCAGTACCTGGGACTGGCAGGAAGCCCTGATGTGTAATTTAAATAATTTTCCCTTCGGACTGTAACAGCCTGTATTAGTCCGAGGGAATGAACGGAGGGAGGGAGCGGCTGGTGCGGCCCTTTTAGGGTGCCATGGGGCCGGAGGAAATTCTAAGTCTCCCTCCTGAATCTTCAGCTATTGGTGCCTCTATTCTCCGCCTCCTGGATTCAAGTCCCGCCTCCTGGATTTAAGCCCCACCTCCCACGATCAAGCGCCCCTACACACGCTGCTGACCTGGAAGGAAGAGGTCAGAAAATGGAGACATCACCTCCCAGTGCTCCTTGTCTCCCACAGCCTTCTGTGACAGGTAGGTTTCAGCCCATGACACAGAGAGTGTGTGTGTGTGTGTATGCTAGTGAGTGAGCTTGCATGTATGTGTGTGTGTGTGCGCGTCAGTGAGCTTTTCTGTAGTGAGCATGTGTGTGTGTGTCAGTGAGCTTGTCTGTAGTGAGCATGTGTATCAATGAGTCTGTGAGATTGTCTGTGTCTGCAATTATGCTTACTGTATAATTAAACATTTTACCCTGAATGACCCAATAATTTGAATTATAACAAGAAACATACCAATAATATATATAAAAGAATCCACAATATCCTTGCACACTGGCTCCAAAATAGTTAAACCGGGTGCTTGCAATCTGGGGGGGATTACACATACCAATAGAGGAGATGACCAGCACTCTCGGATTCCAATAGGTAATTAAAAGTTGTAAACTTTATGTACCCATCTTTAAAAATAGCTGCTCAACGTTTCAGTCCACGTTTGGGACTTTCATCAGGAACAACAGCCATAGATACAAAACAAACATATATGGGAGAAACAATCATTGTAAATTGACTTACCCCAGGTGTTTACATCACTTGGTTAAGCACTATGCACTTTAGCTGTAATAGTTTTATGGGTTAGATTTACTTGGTGGGAATTTCCGCCCCTTTACGTGGAGGATGTAAATAAATATGGGCACTTAGAGCACTTTATTGATATAGATCCCGATTGTAGGATCACGCTGCATTAATTGGTTTTGTCTTTTAGCCTTTATGATTAGGAATAGAGGGATTAAGGTAATCTCATGGACACTGTCACATATCACTTGCAAGATCGATGATTATTAGAGAATGGCTAGTGTGTAGCCAGGTTGCCATGGAGACGCGGCTTATTTCGGGTCTCCACGACAACGGACATCACATGGTCACGCAGAATGGGGGCGGAGCACACACACGCATGCTCAGAGGACACTTGGGGCCACGGGCGGCAGCACTCAGGGGATCGGGTACACCTGGGGTAAGTCAATTTACAATGATTGTTTTTAAAGATGGATACATAAAGTTTACAAATTTTAATTACCTATTGGAATCCGAGAGTGCTGGTCATCTACTCTATTGGTATGTATTTTATATATATATATATATATATATATATATATATATATATATATATACACATACACACACACACACACACACACACACACACACCCACTTTTCAATCCATACCAGCACTCTGGGTCTTCCAATACAAAAAACAAAACCAAAACAAACAACCCTATAGGCCATTCATCAGGACAATAAAAAGACAATAAATACTATATATATGCTGCTTTGTATCCCCAGTCCGGCCCTGGTAGTGCCCCAGTAGGTTTCGTTTTCTGATGCGGTGACATGCCTTTTTTTGTTGCACTTTAACAACAACAACAAAAAAACTGATTTAAAACCACCTTCAAAAGACAGTAAAGGAAAACAAGAGAAGGAAGAGATTGAGAGAAACTAGTCTCAAAAAGGATATGTATTCCAAAAAATATCAGTGGTAATTAGCTGGAGATGTACTGCAGCCACAGGTCCCATGCCTTATGGAAGGATGGGAGGGAGTTGTAAACAAAAGCTGTGAGTACCCTCATATAATTGTCATTGATCCCATAATTATTCTGCTATTTTATATGGTGCCAACTCTTTTTCTATGTCTGCACAATTTTACAGAGAAACCTTGGTTTCACAAACGACCACAATTAATTGTTTTATTTTTTTTTTTAAAGTTGACTCATGTAGAATCAGGAGTTGATTATCAGATGTGACTGCAATGCAAAGCAGCAGTACTCAATTTATTATCATAAAATATGAAGGTCTGAGAAACAGAACTTGTAACCCTAAGATTTGAACAGGGTAAACATTTTGTGCACTAGCCAATTGATCTATTTCATTGGAACATTAAAGGGGATACTCTAATCACCAGAACCACTGCCAAATACCACAATCTTTATATGACTGACGTGGAGCATCTCTATGCTCTTCATTGAAATGTCTAGAGCTCCTTAATGAGTCAATACATCTCTAGGAGGAGATGCTGATTGCTATGCACGCACACTTGCCCCCAATGCTTCCCTAGGTGAAAGCATTTCATTGGCTTAGATGGTCACTATTGAGGATATCAGCCAGCCCCACTGAGCAAAATAACCAGGAAACAACAGGGCTGCTTGTCTGATTGACAGCTAAGGGGTTTGTAACCAGGTAAAAAAAATTAAAATGCCAATTTCTATTGTAATCTGCACTTTTTTTGTAAAATGGAAAAAAGGAAGAAACACTCTTCACTTATGAAGCACTTCAACAAGCTGAAATGCTATAGGAGTCTGGATTGTCTTTATTTTTTCGTTTTATCCATCTATTAAAACGTTGCTAAATAGAGTTATTGTGGACTAAAGTTCTGACCACACTTGGCCAACTATTGGATCAGTTGCTATTGTGCATTAGGTGTTTGGAGTGTTTTTAATAACGTTTAGGCCTCAAACTTCACCACCATGTTCTAGTCTGGTGATTCTTATTAAAAACAAACAAAAAAACAACAACTTTCTTTTAATGGGGACCTAAATGATATGCATGGCATTAGCCTGGCAACCCTTTATTTAATGATATAAAAGCCAAGACTGAAAAAAATCCTGTAAAATGTTTATTATACTCTTTTTAGTGTCTGCAATATGGGAGGCAGTGCCACAACAGTAAATGGCATAATGCGGGCAATCAGTGCCCGTTTCCATGGATCAATAAATGCAAGCATAACATTATTCTATAGAATTTGTTAATGTGACATATAGAGAATTCACTCCTCAATATCCATTTCCATTAAGAAGCATGGATAACGAGATAGGAATTTTATAAATAACTTTTGAGGTTTGCACCATAGGGCACACAGGGTGTTGAATGGGTTGTATTCGTGCCAGTGTGGTTTGGCACAGCCTACAAGTATACTTCTCTTGGGAGTACGGGCACATTCCTGGTACTGTACATTAAGAGATGGGGGTAATGCTTTGTGCTAAGGGAATGTATATCCACATGGCAAATGGATATTTTATGGGCCAGAGTGATGGGGACCCATGGCACCCTATCCATAGATATTAATGAAAAATATAGAAACAATGTTTTTTTTTGTTTTTTTTAAATGTTGCTCTTAATTCACAGGAATTTCCACAAGGATTAATGTAAAATAAGTGACGTGGAAAGAATTAAAATTATACAAGTGCAGAATAACAATAGCTAATTGTAGCATAGTAGATTGATAAAACCATTCATAATGTTTACTATCTTGCATCTTCAATGCAAGCCAATCTTAAAATAGAGTTTAAAAGGGCAGATGGTACATGCAAGTATATTTTTTTACCCCATAAAAAACACACAGTAATAGCTGAACTATGAAAGTGATTTTGTAAGAATGTGGTAATGCAATTCTCTAATTGGTAATAAATCAAACTATTCTGTACAGTTGCAACTTTTTTCTAATTGAAATCTATTTCACAACCCAATACCCTAATCAAGAGTCATAAAACTAAAAGCAGTGATTTTAAAACACATGCTTACTTTTGTTTTCTTTTTGTATTTTTTTTTTTTTTTAAAGTATCAGCGTTGATACGTGCACAGTTTAATTTGAAGGTTTAATCTTGGATGTAAATTCAAACTTGGCTTTGTTTATATTCATTTCCAGTTTGTCCCTTGTTACACATTTGGTGTAATTAGTGCCATCCTACATATGAAAGATGAGGAAAAGGTCTGCTATGAAGCATCACTGTTCTCACTACAATATCTCAAACAAAAGGTGTCTGTAATAAAGGAGGGTGATATAAACTGCATCATAAGCCATATTGTAGACTTTGTGTCTAGCAAGCATCGACATTGTATGGCACGCTGTTAAGGAGACCTGATATGCTATCCCTCGGGGCGATTTACTCAATGACACCATTATAGGGATATCTAGAATAGAACAACTGCTTCAGCTTCTATACCCCAATGTGTGAACCTCATTCAGGGTTGTGAACTAAAAGGACACCGATTGCCTTCTGTATAACAGTAGAGAACTGACTAGGCTAAGGTGTAAGCCGTCTTAGCTATACAATGCATGAAGTCATTTAATGAAGTCATTCTCCTGATAATTAGTTTTACGTTCCCCTTGCATTTCAATCTTTAAACATATTCTATATACACAGAGGCTTTAAAAAAAAAATGGCAGCTAAATAAAATGCCCAATTTTTTTATTTTTCCATCTGTACGTATATTTATATATAATATTTTAAAATATCACGTTTTATTTTTGACATTACATTTTCTGAAGAAAACACAGATTTAATGCTTACATCAAAGATTTCAACATTTTAAAATGCGCCTAAGTAGCAGTTACCAAATGTTTATAATTAATGGATCACATTATATATTAAGCAAAACTGCATTTTGAAGAATAAACAAAAATAAGAAACATGCAACAAAATATTTTGGTACATATTTTCAACAGATATAGATATACAAAGTAAAAAAAAAAAAAAGAAAGGAAAAAGAAAAAAAAATTAGTGTAACTAACTTTTGGATTTTCTTTTTAAGGTTTTTATAAAATCCTTCAATTAATGCATCTTCTTTTATCTGAACTAGATATATACATATAAATATAGCCATGTTTCCTTTTCATACACAAATATTAAGTTAATATATTTTGTAATCCAGAATTTCTGTTGAACTTCGTATGAAAAGGGAATATAAAAAAATATAGTTTGTGGTAGAACACCTTAAAATGAGTCATATAATAAATGAACTATAATAAAGATGAATTCAAAATATACAAATATTTGTGATAAGGCACACTACATTTCTATTATTAGTTTTCACTCATAATTAACACATTTTTAAAAATTAATTTTCACATATTCGTAATAACCCAGAAAATACACCTTTAAGCATTTAAATTATGGAAATACTGTGGGTTTTGGTGCTAAAATAAGAATGTTTAACCGCAATGCTAAAGGGGTTTTGCATATACATATCTGTTTGTGATGGTCTTAATTCTTTTATAAAATTAGAAAAAAAATATTTAAAGGTGAGGGGGAAAAAAAAAAGTCCCTATTTAAAGTAATACTTGAAATATTAAAAATCCTCCCTGTATTTACAAAAGGAAATAAAGGAAATAGTCTATATTGTTACCACAATTCAAGCCTATCCTTTGCAGGACTGAAACTGTAGTCTTTTAAACCAATAAAAGAATTAAAAACAAAATGTATGTATTAAAGATAAACACATAAAATATATATTAAATGATAGTCCAATAAATGACGATTTAAATTCTTTTGGAATACCTGCATATTCTCCACATATGAACTAACATACTGTTATGCAAACTATTATCCATGATCATGTAACTTCATATGTATACATACTCGCCATTTGCATAGTATGTCCACATATACAGTAAATGTACGCAAATATTAGTTGCAGCTCCTATGCTAGCTATTTATTTGCTTATAGGTGTCTCTCTGTGCTACAATTTTGTTTAACATGCTTGAAAATAAAATGTTTAAGTCTCATAATAAAATACAAGAAAAAAGACAAACATATACAATTTACAAAACAGGAGTACCATTGTAAAACAGTACCTTATTTTACATTATGGATAACGTGAAATCAACAGATTAAAAAAGTAAAATAAAAAATAAAACACACACACACACACACACACACACAAGCTATCTAACTACAGTTTGTTCCTTCCAGGAGATCTGGTCTATGATTGTCCATAAAAGTGTGAATTAAGATGCCTAAGGAAATCTCTTTCAGATCTAGAAGATGGTGGGAAGACGGCTTGGCAGAATTCACATATTTCTGAACTGTTCCTATCCTCCTTTTCACTATCAGTAGATAAAATATTTTCTCCACGAGGAAATGGCATCCAGATGTCCTTCAGGAGAAGAGAGATAATTTAAAAAATTTTTTATTACAATTTACTTGGTAAAGAAACTTGCCCTGCAATAAATAATGAAACCAAGAGGGTCTGTCTTGCACAGCAAAATAAAAGGTTTCCTCTTCCAAACTGTACATGAAGTTATCTAAACTCCAATGCATTTTATTTTTATTTTACATTTTAGTTTAAACCATGGCCCAAGTACTTTTTAAATACAGCTGAATGAAATAAATAAATACATTTAAAAAAAAAACCCCAAAAAAACCAAAAAAGGATCTTTCTGGTATTTTCCCTAAATAGAATATTAAAAGCCAAATGTACAATATTTAGACCACAAAAACAGGAATGGAAAAATTCATAAATAACAAAGTTTGCAACTTAACTTTTATAAATCTATTCGTTTTTAAACAGAGACGGCAAGCCAACTGTGACTCTTCCAAATTATTCCATTCTTAAACATACCATTCTATTTCATGTTACATAGTCATTATTGAATGTAGCATTGCAGAAAAGAGAGCAATAGGGCTTGTTTGTGACTTGCAACATTAATAATTATGCCCTTATTTACATGGCTGCCACACAAACAAAATCATTTTCTCCAATCATACAGATTTTATTTCTATTCCCTGTAACCCACAGGTTCCTGCTAATATAGAGATAGAAGGAGAATAATAAAGAAAAGAGCCACAGAGAGCAAGATTAATACTTGACTGCTGACCCACCATAACCCTTAATCCCCGTTGCCCAATAATCACACAAGACATTAGTAAGTTGGGTAAGGGCAACGGCCACAGCTTTATTTTTTTTTTGTAAATCTGTTTCGGCCACAGCTTTATTTAACAACATAACCATGCAAGCAGACTTCCTCAGTCAGCTGTTGGGGTGTTTCTCAAAGAGACAGCTCTAATCTGGTATCCAAGAGTCAAGGCAACCTGACTACTGTCGTTAGCTCATGGCAGGCAGCAACTCCCCAAATGGCCTTGGCGTTTCCATCTCTTGTATCTCCATTGTCCAGGAGCTGTGACAAAACAATTATACAACGATAGACACACCACCAAAAACCCACACCACATCTATCGGCTCACGGGAGAGAAGGCGGGAAAGTTACTTTCTCTCAACTTGTCATCAGAGTCTGGTAAGTCCCTTCCTACCTTGTCCCTTTTTATCTAGTACCCCAAGATTCAAACATAGTATCTTTCAATGGCCAAACCCCCATCCCTAGGCAGCAGTCATGATCTGCCTTCCTTACATTCCAGGGAGAAACCGCATTACGTAAATTACAGTTCTTAATGAGAAGGAAAAAAAAAAAAACTACTACAACAAAACAGTTAATTGAACGGCTGGCCAACTTCCTGGAGTTTGTGAGCAGAGAAGCATCAGGCCTGACTACTGAAATCACGTGATGCTTACAGGCAAATCAGCTTGAAGTCAGATGTCTGAGAAAGCAGGAGAGACTGGAGGATATGGAAAAGGAAGAAGAGAAGAGAAAGGTATGCTAGAGTATTTTCCTGTTTTCAATAACAGTGACTGCAGCATTAAATGAAGGCCTTCAGTGCTATGGTTCAAATAGGCAATGAAAATGGTGAGAACGCTCCAACAACTAGTTTAAGTAAATGCCAGTGACAAAGGACCCAAACTCAGGCCTCCCAATCATCCCGATTCTGGTGAGACAGTCCCAATTTCTGGGTCACGTCTAGCTGTGCCTGTCTGCTTTTATGGACACCAGGGAACTGTCCCCAACAAGCATAGCATGAGCTCATCATAAGACGAGTTTTAGCTCAGGGCACTGACACTGCAGGGACCACTGAAACACTGTCCTCAGAAGATAGCCAGCCTGGGGCAGAGTGTATCAGTAAAATGGCACAGTTGCCATTTCTTGATCTCCTTGACATTGATTTCTTTCTGCCCTTTTTGGGGGCAAATTACCTTATCCACTCCTGCTATTGCTGGTGCTTGCTGCAGGTAGTTAAGAGGAACCCGCAGATGCCTTTTGTTTTTCAATTAGGGGCCAAAACCTCACTGCCTACCATGCTTACAAGGAGTGGTGCATCCAACAAAAGCCTGGAGAGGTCTAGGTTTATACTCAACCGATCTCTTATCAGGCTGTGAGGTAACTGGAGAAAAGAGGAGTCGGAGGTCCCAGAACTAGAATCAACCATGGCAAAGGACAACAGAGATAACTAGGGGGAAAAAGTTAGGAAACTCAGAGGCCTAATGCTGCCAGTAAAATAACCGTGCTGTTGAGGGAGACTTCATAACAGACACTACTATAAGCTCTGTCACCGTGTACCAAGACACTGCAGCTCCAGCTACCAAAAAGACAAAACACACAAAAAAAAAAAATACATTCACAACTTATTTGTGGACATTTAATAACGGTTTGCAGCTGATACAGCATTGGAGAAGGCAGAGATAGGATAGGTCACTACTCATTTATATGAGTTAACATAACATAGCTCAATCAGAACCTAAATTATTTAGGGGAAATGGTTCAACAACTGCAGAACCAACATTCTGCCTTTGCTTTACAGGTTGAAAACCTGGATGAAAGAGGCTGGTGAAAGAACATCAAGATAAGGGATGCCGGACTCATGTTATTAGGAAATTAGTGGCCAGCAGAACAAGCCAAACAATTCTACATTGATGGTGTCTAATGCATTGCAAAGTCTCCTCAAGCACCTGCTGCTACACACAGAGACATTATTCTATGCCGGCAGATACTTCAGGATAAATTACAGTTAATAACTGCACTCTGCACAACAGAAAGCCTTTCACAACCTTACATTCATTAACAACTTACATCATACAACATAACTTTGGTGGAAGTCAATGCAACCCATTACTAAGATTGAATGCAGGTATTGCCAATCGCTGGACTGCTCCCAGATCTCTCAGTCTCTAAAGAGGGGGAATTGCCTAGGGCTACCAACCTGACAAAGGCTTCATCTTGGCCTTTGGCCTGAGAGATGGAACACTGGAACTTTCCTCCAAGATACCTGGGATGTGGAACATGTGATTCCAATTACAGTCAGATGGGGGTAAGGACTCAAAAGTAATTATATATACCTTGTATATAACCGGTTTGCCACAGACTCAACATTGAGTAAACTTTGACCCTGTACCTCACAGTCAGCAGACACATTCCAGCCAATAAGCAGCAGACCTCCCCTCCCAGACCCTCCCACCTCCTGGACCAAAATTAACACTGCTTCTAAAGTACCTAAACTTAATGCTTTGGGAGGCGTCTGTGTGAATATCACTAATGTTACTCCTTGCACTTAATAGTTTCCAAAATTGCATTGCATTACCCTTTCCGCATCCTTCCCCCCCACCCTTGTTAAAAATTAAATTAGTAGGTATGTTTTCAAGACAATTATATGCGTTTGGTAACTCGTGAAATAATACGTATGCACTGTCTCACCTGCAAAAATAAAAAATACAAAAAAGTAAAAAATATAGGCAGCCTGACCTGCCACTTAAAAGGGAAGGACCGGTCCCCTCCACCCCCTCCCACCAGTGTCTCGATTCTCTGCATGATGGTGTTGCAAACTTGTGCATTATAAAGTTCTACCTACGTTATGGCGAATGTAAAAATAGTTAGTTATTCAGGGCAAGTTTTAGAGAGTTATTCTACATTTTTTTCAATCTAATCTAAGTGTTCTTTATCTAATCTAAGTATTTTATATACTTTAATGGCTACTTTGCCCTTACATTTGTAATTCTCACTTTAGTAAATAAGCCTGTAAGTATACCAGCAATCTATGCTAAATCTGATTTTCTAAGTCGAATGATTTTTTTTAAAAGGCTAGAAGCCATTACATTAAAATACTTTAGAGTCTTTAATTCATTTCATAGTTTTCATGCAGCTATATTAATAATCTAGTACAAACTAAATTTGACTCAACTATAAATATACCTATAGCCACTGAATATACATTGTACAGAATTTTAAAATGATGAAATTTCCTTTTAACACTTGATTTTCTTTTTCTAATTTAAACTGAGTTGCCGAGCATATCTGTGACTGTGTCTGAATGTAAAAGAGCTCATTATCTTAGTGTAGTAGATAGCACAGTGCAAACAAAGTCACAGGGTTGGAAGAAAAGGTTTGATGGTTTGTAATCAAAATGTACCCAAATATTGTATCTTAACATTTTTTTTTTGTTGCTTTCGTAACTTTTTACTTAAACTCAGAAGAAATTGTCAAACACTGTCTGATCAAGGAATACAACTGAAGGATCTTGTCATATACTAATTGTGGTTGGGGTGAGTTTTTATAATTTTGTTTACATACACTTTATTTAAAAAAACATCTATTTCCTTTCAAAATTTAATGAAAAGATTATTGTATTAAAAATTTTGAGGTGACAAATGCTGCCCAATTCATGGTCATTGAAACACAAATTGCATAACTAGCAAAAAACATATTTACTGCCTTTTTCATTTAATTTATATTTTTACAGAAAATCACCAACTGTCTAAGATTTGGGGTTTATTTATTGATTTATGAAAATTCCTATAGAAAGTGGTCAGATGTTTCACCCATCCATAAGTCTACTTACAGAAATTATCTTAAGGACTGCACTCCACTACGCAATTCAGAGTGTTAAAAGCACCTTCCAAAATTAAAGGGACTGGATACTTTATCTTATTCAAGTGAGAATATTTACATAATAAATCCAATTCAGGTTTCTAGCAATTTCACCGCAATTTCCCCAAAAGACACACACGCACTTAGCAGTCTGCATTCTTTTTCATCATGTCTGATAAATCTACTATAGCTCCTAAAAAGTGTTACAGCCTTTTAGAGCTGCTAACTCTCCGTACAATCATTCACAACTAAATAAATAAACTGAACTGCTTGCACATTTATTTTTTTTTTTTAAATTTGTTTTATAAATAGCAACAGCGTTATTTTTACTTGATGAGTTGGGTCTCAAGCATATGCACCATATGGGATCTCTTGAGCAAATCTTGAGTTGTCCATGATGGTATGTCAACCTCTAATAAAGAGAGAACTTGAGTACAGCTGTCCGTATTGGATGTTTTAAGAAATGTTTTAAGAAATGTACTAAAGCATATTGAGTTTGGGGGAGGGTAAAACTTGGCAATATGTAGATGTGATAAGTATGTGTTGAAACACTCCAGGGACCACCATTATCTGCCATAATGACAATGTGTGTCAGTTCCAATTGTTTTTCTTTTAGTTGTGAGAGAGTTATTTAGAGCACTCTTTGCTGTCCATCAACCTCCTCTCTATATATTATATAGATCTTAAGCATTCCTTTCCGGCATGTCTTTGAATTATGGAACATATTTTTCGGAATTAAGTAAACACAATTTGTTCACTTCCACATTACTTATAACATTATATAAATAGCTATTGATAGATCATGTAGTTTTCTTAAATTTTCTGCCCCTCCCACAGTTCTTGCTATAGTCACAATATTTGTTTCAAACAATCCCGATTGCCCTGCCACAGAGATTTTAAACATTTTTGAAAACGCAAAAGTGAAATTGCATAATCGACATCAGCATGACATTTTATACCTACCAAGAGTTTGAGGTAGTCTGGCTTTGCTAGATATGTATACGTATCATCTCGCCACTGCTATGCAAAGGGTGGTGTAGTGGCACGTTTTTCCAACCATAAAGCAATGGACGAAGCTTAAGTGCCCCACTCCCTTCAATGGTGTGGAATACCTCTATGGAGTAGCCATGAAACATCCCGCACAGAGCCCCGATATCAGAAATACTCTGAATATGGTTCTCTGCACGGAGATCTGCACGGAGATCCACAAAGATATCCCAAATGCCGAGCCCCAGCTGTCTTCAACACACAAATATCTGGAAGGAGCAAGGGATCTTTGGTTTCTAGGTCAAGAATTGTTATCCCCATCAGACAGGGGTTAGAGGACATACAGAGCCTAAACTGATACCCGGGGGGGGGGGAAGACGATCTCAAGTATTAGACACCGTTAACATTACAGTACAATCCTGTGTATATAGCTTGGTCACGGTTTTGATTTGATTGTTACATTTATATATATATATTGTTTAAAAAATTAGCAAAACCGAACAATATCGCTGACCTTTTCTTGTTTTTGATGGGAGGTTTATCCACCATCTCTACAGACATAGAACAAGGTAAAGAGAGAAATACAGGACCCAAAAAGATTGGAATATATAAAATACACAATGGCAAAAGAGGAGGATAGAAAAGGAGAGAGATATGAGAGGATGATAGATGTGGGAAATTCTATTAGTCACCGCTCAAGTATTCAGGTCTCACATCTTTCATTTTGCAATATAGCTGCTGACTAGCATTGTCATCTTCGTTAGGATTCTATTTATTATCAGTTAGCTGTGCTTATAGGATGTTGTTTGGGATAGATAGGGAAAAGAATAGTAAATAAAGAGAGAGAGCGATAAAGAGAATGTGCCATATGAGGTGTTTATTGCTCGTTGTACTAAGGGTCTCAAATGTCCCAAGCTAAACATACTTTCTCAAAGGCAGGAACAGTGTCTAACTTGGGCTATGAGTCTGTCCATTAAATGGTTTTCTTATCTGCTCCATTTCTTTTGCGGGGATCTTGGTTTTAAGCCAAGGCTAAGCCATGGCTCCTCTGGCAGCTACTGTAAATCTTGTGAACAGTTTTCGATCATGAGTGTTCCGTCCCTCCATGGATTTGAATAGGAGAAAAATGATAATAGGATATATATATATTGAAAATAGATGTCCGTGATCTAATCTCCTCTCAGAAATTCTCTACCTTGGCTTGTGCCCTTTTGACTAAGCAGCCTTTGTAATGGTCTGTGAAGGCCTGGGCACAACTATTACAGCTAACTAGTGGAGCGAGGTTCTGATCCTGCATCACAAGAGTTCTATCAGCACAAGATATCAGGAAGTTAATTATAAACGTCTCTCTTGGTGGTACACATTCCCGAATGTTTACATAAGATTTTCCTGTTAGTCTCTCCAATGTGCTGGAGATGTGGTGGAGAGAAAGGGTCAATTAAACACATTTTGTTTGATTGCACAATCATATAACCTCATTGGCAGATGGTTAGGGATATTCTCAGAGATATTTGGGAATCCACACCTGTTCGCATTTGAAAATGACCTCTTACATGTCATTCTTCTACCAATGTCTAAGTATAAACTATCAATATTGTGGAACCTTCTGAATGCAGCAAAATCACTTGTACAAGACTTCTGGGAGAGACTGAAAGCACCCAATAAACAGCACAGGTTGGACAGGATGGAGGAGATTAAGACAGCCAAATACTTGACAGTGTATTTGAAAAGTTCTAGAGCAAAACACGCAAAACTGTTATCCATGTGATGCTTATATGTCTCGTCAAAATGTGTCTGTAGGTGATGATGGGGAGACAGGGAATTAAAAGGTTCACTGAGGTATAACGGTTCTCCCCAGGTGGTGGTGTTGTGGGGGGGAGAAGAGGGGGTCATGCTGGGTGCTCACGGGGCTTGTGCCAACACTTCCCTATGCTTTACTTTATTATCCTATACTCATTCATTCAATCAGTATACTACGCAGAATCATTCTAAAGGCCTTGGACTATAGTTGGGGTAATTATGAAATAACTAGTCAAGGGACATAATGATGGTTAATTTGATGTATGGCGTGATATGACGTTACAAAAGCACTTCGCTTTGCTACTTCCTGTATGTACTCATCAACTGTTGTACCTTTCTGTAAGTTTTTTCTTTACGGGCACTAAAGTAAAAAAAAAAAAATAAGAAGTATAAGTAGTGTTCTGCAGCCACATAGCAAAGGAATATCTGCCAATTGTCGTCTCTGATAAAATGGAGCATAAGGAGCCACCCTGTGTCACTCAGGGTATGTTCACGATGCTGCACTGTCCCTGCCCTTTATGAGAGTTTTATGTTGTGTGCAGGGCTTAGCTCATGGTCTGACAGTGACCCACTGAAACAGCAAGGCTTGCTTTCCATGGCAAAAATGATCAGTGCCTCACTGACGCCAGGTAAGAACTCGAGCCGTTCCACAAGTTTTATATTTTTTGTTTTGAAACTATACTAAAGGAGAACACAGATACATGGTTACATAGAAACACAGAATGTGACGGCAGATAAGAACCATTCGGCCCTTCCAGTCTACCCAATTTTCAAAATACTCTCATAGGTCTCTGGCTTTATCTTATATCTAGGATAGCCTTATGCATATCCCACGCATGTTAAACTCCTTTACTGTGTTAACCTCTACCGCTTCAGCTGGAAGGCTATTCCATGCATCCACTACCCTCTCAGTAAAGTAATACTTCCTGATATTATTTTTAAACCTTTGCCCCTCTAATTTACGACTATGTCTTCTTCTTGTGGTAGTTTTTCTTCCTTTTTCTCCTCCTTTACTGTGTTGATTCCCTTTATGTATTTAATAAGGACCAAACTTAAAGGACCACTATAGTGCCAGGAAAACATACTCGTTTTCCTGGCACTATAGTGCCCTGAGGGTGCCCCCACCCTCAGGGTCCCCCTCCTGTCTGGCTCTGTAAGGGGGAAAGGGGTAAAAACTTACCTTTTTCCAGCGCTGGGCGGAGAGCTCTCCTCCTCCGATCCTCCTATTCTCCTCCCCGTCGGCTGAATGCGTGCGCATTCAGCCGGTCACATAGGAAAGCATTCATAATGCTTTCCTATGGACGCTGGCGTGCAATCACTGTGAAAAATCACAGTGAGAAGCACGCAAGCGCCTCTAGCGGCGGTCAATGAGACAGCCGCTAGAGGAAATAGGGGAAGGCTTAACCCATTCATAAACATAGTTTCTCTGAAACTGCTATGTTTATGAAAAAATGGGTTAACCCTAGCTGGACCTGGCACCCAGACCACTTCATTAAGCTGAAGTGGTCTGGGTGCCTAGAGTGGTCCTTTAAGGACCAAACTTCTGGAATAAAAGGGAATCATGACATGTCACACATGTCATATGCCCTTAAGGGGTTAAATGATTCTATCATATCCCCCCTGTCTCGTCTTTCCTCCAAGCTATACGTGTTAAGATCCTTTAACCTTTCCTGGTAAGTTTTATCCCGCAATCCTTGAACCAGTTTAGTAGCCCTTCTCTAAACCCTCTCTAAGGTATCAATATCCTTCTGGAGATACGGTCTCCAGTACTGCGTACAATACTCCAAGTAAGGTCTCACCAGTGTTCTGTACAATGGCATGAGCACGTCCCTCTTTCTACTGCTAATAGCTCTCCCTATACAACCAAGCATCCTGCTAGCATTTCCTGCTGCTCTATTACATTGTCTGCCTACCTTTAAGTCATCAGAAATAATCACCCCTAAATCCCTTTCCTCAGATGTTGAGGTTAGAACTCTATCAAATATTCTGTACTCTGCCCTTGGGTTTTTACGTCCAAGATGCATTATCTTGCACTTATCCACATTAAATGTCAGTTACCTGATCCAGTTTTGACCACATCCATTTTAACAGCTAAAGTAGAATATCCATGCAGAAACTTGAGCGCTAAAGTCTAACAAATTAACTAATGTTATGAACATTGCAAGCAACAGAGCCTGACTGTGCGAGAGATCTCACAAAACTCTTTTAAAAAATATCTTCCGAACCTAGCCAACCCTGGTGGTAGCAGCCATTTTTTTACAACTCAGCAAGCATGATGCTGATTCACTGCTTCTTGATAGTTGACAATCTAGGTGTATTAAATAACAGCCAAACAACATTAAGCGAGCTAGCAGGATTGGTTTACAAAAGGTTATAAGCATGTAATTTGCTTTCTCTTATAGTGAGTAATGACAAATGGGCCTATTAGCCTTCATCAATCAACTTAAAGTTGTTTTCCTGTCACTGTAGCTCCTTATAGTGCCCTCCTGCCTCCCCGTGGTGCAGAAGGGGTTAAAACCCCTTCTTTCACTTACCCAAGTCCAGCCAGCACCAATGACCCTTGGTGCTGGCTCAGACTCTGTCTCCACTCCTCCTGCACATGCATTAGGACTTCCCCCATTATACAATGCTTTCCTATGGTGTTTCAGGGGACGCTGGGACCTCTTATGCATATCGAGAGGATATCCAGCGTCAGTTAGGCGACCAAAAGCTACCTAATGTCCAAGAAGTCCCTTTAGTGGCTGTCTGGTAGAGGTTGAGTTAACACTGGATAGTAATTATTGCAGCTTCTCAATAAATGCAATAATTAAAATTACAGGGTTAAGGGACTTGGGATTGTGCACTCAGACCACTTAAATGAGCGGAAACGGTCTGGGTGCCTATAGTGTCCCTTTAAAACAATAGTTTTCAATAGAAAGTAGGCTGAAGTGCAATTGTTTGGTAGGTAGAACACCAAAGCCTTCACTGGACTCATATGGGTTGGCTGTTCCTTTAAAAACGTTAAATATTGTATTAAATTATTGCACTTTGTTCATGATTAAACACAAAAGCAGAAAACACAATGTTTAATCCCTCTCTTCGCAACTCAATTATTTTATTCTTAAATACTGTAGAATTATGAACTAATCTGTTTTTTTTTAAATTATATTTTAACTTTTGTTCTCCTCCAGTCTTCAAAAATGCAATACAATTCATTTTAACATACAGATAAAAAATAATAAATAAAGCCAATGAAATTTTCCTTTCACATCCGATTCTGAAACTCACAAACTAAAGTAATTTTAACCTCACCCTACCCCCTTCACCCTGGTGCGAAAGTCAATTATCTAACCTTCTGCCCTGTGCCTTTTGACAGCTCAACACCAATTCACTTGCATTTTTTTTAAGCTGCCTACTTTGCCATCAACTTGTAATCACATACCAGCTGTTTCATGTGTCCTGATATCGGAAGAAAATAAACAACACAGGCTGCCATCTACTGAGAGCTTTGTGTACAAGCAGGAAAAAACAAAAAGAAAAACAGACAACAAAAGAACAAAAAAATAATAAAATAAAATAAAAACAACTAAGAAATACAAATTAAAGTTAGTTAAACACAAAACACAATCTGAGAAATGTAATTTGGATTGCTGCAAGCAATCTAGTATAAATGTCCACCCATACCCAGTGCAATTTGTTTGCTTCATATTGTTTAATGTTCTTAACACCATGTTGAACAAAACCTAGGTATAGTTTGGAAACATTGGGTTCCACTACAGAAAGCCACGTGCCTAATAAGAATACATAAAAGACAAAATAAATCAAATCTGATATTAAATTATGGAAGGACAAGATAGGACAATTTGCTCTCATCTGCAAAAATCATTTACACAACCTAATTTTAAATTTGTACACACTCTCACACACACACACACACACTCATGTAAATACAGAGGAGAAGGAACACCCCACCCCAGTAATAGTCACATTGTCCCCGGCAGGGATGTCTCCCCATATCCAGTACCTCAGCCAGAGAGCCGGAATCCATAACCACTATCGCTAAGATCACAGAGGGCCCACAGCAGGTTACAAGTGTGGGCGTCTGCCGAAAGTATACAACTAATTACAGCACAATTAGACATATTTTTACTATAGCAAAATATAGTCACACTCACATGAGTTTAAAGATGGCCGTTTAAACTCAAGAATGCAACCACTATCACATCTACTTGACTTTGGCGCCTCCTTGTTTCTTTTTATATTTTTGATCAATGTTCCCCATAGTGTTCGCTTGTTTTATATTGGGACTGACGTGCTTTTAGTTAATTTTTACAATGGTTTATGATTGTGCACTTCATTGCCTTGCCCCGGAGGTCTGCATGCTTCTAGACCAGGAAGAACCCGGCCACACTTGCTCCTATATTTCCGACCCCCACCCCCCCACATCTCCAAGCAAGCCATATCCCAATCACTCTAAGCCGTGGAGCTGCTCTTATTTATCGCACAGTTTGCTCTATTTTTAAGCCATTTCTACCCTTCTCTAGTTGTTTGATCAAAGTCGTATACTTTTTCGAAACCCACTTAAACACTTATAAGCCCTAAACAGGGCAGTTGCCAGCTACATTTAATATAAAAACTTGCAGTCAGTACGGTCATCCTCACATTAACATGTATGTTATTATTCTGAATGTTATGCCTTGACATATCTGTTACATGCCATGCCTATCTCAATTCTGCCTGCGAAAAAAAATAAAATAATTTAAAGATATAGAAAACCATAGTACCTGCTGTGGACCTCGAACAATTCTTTCATTTGCATCTAATGGTTCAGCCCCACTGCCAGCATCCTGATTGTACTTTCTTGTAGGACTGATCCCAGGTAGACACAGACTATTGTCCTCCTCAGAGCTGCCTTCATAGTCATTTCCCAAGTGGAGATATTTATAGTTCTCTTGGTTAGAAGCCGCTCCTTGTAATGGCTCTGTTCCAGATGAAACACAGTGTGCACCAGTGAATTGCTTTGGAAAAAACAGGGCCTCTTTGTGAAAATTATCGACCCGGGCATTTACATTTCCAATAGGTTTCCTTACTGGTTCATTTTCTGGAGTGCTCTGTAAAAATTCACTTTCATCACTGCTGGGTGGGAACTTAACGCTCAAGTTGGAGAGGGATTCTACAGAAACACTCACTTCATCGTCTGGTCCCAATCCTCTGGGCATAATGGGAGCAAAAGAAAGTTTATCCTCCGGGCCTTTAGGTTTCAGCATTACTGTCCCTTCCTCATTTGGTTCATCTGTGCACTGAACAGGCATCGAAAACTGCAGAGGAACGCCTGATTGGATAAAAGAAAAATTTAAAAAAAAGGAAGACTAAGAAATATTCACTTGTCAGAAAAAAAAATGCTACTTTAAAAGTTTACAAATGACTTGTGAAAGTCTTTGTTCTAATGAGTTCAAGAACAAAAATACAAACAAGTCCACCCACTGTTGCACAGTTGAGAGACTGATTTATTTGCAGTGTCCCAGTTATTAACTCACCCTTATCCCCTTGTAGTAAGTGGAAAGATGACAACCTACAACATCCTTTTAGATAAAGATGTGTGGTTTAGCCAGACAATCACATTTACTATACATGGCTTAATACTTACATGCAGACATAATGCTTTCATTATGCTGGTATTTGGGGAATTTGCATTCCTAAAAATATCCATAGATTCTTCGCTAATTACATTTTTGATCATATTTTAGTACCTCAACTACTGCATATTATAAAACGGTCTCATTCACAGTAACATTCTCTGGGCATTGGCATGAGTAAAAATACAATCTTATTATATGGGGTACCTGTCTATCACCCAGGTATAGAGGATGTGTGTTAAAAATGAACTAAAATCTGAACAGTGGTACAGGAAAACGGGACAGTTTGGAGCCTTGCAACATGATTAATTCCTGAAGTTATCAACCCGTAGGACATGTTTCATTCTGGGTGTGAATGTTTTCCATTCTTAGAATGTGTATGATTGGTATAGAAAAAATGGGGTATACAAGCGTATGCAATGTATGATCACATACTCTAAGTAAGTCAGGGGTTTATGCAACTTTGTGAATGGTAATGTTAATTTATACAATAAGTGCACAGAATTGTGTGTGTGTGTGTGTGTGTGTGTGTGTGTGTGTGTGAGTGTGAGAGAGAGAGAGAGAGAGAGAGAGAGAATATATACAGCGATATTATAAGTGGTGAACGTAAACTTGCCACAGGCTCCTTGAGGAGCGTGCTTGCCAGCCTCCTGCCTAAAGACTATGGGCCCTGTAGAAATCATGTGAAAAGACTTGGTTCATGGGATTTTCTAATTGGTTCAGGAACCGAACCAACTCCCGAACTAAAGACCACCCGGGAGCTTGTTAAACATTAATGACACCTTGTAACGATTCTGCCAGCAGTGTTCTAAGTCATCGTCTTGGTGGCCGTCCTTCGTATGCCCGAATACGTGGCGTCGGCCATCTTGTTCCCGCGAACGCAGGCAGCGGTGTTTGGTTGTCATGTGCAAGGAACTAAAAATCGGACACTCGACCTCGTGAACAACGCTGAACTTCCATCCCGCCTGCGTTTGGTACTTTACATCCTTGAAGAGCGCTGTTGGGTGGAGTATTTTGACCACATCATCCTCTTTATGCATGTTGTCTTACTCCAAGCTGTATAGGCTCGAAAGCCTACTACCAATTAAGCATATTAGGTGATGTGCATCTCTGTAATGAGAAGGGGTGTGGTCTAATGACATCAACACCCTATATCAGGTGTGCATAATTATTAGGCAACTTCCTTTCCTTTGGCAAAATGGGTCAAAAGAAGGACTTGACAGGCTCAGAAAAGTCAAAAATAGTGAGATATCTTGCAGAGGGATGCAGCACTCTTAAAATTGCAAAGCTTCTGAAGCGTGATCATCGAACAATCAAGCGTTTCATTCAAAATAGTCAACAGGGTCGCAAGAAGCGTGTGGAAAAACCAAGGCGCAAAATAACTGCCCATGAACTGAGAAAAGTCAAGCGTGCAGCTGCCACGATGCCACTTGCCACCAGTTTGGCCATATTTCAGAGCTGCAACATCACTGGAGTGCCCAAAAGCACAAGGTGTGCAATACTCAGAGACATGGCCAAGGTAAGAAAGGCTGAAAGACGACCACCACTGAACAAGACACACAAGCTGAAACGCCAAGACTGGGCCAAGAAATATCTCAAGACTGATTTTTCTAAGGTTTTATGGACTGATGAAATGAGAGTGAGTCTTGATGGGCCAGATGGATGGGCCCGTGGCTGGATTGGTAAAGGGCAGAGAGCTCCAGTCCGACTCAGACGCCAGCAAGGTAGAGGTGGAGTACTGGTTTGGGCTGGTATCATCAAAGATGAGCTTGTGGGGTCTTTTCGGGTTGAGGATGGAGTCAAGCTCAACTCCCAGTCCTACTGCCAGTTCCTGGAAGACACCTTCTTCAAGCAGTGGTACAGGAATAAGTCTGCATCCTTCAAGAAAAACATGATTTTCATGCAGGACAATGCTCCATCACACACGTCCAAGTACTCCACAGCGTGGCTGGCAAGAAAGGGTATAAAAGAAGAAAATCTAACGACATGGCCTCCTTGTTCACCTGATCTGAACCCCATTGAGAACCTGTGGTCCATCATCAAATGTGAGATTTACAAGGAGGGAAAACAGTACACCTCTCTGAACAGTGTCTGGGAGGCTGTGGTTGCTGCTGCACGCAATGTTGATGGTGAACAGATCAAAACACTGACAGAATCCATGGATGGCAGGCTTTTGAGTGTCCTTGCAAAGAAAGGTGGCTATATTGGTCACTGATTTGTTTTTGTTTTGTTTTTGAATGTCAGAAATGTATATTTGTGAATGCTGAGATGTTATATTGGTTTCACTGGTAATAATAAATAATTGAAATGGGTATATATTTGTTTTTTGTTAAGTTGCCTAATAATTATGCACAGTAATAGTCACCTGCACACACAGATATCTCCCTAACATAGCTAAAACTAAAAACAAACTAAAAACTACTTCCAAAAATATTCAGCTTTGATATTAATGGTTTTTTTGGGTTCATTGAGAACATGGTTGTTGTTCAATAATAAAATTAATCCTCAAAAATACAACTTGCCTAATAATTCTGCACTCCCTGTATATATATATACACATACACACACACACACACACACACACACAAAGCATTATTTCGAGAAGAACATTCACATACTCTGATTACAAGCTGCATTTTCCTTAGGCTTCACAAATCTGTTTAGGCGGATGCTTTGTTCTTTGGTTAACTTGCAAATCTGTCTGAATTCATTCTTAAGGTCACAGAAAACCCGTTCAACATTTTGCCTGTATAGAAAAACATGTGGAGAAAAAAAAATGTAAATAAAAGAATGTTTAGATGGAGCAATGACAATTGCATTTCACATACATGAAAATGTATTACTTCTAAGACTAGCCATTCATAAACCCGATTTTATAATTTTTTAGTACACCTTAGACATAATTGGCTCATGGCATGAATCCTGATTTTGATATAAAGTTGCTGTTAACAACTGTGGTAGAGGACTGAACTGTGGCAATGTGTGCCAGATTTGTTTATTCAGAGGTTTATGGGAAGATTAAAATTTTTTTTGAATAACTGTGTGCAATGAAATTCGGCTGCAGAACTATGTGGCAAATCATCTTCTCTTAAACAAATCAAAATATAGGTCAAAACACAACTTGACACTAAACGTTGCAGGTTTGTAGTTTATGTGGTTCTCGAGTTTAAGGTATTTCAATATTGTGCAAAAGTAGCCACAAAAACAATACAACAAAAAAATGGTTGCCAGGCCTAGCACAAAATCATGGAATAAGCCCATGTGTTGATATTACAGATATCATGTTTGACAAGTTGTAGCCTCATTAGTAAAAGAAATTCTAGGACACCTTAATGGTAACTGTACTTTCTGCCTGGACATATTTAACAATAACTACCCCTAATAATACAAGGGAATATACTTACCTGGTTATGTGAATTATTATAGCCCAGTTCGGGAATTATGTTGCCAGCAGTCGTCTATTTGTGCAATCCATGCGGTAGAGACCAAGCAGGCACAAAGACGAATACAAACTGCCGAACACCGGACCAACCTGCTGTTCAATTAAGTGGTATTTTACCTCCCAGAACGGCATATACCGTTCGCATGATAAATGCAAGAATCCTTTGTTTTAGATCTTAGGTGGCCACCATTTCGGGACTTTGCACGTGTTCGCGGCCATCTTAACGCACGAACAGCGGTGATTTGCCGTTGAGTGTCTGGAACTAAAAATCGGGCACTCGAGTAGGCGAACACTGCTGAGACCTCCATAGCACCGGGAATTCGTGCCAAAACTACCGAACACCTGGCCGTTCGGTAGAAAGACTTAATAACATATGTGTATTCTAGCAAACGTCGAGTTACACACGGATGGCAAGCTTTTTGTGACTTTTAATGCACGAACAAAGACCGACCGCAAGGCCAAAATTCATGGAACTATTTTCGGATATTTTGCCTGTGCGGTCGGTCAAAACTTTAAAGTCCCATATCTCCCGAACGGCTGAACTGAATGAGCTGAATTTTGACTATGTTGGTCCCCCAGAAAAGGGCTATCTGTGGACAAGTATTTGGGGTACATCTGAACTTTGGGGAAAAATGTGTTCGTTTTAATTATGTTAGTAGCTTATCTGAGGGGAGGAGATATGTGGGATGTACCTTATGTTTATTGGTTGTTCTGTTAATTATGTAGGTGTCGCCCTTGCATGGGCAAAATCACATAAAAAGAGAGAGTGCCTGTCATTAAAAGCCAGTTCTGCTTGACCCTTCAAAATGTAGCCTCGTCTCGTTCTTGGAAGGGGATTTACTGCACAATTATCCTGCTCCATTTTACAGCTAGGCCTGGCTTTACTCTTGGATCTCGTGGATGGGAATAAGAAACTCCATTACTACACAGCAGCTTTCCAGGAAAAGGACGGCTCCAACGGCTGATACCCCCCTACAACTTGGGTAGCCGTTACAGTAACTATCTCACATCAGACATCTTGATTTAGATATTGACTTGCTTTGGGTACCCCTGGTACATCTAGAGCAGTTCTGGAAATTTTTCAATATTATGCAAATTTGTTACAAAAAAACCCCAACAAGATGGTTACCAGATGACGTGCTAAATCCTTTACAACGTAAAGGTTGTAATCACACCATAGGTCACCTTTCCACCTGACTAGTGGTTTGGATTTGATAAGCATTTGAAGAAAGAAAAAAAAAAAGTGTTGTAATAATAATAATAATAATAATAATAATAATAATAATAATAATTGGAAAAAAAGTAATAATAATCTCAACAAAAACAATAAATTGTCTCATTCTTTATTAATGTGACAGTTCTGGGTCCCCTGCAGAGTAAAATATTGTTGTTTTTTGTCAATCTGTTTTATAGAGAAATATAAGCATAAAGATGGAGATCATAACGGTTCACCTGAATACCATTGTTTAAAATATACAGACAGTGATCACCGATACCTCGTTTTAAGGGTAAGACAAGAATGTACTTCAAGATCAGTTATAAACGCAAGATTACTCAAGGTTTAAACTCACTAGTAAAAGATTAACTGCACTGATCAATGGTAGACTCTAGAACATTATGTTGCTTGCATGATGATGTGATGGCTTAAAGTAAAGCATAAAGGGACACTATAGACACCCAGACCACTTCAGCTCATTGAAGGGGGACTGGGTGCACTATTGTGATTAGTGAAATAATTACTTTTGAGGGTTAACTCCACCTCTAACAGACAGCCACTAGAGGGACTTCAGGGTGGTTAGGCGACTTTTGGTTGCCTAACGGACGCTGGATGTCCTCACGCTATTAATGAGCACAGCCAGCATCATTTAAACCCCAATGGAAAGCATTGAGCAAGGCTTTCCTATGGGGGTAGGCCTAATGAGAGTGCAGTGCTCGCCGCATATGTGCATTAGGTCTCCCCCGTTGATGTCAGAGGAGGAGGAGCAAGACCAAACGCTGGAGGACATCGGCGTTGGAAACAGGTAAGTGTCAGAAGGGTTTTTAGCACCAAACAAGGTTACCACACCAGACCAGAGTTTGAAAATGAGCTGGCACCTATTCTCCATGTACCCAGCATATAGCAGTACTAAAGTGTATGCCCTTCAGAGGTTGTGTATAGGGATCTGGATCGAACTCTACTTCATTGATGTCTCCATCAAGTTTCCCTCCAAAGGTGTGGGAAGTGCAGTGAGGTCTTTCCTCTGTCGGCTCTCCACTTAGGTAGGCTATTCAGATAAGCTGTATCACTGGTTACAGCAGACATGCCCGGTACAGATGCTCAGTGCCTCTGTCAATACTGACCCACATCTCCCTCCAGAAGGTGGGCAGCATGGTTCAGCTAGCTTGATATGAGAGAGAGTCAATCCCAGAAGTTCTCACAAATCCAATCAAAGGCTGCCAATACCCCTTCCAGCATCCAGTTATTAAAACAGTTAGGCCTTCGTTGCAAAGAACGTTCCAGCCAGCCAGAAGCCCTCCTTTGGGAACCATGATAACCCATACCAGCCATGAGGAGAGGATTGGGGGTGATAGGGCCTCAAAATTGAATTGCAAAAGTCTGGTGTACTGCAGAGATAGGGAGCAGCCACCTCCCGCAACTACACAACTTGTGGAAAATGAAATACAAATTTAGTTTGCATTTGCAATATTTTTTTGCCATTTTTTATGCATTGTAAAATAAACAAAAACCAAACGAACAAAAAACCAAACCCTGTCAACCTTTTATGGTAAAGTAAGGGGAAGAATTAAGCACAGGGAACAAAAAGTAAATGCTGTTCATGTGTTTTTACACATTTTCCATGGCGTTCTGTCATAGTTGCAAAGCAGTGTCTTTTAGGAGGGGCACTATGTAGATGTAATGAGATTGCAGATTTGAGAATGCCCTTAGCTCGGCGAGGGATTTCTTTTTTAGCTTTTAATCACACAATTTTTATTAAAAAAACAAATCTCAAATGTATGTTATTATGTAATTCAATACTTTTTTTCTTTCTAGGAGAGTTGTATAACTGCGGTGTCTGCGGGAGGTATTTTTCAATAACTTTATTGATAAGCTACAGATGTACAGAATTTATATATGGCAAAAAAAAAATAAAAAAGAATAATAATAAAAATGATAAGATCATGCCATTGGTATTTATTTGTAGTGAATGGATATTAATGGAAGGATCTATTCCACATGTTTGTATGTACTAATTATGTATGACATGGTTGCTAATAACAAATACAATACATCTAGCAGATGTTAGGAGCTGTAAAGAATTGTATAATGTGCTAATAAATTCTCTCAAAAGCTAACAAACTGCAACCAATACTACTAAATGCTAATGAAAGCTAATAAAAAAAACACTACTAAGTATTAATGGATGTGAACGAATAATAGTGTGGGCTAATTAGTGTTAGTAGTCACTAGTTAGTGGCAAGCACCTACTTTACTAAGAAATGCTAATTATAGACCATAAAAATGCACACAATATGCTAATGAAAGCTAAGAAATTCTAGGGAACACTAATATATGTTAACAAATGCAATCCAGCAACAAAGGATTACTCTGAAACCCAGTAAATGTTAATTACAGAGGAGGGTGCCTGCTAGTTTCAGCTAATTACCGTGAATTATATATAATGGCAGGATATAATCTGTTTAAAAGATGATTAATTACAGCTAAAATTATATAAAAAAAGGCAACTGATATGTTCTCTTTTTTACCAAAATAAATAAAAAGGACTTAAAAATGAACACAAATAAAAAGGAGAAATATAAAATGTATTAAAAAAAATAATTTTCAGAGGGACATCGGTATTACAGAGAATAAGAACAGTATTAACAACAACAACAAAAAAGTTAGAATATTTGAAAATGTGCAACATTTTATAATAACCAATATTGGTCATTAAGTTAAAGATCCCCTTGAGGAAAACTGAAATATTTGAGTATTTTCTATTTGAAGAGAGAGAGAAAAAATAAGCATTTGCAATTTTTAAACTATATATAAATAATATTTTCATTCCAAGAAAGAAAAAAGAAACATACTTTTTAATTAATTTTTATGATAAATAATTTTCCTTTTAATTCTTTACTTCCTTCTAAGAAATCTGAAATAGTATGATAGCATAGCGTGGTGTAATAGCCGTTGCTTTTACTAACAATGATTTTATACAATTTTTGTGTTGTAGATATATACAAACAACGGGTTTACCTAAAAGATGATGTGCACCTATTCAGCGAATTACTATTTTGTTTTTTATAACAAGGAATATCATTATCTGTACCAGTCTGCACATCAACGTTGTTGGGGGTACTATAGGAAACTTAACTCACTTTGGGCTTGTTTTGACCACTTGATTGCAAAGGAAACCATCATGTCTCTAGAAATTATACCCATGCATAAAACACAGAAAATCACCCATAACTTGTGTGAATCCTTTTTTACATTTAAAGATTTCTCAGTTCATATCACAATCCAATTCAGAGCAGGCACAGTTAAGGACACGTTGCAAATGAAGAGAAAATAAACATTGATTAATTTCTCCTCTTCTCTGTATATTTTCCATACCTTGACTGTCACTTGCAAAGAGCAGAGGTTATAACAATGATTGACATGCAGTCAAGATTGAGATATCTAGTTGCAGAATGGATTCAAACATAGAATTTTATGTTCACACCTCTCAAGCCTGTAATTGTTAATTATGGGGGATACGTAAACAGAATATTAAAAATACTTTGAAGTGACAATTCCCTTTTATTAGGACACATTTAAGAAATATATTGGTTGTGGTATACACAATACAACAATTATTGATAAAAGCGTATAGCGCTAAGAAGTGTGCTTTTAGAACATCCAATAAGTAATGTTTTGTTTTTCATTTTTGGTTTGTAGTTTACTGAAAAGTGCCTTTTTAAAAGATATATTCTGATTGGTTTTAAAAATCCAGGAGCAAATCAGGATACAGATTTGCCTTCAAATAGTACATTTAAGACATTTATTCGCTTAACTGAGAATTGACGAGATTTGACAAGGTACTTCTAAATAGTAAGTTAAAGTAGTTGAGCTAAACCCCTACCACCCAACATTATTTATTTGGATTTTTTTCCCTAATATTCGTATTTTGGTAAAAAATTTACAATTTACTAATATGCTTTCTACAAGTCCCAGTTGTTTCAAGTCTCTCCCTGAAGCTGTCATTATCTGTTTTCTTAAGACACAACGCAAGATATTTAAACAAGTGTTTTGAACGTGCAATTCATCATTATTTTGACCATAATTTATTAAAGCAATCTAAAAAGATTGATTTTTTATAATTTCACAGGCATTTCTATATAAAGTAACAGATGAAAATAACAACAAATTATTAATAAATCAAATAATAAAATAAAAATTAGATGTAAAAGCAACACTGATAAATCTCTCACAATGTGCTCAATGCATCAGTAAAAAAACCATAATAGTCAAGTCCTATAACTTCATTTTAACCTGTCTCTAAACATATAAGCCAACCCTTTCAGTACAGAAATATAAACTAATAAAACTATAGCCAAGCTAATGCGCATGACTATATTGAATTGTTAACTGTATAAATATAAATCCACAAAGAGTGGGTAAAAAAAAATAAAAATATATAACTAAACATTCTCTTGAATAAATGAGTAGTAGACCATAAAATAAATGTAGTAAATTTAGAGATTCCCACAATGCAAATACTTTGATTAAAGTACAGTTTTGCCAAATTCTCACAATTTAACCCGAATTGAACACAGGATTAAGAGAAAACGGAATAATGAAAGGTATATAAAATAAATTATAAGAATATGAATAATCTACCTTGCGTTGTCATCAAGAGAAGTCCCGAGAGCAGCAGATTCTTGTGATGTCTTTTTAATTCGCATCTCAAAAAAAATAAAATAAAAAAACGACATTTTTATAATGATAATTTTGAGAAGAACTACTAAAAGTACAGTGAACGGCCTACACCTGAATTTCTCAGATATAGTCATAGATTCCCAGATTAAAACACCAAACGGTTATTCACTAAACAGTATAGTGTAGTGAATTGCAAACTAAACTGAACATTTTATGCAGAAATAGTAGTAGATAAGAATAATTCTCTAATCTACTTAGTAACCTACTGCTATTTTGCAGAATGTTTTCAGTTCAGTTTATGATTCACCTCATTTTCTGTTCAGTGAATAATATCCAGTGATTTCATCACTCAACTGAGAATTTTGGAGAATTGGCAAGTGAATTCTGAAAATTGGCAAGTATATAGCTAAAAAGGTAAAATCGTTGAAAAATATTTACCAGTGTGCCCTTTATTTCACAATTCCCTTGTCGATTCTCTACAATTCCTCTTGAATGTTATTGCTATAATTTCAATATTTAGGAACTTTTAGATCATGAAAACCAAACTACGAAAATATAATTGAGACAAATAACATTTCCTAGTACTGTGATAAAAATGACTTCTTTAATGCAATTGTCATAGAAGAATGTCATTGACACATAAACAGAAAAAAGTTTGACAGATGTAATATTATTTAGCAGTATTTCTCCAGAAAATAGAGATAAGTACCAGTGAAAAAAACAAACACTTATTGAATCAGAAAGTACAGTGTTATACCACCTCCCAGTGGAGAAAATTGTTATAACAATATGATGAAAATGTAAAACTGCTTTCGGGTGAAATAAGGCTGTGTATAATGGTTGGTGTGAGACTAACACTTTAATTGCCAGAGGTGGACCCATGAATTGTTACAATTTATCAGATAGGGCAAATAAGAGGCAAAAACTGAGGCATAAATAACTCATAATATTCTATAAATCTGCAGTTTAAGTAGATAAGAGATGAGACTACGGCAATGTTCTAATTTTGTTTCAATACAAATCAAAGTATAGGGAAAAAAATGGCAAAAAAACTAACAAAACAAAACTGAAACCGATAATGAAGCAGTTTTGAATAATATACTGAATATATCTGAACTAAAATTATCTTTCTATTCTAAAGCCATCTGTACATGTGTTTCCAATGGTAATAATTCAAATGATAATTTAGGACAACAATAAAGAAGGCATTGTGTAAAATGTACATCTGGAGTAGAGTAATCACATTGGAAGCCAATGGTCCTGCTGATTTCTACAGCTTACTCTTTATATTTACAGGGTTATTCACCAAAGTGAGAACTATTGAGAATCCAGCGAGAATTCTATGCGAATTAAACATTTAAGGCCAAAAGAAATGATCTGGATTATATCATAATCAGCAATGCTTCCAGTTTGACTATTTAGTTCTAATATTTTGAATACCCTTTTTGCTATTATTTATTTAAACATGTTGATTTAATTTAGTTTTTTTTTTAATCCTTAAAGGACCACTCCACACCCAGATAGCACTTCAGTTTGCTACTGTGAGAAATCTGCACTTTTACAATTAAATTATGAAACATCTCTATACCTGAGAGTGACTGCCTTCCCCCCACTCCCTCTCACAGATCTCACATCAGATCAGCATTCTGGAGAGATTCAGAGAGTTCTCTACAAAAAGCCTCTGATCGTTAGACTAAATTCTCCTCTGGTGAGAAGGGAAGGGCTTGCAAAGGCTACTGTGATAAAAATTGCAAACTTTTTAGATACACCCCGAGTGGCAATATGCGGCAAAAATAAATAAATGCATACATGTTTCCATTGGGGAATATCTACTAAATGGTGATTCATTTTATAGGAGTGGAGTGTAGCTTGAATGCCTGGAATTTCAGAAGCAGATTGGTAATGATTCAGTTACAATTCTCTTCTAAACTTTATCTGTTAAATGTATCATTTAATTTTCTATAACCTAAAATTGGTTCCAAAAATTTGACAATAGGTTCAGTGTTCCCCATTGGCCTCCATCTCTAATCATTTACGTTTGGGACTCTGAAACAGCTACATTATGTCATGATGTTATGTCCGGTCATTACAGAGTAAGCTGGTACCTGGTCCTGGTAAGTCTAGAACCGAGGCGTTTTTCCTGCAATTTTTCCAATGTGAGTTTGTCTCCTGGTACATTGAGACGTGCGACGTTGCTTTATTCTAGTAACATTTCTGACACTGGCTGCTATCTCAGGATGTCCTTTCATAATCCCCAGGGATCCCATCATATTACCGAGATGGTAGTTTGTGAGACGATGCATCAACAAAAGGCACACATGTTCTAGCACCAACATTGACACCAATCTATCAGCTTCTATCTATACCAATATAAAAACCACTTGCCCTCCTGTCCTATGCCCTTTTGTAGTCTCCTGTACCTGATGCGATCCTAATATTCTGGTTTTGGTTTGACGTTTTACGCACTATACTGCTCTCTTTAATCCCATAATCTTCGCTTTTTCTTGTTTTGTCATTCCTCTGGTATCCATTATTCTCAGCTTGTTCTTTGACTCCTTTACCTGCATTAAACCCAACCACCCTATGGACGGGTAATACCCTACTAACCCTTTTTCTTCTATTCCCTAGTATTATTAGAGGAGACTGACCTCTAAATCTGTGTTGGGTATCTAACACAGGATCCCTAAGAATATTGTGAGCACCTTGCTGGATCCATGTGACATATGAAAACAGTGGGTGAAGAGGGCCCTGCCCAAATGAACTCACAATCTAATGGGATTAAAGACAAATACACACAGGGGTTATTATTATTAGATCCGATTCCCCTGTTTTGTGTTTAGCCAGGTACACAGAGGCTGCATACACACACTGCACGGTCCTCACTTCCTGCACTCTACATTCAAGTGATGCACTACAACTTCAGCGATGGCATTGCAAAGGGGAGCGAGGAAACCATGCAGACAATAGTTTTTTAATTAGTTTCTATATCACCTTTACATTGCA
This sequence comes from Pelobates cultripes, assembly GCA_933207985.1. Taxonomy (NCBI): domain Eukaryota; kingdom Metazoa; phylum Chordata; class Amphibia; order Anura; family Pelobatidae; genus Pelobates; species Pelobates cultripes. The sequence continues at coordinate 28,928,386 of OW240918.1, read as the reverse complement.
GTCTAACACACACACACACACACACACACACACTATAGTCCTTATCTTAACCTAAACACATGCTGCTGCCCGTATCCCCCCTACATAGATTATAGCCCATATTAACCATTAAACACACACCCTACAGCCCCTATCCTCCGAAGCACATACACTATGCCCACACAACAGCTCCTTTTACACCCTAAACACAAATACTTTACAGTCCCTATCACAACTTAAACACACACTACAGGCCTACACATTCCAAACACATACACACGGCAGGGCCAATCACCTCTGAAACACACCACAATCATAATCCTCCCCTAAACATACACACCATAGGCCCTATGTCCTACTAAATGTACTCACACTACAGCCATTATTACCCCTTAAAAACTCACACACACACACACACACATTACAACTCATACCCCTCTAAAAATACATGCATACACACGCACACACCTATTCCTACTTAACATCCACTTTACAACACAAACTGCACATATATGCAGCGTCTGTCCACACATGCAGGTCTACAAGCAGCCTCCAACCACACAGGCAACCAACATGCTGGATACCCACAGGCATTCAACCTCACAAGCTGTATCCCCACAAACATGCACCATCACAAGCAGCTGCCTGATAAACACAAAATACCACAAGGATTTCCACACACGCACACACACAACTGCAGAGACAGCATACTCCACACAAACACACACAATAACATCACATGCAGCCTCACCCACATGTGAAATCCCACAAGCAGCATTCATAATACATACATTATAGGCAGCTCCCCCCACAAAACACACACCCAACTACCACTCCCATCCCCGTCTCGCTTTTATCCTCTGGTGTCCCACTTATGGGAACACCAAAGACAAGCAAACACAAGGCCTTTACTGATTTTACGTCACTGCACCCTCCCACAGTAAGTAGTTTGACAATTTACCAAAGACCTGTGGGATGCCTGCTGCCTATTCTGCAGCTGGATGTTTTGTCACTGAGCTAATCCTGCAGAGCTGTGCTTATTGATTGTTCAGATAACACACTCAGCCAAAGAGCCCTTCACTGCAAAGCAGGGCTTAGTTCAGTGGAGCTAATAGAAACTCATTACAGGAGCTTCTGGCTGCAACGCAGGTGTTGGCTAACTATCAAAATTACCTTTGGACCAAAGCACCTGGTTTTTTGATCACCTAGCAACACTCCTGAATTTCTATACATCATTCTTTAAACTCATGTTGAGCGATCAGGAATGCTATACTGTTGCGTCCCTTGTAGTTGCATTTTCTATTTGATAAACTGTTGTTATTATCATCAAATCAAGATAGACTTATTATTATCAAATCTTACAATTTATTCAAGAAGACCTACTTGTACATGCAATTTCCACTGACTATAAATGGAATAAAATAATTTAGGGGCACACCCATAAAGTCTAAAATTTATATAAAATATACATTAAGGGAACACACACAAAAAAAGAACAATATCAAATTTAAAAGCATCTGTCAAGCACACGAATATGGGGATTTAGTCACAACATATGGCCAAATTCTGTTTAAACTGATCACTATTTTCTAACGGTTTCAAAATCAGGCGTTCCTGTGGTCACGTCTAATGGGGAAAAAAAAAAAAAAGGAAAAGGGGGCACACCCAGAACATGCATTTCTTACCAGTGGTACTGCTGTAAATATCGAAATTAAACCAAAATGCACATATAAACATTAATGGAACACAATATGGATATATGGTTTCACATATATATTAATAACAGGTGATTTTAAGTAGTTTAGTGATTTGAAACTTTTTGTGAATGTGCTTTTCCTTTAAAGCATATTTTATTTATACAATGAACATTGATAATTTTATACTTTCTTTTTCTGTATGGCTTCAACATGTCAATAAAAATCATTCAAATTACAAAAAGAAAATGTCTTACTGGGTTAAAGAACGAAACTGATATCAGATACCAACCTCCAACTCGTGGGCAGGTATTGCTTTGTAATCGTGCTTTTCCCTCTCCTTTGCATCTTTTAAAAGATTTTTTAAGACTCGAATTTCATCGTTTTTACTGAAAACAAGAGATTCTAATTTTTTTTGCTCTTCATACATTTTCCTTAATCTGAGCTGCTCATTTTCCAGCTGTTCCTAATGAAAAAAAAAATGTTAAAAAAAATCACCATTTATAAATACAATCCATTAACTATGAAATAAGGAAGAACAACTCTATACTATTCTTAGCCTGAATTCATCTTAATGTTGGCATGATACATTGTTTTCACCACAACACAACATCCTTTTCTGAACTTGAAGATAGTAGGTAGTCCAGATGAAAAGTTCTGAATGACCTGGAACCTAGGCAGAACCTTTGGAGGCTCATCCATAAGAGCAGGTGCGACCATGCCCCCTCAGTATTTGTTGCAATAATAATAAATCCATTATTGTGGTCAGAATCAATGATAGGTGTATGTGTGCTGGTTTGGTGGGAAGCGTTTGACATGACAAGTTCTGCAGTTTTCTCCATCCTTCTTTGTATAGGCTAGAGAAACAGCAAAGAGGCTGTGCATCCAATTAGGTCAAGATTGTGTGGCATTTGAGAAGAGAAGAAAAAAAAAAGAAAAAAGTCCCATGTTCTGGGTATAGATCATTTAGCCTACTTTCAAAGTTAGTCTTAATAGATGGGAGCAGTGCAGCCATTTTTACAATAAGATGCTGTTTTTAAAAAGGACCTTTACAGGCCGTTGAGGGTTCCTGGCACTTCTACAGGAAGTTGCATTTTCTTTTGCTAGGAGTGACTGAAAGCTCTCGGCTTTCCCTAAGGGGTAAAACTGTTCGTGAGTGGCAACGCTGAATGGCTAAGAGCATCAGCTGGTAATCTCAAATAATCAGCAGCTTCCATTTTCCAGGCTTGCTCTTTCAAAAATTTTAGATAAGTAGAA
>OW240918.1:28730456-28920456 GCA_933207985.1 Pelobates cultripes | reverse complement strand
AAACCTTCAAATACCTAATTTTTGCTAAATTACTAAAATGGACCGGTTTGATAATTTTATAACCCAAAAATAATACAAACCATAATTTTTTAAAAATAATTTCAAGAGATGGTTAAATAGTAGCAAAGAACGCTTAGTTTGTTTCCAACGAGCATTTGTTTTGTCAGTCCTCCGTGTGTTTGCTCATAGTGCTTAGCATCTCTCTAGATTGTAAAACGTATCTGGTTTACCTTTTGTATCAGTTTATCTGAGTTTTTCTTCCAAAATGGAGTTTAGTTAGTAGTAAAAAACTTGTAATTTGAATTTTTACATGTGATGAAGTTAGTCTAGGCAGGGAACAGCATCTGGAGGACCCCAGTTAAGAAGAATAGTTTGACAATTTACACTGGTGGGGTGTCAAGTGGTTATGGTGCTTTGAGCGTTTCCTTAATATGAACAAGAAGGCTACTAATGATATATTTTTGTTTAAAATCCCCAAATACCTTAGAATTCATATCCTTTTTGATGCGTTGATTTTCCATGCAGACATGACGATATGCTTCGAAGGCTTTGTTGAGCTGATCTCCAATGTTTTTATCCATATTTTCCAGTTAGGTATCATCACTAATAAATCCCAAGGATATCTAGAGAAGCCTATGGAATTATACAGAAAATACAAAGCACGTTAAAAAAAATTAAAATTTTATAACATTTGTATTAGCTAATTGAGACACTGGTTCATAAACATCTTTCTTTTAACACTGTAATTAAGATCAGATTACACTCTTTGAACGAAGGTAGTTTTCATTAACTTCTTGGCAATATAAAGACGTTCAATAGGTGGGTTTTAAGTGGGGGTATGAAAGGATGCGGTTCCCAAATTTGGGGCACTTTTTGGGAGGTGGTATTTAGGGGTAGGTGAGATGATTGTTTTGACAAACTCCCCTTTCCAATTGAGTTTGCCACGAGTTCCTGGAGGAGCCTGCTTGCCAGCCTCCTTCCCATAGACTATGGACCCTGTAAAAAGTGATGTAATAGTCTCTATTCATGTATTTAGATTATATGGTTCGGGAACCGAACAGCCGCACGAACTTGAGACCACCTTGGAGCTTGTTAAGTCTAATTGATACTTTGTAGCAATTTCCACCACAGTGTTCTAAGTGTTCGTCTGGGTGGCCATAATTCCTATGGACGATTTTGAGGTGGCGGCAATCTTGTTCACATGAAACCAGGCAGCGGTGTTTGGTTGTCATGTTCATGGAACTATTTTAGGACACTGAAACTCCAGAACACCGCTGGATTTCCATGATTGCCTGGGTTTGGTTCTACAACACTTAGAAAGGCGCTGTTCAGTGGAAACATTTCCACGAACAAGCTCCAGGGTAAAAACATTGACTATGCTTGGTAGTTTGTTTGGTTTTTAAACTACCGAACTAGACCGACCGCAAGCCCTGATTCGCTGGAACTGTTTTGTACCTGGAGATAATTGAGTTTAATACAATACTTGACTCAATTATATCCCAGGCACAAGGGAGGGATTATCTTATTATGTATGGGAGTGTCCTGGATCTGAGAGCCAATGTAATTGTGTATTTGTTTCTACTGTGGTTTACTCTCAGGTCCAGGGGGGAGCGCCCCTTGCATGGGGACCTGCATACAAGGCCAGTTGTGGCTGCCAATAAAGGTATTCCAGCTTGTACTCCCAGAACTATGTGTCGTCTAGTTACTGGGAGGGGAATGGGCTATTCTTTAATCACTGTTCCAGTGTGGAGGATTCAATGGAGAAAGTCCCTGTAAGGACTACAGCTCCCAGGACTGAGTGTCGTCCAGTGCCTTGGGGTGTCTAAAGCGAATTCCCCTTTTGGTTCCAGGAGGGAGTGGCTCCAGGACCCCAGTCAAGCCACAATCACTGTGGGCAGAAGTGCTGCTGTTTGTCCCTCTTCCAGCTAGGAAGCGGTCTTTTGGCAGAGGTACCCAGTCGGGGTACAGGGATCTCCGTTACAATTGTGCAGCAGTCAATTCCCATTCTAAACATAGAAACATAGAATGTGACGGCAGATAAGAACCATTTGGCCCATCTAGTCTGCCCAATTTTCTAAATACTTTCATTAGTTCCTGGCCTTATCTTATAGTTACGATAGCCTTATGCCTATCCCACGCATGCTTAAACTCCTTTACTGTGTTAACCTCTACCACTTCAGCTGGAAGGCTATTCCATGCATCCACTACCCTCTCAGTAAAGTAATACTTCCTGATATTATTTTTAAACCTTTGTTCCTCTAATTTAAGACTATGTCCTCTTGTTGTGGTAATTCTCCTTCTTTTAAATATAGTCTCCTCCTTTACTGTGTTTATTCCCTTTATGTATTTAAATGTTTCTCTCATATCCCCCCTGTCTCGTCTTTCCTCCAAGCCATACAGGTTAAGATCCTTTAACTTTTCCTGGTAAGTTTTAAACAACATTGAAGTGCACGTTTTATGGAGGTACAGCTGACCACTGCAGATTACCAAAGATGTAGTGGAAAACGGTAATCATTTGTTGTGACTGAAAATATTAAAGGACCACTATAGTGCCAGGAAAACATACTCGTTTTCCTGGCACTATAGTGCCCTGAGGGTGCCCCCACCCTCAGGGTCCCCCTCCCGCCTGGCTCTGGGGAAAGGAAAGGGGTTAAAACTTACCTTTCTCCAGCGCTGGGCAGGGAGCTCTTCTCCTCCGATCCTCCTCCTCTCCTCCCATTCGGTTGAATGTGCACGCGTAGCAAGAGCTGCGCGCGCATTCAGCCGGTCTCATAGGAAAGCATTTACAATGCTTTCCTATGGACGCTTGCGTGTTCTCACTGTGATTTTCACAGTGAGAAGCACGCAAGCGCCTCTAGCGGCTGTCAATGAGACAGCCACTAGAGGCTTTGAGGGCTGGATTAACCCATTTATAAACATAGCAGTTTCTCTGATATATATATATATATATATATATATATATATATATATATATATATATATATATATATATATATATATATATATATATATATATATATATATTCCAAAATATTGTTATATCCTTGCACACACACTCTCCAATAATATTGTGCCTGGTGCTATTAAACCAATGCCAAAAATATACAAAAATATAAGGTACAAAAGGCAAGCACTCACAGTCTTTTCTGGTCTCTTTAAAAGGTTGTTCTTTATTTCATTGGTTAAAACTTGATGTGATCGACGTTTCAGCCAAACTTCATGGCTTTCATCAGGATCTTAACAGCTTGAGCTGTAACCAATGAAATAAAGAACAACCTTTTAAAGAGACCAGAAAAGACCGTGAGTGCTTGCCTTTTGTACCTTATATTTTTGTATATATATATATATATACACACACACACACATACACACACACACATTATAAATATGTAACGTCATACAAAGTGTATTTTAATACTAATATAAGTACATATATTAGTATTAAAATACACTTAGAATGATGTTACATACATATATATATATATATATATATATATATATACACACACACACACACACACACACACACACACGTATAATTACAATAATAAATAAAATATTGAAACAAAATGTAATATAAATTATATATTCATATGTAATTTCATTCTAACTGTATTTTGTTATTAATATATATATATATATATATATATATATATATATATATATATATATTGGTAACAAAACACTTAGAATGACATTCTATATATATCTATCTATATATAAAATACAAATAACCGCAAATAAATAAATAAATAAATACATATAATTACATAAAAGATTACATTAGTATACACGTAGAATTTAAATAACTATAAGTGCATATATATATAAAAATTCTACATGTATATTTAAGTAATCTTTTAACATAATTATGTGATTTGATTAAAATTTGATTGACATGCCTGATAACACAGGGAGAAAGTGCAGAGAATTTAATTCGCAAGCACTATATTTGACCCTGTAACTCTCCAAGACACCATAAAACCTGTACATAGGGGGTACTGTTTAACTCGGGAGACTTCGCTGAACTCAAATATTAGTGTTTCAAACTGGTAAATTGTATTACAACGATGATATTTTAAGTAAAAGTGACGTTTTTTGCAAACGGACTGCACTTTTATGGACTATATTATTGTTGTAATATGTTTTACTGTTTTAAAACACTTTTATTTGTGTTTAGTGAAGTCTTCCGAGAATAACAGTACCCCCCATGTACAGGTTTTATGGTGTTTTGGAAAGTTAGAGAGTCACATATAAGGCTTGCATTTCATTTGAGTGTTTGTGACTAAGTGGCTACTAAAGACTAAACATACCCCACGTTCAATACCTTGGGTTGTCTACTTTTTCAAATGGTATGCCATTATGGGGGTAATTCTCATTCCTGGGCTACCACACCGTTTCAAAGGTAACATTACTAATCTGGCAAATTTCAATTTGAAAATGGAACGTTCTATATTTGACCCTGTAACTTTCCCAAACACCATAAAACCTGTTAATGGGGGGTACTGTTGTACTCGTGAGACATCGCTGATTACAAATATGGGCATTTTTTTGTAGTAATACCTAACAGTATTATGACATTCACAGCTAAAATGTCAGATGGAAATACAAATATAAAAAAAATTATCTTATTTTCTCACATTTCTTTAAATTTTATTCATAATAAATTATTTTCCATATATGAATAGTTAATGATAAATTAAAGCCCTGTTTCTCCTGAACAAAATGATATATAATAAGTGTGGGTGCACTTAATGTGACAGCGGTGAATTACGGTTGCACAGACATATAGCGCAAATTCCAGTTTTTATTTACGTTTTGTTTTGATCAGAACGTGCACTATTGACTCCGTCCTGAAGGGGTTAAGGGGGTAATCCTTCTCCAAAAAAAAAACACACAACTACGTGAAATATCAAATAAACAGTGTTTAGATATTTCATGTGCACAAAGTGTTCTTGGCCCCAGCGTGTGAACATCTCTTCTGATGTCGTAGTTGAATGTTGTTTGTGGATTAAGAACAGAATATTTCCTACATATCAGTCTGATCCACTGACATATCAACAGAGCTCTTCTGCAGCAGAGTGCAATCCGTGGGCCAAGAACACAATTTGTAAGCAGAGAATACTGAACCATTTTATTACCAAATCACGTTCAACCTCTTCTAACGTATTGTAGGAAATTTTTATTAACCTGGGAATTTAGGAAAACTGGCAGGAAAATCTAAAAAAGTAACTCGGAGCAAACATATTAAAATATTTGGGAAAAAAGTAAGCTGGAAATAATGATAAAAGTCAAAAAACAAAACAGAGCATGCAGGTGCACCACAAGGGAACATACGATGCTTCCTGGAGGTATTGCTCTGTAGCAAAGTAAATGTCCTCTGAGATTCTGCAGTACAGTATTAAAGGACCACTATAGTGCCAGGAAAACACACTTGTTTCCCTGGCACTATAGTGCCCCGAGGGTGCCCCCACCCTCAGGGTCCCACTCCCGTGGCGCTGAAGGGGGAGGAAGGGGTTAATCCCTTACCTTTTTTCCAGAGCCGGGCTCCCTCCGCGCTGGGACTCTCCTTCCGTCACCGGCTGAATGCGCATGCGCGGCAAGAGCTGCGTGCGCATTCAGCCAGTCCATAGGAAAGCATTGTGTCTTCTCACTGTGAAAATCACAGTGAGAAGCGCGGAAGCCCTCTAGCGGCTGTCAATGAGCAAGCTTCCTAAATGGTGGGTTTTCACTATAGGGTCAGGAAGACAGGTTTGTGTTCCTGACCCTATAGTGTTCCTTTAAATCAAAGTGAAGGAAGTGTAGTTAATCACAAAAATAACTCGCCCTCTTTGAGTTTGTAGTACATTTTCCATTTACTTTTTCTTTAATATGTTTAGTGATATTATAAGAATGTTTTACTATAATATTATGTTTTATTATAGGACCCAACATCTATGAGCAAATTAATTTTGGAATACATTTGACAATGCTGAAACTATGTATTTACAGTTCTAAAGACACAGGAACAAACGGTTGTTACATCTCAATAAAATATTTATTTTACCTGCAAGCTCCATAGCCACTACATCCTGAGGACACTAACATAGAGAAAGCTCGATTCTTTTTTGGTTTGGTTTTTATGCCCTTAACTAGTTAAATGAGTCATTTAAACGTGGCCCCTTTGCTCACTGTGTTTAGAGGGCCATCAGCTATTCTTTATTGATGTGACTAAATGCTGTAAGTATTGTGTTTTTCTTGGATGTAGATGGAATTTGCTGGCATTTTGATTGAGACTGTAAGATTAGTTTTATATGTATATGGTATAGTTTCTCACTGTAATGGTATATCTGAGCTAGCTAAATTTGTTTGAGACCTAAGCGGAGACTAAGAAATTGGTAAGCTACTATGCTATTGACAATTCTCAGATCGTCTTTTTTTTTTTTTAATTGCAAGGAAAAAACATAATTACATTTTAGGCAGCAAGGCATTATGATCGGTGACCCCACTTACCAGGGGATACTGAATACCACTATAAGTGTTCTTTTAAAAGAACACTGTGACATTAGGAATACATTTCTGTATTCCGAACGACATAGCCGTGTTGCCCCTTGACAATTAGGTCTACACCAACTGTTAAAAAAACAAAACAAAAACAAAAAACAGAAACCCTGAAATAGATTACATATAAAAACAAACTACTCCGGCATGGTGCAATGTGCCTACAATTCCTTCATAGACAATCATTGTATATAATGATTCTACATGGCGACTGTGATGGCACCACGCATGCTCATCTGAGGTCATTGTATGAGAGTCAGGAAGTAAAATTCTTGGCTCTCATACCCAGAGGGCTTGAAGGCATGGTTTGCATGCTTCCAAGCCTTCTAATTAGTTTAATATTGGGTTTTTGGAGGGTAAGACAGGATGTTGAATGTTGGGAGGATTTTGTCAGTTAAGGTCATCATTGACTGTTTGATTTTTCCATTGTCAATGATCTCCTGTGCACGGATTTGCATGTGCCCAACTATCATTTAAAGAAAATTCGGCATTAGGCGCTGCAATTTGTAGTATCCATCTGCAGGTAAACTTCTTAGTTTTGAAATAATTTAATTAAAAACACAAAATGGGAAATATCACTATGTCACAACATTAAACAATTTTAGAGGTCAAATTCCAAAAGAAAGAAAATATAAAACTCAATGACGCTTTTTCTATTAAGAAACATAATGTCTGATGCAAATATTTACAAAGTGAACAATTAAAGCCTTGGACGAAATGTTCCCCAGTCATCCTTGTAGAGGTAGGTGGATGAATTAAATAACATGTCACTTTAGATGACTCTTCCAAAGACCAGCTTAACCAGTTCGTTTGCTTCAAAAAAACATCATAATAAATAGTGGAGTGTTTAATTCTAAAATGTCTTATAGATAATGTATTATATAAGGCACATGGATCATGTAGGGAAGAAGATATGACACTAACATACTTTACGTAGATAGATTCATTGCACCAAAACAACTTAAATAAACTGTAGTGGCTATGGTACATAATGTGCCCCTTTAATAAACCACACTCTGCCCAGCCAACCATTATAAAATTATATAAGTTGGATTTCAAGGATTGAGGGAATGCTCAGATGAGACACAGCAGCTGGAATTTTAGTGCAAGTTTTCGAATATCAAATAAATAAGGCCCATAACTGGACACAAATAGTGGAACATTCTGTGACTTTGTTAGGACAATGTGACTAAGGTGAATAGGTAAACTTAAGATATGGGGGTTTATGAAAACCTAACTGCGCAGACTATATAGAATTGGAGCAGGATTCCAAGTCAGTTATTTTTGCAATCCAGTTGTCAATTCATTGAAACCGTAATGTTTGCTCTTGGTCCTCAGTACAGGCATGGAACAAAATTTCTGAGGCTTAAAAGGTGGTAACCATCATGTTTTGTGGATACTGAAGGTGCTTGAGCGTCATGACACAAGTCCATTGCCGCTTTTATGTGTTAATAGGGACTGTGAGATCCGTTAAACAATATCATCCAGCCATCTCATGTTCTAGGGGAGTGTGTTTTCGTTTTGTAGAAGCACCCTTATTATCATCATTAAATAGTGCCACCTACAGCTCAACAGCAGAAGATTCTGATCCACAAATCAAACACTTTTGTCTTGTAAAATTCAAGAATCCAAAGGTTGGATTCTTCTCAAACATGGCTCTTTCAGGATAACAGAGACACTTATTAAACCACCTTAGTTCATGTCATAAATGCCTGAAATGTTGCAATTTATTCTTGTCCTGAGAACTGACTGATATCCTATGTTTTTGACAGTATTAACTAATCAATAAGAAGGGGGGAGCTCACGAGGCCATGAAATCCAAGCTGTGAATTTACTGCATTCCCTATCTTGCCGTCTCCCACCATATGTTTGTGTGGGCAGATGAGATTTGTGAGTATGTGGGTCGGTCCTTGAAACTGATTGGAAATGGTCCATTAAACTAAAGAAAGATAGTGCATATTTTTACGTCTGAAAATCTTTTCACACCTTTTAATTTGTTGTCAAGTATTGATATTTATTTTGACGAGTCTCCGTTCATTGAATGGAGAAAAAGTTACCATGGAATCCAGAATTGTAGACATAATAGATTCATTTCTGACACTTCATCACTTCATATCAAACAAAAAAAAAATCCAAATCATTTTTCTTCTTCCAGATTGCTTATTGAACTATTTATATTGAGCACATAGGAAATGCAATTGGATAAAATAATAATCAAGAGACAGATTCCCAGCTGCTTCTCACTGCATTCACAATTATGTAACAATCCAAGCTCCTCTCGCAGTAATTATATTCACAAGACTGAAAAAAATAAAATAAATCAATCAATCAATCCCAAAACTAACCTTTGGGCTGAACAAAAAAAAAAAAAACCCCGAATGTAATTTCCTGACAGTTTCGCGATTTTAGGTAAGAAAAGAAGAACAGGAAAAAATAGCTGGTTCTTTTGGCTTCAGTTTTGATATTATCCTCTAGATTGCAAGCTCGTTTGAGCAGGGTCCTCATCAGCCTATTGTTCCCGTAACATTTTGTAAGTGTCTCATTTATTGTTAAAGTTCCCCCTTTTATAATATTGTAAAGTGCTGTGGAATAAATTGGCGCTTTTTAAATGCCAATAATAATAATTAAAATCTGGCCAAATCCCAAGACTTCACAGTTAAGTGAATGTCTCAGAGTTTTATAGTTTTGTTTTTTTTTTAAATCCAAATTTACAAAACATGGATCAAAATAACAAATTACTGTTCATTAATTTTGTCTATTTCGCAACTCAATTTTCATATAACCACAGCACTTTAATTAATAAGATCAAATGTCTCACATTATGGAATTTGTTTTGTAAAAATAAAAATATTTTACTCTTGGGGTTATTTATTATATGGTGAATTTTAAGGAATTCAAAGTGACTTTAAAATTTTAGGCCACCATAGCCATGCTAATCAAAATGAAAGACAGCTATTTTTCAGTTTGGCTATTTTAGCCAAAACAAAATTTAAGTTAATCTCCTAAAAGCCAAGGAAGTTTATGGTAGCACAAGGACTATCTCAATAAGATGACTGAAATAACAGGACCAGGATAAATAGAACCAGAAATCCAGAAAAAGAGTGAAAGAAGGTAGAGCAATCTTCTTGTTATGTGAGGCACGAAAAAACAAATATTACAGGTTGCGGAAACAAACCAGGGATCTAAAATTCCGACATCAATAATAAGAGTACCAGCGCTTAGTTAATATACCCCTATTTTTTGTATATGGGTCAACAACAAAAATATATTGAATAAATTAAATAAAGAGTCCCAGTTTCAATCTTCATGGGGTGTTTTCAAATGTCCGCAGGGATTTGATAGTTGTAACAGTAATTGGTGTAAAAAGACTTTGTCTTTATATGTATCCAACAATTAAAAGTGGTGAAACTTATTTCTAAGGTTCACAATAAAAACGTAGAAATGCAGAATATTGGCTGATGAATATAAAGTTACCGCTCCGTGGATGTAATTTCCAGACCGGTCCTGTGCACTCAGATCGATCCTCACTGAGAAGCCAACTAGCCAATCTTACTGCAATCTCTCCAAATTCAAAAATCCCGCCAGAAACACGATCTACGCGTTTCACTCATTCAAATGAGCTTTCTCAAGATACGGGTATCGGCCTCATTGCTTCCACACCTACATCATGGTGAATGATAATATACAAACTTTTCACATCACAAGTCAAAAGTACAACTGAATTCTCTGGTAAGGAGAGGGAGGACATTGAGTTAAATATTTAGAGATTACTTGTGTCATTTCTGCATGTAAATGTCCAATATGATTATGATATCCAGCCATTAGAGTGATGCTTCTATAATACCACCATTGGTGGAGGCAACTAAACGTCCAAGGAAGCATTGATAGATTCCATGTTTGCTATAGGAGATATATATTTATATTGAAGAGGAACGCATTCTTAACTTCTTTTAGGACTCATTCATTGCCGATTTTCAATACACAGATGACATTTTAATGGCTTGGAAAGATACAATGGAGGAAACATTGAGCATGATTCAGCATTCCTTAAGCTCTTTGGTCCAAAATAGCCAATACAGAACGAGTAGGCTTTTTCGATGTCTGTATCTATAACGAAGATGACAAACTGGCATACATATTATACAATATGCCCTTAGTGTACATTTTTGAGAGTCTACAGAAATAAGGTCTAAGAAGAATAACAGATCAAAATTATGCAGTCCACGTTCTCTCAAAAAGACTACAATAACAAAACACTGCAAAAAGCACGGACAAGTGTAAAGGCATCAGCACCCGGTTTCGTAAGTCCCAAAATTGCTAACCATGTTTACCACACCAACAGAACAAACTCCACACTCTACCTGTGAAAAAATATAATGGCAACTCACTAACTGAGACCCACCCATATCATGCTACAAAATAGGTAAAAACCATATCTATGGGCTCGCAAGGATCCTATTCATTGCTATGATCCTCAAAGGAGTTTCAGAACATAGGATGTATCTGCTGTCTATGGTGTATAATACACGGGCACATGTTACACAGAAATTATTGTCAAACTCCTTATACTTTTAAGAGTTTTAAAATTAAATACAAAAAAACCCCAAAAAACTGTAACCTGTTCAATCTATATTGTAATATACAAGCGGTCATATCCTTATGGTCTAGTGTACATGAGGAAGACTGATCTTACCTTAAAGGGGAGAATTTGTTGTCACTAATCATCCATTGGGACAGCCTACACGATTTATAGTTGAATTAACCAGTGGCCAAACACTTTTCGTATATGGGCTACCAATCACCAGGCACAAAATTCAAGACCACTGCTGCCTTCCCCATAGAGGAGGGAAGCCTAGTCTCCTCAGCCTTGGATATCCACTGCTAGTGTGTGACTAGAAGACAAAGATTACCATTTTAGCCATATTGAGTAAATACTTTGCTAGGAATTTGTTTGTATGGGGAGAGAGGGTCTGAAGGAGCATATATATTTAGGTCATGGACCCAAGAGGTGGTAAATTTGCTTGGGAACTCCGACCATTTGGCTTAAATTTAATAAGTTGTTTGTAATGTCATGATAAGTAACTAATGGATAAACTGGTTACATGAACAAAGTGGATCGCTTCTTATTTTAATTTTACTTTAAAAAAAAAAAAAAAAATCTAAAATATTTACTAAATCAAATATCCCCCCAACCAACACCACTTTATCTCTTAACAAAAAAAAAAACAACAACAGTCCCACCAGGAAACATTTAGAGCATTCGAAGCCTTCCACAAAACTGAGTATCTCACACTAGACTCTATCCTTAACATCGAAGGGATAAGACCTTTGCCAACTCAGATATGCAATGTCCAACCTACCGTTACACTCAATTAACACATCTTATACAAACTAATTCAAATCTCCTCAAGGGTGATCAAGCTTTGAATTACAATGCTCGACACATAGAATTAAGAAGAAAAAAAAACACGTCTTTCTATCTTCTCCAGAATGAACACAATAACAGATTACCTAAAATTTACCACCTCTTGGGCCCATGACCTAAATATATTATTGACCCCAAAGACAGGAGAAAAATGCTCTTTGACATACACAAATCTACCATCAGCAATAATATTGAAGAAAGTAGCTACAAAAGAATCTTAAGGTGGCACTACACCACTGCCAAGATCAACAAATTGCCTCTTCTAATGCCTTCAATTTATATGGTGGCTTTGCCCTGTAATCCAAAATTACAGGAAATCTGAGTGCTTTCGAGATATGTTGGGCGCTCAGATCCAGGCTACCCAGGGATATAGTACTTGAGGAGGTACCGTATTGTAAAAGGGGTGTTTATTAATGTACATGTCCTGGACCTGAGAGGTAATGTAATTATGTTGTGTACTTTGTGACTGTCCCCACTCAGGTCCAGTGGGGAATGCCCCTGGAATGTGTTACAGTAAACCCCTTACATGGGGACACACATAAAAGGCCGTGTGTGGCTACCATTAAACAGTTGACTCCCATAACTGTGTATCGTCCGGTTACTGGGTGAATTGGGATTATATTGCTGAACTTCGCTTTCTTTGATGTTCTACAGACTACCAGCGGAGATATCTGTTTTAATATTGCAGCTCTCTCAGAGTAACTCAAACTAATTGATGCTGGTCTGTTTCCTTTTCTGTTGTACCCATCTAACACTTAATGCTGAATTTAGACTGTAAGCTCGTTTGAGCAGGGCCCTCTTCAACCTATCGTTTCTGTAAGTTTTCTTGTAATTGTCCTATTTATAGTTAAATCCCCCCTCTAATAATATTGTAAAGCGCTACAGAATCTGTTGGCGCTATAATAATAATAATAATAATAATAATAATAATATAATAGTCCCTTTATGGACTAGACTTTCATATAGAAAAGTTCTATTGTATTAGCATTGGAAACTATGCAACTGTTGCACACGTCCTATATGTTTCAATTTATTTGGATTGTTGCTTCATCGAATGAGATGTTATTGTAAACACAGCCTTTACTCTGTACAGTACTAAACATATTCCTTAAATAAATAAAAAAAAATTAAAAAATAAGAATTAAAAAAAATATTAGGTTTAGTCACTAAACAGTAACTTGTGATTAATTGTAAAAATATTGAAAAAAGCTGTAAGAGAAATTGTTTATTAAATATTTTCCCAGCTTTGATAGTTTGGCCTAAATTTTAGTTTTAATTTACCCGGTTTCATCATTTAAAGGGACACTGTAGGCACCATAAAGGTTTCATCTCATTGAAGTGGTTATAGTGCCTGGAGTCCCCTGGTACTATCCTTCCATTCAGCATGAAACTATTTTTAAATGTTTTAATGTTAAACAAGAGTCCCCAGCAATTCATCCCCTTGTGCTGCTTGGGCTAATGAGGAAGCATTAGTCTGACCAGTAATGGGTGGCTGTGATTGGCTGACTGCATTCAGCCCATTACAGTGCCATTGCAGATTTGAATCAGTATAGCTACAAGGAAGTGTAATTTCTGCTTTGGCTGTACCTCCAATGGGGGTGGGGTTTAGGGATCCAAGATACTGTCATTCAGTGTTAAACTGCTCACAAATTGTTTAACAATGAATTCCATTCCTCCCTCTCGATTTAAAGGGACACTCCAGACACATAAAGCACTTATGATGGCTGAAGTGCATTATGTATCTGGAGTTTGTCACATTTGTGGCTGTTTATGAAAGTGCAGATTTCTATAGAAAATCAGCACTTTTAAAATTGAGGCAGTAACAGCTCCTTGGCTCTTTGATTGAGGTTTTCATCCTCTTCCATAGAACTAACAGAGAGATAGGTGTACTGGGATAGGCTGCATGTTATCTAGGATTTCACAAAGTAAAAGGACAGGGGGACAGAGCGACCTGGTGCTGAAACACAGACTTTAAAGTTAAACTGTTTGTGATTGGTTAAATACCTAAAAGTGAGCCAGCGCCAGGCACCCCTTGGAACAATAACAGCTTTATTTTATGAAAGTGCCCAAACTATTTTTTTCTATGCAAAGCATGAGGACGTCCAGCATCAGTTAGCCGACCAAAAGTCGCCTAATGACCCAGAAGTGCCTCTAGTGACTGTCTGGTAGACAGGCACTAGAGGTGGAGTCAACCTTGCAATGTAATTATTGCAGTTTTGCAATAATTACAATTGTAGGGATTAAATTGACAGGGGCACTGTACCCAGACCATGTCAATATAGTCCAGTATGGTGATGTCACTCCCCCTTGCTACAGGGAAAGAGATGTTCTGGAGGACTGGTTGAGGGGGGGACTTGGTTAGCACAGAGGTGGGGTCATTGGTCATCTGTCACCAGGATGCCAAGTGTATAAATTACATATGCCAAACATGCATGGATTTAACATTAGCCACCCTGGGACTAATGATAAATAATATTGCTGTAGGTGGTATTATCATATATTATATGACAAAAAAAGTGTTTTAATTGCATATGTGCAGCATTTTAAACTGAAACGGTGATGCATACTCCAAGCACCATAACCACTTCAAAACATTGACGTGGTCATGATAATTGAAGTAACCCTTTACTTGGTTTCACAGTGAGAGTACATGAATTCCATATTATGTCAGGCAACAATTTCAAGCTTTACACACACACACACACACACAAAAAAAATTATACGCGTCGGGAAAATCTATAGGGAACTACAACCTGAAACACCACAAGCCATTATAATATAAAAATCAAAAACTCCCCTCAACCATAACATCTCAAACAAAACAACAAATATTCAGCCGATCACAGCGTACCCATTTCCCTGATACAACTTTAACATCAAACCATCACTTAAATAAATTCAAACTCTACCTATGCATTGGATATGCCATCTATCATCGGGAGCTAAATTATATTAACTTATGTGATAGTAATTAAATATTTACATGACCTCCCTGACTTGTAGGGCCACTATCCTTGAAGGATCGGTAAGTGTTCCACTAATGTCACAGGACAGTAGTGATACGCCAAGATCATTAGACGAGCCCCTACCTGGCGATCTCAGCCAATCAATGTCCAAGTTGGACGCAAGAGATGTTCATAATGCACCATTACAGGAGCAAGCTATGGGTCACAGAGAGAGACCTATTTTTGGCAAACTGCTCAAAGCAGTTCAACAAATCAAAATAAATATGAACCCCTGGATCCCAGAGTCTCTTTTCACCATAACCACTACACTGATTTGTAGTGGTTATGGTGCGTAAAATGTTCCTTTAACATCTCTCTCTCTATATGTGTGTGTGTCTATATATTATATACATACACACACACACACACACACTCTATAATTGTGTGTGTGTATATATATATATATATAAATAAATAAAATTATTCAAAGTGAAAATGTAAAGTGAATTACAAATTTCAGACCAAAGTAGTTGAACCGGAGTGCCACCTGACTTAGTGAATTACCAGGCACCTCACAGAGAAAGTATTTCCTCATTTCAGTACAAGGTATAAATGGCTCACTGAACAAACTAGGAGATTTAACCATTCACGTGCCAACAGATAACCAATTAAACATTCATTTATTTAGATCACATTTATCAAGTTCAACATTTCAACCATCTTAGAGAAGCGAGCACCGACAACAACCAAAGAAAAGTTTTGTTGCAATTCGAGGACTACATTCTCAAACCATGATGCTAACCCATTCATTGCTACTATGGAGTAACTTGAAGGACAAAAACACAACAGGAAAACTCTTTGCACACAGCCAAGTCTTGATTGTTTATACCCAAGAAAAGTTTATGCAAGAAAGTAGCAGAGCTGGGAGCAAAGGTTACAAAGTATCATTCTCTTGGGACTTGTTATCAATCAAGAACGAAGCTACTCTGCTTTTTACAGATCCATTTCTTCCTTCAGAACCCCCAACACTACTCACCCCCTTTGCTCAATTCTGGCAATTAAACACGGAAGCAATTCTCTTTTCTGGGATTTGCTAGTAGGCAGAGAGGCATGAGCTAGATAGTCTTTAGACCAGCCCCCATGCAGACAGGGTTAACAGGCAGTTCTGGCTCTGCTTCTGATAGGTTTGCATAAGAAAAGGAAATCAGACTCATTGAAACCACACACCCCTGTGACATCAGGACTCCTGCCCCCTTTTGCACACGTTTTAACAGCAGCTTTATTCATCCAGCCCACAGAAGGGATGTAAATGAGTCCATCCAAACTTGCAAGCTTGAGTCTCTATTTAGATTTTTTTTGTCTCCTCTCCTGAGTTCAAGGGAGGGTTTTGGACTACTGTTAGTAAATACGTGTAAGTATTGCATTGTGGTAGGATCATTCTCCAGTTACTATTCAATCATTTGTAAAATTGTCATGTCAGGACAAGTTGCCCTTTATTTAAATGACATTATGGGAGATTTTTAGAGCACAATATATTATCTATACCAGGCATGGGCAACCTTCGGCACTCCAGATGTTGTGGACTACATCCCCCATAATGCTCTCACATCCATAATACTGGCAAAGCATCATGGGAGGTGCAGTCCAAAACTTCTGGAGTGCTGAAGGTTGCCTATGCCTGATTTATACATTATACCAAACAGATTTCTAAGGAGGTTTCCTCCTTCAGCTCAGCAATATGATAGTCACTGTTCCTGGTACTTAATGTTTATACAGCTGCTGATTTTATTGTATGAATCCGCACAACCAAAATAAAATAAAAAGATAGTTACAATACAGTTTTGGTAATAAGGTTAAGCAAAAAATACATCAAAACACTTTTAATAGTGATTTTGGAAATACCCCACATGCTGTGGTTTTGTCACTTTTCTGTATGTAAGAGTTACTTGTGTCACCCAGTAAATGTCATTGCATTTAGCAGGACAAACAAAGCGGTAAGTAGGTAACTACTAACCGCCTTGTAAGTATTTACAGTGGAGGTAACTACTTACCTCCACTGTACATATGCACTGTTTGGCATCTACACAGACATGCTGTAGGTAAGGCTTGAGCATGAGCTGTGCATATGGCACTGCAAGAGTTTTTAAAAAACGACTTGTCTGGAAGCAAAAAACTGAAACATTAGATTTTTTTTTTTTCAGTTATTTTTTAAACTGAGCAGCGCAGCCCTTTGGTGACTTGTAGTCATATTTTCTTAATTTATTTTTTTGCGTCTAAAAACCTCCAGATGTGACAGACTCGCTTTAACTTAAAGGACCACTCTAGGCACCCAGACCACTTCAGCTTAATGAAGTGGTCTGGGTGCCAGGTCCTTCTAGGGTTAACCCATTTTGTCATAATTATAGCAGTTTCAGAGAAACTGCTATAATTATGAATGGGTTAAGCCTTCCCCCTAATCCTCTAGTGGCTGTCTCATTGACAGCCACTAGAGGCGCTTGCGTGCTTCTCACTGTGATTTTCACAGTGAGAGCACGCCAGCGTCCATAGGAAAGCATTGTAAATGCTTTCCTATGAGACCGGCTGAATGCGCGCGCAGCTCTTGCCGCGCGTGCGCATTCAGCCGACGGGGCGTAACGGAGGAGGAGAGGAGGAGGAGAGCTCTCCGCCCAGCGCTGGAAAAAGGTAAGTTTTTACCCCTTTCCCCTTCCAGAGCCGGGCGGGAGGGGGACCCTGAGGGTGGGGGCACCCTCAGGGCACTATAGTGCCAGGAAAACGAGTATGTTTTCCTGGCACTATAGTGGTCCTTTAAAGGAATACTATAGAGTCAGGAACACAAACATGTATTCCAAACACCAAAGTGGTAAAATTACTTTTTAGGTCCCCAACCCCCTTTCTTTACTTTAAAAAAGGTGATTTTTATTCACCTCTTTTCCAGCTCTGCTCTGGTCTCACCGCGGTTGGCCCCGTCTCTCTGTCTGAGATCATGAATCTTGATGATCTCAGCCAATCCAATGCTTTCCCATAGGAAAGCATTGGGAAGCTACTGGGCATGCGCAGCAAAATGCAGAGCTGCGCCAATCAGTATCTCCACATAGAGATGCATTGAATTAATGCTCTGAAAGCATTAAAAAGCCTGCAGGGACAGGCTACAGACACCAGAAAAACTACATTAAGCCGTAGTTGTTGTGGTGACTATAGTGTCCCTTTAAAGGGCATGTTGCGGTTTGCAAGCCTCACTTTATTTAACTTTGTTTGCAGGATGAATAATTTGAAGGATTAGTGTGGGATCTGTTTACTAAAGTCCAAATGAGGCAAGAATTTGGTTCTGTACAGAGCCATTCTATTACTATTGTTCATTCCCACTATTTACCAATATCCGGATTCTGTGCAGCAGGCTCTGAATGGGCCTGAATTTGGTTTGGATTCAGCCAGAATGCATCTCTATGGCACGAGTTTGGCGTATGAGAGAACCAAACATCTGTTCTGCAAATATTGCACAATGTATTGGGAAGCACCTCTAGCGGCTGTCTGAGTGACCTTGTTTCACTACATGAAGCTAGGTGATTTTCGGTGATTTATTCATGCTATGATGTAATCCACAAAGATCATACTACCCATTTTAAAGCATCTGTCACTTTCAGTGTTTTGTAAAGATATCATCTTTATGAATACCCCTTTCTGTCTCATCAGAGATTTTCTTTTACCTGAAGCTCAAGGTGAATTGTTGGTTTAGGACCCCCCCAAGAGGTTTGCCTTGACGTGGCAGGTGAGCTTACATCTAATGACCATTGGAGTTACTAAATAACCTCCATTTATATAAATATGCATAGGGCTTTGGAATAGTGCGCAAGTAACTTATTTAATTTGTTTTTTATTGTATTAACGCACACCTGAATGCTCCAGATTAGCAAACTGCAAAACCTTTTTTTTTTTTTTTTTTTATAGAGGTGGTCACACTTGCTGATGATCAATTAGTTAGGGGCATTTTATTAGCAGCACCTGTCTGCTACCACAACTAGAGGGGCAAAGGTTTAAAAATAATATCCGGAAGTATTACTTTACTGAGAGGGTAGTGGATGCATGGAATAGCCTTCCAGCTGAAGTGGTAGAGGTTAACACAGTAAAGGAGTTTAAGCATGCGTGAGATAGGCACAAGGCTTTCCTAACTTTAATGATAAGCCCAGGGACTAATGAAAGTATTTAGAAAATTGGGCAGACTAGATGGGCCGAATGGTTCTTATCTGCCGTCACATTCTATGTTTCTACTTAGTCTCTTAATACATCTGTGAAGTCGTCTACAGTCCTTTAATTCTCTAAAACCCTCTTATTTATGATAGCTTGTTGAAATACAGTACTTTGCCAAATTCCCACCAAGTGCACACTTTGGTTTCACCCTATATAACCTTCACCATCTGTCTCACGCAACACACACATTGATATGTTTACTTAGATACATTTTACACCTGACAATTCCTTTTCCCCTTTGGATACTTTGCACTTTAGCTCTGGTATAATGATACTTTATCTGGATTTATTGAAGCATGGCTTTCGTTAATGACTTCTTGTGTCTGTGTGTCTTGTTTGTAACAGATTGTTCATCCGTTTTGCTTTGTTTACAGCAGAGTGAAACATGTTTGATGCTGTGTAAAATAAAATATATTTAGAGATTTTGATGTTGCACAATGCTGTCCATTCAAATTACGTCATCAAAATGTGGCAACCAGTATTAAGAATGAAGCAGAGGTATCGAGGAAGGAAGAAAATACTGTTCTTCCTGATGATTAATTCTTGGTATGAAATGTGCAAATGCAGTTTTCTTTTTCAAAACGTACACACAAAAAAACGCCCACTTGCTGTCCTCTGTCTTACCTTCTGTTCTAAGATCTGCACGTGGCACCTCTCTATGCATCTCCTGTAGCATGTTGGCACGCTGATTATCTTCCTGTGTATGCTTTGCTAAGTTTATTTCTCCTACTGATTTGAGTTTGATGCATGAACCACGTTTGGATTCTTGACTTCATCTTCTACTGCTACTTCAACTACTGCTGTGTACGCCCTCTGGCCTGATCATCTTACTTCAATGGAACAACCAGTGGAAATAGAGTACTCTACTGGCAGAACACTACTGAGGGTTATTCTTTAAAATCTTTTAGCAAGTGAAATCAGAATGACAACATTTAGGAAACCATAGCTGATCTGAAAAAAAAAAAAAAAAGTTCTAGAAGTAGCTCGGCTATTTTCACCATCACAACGTTCAGCAGATCATTATTGTCCAGATTGGATGAAATTGGCACTGATAAACTAAGTGTTAATTCCACATTATCCAGATGTGGAGAGTCAGTGGGCACCAAAAAGAGTCAAATTGTTTCATGGTTTGATATTAAGTTGAGGAACAGTGCTGGGGCACTCATGACAACACATGCACTATGGCAAGCAGTGGCAGTAACCAATGGTTATGTTGCTTAGAATGTCCTTTTGGAGGAACCTATCATACGTAGAAAATGACCTGAATAACTATGACTTGGGCAGCCTGCATAACAGTTTGGAAGACTGGAAGCCCCAAAGATCTGAAGGCTGACTGATGTGTATCTAGTTCACAGGAAGTAAACATAGACTTTATTGTTCTTTTAGGAATAACATATCTTTCAATACTATAAGTAATGTTTTTTTTAAAGAGTAGTGGATGTTTTGTGGGACTTTACATGTCAGGGCATCTTATACGTCATTGCACTAAAACAGTTGCAATGCAATATTTAATACATGTTTTGGGGTAGAGAGTAAATATCATCATATCTGCTAACTCTGTGTTGGTTTACAGAATGATGTGCTCTTTAAGCTCCATTTTAGGGCCTGACCAAGACTTTGTCCTGTCTAAGTCCAAGGATGAAGTGCTGCACCCTTCCCCTCGACCCACCCCCCCTGCCCCCTCCAAAAACATATATTTGCTTCGGCAGTGGTGTCTCTGTGTGTTTGCTGTGGATAAAATGTGTGTCCCCCTGGAGTGACGTGTGCGCTGGGTGAAGTGTGTACCCGTGTGTTTGCTGGGGATGAAATGTGTGCCTGTGTGTTTGCTGGGGATGAAATGTGTGTCTGTGGGCTCTGGGATGAAGTGTGTGTCTGTATGTGTGGTGGGGACACAGACACACACAGGCACATGCTGGGGATGACGTGTGTCTGTGTTGGGCATGAAGTGTCTCTGAGTGCTGGGGATGAAATGTGCATTATGGAGATGAAATGTGTATGTGCTCTATGTGAAGTGTGTCTGTATGTGTGCTGAGGATGAAGTCTGTGTCTGTTTGTGTGCTGGGGATGTAGCCTGTCTGTGTGTGCACTGCAGCCAATACACTTACTTATACACAATGTCTATCTATCTGCATGTGTCAGTGTGTGTATCTGTGAGTCTGTATCTGTATCAGTGATTGTATAGGTTTGTCTATGTATCTGCATGTGTGGCAATGTTTGTATCTGTGTGTCTGTACATCTCCATGTATATCAGTGTGTCTGTGCAACTGTATGTGTGTCTGAGCATCTGCATGTGTGTCAGTATGTGTATCAAACAGTGACACACATGCAGATACAAAGACATATACAGATACATTACACAGACAGACAGACACACACACACACTACACAGAGAGTCACACTACACACATGAAAAAAATGAAGCCACCCAACAGTTTCTTACCTTCTGCTTTCTGTGGCTGGTTGGAGTTGGGGGCCTGCTCTCCGTGTCTGGCCCCATCCTCGCGGGTCCCTCCTCCCGCGCAGCTCAGTCTCAGTTTGTGTGAGCTGTGAGGAAGTGACAGGCTTTCACTTTCTCCCAGCTCTCAATGCAGGATAAAGGGGCATGGGCCACCCGATGGACCCTTACACAGGTTCCCAACTCGTGCAGTGCAGTTGCACTGCCGCCACAAGTTGGGAACTCCTGTTTTAGATGATGACTGGGGCGACAAAATGCCGCCGCTATCAGAGTGCCGCCTGGAGCCATGGCTCCACCACGGTCTATGGATGGGCCGGCCCCTCTCTATTTATTGAGGGACCTGTCTCTGGTGTCCCCACCAGAGGGAAACTGAAACCTGGGGCAGATGGCCAGGAACCCCAAACTGGGACTGCACTAAGTAGTCTTGGAATATTAGAAGATTAATTTTAAACTTAATTAACTCTATTGTGCGACATCAGAAGATACATCCCTTAAACTAGCCCAGTCTGCCCTAAAGCATCAATATAGTCCCCAAATACTGCTGCAAAGTGGTCTAAACCCAAGATGGAGTCCCTAGTCAATGTGTCTTCTGGTTATGCTGTCTTCTATGGTGACTGCCTCATTTAATCGCTAGTGCCAAATCTGGAGAACTTGGTGCTGCTGGTAACATTTTACTATCTGTTATCTATAGTCTCTGTGGTGCCAGAGAGGAAGTTCTCTTCCTGTCATTCTTCACTTCCTCTCTCTCTCTCTCTTGTTATGCAGCCATTTTGCCTTTGATGTATAACAAAGTTTTCTCTTTTAACTCATTCTGGATTGTGTTCCTGTATAGGCAAACCACTGATTAAGAATTCTTAATTACTGCTGCTATTGAGCTAATACAACTCTGCTAAATAAACAGACACTAGGAGAACATGGACACTCCATGGGATAAAATAGTACAGCTAATATGACAAATAAAAAATAAAACTTTTTTTTTTTTGTTCTACACATTACAGATTATGAGTAAAACATTTTTTTTACAAAAATTAACATTTAACCTCTTGGTGGAACTAGCCAGCCCAATAGATTAGATGGTGTTTTAATACATTGCCGTAGCAGCGCATTCATAGAGTACATTTCTAACGTAAATTCTATAAGGCTACTTAAAATCGCCTATCTGTTAAGCCCACCACTACGCCACAGTACCCAATATCCGTGGGTCCTACACGAATTCCAATGTGGGAGACAAATAAAATAGTTATTTAGTGCTAAATAAGCTGAACCGTTTTTAAACTGTTTGTAAGAGCATTGTGAATATATATATATATATATATATATATATATATATATATATATATATATATATATAATGCTAAATGAATGTGATAAATGCAATTAAATTCGTGCAAGATGCATGTTCCGCTTTCCCCAAATATTGTTGCAAATATTTTCCCCAAATATTGTTTCAGAATTCCCTTTTGTTTTTACTATGACATCTAAAAGATGGAGTATTTTACATACAAGCAAACCATTGCTTAACCCCTTAAGGACACCTGACATGTGTGACATGTCATGATTCTCTTTTATTACAGAAGTTTGGTCCTTAAGGGGTTAAAAGCCCTTCTAGATGCATTGTTTCAGTGCGTTCTGCAGGGTCTTAGTGCCCTGACCATTGCCTGACCGCGTCGAATGATCCATTTGCACTATGCTTCTTGTGTACAGTACCCTGGTGTCGGGAGGGTGGGACTATCCAGCCGAAATCGTGACAGTTGGGAGGCTTAAAGCAGAAGGCAATCTCTAGTTCTCCAGATGCCATGGAACAGAGTCACAATTTAAATATTTAAAAAAAGAACACAAAGTATTTATCATGTTATATCATGTTATACTGACTTCACAATATAGATATTTAGTGTGAGTCTGTAGAGAAAATGACAGCTCGTTGATGTGATTTAAAAAAAAGATTTTGTGTGTGTGATTATTTTTTGTTGATTCTCTTTAATTACATTTTTTGACAGAGACTCTATTTTAAGTAGTATTCTTAAAACGTCTTTTAAGACAGAAGATATCTAAATGAGGAGATAGAACCGATCTGCTTACTCTCAGTGACAATCTACTCTCCACAGAAAATACGTAGGCAGATGGTAGAATGCCTGTAGGACGGAGAAGTGGTTAGTGTGTTCTACACAAGTTGTTATCTCTAAGGTTTAACACCTGTATCCTAATTTGTTAATGTTCTGAACAAACTGATGACTACGTACTTATACAAAATTATTTTAAATCAATCACTTTTCCAATTTAATTGATATATTTTGTTTTGTTTTTCTAAATCTCTGTTGGGAGTAATGGTAGCAATGAAATGAGTGCAGTGCTAATTTTACCTCTGTGTGCAGGCGTAGAAAGTCTCAAGGGTTTGCATGAGTCACGGTGCAGTAGCTTGCTCTGCAATTTCTTAAAGGGACACTCCAGACACCCAGACCAATTCTGCCCATTGGAGTGATCTGGGTGCCAACTCCCACCACCCTTAACCCTGCAAGTGTAATTATTGCAGTTTTTCTGGGTATGGTGGCATAATAGACCATCTGCCACTGGCGACAGCTCAGAACCTATTTAATTTCAGAGGTTACGTAAAATCTTGATAGTGGGGGCACCTTTTGATTAAAAAGGTGATATTCGAGACAACCTCACGTCTGCTCAGAGAAAAAGTTTTTGTGACTTGTAGTTGGCTTTCTATCTATGAATGTTATTAGCTGAACTGCAACTCTAAGGCAAGTTTCAGTGTTCTGTGATGACACGTATAATTGTTAGTGCACACTGCATGTAGTTGCTTGGAGTGCCCCTTTCAAAATATTTTTATAGCAAAGCTGCAGTACTCGCATATTTGTGGCTTTGGTAAATTTAGCTTTTTAGTGAATAACCCTGTAAAAGGCACAAAAGTGAGAATTGTTTGGATTTTAAAGCGTATTTAAAATTAAGACCAAAACAGTCAAGCTAAAGAACTTCTGAAAGCCAACTGTGCTTCCAGTTTGGTTATTTTGGCCTTAAATTTGAAATTCACTTTGAATTTCTGACAATTCCCACTTTCGTAAATAACCCTGTTACAAACCTCCCGACCGTGCTGTAAAGCAGGATGTCGGTGGAAGGGGTCAAAAGGCCGGGGCCTGTGAAGCAAATTACATCACTGGCTCTGCCAAAATGGGCAGAACCGACAGAAAGGAGGCGGATCTGCCCAAAGAATTGACATGTCAACGTGGCATGAATGCACACCAGGCTGCCTCCCAATCAAGTAGGCTGGCCCATCAAGGGTGGACCATGCAGGGGGCACTTTTGGGGTACTTTTACTAAATAGTCATTTTATTTATTTTTCTTTTATCTGAGCAATGGAATGTCCCTTTAATGACATCCTTTTGTTATAGGGATGGTGGAGAAATAACCAGGTTTGATAATCTCAGAAACTGTACTATGAGTGAATGTTACAGTTACTCCTCAATATCGTTAAGGAAAAAGTTAAAATTATTAAAATGAATGAACACAAAGGTTGGACAAAAGGGACACAACGGGGCACAGGCAAAAATAAACACTTTGATAAATCTCCCTCTCTTTGATAAATGTGTTCTAACTGGGTCAGTTGATTAAAAAGGAAATACAGGTTGTCCTCACTTTGTGACCTACCTGTTTTACGACCTCTCGCACTAAGACCAGCTCTCTAGAATGGGGATACAAGAAAAACGCACCAGAGCTGGGAATCCTTCTAATCAATGTTTGGGAAAGGTTCCCCGAACATATATTTGTGGGATTCACTGCTCTGCTGCGCTTGTCTATGTTAGGGGAAATTTCCCTGAACATAGACCTGCACCTGTGCGCATGCGCCTCACTTACTGACTAATTAGTTTTACGACCGGGTCGTAAGAATGAAACCTGGTCGGTAAGTGAGGCGCATCTGTAAATCAACTGTTAGTCAGATGGGTCAAAATGTTGGTCTTTTTAGCACTATGAGTATGATCAAGTATAGCTGGTTTCTGCCAATGAATAATAAATATAGATGAGAGATGCATACCTCCCCAATGTGTTGAATGGACAAAGAGAGATACTTTAATTCCAGAGGTGTGACCAGGGGTGGGGCTGTTCTGAGGAATTTTATTTGACCAATTTATGCAATCTATTAATCTTTTACAAAGACCAATCGTTTTTATTAACCCCTTCAGGACGGGTGACGGACGAGGTCCGTCACAGAGGGGAGACCCTTAACGACGGGTGACGGACCTCGTCCGTCACGCGGTAAAATTAACCCCGGATCGCCGCTATCGCGGGGTTAATGGTGCTCCCGGTATGCCTCTGCATTAGAGGCATACCGGGAGCACCCGGTCAGTCTGCCCAGCACATGTGCTCTGTATACTCACCTACCGGCTCCCTGCACTTCCGGGTTCTGTGTGAAGTGCAGGGAGCCGGATCAGTGCTGATCCTGCCCCCTGCTGTAAAAAAAAATAAAGTTTATTTAAAGTCCCCCCTTACCCATTTTAATAAAAAATTAACCCCTTCCCTGCCAATTGATCACTGACTACAGTGATCAATTGGCAGGGATTACATTTTACTATGATCTGATTTTTTTTTTTTTAACCCCTGAGGGTTAATTCTTTTTTTTTTTAACCCTCAGGGGTTAAATTAATTAAATTAATTAATTAAATTATTTTTTAATTATATATTTAGCTAGCTGGGGTAGGTGGAAGTTAGTGGGGAATTGGGGGATTTGGCGTTAGGCTAACTAGGGGTTAACGTTAAAAAAAAGTTTTAAAAGAAACTTTAAAAAGTTAAAAATTAAGCTTAAAAAAATGTTTTAATAACATTTAAGTAAAAAAAACAAAAAAAACACACTTTACCTAGTCCAAATAAAAATTAACCCCTTCCCTGCCAGTCGATCACTGCCTACAGCGATCAAATAGAGATCACAGTATTATACTGTGATCTAATTTTTTTTAACCCCTGAGGATTAACTTTTATTTATTTTTTTAACCCTCAGGGGTTCAATTTATTTAATTAATTAATTTAAATATTTTATAACTATATATTTTGCTAGCTGGGGTGGGTGGGAGTTATGGGAAAATGGGGAATTTACTGTTACTGCTGCGTACTGCTAGTTAGGGGTTAACGGTAAAAAAAAAGCTTAGAAAAATGTTAAATCTGTAAAAAAGTTTTAAGAAAGTTTAGGAAAGTTTAAAAAAAATTTATAAGCAAAACAAAAGTTTAAAAACTAGTTTTTAAAAGTAAAAAAGTTATAAAAAGTAAAAAAATACATTTTAAAAACGCTCATTACCACTACACCTGGAGCAAACTAGAGAAAAAATTATCCCACGCCAAGGTTCAAAATATGCCTTTTGAATTACCCCAGGGTGTATTCTTTAATAAATAGTATGTGTTTGTGGGAAGTTTCAATAACCAACCGTCTAAACTACTCCAAATTGGAACATGGACACAGCGTAAAACTTCAAAGTTAGAAAAAAACTGAATGGCTGCGTCTCAAATGCGCCCCTTCAACATCCACATATACCTGGCAAAGGTACATACGGGGGTATTGCTGTACTCAGCCGACATAGCTGAGCAACATATGAAGTATTATACAGTCATAGCACACATAAGGTTTGCAAAATATGCTGCGCAAACTCACTTTGTATGTCAAAAAGGCAGAAAAAATGCTTATTACCACTACACTTGGTACAAGCTAGCGGAAAAATGATCCCACGCTAAGGTTCAAAATATGCCTTTTGAAATACCCTGGGATGTCTTCTTTAAGAAATGGTATGGCTTTATGGGGAATTTGGATTATATAGCCTGGTAAAATACTCTAAAATGGGACATAGGCACAGCATAAAAATTCAAAGTTTGAAAAAAACTGGAATGGCTGTGTCCCAAATGTGCCCCTCCGATGTCCACACATACCTGGCAAAGGTACATACGGGGGTATTGCTGTACTCAGCCGACATAGCTGAGCAACATATGAAGTATTATACAGTCGTAGCACACATAAGGTTTACAAAATATACTGTGCAAACTCACTTTCTATGTCAAAAAGGCAGAAAAAACGCTTATTACCACTACATCTGGTACAAGCTAGCGGAAAAATGATCCCACGCTAAGGTTCAAACTATACCTTTTGAAACACCCTGGGGTGTCTACTTTAAGAAATGGTAGGCCTTTGTGGGGTAGTTTGAATTTAAAACCTGCGAAGATGCTTGGAAATTGCACATAGGCCCAGCGTCAAAATTCAAAGTTTGGTAAAAACGGATATGGCTTGGTCTCCTATATGGCACTGTAGCTTCACGAAATAGTGCCAAAGACATTCATATGGGGTGTCATTTTACTCAGAAGACTTAGCTGAGCATAATTTGGGGGGTTTGAACTTAGTGGCACATATGAAATATACAAAACGCCCAGCAAAAATGCAATCCGTATGTAAAAAATGCACAAAATTATTTTTTACCACATACTTTGGCATATATTGGTGAAAAAATGGGGGCATGTTAAGGCACAATATGCACCTTATAAGATACCCTGGAGTGTCTACTTTTACAAATGGTAGGCCTTTGTGGGGGTTTTTTAACAGTCAAACTGTTATAATACCCCAAATGGAAGCTAAGGCTCATTAAATCCATCTCTCAAAATTCTACTGTGAATACTGTAAAGGACAGGTCTCCTATATGGCACTGTAGCTTCACGAAATAGTGCCAAAGACATTCATATGGGGTGTCATTTTACTCAGAAGACTTAGCTGAGCATAATTTGGGGGTTTGAACTTAGTGGCACATATGAAATATACAAAACGCCCAGCAAAAATGCAATCCGTATGTAAAAAATGCACAAAATTATTTTTTACCACATACTTTGGCATATATTGGTGAAAAAATGGGGGCATGTTAAGGCACAATATGCACCTTATAAGATACCCTGGAGTGTCTACTTTTACAAATGGTAGGCCTTTGTGGGGGGTTTTTGAACAGTCAAACTGTTATAATACCCCAAAATGGAAGCTAAGGCTCATTAAATCCATCTCTCAAAATTCTACTGTGAATACTGAAAAGGACAGGTATCCTGTATGGCACTGTAACTTCACGAAATAGTGCAAAAGACATACAATGGGGGTGTCATTTTACTCAGCAGATGTAACTGAACACAAAATAAAACTTTGTACAGGAATAGCACACACCAACTTTACAAAATATACACGAGAATTTCTCTGTTATAAGTTTGTGTGCCAAAAACCAAAAAGAACACAATTTTACTCCAATATTTAGCAGAGGTTGGCGGTGAAATGGCTACGTAGAAAGTGTCAAAACAACCTTAGGTAAATAGCCCGTGATGTCTACTTTATATAAATATATACTTTTGTGTGGCAATTTTGTTTTCTTTTATGGCTATTAAGCTTACAAGACAAACATACCAAATTCTAAAATCGCTCCACATTAAAAGTTTATTTTACTCCTTGTGCTTTGTGACCTGTAACTACCAAAAAAACTTAAAATCCCAGACACATTATATATTCTGTAAATCAGAACAAATAAATAAATTTATTTTTAATTACTTTCCTTAACCTGCACTAATTATGCACACATTATTATTGCAAAAACTGTAAAAAAAACAAACAATATTTTTCATTTATTTTGCATTTTTCTGTATTTTTTTTATAATAAGTAAGCATTTATATATATATGTTATATCAAATTAAAGCCCTTTCTGTCCTTTAAAAAACAGTATATAATATGTGTCGGTGCAATAAATGAGAGAGATGCAAATTGCAGTTGAACGCAAACAGCAAGAAAATGCAAAAATTGCTTGTGTCATTAAGCATAAGACAAGCTTCTGAAGCTGTGTCCTTAAGGGGTTAATAGTGATTTCTAACGACCTTTTTTATAGGTTAATACCACATTGCTGTTATTGCCGTGGAGCTCTGTTATACACACAAACAATACTGAGCTCCTATAAAAGAGGGACGTTGGGATAGAAAAGAGGAACAAAGGGATTTGGACCAGAAATAGGGACTACTCCTAAAAAGGGAGAGTTGGGAGGTATCTCAGGTGTTTTAAATTTCCTGCTACATGTTAACTTGTTTTTATATCAGATTTTGGCTACAAAACAGAACACCGCATTATATTCTTACACTAACAACCAGGATTAAAATTTGTAGTTTTATGCTACAAGACAGATTTTAAAAGTTACTCGCCGCTGTGAGCCATAGTACACCCTCCAGGTGTGAATTTCTCCTTGCCAGGACTAAATTTTCAATTGCCAAAGGCTTGCGGCGAGTTAAAATTTTGAACCCTGGTAACAATACAGCTCAGCTCTAATAAAAGGTTTTTATTAATATAGCATTTAAAATATGACAATCCTTAGGAGTTTTTAATTTGCTATAGTTTAGTAAATTCTCACTAACTGCAACATTTAGGCCAAAAAAAAAGACACTTAGAAAAATAAATGAAATAGAAATTATTTTTCAATGTTGCAATACTGGCCTAAATTTCCAATTTTGTCTGTCAATTTTAGTGTAAAGCTCTGACAATTTTGTAATCTCCAAAACAAAACAAAAAACAAAACAAAAAAAAAACAGACAAAAACCACCTGAAAATTTCCAAGATCAGTAAAACTATGAATGTAATTACTATCATTATAGCCGCAGGATTCCAAAATCCAAATTCCGAGAATAGCTATTGGTTGTCTTTCGTACACAATCCATCTATACTGAACTGCCTGAAGCTGCGTTTTCAAAACATACGATAAGTCACTCTGCCTAGTAAACAAAACATTACGTATTTAATTTATCAAAACATTTACCGATAGAGTTGTAATTAAAAAAAAAAAAAAAGACTTTTTACCTTTTTAATGTTGCACAGAGAAATCAGATGAATAGGATGTGAATTTGTTCAATGGCTATTGAAGTATGAGAAAGCTAAGTGGCCTGTGCTGAATGGTTACATGAGCTGGGAAGTTCCAGCGGGGAATCCCCAAAGTTCAGCTTCCTTATTTGTTTGAGTCAGCCTATTGCTTTCATTATCTCCAAAATGCTTTGTAAGAGGAGGCTGTTCTTAGACATACAAGATTTTTTTTTTTCTTAGATTACATTTTGTTTTAGTGATTTAATTTGTTAAATAAACAGGACAGGGCACATATAGTATTTAAACGATTAAAGAAATATTTTAAAGTAAAAACTGAAATCTGTTTCTATTTTAATATTAATAACGAGCTAAATTCTCTTTCACTGGCTTCCTCTTTCAGTTAGTAATGATGCTATTTATATAGGTATGATGGAGAAAGGAGGAAAGAACGTTTAACTCTTTCTGGTCAAAGTAGTTCGATATGGTCTACAAAATGTTATGACACCTAAGAAGATATAGATAATTGTACTTTTCTAGCAAGGCTTTTGTAATCTGTATTGGGCCACAGAGGAAAGCAAAACGTTGCTTTGCTAAAGAGAATACAAATGAACACCCCTTCATTCTTCTGGTTATTGAAGTAATTCAATAAAATGAATACATTCGTATAGGACTGGTCAGTGGAGCAACTGACAAACTAACAGAAAAGACCTTTAGAATTCTTTATTGCAAATTCTTTCACTGCTGCTAAACCTCTTAAATTCGGAAGTAATAGATATACACCTTTGATCCTGTGTGTCTAGGCGCCCAAAGCGTTGTGGATTTGCAGTAGATACCTTCAAGTCAAGATTTAAAAAAAAAAAAAAAAAGTGAAAGGCTCTGTATTTATCATATTCACATTTTTCCATCCTGGCTGTTTATTAATTGATAGACTGCAGGTCCAGAAAGCTCTGTGCACCTAAACACTTCTGTCATTCTCAAGTCCTTCTAAAAAAGTATTGCCCTCATCTTATCTTCTTTTATGGCTCAGATAGACTTAACACACTTCTGGATATCTTCTTTCAAAATCAAATATATTTATGACTTAACACATATGCATACATACAAATGTATTTGTAAATTTCACACACATACATCTGTATGGCCAGCCATGCACATAGACACATTTTACCAAAGCTCCAAAATGTCTGTATTTAGAAGGAACAGTCCATATTTTGGGCCTTAATCCATGTGTCCCTTTTTGCTATTCTTATACCCTTTATTTGTAGGAGCTCAATATTCTTGGTATGTATAACAGAGTAGCAATACCACTCACAGTAATGTGTCTTTAAACACAATAAAAGTGTTCAGTCTGTGTACATAAGATACATTGTTTTGGCTCTGAATTACATTTTAGTTGTATAATGTTATTAGTATTAGTTATTAGTAAGTCACCTAAAATTTATCAGAACAGCCCGCCCCTGGTCACATGCCTAAAATTAAAAAGTCTCTCTTTGTCCATTTGAAATGTTGGACGGTATGTAATACGTCTGCTCTAACATATGTGTGCCCATTAAACATTCTTTATAGAAGACTCACAATAAAGCTGAAAAATTGTATAATAGGGACCGTTTGGGGACTATGCATAATTTGCAAAGACCACCACGGTGGCATCACTGCTGGTGGTCCAGTGACATTGGGGGCAGGGAAAGGTGAGATTTACTTGCATGGGCCTGCCCATCATGGGTGCTGCCATCTGTTTCCTCACATTTCTCTCCAATATTTTCTTCCTATTTAACATAGTAGCATGTATACATATAGCAAAATAAAGCCCTTTTTCTATTTTAAAATGACCTATAATATGTATGGGTGCACTTAACAGAAACTGGGAAATTGTGGTAGAATGAATGCATGGCAAAAATACCTCTGTGACCAACTCGTTGCATCTCAAGCCTTGGTCCTTAAGGAGTTAAAGAAGTCTGACTCCACCCCCTGATAGTGTTAAAAAAACAAAAACATCCATGAAACACAGTACAATAAACACAAATATATTTTAGGGCATGCAGGATATATTTTAGGGCAAGCCAATAGGTGATGTCAGATATCCCACAGAGCAAAATAAGCGAGTCTGATGGGGGTATTTCTCAACTTGACCCAAATGTTTAAATGATTAGTTTCTGAGCCTCTCTATGGTATGTCCAACCATCAAGAAAATGTACGATAGGGTAGGAGCAAAAAAAAAAGTTCTTTTAAAGGACCAATGAATCCAGACAATTTAATCCCAATAAACTTTGCAGTTTTTTTTTTTTTCTTAAAGGAGCACTATAGTGCCTGGAAAACACTTGTTTTCCTGGCACAATAGGGTCATTAGGTCCCCCTAACCTCAGGGCACCCCTCCCACTGGGCTGAATGGGTTAAAACCCCTTCAGCCACTTACCTTTCTCCAGCGCCGGGCTCCCGCTGTGCTGGGGAACTCTCCACCCCTGCCAATGTCAGATCCGAATGCGCAAGCGCAACAAGAGCCGCACGCACATTCAAACAGCCTATATGAAAGCATTACTCAATGCTTTCCTATGGACATCAGCATCTTCTCACCGTGATTTTCACAGTGAGCATTGCGGAAGCGCTTCTAGCGGCTGTCAGTGAGGCAGCCACTAGAGGCTGGATTAACCCTCAGTGAAACATACCAGTTTCTTTGAAACTGCTATGTTTTCAGTTGCAGGGTTAAAACTAGAGGGACCTGGCACCCAGACCACTTCTTTGAGCTGAAGTGGTCTGGGTGCCTATAGTGGTTCTTTAAAACTGCCGTTTATACATTTCAGGGTTATAGGGTCTCTCCACTGTACAAATAAATACATTATACATATTTATTATTTACATAGCGTCATCAGATTCCGTAGTGCTGTACAATGTGTGGACAAACAAACATGTAATCGTAACCAGACAACTGGACATATAGGAACAGAGAGGTGGAGGGCCCTGCTCAATGAGCTTACATGCTAGAAGTCAATGAGAAGTCTTTGCAAGGCAGTTGCTTGGGGCAATTGCCTGTCTTTTGAGTTTAGCTCCACTGAGATAAACAATCAGGAAGTAACAGAACGTGATATCTGACTGAAAGTTTCTACTGAAATCTGCACTTTTTGGAAAATAAAAAAAATAAAAATGGAAAACTGGACACCCTCTTCAGTCATTAAGCCATTCAGCAAGCTAAAGTGCTTTAGGTGTCTTGTCACATGACAAGGAAGCTCTAGACAAGCATTACTGGGAAACTTGGGAAACTTGGACACATGTGCGATGTTCGCCATGCATGTGCATCAGGTCCCAACTACTCCTGTATGAGGAGAATTGGAGTGGGCCATTGCTAGAGGTGGTAAAGCCTATTTGACGTCGCTGGAGGCAGAGAGGTATGCAGCACAGAGAGAGTCTCAGTGCTATAAATCTTAATATTTAATCTAAAAAGGGACAGAGGCACTATAGCAGTAGGAATACGGTTTTCATTCCTATAACTTTCATTCCTTTAAACTTGTCGCGTCACTTTCAGTAGACCCAGTCGAGCACCTACATCATCAAAGACCGCCACGGAAAAAAGTAACTTCCGGCGGAACAAGAAGAAACTATTACACTACTGATAGTAAGGACTACTCTGGGATTGGGCGATGTACATCACGTGACCAAGACAATTGACTGGGTGTGATCATTTGAATGGATTCCTGGACCTGGAAGTGACTACAGCCAACTGAAGGAGCTTTTGACAGCGAAACGTGTTTTGTCTCACCAAGATTGGACTACAAAGACTGGATAAGTGCTTGCCATTTGTTTGCTTTTAAACTTTTTTTTTTTTTTTTTATAAGCTTTGCTGATAATCATATTGCATTTTAGCACCTCTGGCAGTCTGTCCTGTTCCAGCTTCTGGATTGGGGAGTGTCACCCCACAATTTGACACCACATGTCTCCACTTTAGAGCCAGGGCCACAATAGGCTCTATATATAAGGTGAGAGTCTCTTTAATATCTTGTTCTTAGTCTATGATATATATATAGACATACTGCACCATAATCTTTATATGTGTTTACCCTGAGGGTGATTTCCATCCTAGAAGGGGGGGTGCTGCCTAGAAGAGCACATCTGCGTCTTTATAGAGCCTTACCCTCAGGCTCTGAATATTGTGAGTGTATCTACTATATTTTATTTGCACATTTGCACTTTGGAAAGTAGCACCTGCACCAGTGTTTCTTTATCTATTTTTCATGCTGCCTCACTTTATGACCTGTGGACCTATGTATTAGGGGGTCAGCGATTATATGATTATATATTCTCTAGCGCTCCACTCATCGATTACAAAATGATATTTTGTTAATCACTTTTGGTGTTCCTTTAAACAACCTATGTAATAAAGAAACAAAATATTAATTTGAGTCATATTGGGTTTGCTACCCAGAGTTAAGCAAGCATTTCAAGTTTTGCCAGTTTGGTTTGACTCATGCAGCTCATTCTGAGTCTAGTACATTAAAAAGTAAAATGATGTCATGTTGTAAAAATCTGGATACTGTAGTTATCCTTCCAAGCAGTGCCTACCTGTTTGCAAGATCTTTTTGGTTGCGACAATGCTTCTTCCTTTTTTTTCACACCCAATAATATGATCTGCTTACAAAGTTCAGGCCAAAATAGTTATAGCTACATAAAAAAAATTCATACAGCCCAACTGTATATTTTTTTCCAATTTTGTGGTATATTACAATCCAGTGGCACTATTCGATTGCTAGCTGTGACATGGAATTATGAATAGGTCCTGGCTTCATAACCAATTTAAATGTACTGTCGTGGTTATGGTACTTAGTGCGCTCCTTCTAGCACTCTAGAGGTAATGGACTTTAAAAAACAAACAAACCTGGATTTCTTTAGACAAGTAGATGCCTCTTTGTAGGCTATCCATCCCGAGTTATTTCAATACACAATCCACCGATGTTATTTGAAGGCACTTTTACTGCTGGCCCTGAGGGGCGAAACAATAGGACATTTTCTCACCAATGCAAAACACAAATTCACTGGACCTCGGTCTCATCCCAAAGAGTGACACATACTTTTTCTGCGAGATGTTGGGAAACTTTGCAGGCTTACCCGGCGTTGCGTGGCACACTGCATATTTCAGGATCCTTCAAATGTACCTTGCCATACGCCATCGGTCATCTGAGGACGTGCTCTTACCTCTGACAGAGTACCTACAAATTCCTGTTTACTTCTTGTTATTTCCGTTTCCGTTTGGAACATGTTGGACGATATATTGATAGTCTTGTATAACTACAGGCAAATGTATCAATACGGTACTTTCTTATACACGGCCTTTCTGTTCTAGGCTATCAACAGTGTGTTATACTTTCATTTCTTTGTACTTTTATGTATTTTATGTTTTTTATGCCTTGAAAGTATATTGTGCTTTTATAAAATTTAAAAAATCTACAAAATAGAGAATTTAAAAAAAGCAAACAAACAAACCCTGGAGAATAAAAAAAAACTAAAAACTCCCTTCTGAATTTTCCTCTGCATAGCGTTTTTAGACTTTTTATTCATTTTTTTTCCAGTTGTTATTATTATATGTTTTATACATTATCTGTGATTTTGAATGTCTCTCGTATTCGGATATACTGGAGAGCATCTCGTTTCTGCTGCCGAGGTGAACGAGCAGGCTGCATATACACAAAGAAAACAAAAACTATCCCTTACTGAGATAGTGAGTGATATACTAAAGTGCCTGAATAAAAGCAGCTCAACACAAAAAGTGGAATACCTTAATCCACAATAAAGTGCAAAATACAAGAAAATGCAAAATACAAGAAAAAAAGGTATAAACAATATACCAGCTCCACTTGCTGGTATATTGTTTATACCTTTTTTTTCTTGTATTTTGCATTTTCTTGTAGGCTGCATATACAAGTTAAGTAGTGGCAACATATGTATACATAGGGGAGCGTGTAATATCATGGCAGATTGTGCCCTGCTACAAGTATGAAGATTACGGAGAGCTGTGGGAAATACTTACTTTACATCTATCTCCATGCTTTGTATGTCCTTATATATATGCGTCGGGTGGAAGAATACCGCAGAGAACATATGCAGCCTGTTTAATATGAAATTTAAGTAACACTTAACATTAAAGTGTACATTTTTAGGATAGCCGCACGAATTCAAAGTGAATTTCAAATTTTAGGTCAAGAAGCTGACTAGGAGAATTTTTCTCTAATTAGCTTTTTTGGTGTAAAATTAGAAATTCCCTTTTAATTTACATGATTGAATCACCTTGTTTCTGTGAATTCTGGATTAACAAAGCTTGGTTGTAATACAGAACTAAATATCTGTAGTGCTTGGTGTCAAACATAGCCTCGTTATAGTGATGATTTTATGTTTAACATAATCATTAATGGATTTACGAGTGAAAAAAAGCAGTTTATAGTTGATTGGCTAGTTCATTGTATAAATAAAACATTTAAGGGGGTTAAATGACCCTTCATATTAGAATCCTTTTGACTATGTACAGCAGGGGTCAGCACTCAAGGCACATCATACACGGCACTCGAGGTACATTTGCACAGAACTCAAGTCTGCTAGAGCCAAACAGGCTCTGGCCTATCAGGAGTCTCACTTTATATATCTCCTACTGCAAACCAAGCTATGATTGCAGGTGGTGAGGGACAATTCTCAATTTACTCATTGCAGCACTTAGAGGAAGTGATCTCATATCACTTCCTCCCAGAACTTCTGATCAGGAATCCACACTGGAGCAGAGTAGTCTGGGAGCCACCCACACTTATATACACTGCTGAAGAGGAATCCTTGCCATATAATTCAAATAGCCCACATACAAACACACACACACACACACAGTCCCCACAAACAAAACACCGCTGACAATCCACATACATGCACAAAACTCCACAAGCAGCTCCTCACATACAATACCACAGGCAACCCCACACATATACACACACCACCAAAAACACAAAATAAATTCATAGGTATCATACACAATACTACAAACTACTCATAACATATACAATATAACAGCCCACATACGCACAAATACAATGCTACAAAGCAACGGCAGCATCCATAAATAACACAAGCACAATATGGCAACATACACACCTCCATTTCAAGATTTTATTTTGGAACTGTACTACTAAAAGGTTGCCTATCCCTGATACATAGGATTAGGTATCATTTTTAAAGAAAGATTTGGACAGCTAACATATTTTGCCAAATTCTTTTTAAACATGAGGAAGTAGAATGCGATCGAACTAAGGTGCTTCGGGGAACCACAGCTTTGGTCAAACCACAAGAAAACCGTTTGACCCAAATCTGGGGATTGGAGCATGCAACCTGTAGTAGTTATGGTACTTAGGTATGCTCTTTAACAATAAAATATAACAAGATTGCATCATTAGGGCTGCAGTAATAAACCGTGATGAAATATGCCATCTTGTGAATAATATGTGGAATTATTAGGTCACCTGAATTATTATTATTATTAGGGTTGATTAAAGAATTTCAAGAGATTAATTAAATAATTGGCATAAGGGGGATCAGTCTGACTTTGTATAGCGGAGACTGTGGATGGAGACATATATATATATATATATATATATATATATCTACTCAAAAAGAGCAAGATATGTCCAATTCAATGGATTTGTCAATTTGCATAATGTGTGAAACAAAATTGCATTATTTGGCATAGCTTCATCCTTTACATTCACCAGCTGTTGCATCAATTTTGTATGCCTTGATGAGTTATGAACGTGAAAACACACCTGTTCTTCATGCCTTCTACCCATATTCTGTTGGCTGTGACAGATTTTCCTTAGCAAGCTCCCCACACTATCTCGATTTGTGTTACCAGCACAATTTCGAATGATATGATGTGATCATAATGTAATATATATATATATATATATATATATATATATATATATATATAAAATATATGAATTATTGAATGAACAGATTGATGGTAGTCCTGAGGGTACTATATAATGCAGGTTAAAACAAGGTCCTTTTTTTCCTCTTTAAGATCTGATAGGAAGAAACTCAAATTGCAATTATACTGACAGTTATGGGTTTCACTTGGTGGTAAGGAGACAGATAATGGTTAAGTTAGAGTTCAATACAATTTGGGTATTTTTCCTTGTGTAACTGTTTCACTGTACACCCAAAGTAAACAAATTCCTATAGCCATGTTAACAAGTGCAGATGCACAAAGGTTCCTGATATAAGTAGGAACATGGATAAATTCTACAATTAGGAGATTGAAGGTGACTTCTTGTTTCATCGATGGCCAGTTCATTTATATTAAATTAATGGATGTGATATTTATTTTTCTAGTTATTTATTTTTTACATCCAATGCATTGGAGAGACAGGAGCTATGGAGGCGTTCCATATGTTAGGCCAAAAGTCTGCTACTATGAGATCTTTATTTGTACACTAGCTAAACCACGAGGGACATGAGATACACTTGTTCTAAACGCATTTGTATGCAATTCATACCGCCCAACGTTACAGATGGACAAAGAGGGTGTGAGTGGGCGGGTGGTCAGGGGCAGGGCTGTTCTGAGACAATGTGGGCAGCTTACTAATAATAATGTATACAATTAAAATATAATTTAGAACAAGAACAATGTATCTTATTTAGACAGACTGATCTCTAAAAACATTTATTGTAATTTAAAGACACATTACTGTGAGTATTGATGCTGTGGAGCACTGATATACACTCAGGCACACCAACAGTATGGAGTTTCTAGAAAAGAGGGACCTTAGGATATAAAAGATTGATAGACTGACTTGGGCCAAAACTATGGACTGCCCCTCCTAAATAAAGACAAAATTTCTGCATGGAGCTTAGAAAGACAGGAATATGAGATAAATCAGTAATTTACATCCATGATGACTTATGTGTGGATGTCATACAGGGTTCCAATAAATTGGTTAATGTGCTGTAAAGCTCTGTTCTTTTAAAAAGGGCACGGTTTAGCATGCTGCTGTATTTTTGTGATTTAAGAGTTAAGAGTTGTTCTGCGTATTGTTATTATCAGCACTCCGATAGTCACATTACTGTGCGGGGTCCGATGCCATCCTCTTCCTAACACTCTTCTTCAGCCCCTGGCTCTCCAGCTGCCAGGAGCCAATGTCCATGTATAACCACTGTATCTTGCACATAACCACGGTATCCTTCATAGCAAGAGCTCAGCTTTCCTGTAGTTGTCACTAGTGGCGGCTGGAGAAATGACAAGCATGACAGCAGTACCTCTGCCATGTGTCAAACTTTGTCAGGGGTAGAAAAAGACTGAGATAAAGTAGTCCCTACTTTGTCTCAGCATATCCTGTGACTGTGTTAGAATTTTGGAATGTTGGAATCCCAACACACTTAAGCTGAGTATTTAATAACGATTCTATTTGGTGACACTGCCGCTTTAAGTCCTGGCACTATACTTTACTACCTGCTATATTTTAATTCATATTGTTATATATTTTTTTTGTTGCAATAGCAAAAAATATTTATTTTTCCTATACATTTGTAATGACACCGCTTTTAGTGCAAAGTATTTTCACGTGTGCACAGTCAACAAAGAGAAGAAAATAAATCAAATCAGGTTTTATTTCTCCTCTTTGTTCGTTAACCCTAGTTTGCCTTGCTTGAATTGGATTATGATATAATATTCTACATCTTTAATATAAATTTAAAGGAAAATGATGGTGCATCTTAAGAAAAAAATACACAATCTAAAAGTGATTTTAAATGTTTTATTTGATGGTGTTAATTGAAGAGAAGTGACAGTCCCCTTTTAATGGTTTTGGTGTATGCGCGTGATTTGATATGAATGATGGCATGATTCATAGCAGAAATTCTTACATAAAGAAACCCATAACGCTTAAAATAAATAAAGAAATTTGTATTTTTACTATCAAATTGTGAATTATTGGGAACTGGTATACCTTTCTTTCACAACTGAGGGTAGATTCACTAGTTTAAAAAAAAGGTCCAAAGTAAAAACCATGCAAAAGCTCGAGGAAATGTTTTTTACCCAGGTGTTTTTTGGGGGGATTTTGAG
Source organism: Pelobates cultripes (assembly GCA_933207985.1). Lineage (NCBI taxonomy): Eukaryota > Metazoa > Chordata > Amphibia > Anura > Pelobatidae > Pelobates > Pelobates cultripes. Next base: position 28,879,925 of record OW240918.1, on the reverse strand, counting down.
TGCAACTCCATAAACCAAGAATACAGGTTTCTACAATGTCCAGACTAGCATTAGTAAAAAGTGACCATTTGTACTAAAGTTGCAAAATTCTCAGCAAAAATACTTTATCAATAAACGGTGAGGTTATTTCATTAGAGGTCTAAGGACTGACCTTTGGTGCTACGACTGTGGTGGACTATGGAATTCTAGTAAGTGGAGATAAAGACTGTCAACAGATTTTGAAAGTGTAAAATAATTTGGCTGAGCAATCGTCTAAAAACTAGAAGCATTTAGAATATATAACATATGGCAACTCCTGTCACCTCAGCTGCTGCTTGCCATTATCTGCCAAGCAGGATCTCAATGTTACTCTTTCCTGTTGCCAGAATCAGAATGTGACTATTTGTCTAATTCCAGATGACTCATCTGCTTCCAGTCTCTCTCTTCAGACCTCATTCATTAACTACTTACAAAACTGAGCTCTACATTTCCATTTTAAGTTATTTGAACATCTGGATTTGGATAGAGCTTAATTGTGTGTGTGAACCTTGAACAAATGTAGTTTGATGGTAGGAACATGGCTTGGAACTGAGTGTTAGATAAACATTGAGAGTCTTATAATCACATACGCCATTTTGTTACCACAGTTGATATGCAATCTATACATGTATTTTATATTTGTGGGTCTGTCTCCAGGTCCATGCTGGTGTAGTAGAGTTGTGGTGATAGCTGGGTTCCATAGTCAAATCTTTTCAGCTCCCTAATGCCATGACTATTTGCTCCTAACAACCCCTCTAAAAGGCAACAGCAGGGAAAACATGCATTCTGCAGGGTGCAATTCTGTGGCTATGTGTTAGTATGGGTATGCTCTGTCTTCTATTCTAATGATACATTATGGGAAATATTGGCATTAGGGAAGCTGGAGACATCATAATCAACCGCAAGATTTATTGCAGATTGGATTACGAATTTGTCTGGAATCCTGGACAGATCTCCCTCATCCCTTTAGATTGTGAGATTGATCGGGCAGGGCCCCCTTCACCTACGGTTTTGTTAGAATTAAGTGTTTGTTTTGTTTGCCCTTTGTACAGCGCTGTGGAATATGTTGGCGCTATGTTAGTAATTGTAATTGATTACTCTCAGCCAGTGAGCTAAACTCTGCACTGCTGGACTTTGCTTAATGCAGGAAGCATTCCGTTTCTCATATAAGAGGTGAGCAGAACCTGGTGGATGCCTGGTAAGTTCTAAATAGCTAAAGTTTTAACCACTTACATTCAAGGGGAGCCAGGGTACTCCTGGCACCATATTCACTACAACACGTTGTAGTGGTTATGGTGCTTGGAATGTTTCACTAATTTTTATTAAGTCAACATTTCAGTTTAAAAATAAAAGTATAACAATAAAGCAAAATGTTTATTTTTCAAGTAAAATAGTGACTGAATGATGTCATTGTCATCATCCAGTGTGGACCCATGCCGTCCTATCAGTGGCAGACCGAGTAGGGCCCACACACTTAGGGGCCCATCGGGTGGCCCATGCAGTTATGGCCATCGGAAAGCAAATGTGTTCTCAGCGGCTTGGTGAGCGCTGTGGCCCTTTAATAGTGTGACTGGGCCCCTATAATCTTGGAAGCACAGGAGGAAGTGATGGCCGGTCACTTTCTCCCAGATAACACTGAACCACATGGGAGGATTGCCAAGAGGAGCGGTGTGAGAGATCGGCTCACTCCCAGCAGCCTGAGCCAACTGTCTGGACCCAAAAGGTACGAAATGGGAAGAGGCTTAAAATGTGCACATTTTGTCTGTGTGTGTTTATATATGTATGTCCATGTGTGTGTCTGTATGTCTGTCTGTGTGTATGTGTGCCAGTGTATGGCATACATGACTTACTGTGCTCATGCATATCTTGGTGACACATAGGGCCACTGCAACTCATTTGCTTCAACCACTCATGCAGACTGACATACACTGAGCCAAGCAGACTGACACAGACGCACTGATCCATGTAGACTGATACACACATACTAACCCATACAGACAAATACTAACCCATACCGACACACACATACAGACGTACACTGACCCATACAGACACAAACATACAGACTTACACTGACCCATACAGACACACAGACATACTCTGACTCATACAGACACACACTAACCCATACAGATACACACATACAGACACCAACACATACAGACAGACACTGACCCATACAGACACAAATGCAGACACACATACAGGCATACACTAACCCATACAGACACACATATACAGACATACACTAACCTATACAGACACACATACTGGCCCATGCAGACACTAAGCCATACAGACACTGACACATACTGGCCCATGCAGACACATACATACACTGACTCATACAGACACACACACACTAACCCATACAGACACACATACAGACATACACTAACCTATACAGACACACATACTGGCCCATGCAGACACACACATACAGACACGAACCAATACAGACACAAACATCCAGACATACACTGACTCATACACACACACACATACTGGCCCATGCAGACACATGCAGACATACACTGACCCATACAGACACACACATACAGACATGCACTAACCCATACATACACACACATACATACACTGACCCATACAGACACACACACACTAACCCTTACAGACAGACATACACTAACCTATGCAGACACACATACTGGCCCATGCAGACACACACATACAGACACGAACCCATACAGACACAAACATACAGACATAGACTGACTCATACATACACACACACATACTGGCCCATGCAGACACATACAGACATACACTGACCCATACAGACACACACATACAGACATACACTGGCCCATGCAGACACATACAGACATACACATTAACACATACAGACACACAAATACTGACTCATACAGACATACACTGACCCATGCACACACACACACTGACCCAAGCAGACTGACCTACACAAACACAAATTCTTTGAAACACACATTGTGATGTCCCATTGACCCTCTTACCTTTATTGCATGTATGACTTTGCTTTTCGTGTCTAACTGGCAGCTTCACTACACCTGGCTGCCTTCACTCCTTCTTATCCCCGCCCCTGCTATGCACCTGCCCACTTGTCCCCAAGGGCAAGGGGTGGGAGCGAGACATTGAAGCGTCCTTGTGTTGCTTTGTGGGGGGCCTGGCTAAGCAGGCTGAGGTGGATGCCGCCGGACCAGTGTTATACCGGATGCTAGCAAGCTCCCTAGCACCCGTTCACATGGCCGGCAGCATGATTTGTATAATTTCTCCATATAATTCCCTCAGGGACCCCCTCCCGCCGGGCTGGATGGAGAGGAAGGGGTTAAACTTACCTCTTTCTCCAGCACCGGGCGGGGAGCTCTCCTCCTCCTCTCCGCCTCCTCTCCTCCTCTTCGCCTCCTCCCCTCTTCTTCGGCTGAATGCGAATGCGCGGCAAGAGCCGCGCGCGCATTCAGCCAGTCTCATAGGAAAGCATTTAGAATGCTTTCCTATGGACACTGGCGTCTTCTCACTGGGAAAATCACAGTGAGAAGCACGCAAGCGCCTCTAGCGGCTGTCAAGAGACAGCCACTAGAGGCTGGATTAACCCTAACATAAACATAGCAGTGTGGTGACATTCTGTCATCAAACTAATATGGTGACCAGGGGTCATGTGACCAAGCTCATGTTTGCCTTTCTTACAGTGGGATAAGCTTTACCCTTTGAAATGGTAATTGGGTAATTCAATACCTTTACAAGTCAGGAAAGCGATAACTGCTTCCCCCTTTCTCCATTCCTCTCTGTTCCTTCTTGGCTGTGCTGCAGAGCAGATGTGCAGACGCCATATGCTATCTTGGTGAACCATGTTACACTCTGTTGCTTCCTTTTCTTCCTTGGTGGATGTGATGTTGAACTTGCAGCAGTGAGCCATTACTAGATGTGAAGGCCTAACCGTGGGTGAGATCAAGCGTGTGGGGAAGGGGATTACTATATAGATAGATAGATTTAAAAAGGGTTGTTGCTCCGTGGGTCTGGGCTGTGTGTTTGTGATACATTTATAGTATTGTGTTGTTGCCTTCTAATAAATACCTTTTAATGTAGACGAACCTTGTGTAATATATATATTAATTTGGTGATACACCACAAGCAGTTTCTCTGAAACGGCTATGTTTATAGAAAAAGGGTTAACCCTAGCTGGACCTGGCACCCAGACCACTTCATTAAGCTGAAGTGGTCTGGGTGCCTATAGTGGTCCTTTCAGTAATTTAAAGGGACACTCCACTTTCCAAAATCAATAAAAATACAAAACTAAAAAAAAAATCACTTTTTAGTAGATATACCGCCATTTAATTATGCATTTCTTCATTGTGAGTATGTCTAGAATCAGCTTGTTAGAGCTGCAGGTTTCTTGTCTGCAGCCTTTGTAAGCCAACCCCATCCTAGAAGGAATCATAATACACTTAAAAAGGACCATTAATTGAAGTGAATTAGGGCTAACAACACATGAAAAGGACTTGCGAATTGTTATAGACAACAAACTATGCAACAATGTGCAATGTCAATCAGCAGTGGCCAAGGCCAGTAAGGTACTGTCATGCATGAAAAAGGGCATTCATTCTCGGGACGAGAATATCATTTTGCCTCTTTATAAATCACTGGTAAGACCCCATATTGAATATGCTGTGCAATTTTGGGCACCTGTTCTAAAGAAGGATATTATGGCACTAGAAAAAGTGCAGAGGCGGGCTGCAAAATTAATAAAAGGAATTGAACATATCAGCTATGAAGAAAGGCTAACAAATTTAAACCTATTTAGTTTAGAAAAACGTCTCCTGAGAGGGGATATGATAACATTATACAAATATATTCGGGGCCAATACAAACCATTGTGTGGAAATCTATTCACAAACCGGACTTTACATAAGACACGAGGCCATGCGTTTAGACTGGAAGAAAGAAGATTTCGTCTAAGGCAAAGGAAAGGTTTTTTTACTGTAAGAACAATCAGGATGTGGAATTCTCTGCCTGAAGAAGTGGTTTTATCAGAGTCCATACAGATGTTCAAACAGCTACTAGATGCATACTTGCAAAAACAGAATATTCAAGGATATAATCTTTCAATGTAGGGTAATAACTGCTTGATCCAAGGATAAATCTGACTGCCATTCTGGGGTCAAGAAGGAATTTTTTTCCTAGCTTGTTGCAAAATTGTGCTTCAAACTGGTTTTTTTTTGCCTTCTTTTGGATCAACAGCAAAAAACAAATGTGAGGAAGGCTGAACTTGATGGACGCAAGTCTCTTTTCAGCTATGTAACTATGTGACTCCCCGAACATAGCTTCAATAAAGTGTGCTGGGAATATCAGGAAAATTCTAAGTGAATTTAAAATGTAACTTTTTTTTAATTTTAAGTCAAAATTGCTGAATTGAAAAATAGCTCTCAGTCAGCTACATTTTCGGGTTGACTGTTTCATATAATAAACCTATAAGTATTATAAAAGTTAATATCACTAACCTTTTTTATTACTTCTGCATGTAACTCATTTTATGAGATACCTCAGGTTTTCCAGCATCTGAGATCCAATTATTTTGTCCACATTCGCTTAGAATTCACTAGAATTTAATGAATTTACTGTTTTTTGGGTTTATTCACTAAACTACTTGATAACTAGAGAAATATGTTTTTAAGCTTTTGTATAATTTTATTCGTTTGTTAACTTTTTCAATGTTTATCTTGTTCTTGTATCTGTTTTTTTTAACATTTTTTATTTTATTTGTGCATAGGTTGAACAAACCGTTTTTTGCAATGCCGCAACAGCTGGTGCAAGCTGATCAGTAGACATGGTTTAAAAATTGTGTGGTGTCGAGAACATTGCACGTTTTTGATGAGAGTAAACAAGATTAAACCTAATGTCTGCATGTTATAGAAATGAAATTGAAGTATATATCATGGCTAACGTAGACATAAGGGTGGCGGAGCAAATCAAGTATCTGAAGTAGGTAACAGACTAGGTGACTGATAGCTTGGGAGTGAAACCACTTGGGTGTGGGTCATAAGAGTGAAGGTATCTCTCACGAACATCAAATAAAACATAGCATAAGGAGACGACACTGCATGGTCTCTGCATCTTACGATAGCCTTGCTGTAATATGGGGCATCGTTCAGGTTATAAGTGTGTAGGATACCAGCGGGCACAACTTCAGCCAATTCACTGGTTGGGGGGGCAGTAGACAGTCCCGAGGTAGTTTTTGGGGCAAACACTGAGACAGGTGTGATCTAGGCTAACCCTCCAGCTCCAGGCCTGATCCGAGGGCCGTATTGTTAAGCCACGGACTTGAATACACCAAGTCCTTCCCTTTTGGGAGATTGTAGAAGGCCCTGGTGGGTCGTCTCCGCCTGCGACAATTGATATTCCGCCTGTGTGGATGATGCAGTGGGGTGAATCCCCTGGTGGTCCTCAGCCTAGACGGGCTTATGTTACATGAGACAGGTGCTTGTGCGGGTGCTTTGCCCAAGGTAATCCTATTCACCTTCCGTCCTCTCCTTCCCTGGCCTCTTACTTGCCTAGCTGTTTCAAGTGCTGTGCGAGCTGCTATTGCTTCCAAAAGTGGTCGAAAATCACTTCCAGACTCTGCAGTGATCTCTCCACAGAAACATGTAGGTCTCGTACTGCAGACGGCGGCTTGTGTTAGCAATTAGGTAGTGCATTCGCCATCTTGGGATAGCCAGGCGCTGTCTGGGCTGTTGTTTGGGTCGGTGTCACAGTGAGAGAGGTAAGCATTGGTGCCAGTGGGGACTGGGATAACCCCCGCCAGTCCAAAGGGGGAGGAAGTGTCATTATCGGTGTAGTTGCTCAGCGAGAATCCGGAGCAGATCAGGGTGCAAGAGCGGCCGCTTCACCCGTCCCTTGTTTCTGCTAGGCCTCTCTAATATATCTGGTCAGTGCTGTGGCATACTCTCTACGAAGCTGGTTTTGGGCATCACTTAAGGCTCCAGGTATGGGGTAATCATAAAGTGTGCAGGATGTAGTTAAGTCGTAGTTAAATCGTTGGGTACAAGAATTTTGCAGGAGCTCTCACGGAATGCGTCTGGTCGCCATGCAGTACAGGCCCCGTCCCATCTGTTTGGTTTTTATTGTTGTTAAGTGGCATTTGATGTGTGTCTAGATGTACCGTGTTTCATTATCTACAGCTTTACCCTCCCAGAACCTCTTCTATATTTTATTCAAGTCTTTCAATATTATATATTAAGGTACATAAACCAAGCAAACATTTAAATTACAAACATCTTGGGGTGTTTTTACTAAACCCAAAATTGTGGAAAATGTCAGTGGGAATTGCATGTTTTACACTAAAACAACCAAGCACAGCAACTGTTTTTTTTTTTTTCTCAAAGTTAGCTTTTTTGGCCTAAAAAGTATGATTTCAATTTCAATAATTAATAGTTTCTGTTTTTTTAAAATACAGTCCACCTCCCACTTATAATTAATGATGAAGTTTAATTGATCCCCGATCTTATTCTTTAATAAATTTAGAATCAGATTGATGGATAAATCATTAGCTTATCAAAGGAAATATAATCACTGTATTATAATTAAACACTACTTTATTATCATTATTGTTATTGCCATGGTACACAATAATATATTTTCTTAAAAAAATATATATATAAAAATTGGATAAATTACAATTTAGCTCTAAATATAAACATCATTGCTAGGACTCTTTTTTTTCCAGAGTCAGTGCCATATGTTCAACTTAAAAAAGTATGCTAATTACTGAAGACGAATTACATCAAGACTGGATGAACTGTTTATCAACCGGACGTTATTTCTGTGCAATGGGAATAACTTTATTACCGGATCAAAATGTACAGTAATTTTAAACGCACTTATCTGAGTAAATACACCAGTGACAGTGGTATTTAGTGACTTGTATTTCACTCCATGTGTCTGTTAAAGCACCACAAACAATGTCAACACCTAGGACTAGCCTTAACTCGGAAAAGTAGAAGATTCTCAGTGATGATATTACACTATTAGTAAGTGACCACTGCTACGGAACACATTACAATAAAGAATGGCTATTACCAAACCTCTCGATCTGTTGGAATAGTAATCAGTTTCAGGTCCTGAGAATTATCCCCAGTCAGTGCAGTTCTTATGCATCAGTAGTTTCCAGAATTATAGAAAAAGTGTACTTTTTTTCTTGCCTTGTATTAACAGTCCAAAGCAGTCATTTTCATTTTTCTTGATTTTTCTTTAATCTTCTATAAGTTTTAGAAAATTTCCTTTTCCACCCTTTTCCCTGTGTACACATTCATTTTACGTGATCATAGGGCAGAATCAGCTGTTATCCAAACAAATATTACACTCCTCCCCCGCATGTTCCACATTTGCAGAGCCAGGGCCAGATTAAGAGCCCAGTGGGCCTGGTGCTGACAATTATGATGGGGCCTAATTACAGAATCTTATCAACCAAAAACACTAAAACAGTCATACCTCTCAAGCGTCATGTATCTGATGGAGATGGTGCTGGAGGGAAGCTCATAGGATGCAGCTATAAGAAAACACATACTCTATGCAAATCTCTCTCTAATTTATGTTTTCATCTTTCAAGTAAATCCATACCCCCTAACGGCAGTGTCCAGTGAAGCAGGAAGTCAATGGGTGGGGTAAAAGGCTATGATGCAAATTACGTGACCAGAACTGCCAAAAGGGGCGAACATGCCCAAAAAGGGGGCATGTCTGTCCAAAGAATTGGAAGGCCAGCCTGGCATCAGTGTCCCTATGTGTCACAGTGTCAGTGTCCCCAAGTTGCCCAGTCCCCTAGTCTCCCAGTGTCTGTGTCCCCATTTCTCCCAGTGTTCCCATGTCTCAGTGTGAGACATGGGGGCACTGAGACACTGGGAGACATGTGGGCACTTGTGGAAACAGATATGGGGACACTGGGAAACATGGGGACACAGGGACACTGCGAGAAATGGGGACACAGACACTAGGGACACAGACATGGGGACACTTGAACATTTGGGGACACTAAGACACTAAGGACACTGAGAGACATGGGAACACAGACACTGGGAGACTAGGGGACACTAGGGCATTTGTATTGCTGGTATAACTGCAATACCAGCACCGGCCATGCAGCCTTAAATACCATTCGTGCCGGTAAAATACCAGTCAGGTTGCAAACCTAAGAGTAGTGTGTGTTAAAAAAAAATATATATATATTATTATTATTTTTTTTTTTTTTAAATGGGCCTATTCCATGGGCCTGGGCCTGGAGCTGCAGCTCTATCAGCCCCTATGTTAATCCGGCCCTGCACAGAGCCATGATATAATCCGTCATCGACATATGAGCACTGTACAGCAGGACAACTTTCTACTGTGGCCTATCAGACCTGGTAAAATTGGCATATCTGCTGCCAACAGGTTTTTTCCTGGTAGCAATGCAAAATGGTCTCCCTTTTCAGAATGTTACATCACTGCACTCCTGTGAAAATGTTAAAATAATAATATACCTTCTGAACCTTGCTTCTGCCAGTTAGTTATGACCAGGCTGACACCAATTAATTCACAAAACCACCAAGGGATTCGGTATATACATATATACCAAAAAGTTTAAATAAAGACAACACCCCTAAAATGTTGCTGTAATTAATGTAAAAATACTCTCACAAGATATTTCTTATATAAGCTCCTTTCACAAAATCCCACACTGGTTGACTGCCAAATCATCCTTCCAGGCTTGACACCATAGTACAGAAAAAATCAATATAGTACAGACCATATGGTATGATGATTCAAAATGCACCATATTCACTCACAAATAAAATCACCAAATAAATATATCACATGTAGGGGATCGCACAGGATCCCCATTCTGTAGCAACACAATCTTTCTGCTCCCCCACTAGATACACTTGTCCTACGTGCTTTATCGTTATGACTTCCTCAGGATAAAAATAATAAAATGTCCGTTGTATTGCAAGACATCAAGCGTTTAAGCGATGCTGGTCTGTGTCTGTATCTCCACTTAAATAGTCCAGTCTCACCCTACTATTGGTTCCACAGCCCACATGATTTTCTTGCGTAGCATGACCACATGGTTCTGATATCTCTGTAACAGTGTCATGTAATTCCAGGATTGTTTCTGTAACCAAGTCTGTTTCCGTTACTCTGAAATATTTTCACTTTCACTGCCCATATACGTATAATAATCTGTGGCAAAGTCCCTTTTCATACTTGATACACACAAAAGAAGCAATGTATATCATAATAAACTATAATATAACATAACCTACCTACAAAAACTTGTAGTTCCAGTCTTCTTCCCACTGTTCCTCTGCCACTCCTCTCAATAAGCTTTAACTTAACAAAATACATATATAATACTTAGAAGAGACTATAAGAGACCTTTACTAAATTAGTATTACTGTTATATAATTCCAGGGGTTGTATTAACACAGGGAATAAAAACCTCAGTTAATAATGCACCATACAACTTCCTAAAAAACAGGGATAAATGTTTGTTCACAAAATATACTACAGGTGTTCACAAAATATGCTACAAATATACTAAGAAAGCTTATTAACCCTCAATCTTGATGCGGATGCAATCTTGAAGCAGTCAAAAATAGAAATATTAGACCCAAGTCAGGGACCCTAATTTAAAAAAAAAAAAAAAAAAAAAATATATATATATATGTAGAAAGGCCATTAGGCCTGAATTTGTGGGAGGAGTAAGTCCCCTACTTAAGCTCCCAGCCCCTACTCACCGCTGCCGCTCAGCTGATTGTCCTTAGCAACCAGCACTTCCGGTCCAGCTTCCCGCCAGAACTGTACCTGTTTCCAGCAGCCAGACGCCCTGTGCAATCCTCCGTCCGTCCGAGGTCCTTCCACTCCGTTTTCCTCCGGTCGAGGTACCCGACTTCCGGTCACGAGACCGGCGCGTTCACGTAAGCAAGGCGTGGGAATTAGCGTTCGCTATTTCCCCGCCGTTCGGGCCTAAAAACGTAGGGGTAGGCTCCCTCTTTCGCATTTTCACGAATACACGCTTTCGTTAATATCTCCATTCGCGCCAAAAAAACGCACGAACGTTCGGCTCATTTCGCTATCATTTTATGCTTTTTCGTACGGAAACAACCGAATAAATATTTCATGTTTAAGCTCATTATTATCTGTATTCACTTTTCCGTTCGGTTATTTCTGCACCAACCTATTCGTATGGTCAAATTCATGTACACCATCTTACTAATTTACATTCGGTTATTTCTATTCTTTTAAGCTAAGCTTGCATAAGTTCTAATCACAGTCCTACTATTATTTATTCCTTCATATGAGTTTACGGTTACATTATATGGTTAACTACCAGCCCTGGGTTTTTCTACCTTGTTAAACCATTTAAAGTATTTTTCTGTAATAAACATAATGTTCACCACGATTCATAACTTCATACGTGTCTAAATTCAAGCTATACCATTCTTTCCTAATAACACTCAGATAAGTCTTTTTAAACACTATTTTCAAGTTATACCCTTTACACATAATCCGTACTATTCCTTGCACATAAATCACGCTGTCACATCTTTTGGCTTTTACAGATTGCATCGGTCTCTTGCTTTTCTGCATTAAAAGTTGTTATTTCAAGGTCCTTTTATTACAGGAACAGGTATGGTTTTTTATCACCTTGAGTTATCAGGTTTTATCAATTATCTCCACACCTATTGCTAACTATGGAATTTGTCTTGGTTAAACCCTTAGATCCTTGTATTAATCTAAGCTTCCACCGTTTCTACGCAGTTAACCTGCCACGATTAAACAATCTCTGTACTTTAAACAAAGGTATAGTTCACTCTCTTTTCAATACTAGACCTCACGCGGTCTCAACTCCATTACTACCTTCCCTCAGGCTTACGCCCAGGATACGTTATCTCTTTACTACTTGTCTACACAGACTTTCGGTCATACGGCCACCAGGCTCAAGAAGACACCAAAAAACCTGACACGGTACTCAGCCATACCTTCAGGTACTTACATCCTTACTCAAGTACGTCCATTCGCTACCCCAAGGCCTCATTCTGCCTTCTCACTCATATCCAAAATCATCCCATTCCTACACCTAAACCTCCCAGATCCCTCAATGCAGGATCTCACGTCGTGCCCCTTACAAACCTTCTCCCTATACTATTCATACGACATCACGATACGTATAAACACATCAAACATCTGTCTTAAACCCCCAGGATTCTTCCTCAAAGACAACATTTAAGACAGACTCTCTACACTTACCAGGAGGCTCCAGATACCATTTGCGACCAGTCAAGGTTAGTATCCACACACCATTCCAGTCCTCTAACTTTACCCTTTAGCATACTATCGAACTGGCTATACGGCACAGGCTAATGCCTTAGCCCACCCTATCAGGAAATCTGATCCCGCGAGGCCTACCACCCCCACCCCACCTCAACACGGAGGTACGGCCCCACGCCCAAATCATAGTTATAAGCCTCGCATGCCTTACTACAGGGCTCTAGTTAGGGCCTCACCTGTCACGGCCACACGTTTTGATTTCTCTTATCGTCACCGAGAGGCCAACATCCCGCCACCACGTCTGTGGCACCTACGTCATAAGCCAAATCATAGGTAGAGCCTCTCATCGCCACTTGGCATTAGCAGGGCCTCACCTATCCAGTCATTCAACAGTTAAGTTTTTCGCCTCGGCATCTAGCATTAAAGTCCAGTTCTTCAAGACACACCACTCCCCATACCCCCCCCCTTTCTTACCTCACTCCCCTTCTAATATATCTTTCACATAATCATTCCTTTTTTAGAATGTCCCAAGAACCTATTCCAACCGAAGAACTGACAGAAGAAGCACCATTCACGCCAATCAGACCCGTGTCTCCAGGCGAATCACTCACTCTTTCAACCCCCACGTCCTTGAGAGCATGGACTATTCCCAAAATCACAGCCGAGCTTAGGCTCAGGGGAATCCCCTTTCCGGCCACAGCTAGAAAGGCAGAACTTTACAGGCTGCTTACCCACCAAGTCCCCGAGCCTCGGCCGGGAACTAGCTCTCAAGGACAACCACCAAGTAACAGCACGGCCACCCAGGATACCCTGGCAGATATCTTGGCCAATCTACAGGCCCTCAATAGCAGGCTGTCTAAGGTGGAGAGCGCCATCTCCTCCTCAGGTACTAACACCGTAGTCCCAGTCTCTACCACGGCTGTACCTGCCATACCTTCATGTCCCTCTATACTCCCCCCTCCAGCACCTGGCACAGCCATCACACCTTTCGAGTCACCAGCACACTCCGTCCCAGATTCTATCAGGAAAGATATCCTTGACGGGAAGGATGTGTGTCTGGTGTCTTTACTCATAGCCTCTCAGGATGTACTCGAGAACAAGGCATACAATTATGGTGACATCTCTGTTGTGCTTAAAACGAGGGATCCCAGGCTTAATAAAAAATTGTCTATCCCACAGTTTGTGATAGCTTTCGGGATATACCGCGACGTCATTTGCACGGTGTATCCCCATAGGAGAGAAGAGCTAGATCTCTATCTCCACAAGGTAGTGGATCTAGGCATCAAGTACGGGGGCTCTTCCTTCTATGACTACCACAAGTCAGTCTCAGCGAAGGCGGCGACCCATCTCAAGCAGTTCAACATTAGAATGAACTGGGGTCAGATGGACACTGAACTTTTCTGTCGCCACTTCGCCGGACTCAGGCCCCTGGCTTGTGCCATCTGTAATTCCACATCCCACATGGCGGACTTATGTCCCGTCGAACCAGATCCCACCACCTCCACTCTCACCCCTCACCCCACGTTCACACCTCACTCCTCTTTCACCCCTCACAAGCCAGCGGGTGGTCTCCGGGATAAGCTGGGTAGGCCCATCTCCTTTTTAGGTAAAGCACAGGTGTGCAATAATTTCAACGCAGGCTCCTGCAGTTTCAGCGCCTGTAGATTATTGCACATCTGCTCCATATGTTTCAGGGCACATACCAAGACCATGTGTCCAGCCAGGTTGTCACCAAACAAATGACTAACCGACATAAATATCGACAACCTGGTTTTTTATCTAAGGTGTCACCCCAGCAGGCACTTAGTGGATTTTCTCACCACAGGTTTCTCACAAGGGTTTCACACAGGCATAATAGCCATTCCCCCAGGTACACTAGAATGTCCTAATCTCCAGTCTGCACGTTTAGACCCAGTCGCTGTAGACACTCTCATTTCCGCAGAAACCACAACGGTTTCATGATCGGTCCTTTCACCTCTTCACCGTTTTCCTCCTGGCGCACTAACCCTATTGGTATTGCTATTCACAAATATTCTAATAAAAAACGTCTCATTATCGATTTATCGGCACCGCACTCCTCTTTTGTTCCAAGCATAAACGCACTCATTCCAGCAGACGAATTCTCTCTGCAGTACGTCACCATCGACGACGCCATACAGTCCATCATGACATCTGGTAATCGACCCTGGCTCAGCAAAACAGACATCACTAACGCCTTTAAATTACTGCCCATACACCCCTCACTCTGGCACTTACACGGTGTTAAATGGCGAGGGTATTATTACTTCTCAACACGACTCACTTTTGGTTCCCGAAGCAGCCCCAAACTTTTCGACATTTTCGCTGAGTCACTATGCTGGCTGCTTCTGAACGTCATCAGGTGTCACTCCGTTATTCACTATCTAGATGACTTTCTACTGATAGAGCCAGGGTCATCAACACCCACAGCAATCAATAGTACTACCGCACTTTTTTCCACACTTGGAGTCCCTTTGTCCCCAGCCAAAACTATAGGACCCACAACAAAGTTGACCTTTTTAGGCATAGAGCTCGATTCTGTCAAACTCAGAGCTAGCCTTCCACACGACAAACTTTCACGATTGAGAGGGGAGATAGACACGTTCCTGCGGAATGACGTTTGCACCAGGAGAGAACTTCAGTCCCTTCTTGGATCTCTGAACTTCGCCATGCGCATCATTCCGCAGGGAAGGTCTTTTATTTCCAGACTTCTTTGCCTGCTCCATGGAGTCCCGGACTCCGGCACAGTTTCTTTGGACCCCCACGCCAAGGCTGACTTGGCTATGTGGGGGAAGTTTTTGAAAGACTGGAATGGTATCTCCATGTTTATCCCCCCTCTCTCCACCTCTTCACCCATCATCCACACGGACGCAGCAGCCAACACCGGTTTCGCAGCCATTTTCGGGAACCACTGGTTTAGGGGCCACTGGCCCACTGAGACGGATGCCTTGCCAGGATTCAGGGAGACCTCAACCCTATTTGAAATTTACCCCATTGTGGCGGCCGCACACACCTGGGGTCATCTCTGGTCCGGCAAGGCAGTAAAATGCTACTCAGATAACTCGGCAGCTTGCGATATTATTAACAAAGGGCGCTCATCATCCCTGACCATCATGCGGCTGATTCGCAAGTTGACCTGGCTGGCAGCATCCAATCAGTTTCACTTAGTATGTTCTCACATCCCGGGTATTCACAACACCGCCGCTGACGCTCTTTCTCGTTCTCGATTCCAGGCATTTTCTCAGGCACTCCCAGCAGCTCACCATCAGCCATCCAGGACACCACGGTTTCACGAACTAATATTGGATTAAGCACACTCTTGCTTCACGCTAGATCACTCACTCACCAAGCATTATCACCCAACACTGCTATCACTTACAATAGGGCACTTAACATATTTAACAAATTCACTGCAGAATTCGGGCTACAAGGTGACTTTTCTATCCAAACCATGGTGTCTTTTGCCTCTTTCTGCCACCTACACCTTAATCTGTCACACAACACCATTAAACTTTACCTCACCGGGGTTCAGCACCACAGCCTCACCAATTTTCCTAACAGCACCCCCTTTTTGTCTTCATACCCCATAAAAAAGGTCTTGAAAGGTATATCAAAGGTTTCACCACCACTCGCAAGCACTAGATTACCCATAGACGGGCCTATCTTCAGGTCTCTTAGCAATCTCCTTGACACAGCCCCATTTGATAGCTACACCAATACGGTGATAAAATCTGCCATATATCTCGCTTTCTACGGTTTTCTCAGACCTAGAGAGTTCACAGTGATTTGTCAAGGAGATATCGCACGATGCCTTAAAACTTCACACCTCACCAAGGTAGAGGATCACTACCTCCTTTCTATCCCTACCACTAAAACCAACCGGTCAATACATCCTACAATAATTCCTCTCTTCCCTACTGATAATGCCTGGTGTCCGGTGAAAGTTCTCGACCAACTACGGTCAACTTTTCGCACTCACCTGCCAGACTCTCCGCTCTTAACATTACAAGGGCACCCGCTTATCACGGCAAAATTAATGTCACATGTCAGAACCCTGTTATCTAAGCTCGGACACAATCCGGCTGCATTCTCCGGGCACTCCTTCCGCATAGGAGCCGCCTCAGCAGCCTCAAGCACAAACGCACCGGTCCACATCATCAAAAGGCTCGGGCGATGGAAATCCTCCATATATAACGCATATATTCCGCAACCAGAGAAAGAGCTTCGCCAAGCTTTCAGAAACTTGGTCTTGTAAAATGCAATAAAGTGTGTATTTTCTCGAATTTATCTTTTTGCCCTCTTTTATTTACAGGCCCACTCGTACGTTGGTTTCGGCACACCACAACCAACTTTGCTCACAGTTACTATCCATCACGTATTTAAATTCCGAGCACAAGTAGAAAGGCCATTAGGCCTGAATTTGTGGGAGGAGTAAGTCCCCTACTTAAGCTCCCAGCCCCTACTCACCGCTGCCGCTCAGCTGATTGTCCCCACCCACCTACACCCTGTTTTAACTACATTATCCTTGGTGGGCCCTCTTTTATTTACAGGCCCACTCGTACGTTGGTTTCGGCACACCACAACCAACTTTTCTCACAGTTACTATCCATCACGTATTTAAATTCCGAGCACAAATATATATATATATATATATATATATATATATATATAATTAAATAGATACTATAGTGCTGGCACTATAGCTCTTTCACGTCCCAGCAGTGTAAAGGTTAATAAGCCTTTACTGTACTTACCCGATTCCAGGGCCAATGTCCGTTGGTGCTGGGTTGGTGCTTCACCCTCTTCGACGTCACCTTGGGGGGGGGGGGGTTGTGTGCATTTTATGATGCTTTTTTATGATGGGGTAATCCCACAAAAATTAGGTACCCTCCGCTGGCTGATGACGGCGTGGGAGAAGTGGAGGCGGATCCGAGCCCGTGCCAAGGGACATCGGCCATGGAGCCTGGTATGTTTTTTTAACCCCTTCTGCACCGTGTGGGGGGGGTGGGGAGATGGGAACTATAGGGAGCTATTGTTCCAGGAAAACAACTTTTATTTTCATGGTACTATAGTTTTCATTTAAATTTACTTTTGCTAATGAGCATCCACTGATAATATAGACATTGGAAGGAGAAAGTAGGACGGCATAGAGAGTTAGTCCTGTAGCTGTTGCATTGTCCCTCTATTCATCCTCAACAATTTGCATGTAACTAAGGTTGATGAGAGTTATATTCTGTAAAAAATCCACCACTGGCTTGGTGTGAGGCTGGTTGTATAAAATGCTGTGCAAATGTATAAAAAAAACGAAAAAAATAACAGCTTTATTCAGCAAATTATTTAAAGCAGGAAATTGATGGGGATTAACAGGTGATGGAGAGTCGAACACAGGAGGATGTTTAGAAATGACGGGGAAATTAGTTATGTATATAACAGATGGCGGTGTCAAAATAAAAGAAAAAGGTATCCAATTAGTAAGATATACATAAAAGATGTATTACTATATGTCCAGTAAGAAGCAGGGTTAACCAGTAGGGTTAAGTCATAATCATGGACCATGATTAATGCTGTACATCTCACAGTGCTGTGAACTTCATAAAGGAATAGGGCAAGTAATGTTGGGAAATAATAAAAAGGAAAATATGGACAAATATTTATTTTATGAAAGGAGAAAATTAATTAATCTTTGCCAGATTTTTGGCTTATGCATTGCACATATTACTTTTTTTTACTACCAAATTCTCTAATTTGCACTTTTTATTTTGTAAATTGTACTACATATTTGTAAAGCATAAAAACAACAACAAAAAAACAACCAATTCACTAAAGTATTTTAAATATCCCATCATAATAACATTACAAGGCTTCATAAGGGAGGGATGGGCACTTTTTAACTAGGGTGGGTAATCTAAACACATAGCCCAGTTTCAGCCCAAACTATCACATTGTCCCTAAGCTACCTTTCTTATCTTATATGATCTTATATGAAATATTTAATACTTTACTGCAAGAACTAGAATTCAATAATTGTACAATACTGTAGTATAATGTATTTTAATAATAAATGAGAATATTTAAGGCACACTCGTCATGCCCTCATAGATAATAAAATGACATTTATAGACTGTACTAGACAAAACGCCAAAGGTTTAAGTGGAAAGTTATTTCATGAGATATTTCATCTCTTTAGGTTTTACAACAGTTAGAGTTATTTACTAAATTCCGAATTTTAGTGAATTGAAATGTAAACCGAAATAACTGATTATTATTATTATTATTATTATTACTTATAAAGTGCCAACAAGTTATGTAGCGCTGTACAATGGGATTAAAATACATTCTGCAAGTCAGCCATGGTTACAAACTGTTGCTATTTAGATCCAAGTTTTTTCATTTGAGTTTTAATTTGCTTCAATTCCGAGTTTAGTAACTAACTCTATATGTTATCGGTGGTAAAGTAAAGCTCTGTGGAATAAGCTGGCGCTATATTAATACCAATAATAATAATGACCACAAACATGGACATCACCATGCAAAACCACATCACCTTCAATTGATGATGAAACATCCCACAGTATGCACCATGTACAGACTCCGACGTAACCGTAAGCGGGGCAGGGGGGGAGGGCGTTAATGTGCATTGCATAATGCTTTCCTATGGGGTAATCCCATAAAAATTAGGTAACCCCCACTGGCTGATGACGACATGGAGGAGTGGATCTAACATTATGTAACAGGATCTCTGTGCTCAGCATCTTAAATCTAAAAGGTGTACTTTATCACGCATTTTTTAGATTGACAGTTTGTATTTATGTTGACAAGTAGCAATGGTTACTTAGCAATGCTATAGGTAACCTTTGGTACTCTGTCTGTTGAGGACTACATCTACCATAATGGTCTTACAGCCATAATGCTGGCAAAGCATTAAGGGGGATGCAGTCCACAATATTTGGAGTTGCCTAACCCTGCCTTAGTATATCCAAATCATCGGAGGAAAATAATAAAAAAATTTCAATACTTCAAGACAAAAAGAAGAAGGTTTTCTGTTTTTTGGGCAGTCCAAGAGTGCAGCCACAGTCCAGCTACAGCTGATTGGATGTATAAAAATATGCCCTTATTCCAAGTTTCTGTATTCATATTTACATCCATATTTCAACTCAAGTGATGCTAAAAAGCCTGTTCATATTTTTGATTCCATTTTAATGTGCTCCAAAGTTTGTAACATTTCTAGTGGGTAATGATAAAGTGAGCGCACTTATCTTGGGGCCAATACAGAATCAAAGAGCAGCACAGCACTTCTCACTCCATATTATAATCCTTTTTTATAAACGCAAAGTGGAGGCCTTTTGTGTTCTAAAATGGTAGCTAAATATCCTTTCATCAATAAAAGATCACTATAGAGAGTGACAAAACTCTGTTCTGCTCTCTATTGCAAAAGTAACTCCCAATTTTCTTTGTTGGCATATGGTCATATTGTCATACTTGCTACATATTTATTTTACATGAGATTTACTGTCTTAAAGGGTTTCTCCAATCATCATTATGATGCAGTTATGATGCCAGGAGTACCCTTGCTTGGTTCTCTGGTAATAGAGTAAACAGTATAGCAATGGTTTGCCCCCTTACCTGGGTCCTCACTGGGCTCCGATGCTCCCTGGTGGTCCAGTGATGCGTTTTTTGTCTCTGCTGAGCCATAGAAGCTGGAATCTGGGGATGTCACTATTCATTGACTGAGAGCATAAACTGACCACTCTAAGTACAATTCTGTGCTCTAGTTCCAAACTGGCTGATGCATAAGATTCCCCCTAGAACAATAAGGAAGGGGGAACATCACTGCTGCCCAAGATAGTGGGATGGATCATGGAAGTTACAATGTTGCTAAGATTGGGGTTCTTAAGGAAAGGGAGAGGGAGGGGACTTACCAGTCAGCAGAATCAGTTGAGGGCTCCTGACTGTTTTTTCTTACCTGACTGCCCTCTGTAATTCAGAAAAGAAAACATTTAGGGATCAAAAATGTTTTGGCTTATCACCTAAATGACGAATCCATACTGTTACTGACAATCTGATGGCTGCTGTCATGGCTGCCAATGGAGCTGAATTGCAGAGGCTCCTGTAATCTTACCTGGAGACCCACGTACAAGGGGCCCTGGAGGAGCTGGTGTTGGGCGTGAGGAGTGTCCCCCAGGATGAGATGGCCGGTCAGTCTGCAGCCCGAGATGGACGGAGGGCCAGGAGATCAAGGCCTCTGTCGCGTCTATCACCTAGCCCAGTACGGCGCCAGGAGAGGAGGAGAGTTGTCGGCTTGGCCGTGCACCAGGAGCGGCCAGCGTTGATCGTGAGCCAGAGGATCCAGGCAGCGGCAGGTGAGGGCACCCAGGCCCAAGATGGCGGCGGAAGCCATCCGGGCTTCTAAAGAACGGACTTGAAAAATCGATCACAATTTGTGTAATCATTAACCCCTTAGGGACCAAACTTCTGTAATAAAAGGGAATAAAACTTCTGGAATAAAAGGACCATACTTCTGGAATAAAATGTCATGTGTCCTTAAGGGGTTAAATAACTTCTTTCTGTGGATCTCAGTAAATGTAGCTTAACTTTCAAGTTGTTATTAAAGTCCCCGCAATTCATTGTTTAGTGAACATGGCCCAGTGTGTAATTTGTGTTTGCAGTCTTGCATATTAAAAACAACCTTTTTCTCTAAATTGCTTTTCCTACCAAACGGAACATGCGGTAAGCCATAAGGTAACAGGTGTGCTGGCTCCCATCTCCCAAAGCTGTGGGCATTCTGGTATAGCAGGTGCTCCGAATTTCTCAACAGATTTTGAGGCTGTTAAGACTGTTAATTAATCATTTTAGTAAAAAAAAAAAAAAATTTACAGAGAAAGGTTTAGGTATGTTCTACAAATACAATAAACCAGTAAGTTTCTAAATCAACAAAGTATAAAACTTGTACTGATTTTGTTTCCGTGTATTTCTAATTTCTTTTTATATAATTATTACTTTTTTTGTGCTGTGTGGTTTTATTTTAGTGCATTATACAAACTTAACAAAAATATAGTTATAACGCAACAACAATCAAAACATAAAAAAAAATCGCACCCGGATTTAATACTGGATTTCCTAGCCAGCAGATCTTAGCAACATCTGTCAGGGTTTATTTACTAAATAGTGGAATGGCGAGTATTGAGAAGAGAATTGTACATTTTATAAAATATCAGAGCTAACTTAGCTCCAGTTTCAAATTCGACTAAATTGCCCTAAATTGTGAAATTGTCCTGCTGATTCCTGGAGTTTATTCACTAAACCATACATTTTGGTGAATTACACACTAAATATACAAAATATCTACTCAAATAAAAGAAGCAGAGACTTGAGCTCAGTTGGAATAGTTTATCCTTTATTTTACAATTTAGTTTTCAGTTCCCTAAAAGTAACTGTTTAGTGAACAGACCCTTATGTGTGTTGTGGAAAAAAATCCTATCGGTTAATTATCGATATGTGACTGTTAAATATTCAAAGCAATGTAAAAAAAATAAAAGTTTATTGATTCTTGAAGAAAAACACCCATTTTGCCTTAAAAGCTCTATATTTAATATGAAATATGCATTTTTAAATTGCCACAGAGTTTGAGATTTATTATTAATTAGGCTAACTAGAGCTAGACCTATTGCAGCATTTTTTAGCTAGTGTTATAATATATATATATATATATATATATATATACATATATAGGTGCATTTACTTCTGAAGCTCACTGCAGTGGTGCCCTAGCGCCCCCATTGTAAGTAGTCAAACCGCTTTTGAAGTACCATTTTTGACCACTACTTTTGTACCACTACAGCCCAGCACAACATTGCCAGGTTTCAGTCAGGTGCCTATCACTGCCTTCCCAGCTGCCGTTAGCGCTGCTACTCAGCCAGTCAGCTGTCCCTGCATGGCAGATGATATGGTAGTGGGTGCCTGGTTGGACCCAGGTAAGTTGCCAAATGTTTTGACTCCTTAACTTGAGATGGTGCCAGAGGTTTCTTTTAGATGTGAGTCAGCAGTTAGTGTGTGTTTATGTGATGATGAAAGTGTGTATATGTCAGTGTGCCAGTGGGTGTTGTGCATCTTTGTCTGTGTTTGTGAATGAGTGTCACTGATAGTGTGTGTGTCCATGTGTGCATGTTATATACATAATGCATACATTCCTGTGTGCTTGTGTGGGATTTTCAGCTGATAAGGGGTGTGATTATATCTAAATGTTGTGCATACAATTGGCAGGTTTTGGACAGTACAAATTTTAACCACAGTACTGCATCTATCATATGTTACTTTAAAAGTATGAAATAAATACTTATTTTACTTTCTCCAGTTGTTGTGGCCTCTAACCTTCCTGTTTTTTACATTCTTCCTGTTCTATTGGTCTTCCCAGCCTCCTATTTTATAGTCCTGTACCACTGTCTCAATTTAGTTCCGCGCTTTCTCAGATCCGTGGAAATCAAGAAACTGTCCTGGGGCAGCACACTCCAAGTGCATCATTGCATGTGCTAGCTCTGTGTGGTAGGCATTTGGACCCTGCAGAGAGCACTTCAGCAGCACTCTCTACATGGTCCTGTAAGTAATTTGTAGTGGTCATGGTGGTAGGAGTCTTAATGTGCAGTATTTCAGCTTGAGTGAGCGCCCACGTGATTAAGGCATCCAAGAAGTCTGATGGAGGCTGCCTAATGTCAATTCTGTGCATAAATTACATCTGTTGTCAGTGTGTACTGCACGCTGACAAAAGATGTTAAAATCTTGAAGCGCGCCTGCAAAGGGAAGATCGATCTTGCCTCCTACCCTCTCTCCCATTCAGTGCCTCCCTCCACGCATATTGTGATTTTATTAAAAACAAAACAAAAAAACCTCCCTCCTTCCTCCCTCTGCCTCGCTCCCTCCCTTCGCATGCACTCTGAGCCGACATTTGGCCCAATCACAGACGTCTTTATTTGAAGCCTGTTATTGGGCAGTGCGTGGCCCAGTGACGTTGGAGGGGGATGTGAAAGAGTAGAACTTCATTTGGTGCTCGATTCAAGGTAAGTGAAACCTTTTCCTTTAATTTGTATTGCTGCACATTAATTAGTTTACCTGTCACCCCATTTCACTCATGGGATACTTTGAGTTTATAGTGAGTTTATAGTTATATTTATAGTGAGTGTATATTTGTATTTATAATGAGTATATCATTGTTTTTATAGTGATTTGTATAGTTGAATGTATAGTGAGTATATAGTTACATTTATAGTGAGTGTATAGTTGTGTTTATAGTGAGTGTATAGTTGTGTTTATAGTGAGTGTATAGTGAGTGTATAGTTACATTTATAGTGAGTGTATAGTGTGTATAGTTGAGTTTATAGTGAGTGTATAGTTGTGTTTATAGTGAGTGTATAGTTACATTTATAGTGAGTGTATAGTTACATTTATAGTGAGTGTATAGTTACATTTATAGTGAGTGTATAGTTGTGTTTATAGTGAGTGTATAGTGAGTGTATAGTTACATTTATAGTGAGTGTATAGTTACATTTATAGTGAGTGTATAGTGTGTATAGTTGTGTTTATAGTGAGTGTATAGTTACATTTATAGTGAGTGTATAGTTGTGTTTATAGTGAGTGTATAGTTGTGTTTATAGTGAGTGTATAGTTACATTTATAGTGAGTGTATAGTTGTGTTTATAGTGAGTGTATAGTTACATTTATAGTGAGTGTATAGTTGTGTTTATAGTGAGTGTATAGTTACATTTATAGTGAGTGTATAGTTACATTTATAGTGAGTGTATAGTTGAGTTTATAGTGAGTGTATAGTGTGTATAGTTGAGTTTATAGTGAGTGTATAGTGTGTATAGTTGAGTTTATAGTGAATGTTGGGAAACTGTTTTACTGCAGAGAGATTGATCTCCATACTCCAGATGATAATACTTGATACAATGGGAAAATAGACAATTGTTTTATGTTTATTGGTCTGTTTGACGTGTTCTAAAGTACTTAGAATGGCAATCATAGAAACCAATGTAACTAGCAGGTATAATTCCATTGGTTATCCCACCCTTTTTACATGTGTTAGAACAGAACACTGATACAGATCCCCCAAATGTTAGCTAAACTTTAGCACTTTGCTTTTTGACTCCTTCTGGCTCAAAATAGAACATATGTTTGTAGAACATTTCAGTGTAGCACAAGGAGGGGTCCAGTGCTTTCCTATGTGTTCACTGAGTGGTATTTGCTTACAGAAGTGAATATTTTCCAATAATTTTAAAGTAAAAATATTTGCCTTCTGTTACCTTTCCTATGAAAATAATTGCACCCTTCTTTGTTCTATCTTCATTCGTCTAGCAGAGAGTCTTTAAATGCTTCAATGGGCTCTCCAAGGCAGAACTGACCGATTCTTTTTTTTTTAATATCTTGTATAGATAATGAATGTTACATTGCCTGAAAAGAGACAGGTGTTCATCAAGTTCAGTCCTCCTTTACATCTGTTTTATGCTGTTGATCCAAAAGAAGGCAAAAAAAATCCAGTTTGAAGCACTTCCAATTTTGCAACTAGGAAAAAAAAAATCCTTCTTGACCCCAGAATGGTAGTCAGATTTATCACCGGATCAAGAAGCTATTACCCTACAATTGAAAAATGATGTCATTGAATATTATGCTTTTGTAAGTATGTATCTAGTTGCTTTTAAAGCATCTGTACAGACTCTGATGAAACCACATCTTCAGGCAGTGAATCCCACATCATTATTGTTCTTATGGTAAAACATTTTTTTATTTTGCCTTAGACTAAATCTCCTTTCTTCCAGTCTAAGCGCGTGACCTTATGTCTTATGTATAGTCCTGTTTGTGAATAGCTTTTCAGACAATGGTTTGTATTGTTCCCGGATTTATTTGTATAATGCTATCATGTCCCCTATGAGGTGCCGTTTTGCTAAACTAAGGAAGTTTAACAAAAAAAAAACATAATATGAAATAATATAAACACGATTCTCTTATTTGGGGATGCTGCATTTCAAATACATTCTCATGCTTTATATTCCCTGTTGTTAGCACTGCCCAGATATGGAAGTGATCAGCCAATCAGAGTATACCGTTAGATATTCTGTGACACTTTCAATGTCCTGACTTTATCCCATAATACTCAGCACTGCATGGTTTAATGTGTAGAGCAGAGGTTTCTGGAAGTTGTAGTCCAGTCATTGTTTATTTACTTTTGAAATCAGTAAGCTGTGCTACAACCTTTGCTGTGCTCTCTGATTATGTGAACTACTGGCTCACTGTAGTAGCACAGCAGGTTATGAGGCTTTAACATGCCAGGGACCTAAGAGGAGCTGCACTATGTACCACAGTACCTACACTAGCGAAAATACATTTTATACAACCATGGTGCGACATAGGAGACAGGGTTAAGATTCCAATTTTGCAAAGCATTTATTTAGCTTTTTTTTAATTTATTTTTTTAAATGCACGTGCTTGAAAACGCATTAATTAAAAGTAATTTAGTTTAAAAAAAAACCTGTAGATTAAATACAATGTTATGTTGTTGCCTTGAGTGTCCCTTAAAAAACCCCATATAAAAATAATGCAAGTTGCAAGTTTAGAGATAGGGTCATATGTATCATTGAAACTTCCAATGTGATATTACATAATGGTCTTTATGATATGAACAGAATATAAAACATATCCAAACTAGTAAAAAAGAACTTGCGTGATGTATGGAATGTTTTTTTTTTTTTTTATCACATTGATGTAGCCAAAATGTAATCCTATCAAAGATTCCTTGGAGATTATCTTCGCACTTTGTGATATGAGACTTTTATAGAAAATGGGTAAAAAAAGCTTTACAGTAGAAGTGGAAACATTTTATCATAATCTGTCTGGATCAGATAAAACTGTCCAGTCTGGTGTGAGGCTCTTTAGTAAACGTTAATGTGTGTTGCACAGAGTCTAGCCCTAGCTATACAACAGCATTATGTCGCTAATGATGTCATACATCAATTAAATTATTTTTAAAGGGAAACAAGTTTGCTTTTAATGTTATGTTTATTTACCTGCTATATTTGAAAGATATGTATTTATGAGGTTTGAAAAATAAAATTAAATGTAGAAACCAACACCTCTTTATCTGGCAAAGGGGCGCCTCCATCTTGGTTCCGGTCAGTCATTGTTATACGTTCTTTCATTTGCCCCTGTCAGTCAGCATTGAGAAAGCATACACAGACGAGGAGGATTGAAACAATTTATCTATTTTTCCACCTTGTTTGCAAAGTGTGCCCTGGCTTTGCCTCGTCTGAACTGGATTGTGATGTCATTTGCCAAATTTTTAAAATAAATGTAAAACAAAACAGTTCAAGAAACAAGGTTAACACAAGGTATAGGATATTTAATTTTTTTTAATTCAATGGTGTTCATTTCAGAAAAGTGACAGTTCCCCTTTAAAAGGCTCTTATCGCTGCCCTACATTTTGAAAGTCAGAGCAAAGCAGGAGGCATCTGACCAAAACCTCCACATTAAAGTTCTGGTTTCTAATCACCAAACTACCCTGGTTTTATACAAATTATGAAATGCATCTCTTCACATTCAGTTCTCTTGAACATCAAAGATGCATAACATAAATCTGTAAAAGTTAATCCAGGATTCTTTTTCTCGCATCTTCAACAGCTGGCACTTGTCAGCTCTTGAAAAAGACAGATGGTGATTTAAAACATCTGAGAGACTGTGCCCAAAGATCATGCTATTCCTTACTGCTATTTTATTTTAAACGGGTGCAAAAGTAAATTTATAATTAATGCTGTGATGCAAAGAATTAAGTATTTATTTTTGCAAAGAAAATAAAAGGCATCTCAGCAAAACGGTATCTTAAATTGTGAGTGCCATTTTCTCTAAGGGCCACTAGATGGTGCTTTTGACTTTCCCATCAAAATGTTTGCCCATCATTTTTTCCCATATTTTCACAGCTACTAGTCTGGGAGAGCACAGTTCTATTCTATCCTTTAATTATCAATATTTGTGAGAGCAAATTAGTATAAAACACAAGTAAAAATATTATAATAAAAAACTGTTTCTAAATATATTTTGGTATTAAATAGTGCCGTGACAAAAGTGGGATTTGACAGTATTGGTTATCGTTCTCATATGATAGAAAACAAAAATCCTATACTAGTGAAAGAAGAATAGAAACAGTCTTTTTGACCGGTCATTACATTTCTTTCTTAAAGACTTTTATTAATATTATTTTATCAATCACCATCAAAAAGCCACCAACTCGAAGACCAGTCTGATCTATAAGTCAATAGAAAGAGTTAATGTATGCCTCAGTGTTACTTAACTCCTCTTGTGCCAAAAAACATGCTATATTTTTAAAACCCATCATTTGATAATGTGTGCATGATAATTGATATCTTTTCAAATTATACATAAACAAAAAAAAAATATATAATATGCTTGATGCATTTTTGCATCGTTCTGGGTACACTGCTAGATTCATTTTTAAAAGGCCAATCATAAACATATCCTGTGATGTGGCTCATCAAGTATATGTATGATGCTTATTTTGTCATTTTCAAATTCTATAATACACAAAATACATGCTAGTTGATAAGCATTCATATTTTAAATGCAGGATATTAAATGAAGGGGAGATAGGGCATGGGCAGTATTAGAACAAATTATATTTAAACCTATGCAATAGGTTTCACAATGGGTAACCAAAGCAAACATGTGGGTAGAGGTATGATTGTGTTTTAAAAATCTAAATAAACCCCAGTTAGGCCTATTATATCTGGAATAAATTGCTTGCCATCTCGAATTTCCAAATATAAAGGGAATTAAATTAGAAGATAACTGTTTTCTTGTCAGATGTGATGTCATTTTTTTTATGTAGCATTACACCTCATGGCATAAGTATGGAAGCGGTGAAATACTTTTTAACTAAATCAGATTCTAAAGAAGAGCAAATAACTTTTATCCTGGAGGGTATTTACTTAATCCTTAGCAATAATTATTTCTGGTTTAAGCATACTTATTACATTCAGACCTGTGGAACAGCCATGGGCACCAAGTTCATGCCCAGTTATGCTAACTTGTTTATGGCTTACTGGGAGGAGAGGTAAGTTTTTCAGGGACATGTTTGGAGTGTAAGCGTATTGTTTCATTGACGATCCATTTTTTTTAATCTGGAAAAGGCAAATAAAAAAAAATATAGTTAGATCATAGTAGATATAAATCTTTTTTTTTTAAATGTTTTTATTTAAGTATCTTAACAATAACAATTGGGACATTATATTAACTTCTCTATTTAGCTCCACAGATATTAAATTTTTAGATCTGAATATCTTAAAACCAGACATTTTTTAAAAACAGTTATATATAAAGAGCTGTCACCACACCCCATGATTGGTGAATGCCCCCAAAAGCCAATTCTTCAGGATTATGACATAATTGTACTGAAGAATCTGACTATATAAATCAAGTGAATAAAGTTAAACAACAATTAATTAAACAGTTACTGTGAAAAATACATCCATGGAAGAGATGAAAACTATTAAAAAAACGTATTAACTTATCAAGAGAAGGGAACAAAGACATGAAACATTCCTTTCATTTGTACTTTTAATGTAAATAATAAGATTCATAGATCTATTCAGAAACATTTGCACATCCTTAGATACGATCCAATGTTAAACATTTCTTTAACAGCTAATCCCAAATTATTATACAGGGGTTCTAAAAATATATTTTTTTAAATTGTACATATTAAGCAAAGTCAACCTACTTTTTAAATAGAACTGAAGGATTTTTCGGATACTGCCTATCCTTATATTGCAGAGAAATGTGAAAAGACATAGTTAACATGGAAGAACACATAAGTAGAAAATTTTAAATCAAAGACCAACTAACATGTTTTCCAAAATGTGATATACATATAAATATAAAAAAAAGTACTGGAAATACATAATGTCTCACAGCATTTCAAAATATTCCATAATCAGAATCAGGAAAGTTTATTTTTTGTGTGCACTGAAATAAGTTAAAAAAGAATGGAGGGGAGGGGATTATAGTAAAAAAATATATATTGGATTGCCGTTGGGGCACTTCGAGCTTGTATGTATTGATGATCAGCACAACAAAAAATAAAATAAAAAATATATATATATTTTAAATTTTAACACTTTAACTCCACATGGACTAAAACGTGATTTTTGAAATATGCCATTTCTTAATTAAAAGTAAAAATTATTTTAAACAGATATGGGTTCAATTATCCATGAGTTAATAAGGACAATGTAAAATAAGCGAGAGAGCTTTATGTTAGAACATTCATAACGGTTTAGTACCAATCACTTGATAGAATATTTATATTGTAAGACAATTTATTCTCATTATGTTTTAAAATATATTGTGTATTGCAATCCAAGATTTTTTGCCTATGTAACTTGTAGTACCCTCTATATGGTAACTACCAAAGGGGAAGTGGAATGCACAATGCATTCCAAGAAAGCATAAGGTCACTCAGGACTTTATCAATAAAGAGGTGGAATGCATAATGTATTTCAAAGATGGATAGAAACAAAAAGGAAGTGATTTAATGCCTTTGTGACACAGAAAGTAAAATATGAAGTCAATGGAACGCAGTTTGCGTTCCAAAACGAACGAGAGGTGGACCGGAAGTCACCAATTAGAAGATCAGAAGAATATATAATATAATATTCTATAATAATATAAGATATAATAATACACAAACTGAAGAAGCCTGATTGGGTGAAACATGTTTTAGACTTGGGATTATTTGAACTCTCCCACATTGGGAATTGTTAATACTTTAAAATTTTTTGATTATATATTGATTTTTAGAAATAAAATGATTTTTTACCGTAACAAGTGGAATGTACCCTCCTTATTAACATTTACATCTACCTACATGGTGAATCAGCTATACTGAATTCAGAACCACGTGAGTGCATTCAGTTCATTATATATCTGTTTTAACCACACATAATTACACTATGGAGCTTTCATTATTCCTATAGTACAGTGATGGCGAACCTATGGCACGCGTGCCACAGGTGGCACGCCGAGCCCCCTCTCTGGGCACGCGGCCATAGGTCGCCGGAGGGAGGGAGGGTGCGCTCCGCCGGCGCATCCATAAGGCGGCACAAGTGGCCGCCTTAGGCGCACCGGCCCGGCGGGCGCAAAACCGGAGTGACCGGCAGGAGGTGAGCGCATAGCGCACAGCGCTCCCTCCTGCCAGGCACTCCGTGTAGCGTGGCCGAGCACACCGCGGTACAGGAACTTATGTTTCCTGTACCCGGGCGGACGGAAATGAAGTGCTCACAGAGAGAGCACTTCCTGTCCATCGGGTACAGGAAACTGAGCTCCGCGGTGCGCTTGGCCACGCTACAAGGTAGGAGATCAAGGAGGGGAGGAGAAAAAGGGAGGTATGGGCACTGAGGGAGGTAGGGGGAAGAAAACTGAGGGAGGTATGGGGGTAGAAAACTGAGGAGGTGAAACTGAGGGAGGTATGGGGGAGAAAACTGAGGGAGGTATGGGGGGAAGAAAACCCATGGGGGAAGCTGAGGGAGGTATGGGGAGAAAACTGAGGGAGTTATGGGGAAGAAAACTGAGGGAAGGGAGGAGAAAACTGAGGAGGTATGGGGGGGAAACTGAGGGAGAGATGGGGGGGAACTGAGGGAGAGATGGGGGGAGAAAACTGAGTGTGGGATGGGAGAAAAAAATTAGGGAGGGATGGGGGGGAAAGAAAACAGTGGGGGGGGGAAGAAAACAGTGGGGGGGAGAGGTGGGACGACATACACACAGCACCCCTGCAATACACATATCACCCCACACAAAGACACACACACACACACACCACCCCCCCCACCCACACCACCCCACACACATCATCCCACCCACATCACCCCACCCACACACACACCACCCCACACACACACACACATCACCCTACACACAAACACATACACTGTACCCATCAATGCAGTGTGTGTACACTCAGCAGTCTGTCTGTGTGTGTACACTCAGCAGTCTGTCTGTGTGTGTACACTCAGCAGTCTGTGTGTGTGTGTGTGTACTCAGCAGTCTGTGTGTGTGTATTTAGCAGTCTATGTGTGTGTGTGTGTGTGTATTTAGCAGTCTGTGTGTGTGTGTGTACTCGACAGTCTGTGTGTGTGTGTGTATTTAGCAGTCTGTGTGTGTATTCAGCAAACTGTGTACTCAGCAGTCTGTGTGTGTATTCCGCAGTCTGCTAAATACAGACAGACTGCTAAACACAGACAGACTGCTAAATACACATACAGACAGACTGCCGAGCACACACACAAACTGCTTAATACACACACAGAGATGTTAATTAGTTTGGACAACTGTATGAGTTTTTTTTCTAAACCTACACCTCAGTATTCAGGTTTAATTGCTGTTTTGGCACTTTGAGGAAAAAAAAAAAAATTGGCATGTATTGCGGTTTGGGCACTCTGGCTCAAAAAGGTTCGCCATCACTGCTATAGTACCTTCAAAAGCTTCCAACTACTCCACAGAGGGATCAGGATTATCTTTACAAATTCTACTGTCTCCTACAAGTTTATAAACTGGTTCTACCTTTGTGAGGGCTAGGAATGATAATGTATTTTATAC
Source organism: Pelobates cultripes (assembly GCA_933207985.1). Lineage (NCBI taxonomy): Eukaryota > Metazoa > Chordata > Amphibia > Anura > Pelobatidae > Pelobates > Pelobates cultripes. The sequence goes on along the minus strand of OW240918.1, from coordinate 28,847,945 downwards.
TGTGGATCCATATATTGGTACATATACACTATTGTCTACTTATTATTTCTCCTTTTGTAGGGAATCATTATATCCTTATGACCTACCAAGCACTCAATAAACCCTTCTGTAACAAACTATTTAATTCCCCTACTTTAACCCTTTGTGTCACTATACCCCACTCCCTCTAGCATGTAAGCTCATCGAGCAGGGTCCTCAACCCCCTCTGTTCCTGTACGTCAGTGGTCTGATCTCAATTATGTGTCTGTTATTCCACCCATTGTACAGCGCTACAGAATTTGTTGGCGCTACATAAATAATAAAATAATAATAATATCCAGCTGACAAGTAGTATTTATAGTTTGCTCCATATAGTTGTATAACTGCCACTACTGATGGTGCACTATTGTTGTGTTGTAGCAACACCATTCATCATATATGATGTCTGTGTTTGGTAGACCAGACAATAAATGGAGTCATAACAAGTGCATAACTTTAGAAAACAGTAGTGTTTTGGCTTGCTCCTTATTTGTGGTAAGATTGTACGAGTTTTTCTTTACTGTCCCTATTGGAAAGATGTAACCTGTTGTTAAAGGGACACTACAGACACCCAGACCACTTCATCTCAATGAAGCAGTCTGGGTGCTGTGCCCCCTTGTAAAACTCTGCAATGTAAAATATTGATGTTCTGCAGGAACTATGTTTACATTGTAGGATTTAAATGACTCTAATGGGTTTTACTCAGACAGCCACTAGAGAAGTTTTTGAGAAAATTACAGAGTTTAACTCAACTATTCCTAGAAGATATTTATGAGCTATAGAGACCATTAAAAACACCTGATTGATGTGACATGCACTAGCCTCTCAATTATTTCCTATGGTAAAGCATTGGATTGGTTGAGATCATCAAGGTTGATGATCTGAGCCAAGTAGGTGGGGCCAGCCATGGAGAGCAGTGTTGCCTGGGAGAAAAGGTGAGTTCACTTTTTATTTAGTCCTTATAGTGGGGACGTGTCAGGTAGATGGTGACTAGGACACTATGGCATAGGGAATACAGATTTGTATTCCTACCCCAATAGTGTTCTTTTAACTGTGTGAACTGTGTGTTCATTTCCTCAGTATTACACAGTAAGTCCATTGTTTGCCAATATTTCAATGACAAAAGTCTCCCTCCATGGTTTGGAACATGCCATACATGAATCACATTGATACTGCATCTGCTCCTGGTTTCGTGATATTGTTCAGATGTCTGAGGCTCCCTCCATTTAAAAGCTCTTTCAGCAACTAAGAAAGCTTTGTATTTTACACTGAAGTTCATTTCTGTGAAAAATGTATCTTCCCTGGTCATTGTCCCTGAATTAATGTACTATACATGTGAAGCTCTCTACAGAGTAACTTTAAAATATCCACTTCATGAAGTGTATGTGATTTTCTTTATGTCCGCCTTAACTCTTTTTGTTTTCATGCCCCTGGCACTTGCTTTATTGCTCTGCTTTCCGGATATAATAGTCATTTTCCAGATGCTCTGCCTTTCTGTTTTTTTTTCTTTGCTTAGTGGCCTCGTGAACTTTGTTACAAATTCATTATTTTCACTTTAGCTAATTCTAGAATCTAGAAGTCCTGACTCAGCTTGTAGGGTATGTATAAGACAGCATTACATAACGCTAGAAACCTGTATAGTCATATATCAGTATATACTGATCAGCCACAATATAAAAACCACCTGCCTAATATCATGTAGTTCCCTCTTGTGCTGCCAAAGCTGCTCTGATGTGTCAAGGCATGGACTCCACAAGACCTGTGTGGTATCTGGTACCAAGACATTAGCAGCAGATTCTTTATGCTTTGCAAGTAGTAAGGTGGGGTTTTCATGGATCAGATTTATTGGTTGAGCACATTCCACAGATGCTCAGTCAGATTGAAATCCTGGGAATTTGGAGGCCAGAGCTACTTGAACTCACACCATTTCTGAAAAATATTTACAGTGTGGCAGAGTGCATTATCCTGCTGAAAGAAGTCACTGCCATCGGGGAACACCATTGACATGAAGGGGTGTACATGTTCTGCAACTATCTCTAGGTAGGTGGTATGTGTCAAACTAACATCCACATGAATGCCAGGACCAATGTTTCCCAGCAAAACATTGTCCAGAGCATAACATTGCCTTCCCCAGCCTGCCTTCTTCCCATAATGCATCCTTCTACCATCTCATCTCCAGGTAAATTGATGCATACACACCCAGCCATCCAACTGATCTAAAAGAAAACACAATTCATCAGACTAGGTAACCTTCTTCCATTTTCAATAATCCAGTTATGGTGGTCATGTCCCTATTGAGGGCGCTTTTGGGGGTGAACAGGGGTCATCATGGGCACTCCGTCCTGTCTGTGGCTACGGAACCCCAAATGCAGAAAACTGTCAAGCACTCTGTGTTCTAACACCCTTCTATAATGGCCAGCATTAAGTTTTTTTTCTAGCAATTTGAGCTACAGTAGCTCTTCTGTGTGATAGGACCAAATGGTTAGATCTTTTTCTTGCCCATTTTTACTGCTTCCAACACATGAAATTCATGAACCAACTGTTCACTTGCTGCCTAAGATATTCCTCCCCTTGACAGGTACCGTTGTAAAAAAATAACCCCTTTTACTCATTTCACCTTTCAGTCCTTTTAATGTTGTGGCTGATGGGTGTATGACTGGCATTCATAGCTACCTGTTTTTTTACAGTTTCTAGAGTATGATTTGCTTATGCATGCATCTCTCAGCCATTTCCATCCTAATCCTGCATAACTTTCATAACAGCCTATGTAATGGCACATAAACACATTTTCTCTGTGTTAGTTGAATTCGTTGACCGTATTCTTCTTGTAGGCTTATAACTGATTTTGGTTCCCTGTTCTTTCTGTCCTATTCTGCATCATTTTTTTGTGTTAACTTCCACAGCTGGTATTTACCTTTATTTAGCTTTGCCACTTCAAAATTCATAACTGTCCGACTCGGCAATTTATTTTACTGACTTTCAGTCTGAATGCAGTACAGAACTCATTTTCTTTGTGCAGTTTTGCTTTGGATTTATTTCAGTATATTGCATGGCCACTTAATTAAGAAATTTGACAGGATCCAAATGAATGCATTAATACACTTTACTGAAAGTAGAGACTTTGGATCACACAAATAACTGTACAACATGAAGTGGATAACAGAGTAGTAGAACATGGCAAAAAATTACTTTTTGTTTCTAAAACAACATACAATATCTGATACAACTACACCTAAAGTGCAGTCTGCCAAACACGCATTATGCTTGAATGATGTTGCAACTCCAACAAACACTGGGCACCATAAGCTCGGATGAATCAGTTGGCTGCTTCTGCAAAGAGGGTTCCAGCAGAATTGAGTAGAGAAATTGAAAGCTGTTAATGAATAATAATGAGGATAATTATATCCCAACAATTTGTCCTCTAAAAAAACCCTAAGATTTTGTTCCCTGGTCTTCACGGGTCATCAGTTGGCTCATCCTCTAAAAATAAAATATGGATGAGTTCTGAGTTACATGGCTGGGCTTCTGTTTTCTACATGGTTATAAAGGAGGAAGGAAGAACACCTTTTAATCTAGAAATGTTCACTTGAATGTATTTTACTGCTTTCTAATATTAGATTGACTTTGGTCCAGCTAGACCTTTCCAGTAAGAGTGCAGTATTTGAGGTTCTTCTGTTGCTAACATCTCAAAGGATAATCTGCACATAGAAAAATATCTTTTTACAATCAAGTCAATTAAATTATTAATTTTGAGTAATGTTGTTGGATTTTCTCAATAACTTTATTAAATAAAGAGGGTTATTTAAATACAAATTAGCATAAGACTCTTCACGCAGAAGTGAGTTTTGGTAAACTGACAACTAACATATTTGACCAAAATGTAAAAATGGTAACTCTAACATCAAATTGGGGATTCTTTTTCGTGCTATTTTAGTCTAGTTACTATAGGTTGGTTGTCATCATACGTTCTTGTTGGTCTAAAATTATCTGCTTGTTTTAAAGATGATAATTAAAATTTTACTTTAAAAAAATGTATAGAGTGTTTACATTTTTACATCCTTCTTTGGGGTCAACAAACGTAGTATTTTTTAATTAACTAGGTAACCGCACAGCCTATCTATCTATCTATCTAGCTCTGTGGCGGAAAAATCCATCTCGCATTACACTCTATTTAGAGCCGGTGTGAAGGTGTAGGTTCTCAAAGATGGATTTATTAACACATGGATTCAATTTCAATCACAGGCTAAAATATGCTAGTGTTTATTGATGGCTTGTCAAAAAAGCAGTGAGGCTCTACTATGCTTCTTGGCAATGACAGAGCTGCTGCTGTCATTGCTGTCTCCGGATTGCAGAGAATAATGTAAAGTTCCTTGTAATTCAGTCATGCAATTGTTTGGAGTACTATTCTCATTGTGCCTCTTTCATATACGATGTCTAAATGTCTCAAAGTGTTGTATTTATCAAAATTATTGATAACGTCGGCAACATCTGACAGAAAAGTAAAGGGATTTCCATGAAGGCTTTGCAATATATGTTACAACATGCTGGTCGGATGTTGATCAATATTTTACGACTGGAGGTATATCTTATAGGGAAGGTAACGTCTCATAAAATTGAAACATTGTATTAGACGTCAGTACAGTGCGGAACTGCATTTGTGTGAATTAACTTTATTTAGACATGTTTTTTGTTCTTGTCTATGGTGTCTGGCTACTACAGGTAAAATTGTATTGATCTTGCAGCCAACTCACGCAGTGCTTGGTGAAATAGTCTTTTATTGGAAGATATATGAGTTAGCTATTCACTAAAGGTGAGTAATAACTCACACTGCCCTGACTGGAACAAACAAGGTTGGACGGCAAAATAGACATGAGTACCGTGAAGAAGTCAATCTGAAGGAGTAAAAAAATATAACCTTGTATGCGATAGATTTATGTTGTATGCTGTAGATTGAGTGATGTTATGATCACAATGAATATGTACTGAGTTCTGGTAAATTTAAAAAGTGGAGAGCAAAAAAACGGGGCGCAAGAGAATACTGAGAAAAGGCAGCAGCTAAAAAAGCCTGCCCTTCGGTGGGTCCCCGCTCAGATCTCAAGCTGGTTTTAGCTCATCTTGTGCCATTACAGAGATAACATCTCTGAAACATATCAGACTGGTCCCACCCATACGGGCAGTCCAGATCCGAAATGCCAGCAAGTTCCCTCTGCACGAGACACACAGCAACCCCAGACGATCGTTTCAGCCTTGTTAGGCACCATCAGTGAGGCACAGATGATTTTCTTCTAGGCACCATGAGCAAGGGGTCCACGTCTGGATTACCCTTTAAAATTGTGGAGAGCAAAAAACAGGGTGCAAGAGAATACTGAGAACGGGCAGCAGCTGAAATAGCCTGCCCGTCGGTGGGAAAACTGGAGTACCCCCACTGTCTGTCTCCCTCTCTATGCCCCCTGCTTTTATTTCTTATAAGTATGAAACACCTATTTTTTTTTTTTACATTTGTTTTCTTTTTGCTCTATGTCACTTTCTATTTTATCCTCATTGCTTCTCTTCAATGAGTAGTAAAATAAATGCATGATGCTCAGTTTGGCTTTTTGTGATTTTCTGGGTCTCTGTTGGGAGATGAATAAAGAATTGGTCACTTTCACGTGAGACCTAATGCTGGGATTCAGTCAACTTGTTGTACACACGTGTTGTATCTACTCAGTTCTGAAGGTGATCAAGTTTTAGCTAGTTTAGCTCAATAAATTATTACCTAGTAAATAATAATCTCCTAAATGCAAAGTATGCTGTGTCTTTTTTTGTTATAATAAATGGACATTTTATAAAACAAATAAGAAGGGTTTTTCACTAATGAGAATTTAAAGTGAATTTCAAATTTGAGATCAAGAAGGCCAAACAGGAAAAAATTTCAAGGTCAGCCATACCTTCAGTTTGGCTACTATGGCCTGAAAGCATCACTGTCACAACAAACTTACCTTTCTTCAATTATTTCCTCAGGATCTGTTCTTCCCCTCTTCCTATCGTATCTAGTTTTCTTTAAAACATAAGATAAATAAGGGACTACTTTGTTTTATGTATTTTTTCTACGCTTGACTTTCTTTGACCAAAGGAAGAGTTCAAGTCAACTCCATTTCCTGTGTCAGAGAAAGCACCAACCCTTCTCCATTACACAGGAAATGGAGCGGATTTAAACTCCTCCTTTGGTAAAACAAAGTAGTCCCTATTTTGTCTTCTGGTTTAAAGAAAACTACATCAGAGAGGAAGAAAAGAAGAACAGATCCTGACAGAGGGAGAGAAAGGGAAGCAATTGGAGAAAGATTAGCGTAACAGTGCCACTTTAAATTTGAAATTCACTTTGCATTTTAATTTTAGTAAATAACTCAATAGATGTATTTACTGAACATCACACTGTCAATGACCTCTCCATCATTTCTGCACATATTAAAGTCTAAATATATTTTTGGCAGTTTGTTCGGAGGAGCCTGCATAATTAATATCCCTTTTTTAAAATGAGAACACACATCTAAACATATCCTTCTTGAGAAAGATGTCCCCATTTCCTGCCTGTAATGATAGCATACAGAGCATTGCAAATGACACAAAGAGCCTAATGACAATCTTTCAATCCCTCATTTACGCAAATTCTGAGAAAGCTGAATTGTAGCCAAGACATCTTATATAAACATCACTTAAAAATCTGTTAGTACAGCTTCATCTCATGTCACTGCCAAATTGCATCAGGCTCTGCCAGTTTTATTCTGGTTACAGATTGAATGCTGGTGGTCACAAGTTAGTTACATATTCAAAAAAAAATGAAACATATAATATATGACATATTTCAAACAGCATTGTTTTTAAAAAAATAAATAAAACTTACACCAAAACATTTTTTGAATGTTCTTTTTGTTGGCAATCATATAAACGGAATGGTTGGCAAACTGTGTTCTAGTTGACAATAGCAAAGGAACAATTGATTGAGGATTTTTCTTAGATCAAAAAATATTGTGATTTTTTTCTGTTTGTAAATATTATTTGAGTGTGGCAAGCCATGTCAAAACAATCTGTACTTTTAAAAATGTATTTATTTACTAAGATAGTTAATACAATGCTAAACGAAAATCTGCACACCAGTCAAGCCATAAGACTTGCTTTTCCCACAGAAATCCCAAATCAGCAGTGATGTTACAACCGCAAAGGATTCTGGGTGGGCATATGCAAATTAGTTTAACAAAGAATCACATTTTTGCCTCATTCCATTTTAAACATGGATTCCTTTTAATTTGTGTTTGCAGTATACAACTGCTTGGAACACAATTTAGGAAAAGATGCAAAACCAGTGAACCACTCATGGACAGCTGTTTCGTTGTTAATGCAACTCTTCAGCATGAGGTTGGTTACTGGTTTGCTTTATTTACTAATGAATTCTTGAGTTCTTTGTCCACTAGTTTTGTACGATTATACCTCTTCTATAAAAGTACTTTTGTTAAACTTTGTTCATTTTCTGCATATTGGAATATGTATCTACAAATATGATAATACATTATTAAAATTATTGAAATTGAAAATTTAAAGTTATTGAGATGACTTATAACCCATCCATTAAAAACTATTTATTGACCAGCTGACAAGGTGAATATGTGTATGTTTGTACAAGAACATGAATACATGAATGAATACTTACATGTCTGTAGGCAATATATATATCCAGGGGGGAATATATCCAGGGGAAATATATATAGTTATTTTCCCCCTGGATAGGCTTGGCCTATGTTAAGTTTAGATTATCAATCACTAAAGGGAAAGTGATTTGTTGAATTAACATGGGGTTTAAAAATATGGGGACATTTCTAAAATCGTTGACAAAAGTGTTCATCTCAACTATCTTTCCAGCTTCGCTAACGTGGAATAAAGTTTAAATTCTCTCTGTAATCCATCACAATTTACCATTAAGTTAATAACCTCAAAATTTCTGTGAGTGTCTATATATATTTATTTCCTGGCTAATCATGGCAGCATATACACATGGGTTAGCTCCTCCCCTTACAGCCAGGATTTAAACAAATTCTTATAAAAGAAGGATCCATAGATGAGTCCCTCAGTCTTTTTCCTGTCCTTACAGCCCGTAGGAAGGGAGCTCCTTAGCTCCCTTTAAACCTTTCACTCTCTGTACACTCTAGTTGCTTTATATGGGTTTTATCCCTAATGCCCGTTTTTCTATTATTCCAGGACCTCTCCTGGGGTACCTTAGACCTAGGGGACACATCCTAACTTCATTTGGGGTAGCCTGTAGTCCGTCCTTCATCCTCCCAGCTTGGAATCTTGCAAGGGACGCTTGCACATGCGCATTGCGTTCAGATCGCTTGGCACCAGAAAGCAGTGTGGGTAAGGTTGCGGCGGCCTTCTTTACTGTGGGCAAAACCCAGAAATGGCAGGGAAATTGCCGAAAAATGCCAGGAACAAGGTTAGTGTACAGCATATACTATTTAAAAAACTTGGAACTCGAAGGAGGTTGGTGTGGAATCTCTTCTGGTGCAGTTTAAAGTTGTATTAAGTAGTGAAGAAGCAAGTTAAGACTGGAATTTGTGCCAGGATCTTTTCTATTCTTTGCCACAGGTTTGTGCATTTTGTATATATTATATCCCTGTTTGTGATATTCTGGTTTGTTTAATCTAAAAGAATTGTTTCCTACATTTTTTTTATTGTAGTAGCCCATTATGAGCTCTCCTAGTAGGAACCCCTTAACCTGTTCTGAAGAATCCTGGTGAGTAGGGGTCAATTTATTTTTTAGATATTACGTTATATGATATTTTATTCTCCATTTACTAATCTATTCCTTGTATTATTTTTAGTAATGGAGAACAGTCTGTATCATCTCCCCCACGAAAGAGGAGACAGAAGTCAGACCCCTGTGCAGGATGTGATAGGAAGGTGTTGGAAGGCAAACAGCTGTGCCTGAACTGTTTGCAGAAAGTGGCCGCCCCAGCATCCTTAACGCCCTCTCAGTCACCAGATATCCTGGCTTGGATCAGACAGGAGGTGGGCCAGGGCATTTCAGAAGCTATGGAAGCAAGTAAACGGTCAGTGAAAAGGTCCAGACAGAGACTAGTATCCTCAGAGTCATCAGCCTCAGGATACCAGGATTCAGCTGAAGAATTTCAGATTCTCGATCAGGTTTGTTCTTTAAACATAAATGAAAAATTCTTGTGGTCAATTATAAAACACACATGATGATCTAAGCTGAGAAAACCAGATAGGTCAATTGATTACTTGTTGAAATCACAAACAAGAGTTCTAAACAACGCTATAGTTTATCATATTCAGATAAGTATCATTCAGAGTACATAAAATGACGGATCATGACAATTGCTGAAATACACAGTTAGAATTCCATTTGGTGGGACATTTCAGAATGCTGTTTTATTGACTTATCCTGGCATGAATGTGTGACACAGGATGGTCCACCACAAGTCTGGCATTCCTACAACCACTAAGCGTAATTTATTGGATAACCGATGACAGCGGTTTTGTTTGTTTGTTTTGTTGCAATCTTGGAGTATTGTTATTAATCCTTCCATATCACCAGAGCTCAAAATATTAGGCCATAGGCATATATTTCAGGTTATACGGGTAAGGGAACATACCGTGGATCCACAGAGTTTAGTGGTGATGGTGTAGCTGAGAAAAATTCTTGCAAGTTGTTTTCACCGTCTGAACAAGTCCTGGTGCCAAAACTAAGTGAACATTGAAGGTTCAGTGAATCAAAAGTAGCCAATTAGATATATTCTAGAAATTATGGGATATCAAATAGCACATGACACGTTTCTCTAGTTAGTAACGAATCATAAAATGCAAGCTTAATAAAATAAAGATAAAAGATTAGCTGAAACAATACGATTGCAATAATTTGTTTACTCTTTTTTATATCCTCTTAAATACAGTGATAACAATAACTAGATATTTTGTTGGTTTTGTGAAACTCTGCATTTAAAAGGCCGGCTGGCTATGCACAAATATTTTTGCAGCTGCCCCTTATCGAAAGCCACAAAAAGAATATTTTCAAACTGATTGCACTGATAAACTCCATTATTTGCTGCTTTTAGCGGTACTCTAATGAGAAAGAAAAATAATCATATATATTGAAATAACAAACTAACCTAGATGACCCAGTCTGACAGATGTCCTGTAGCTAAACAGATGAACTCATCTGCACATTAAAGGGATTATTTACTAAATGATATGGTAACATGTCCAAGACATATTTTATTTTTGGGTTTTAAATTAGTCATTCGCCATATCTGTGTGTTCTATATTCTCATGGAACAAAAAAAAAAAAGTGTGGATGTTAACTATTTTATTTATCATTATTATAGTTCTACCTTTGTTTTCTAATAAACTTTGACCATGTTTGAAATTTATTGAGCTTGTCTACTGTCCTGTATATTGAAATAGTATAAAATAGTATAAAATACTAATTAAGATAAATATTCAGATGAATACACACTCATACAAAGCCAATGCCCTCTCTTCCAGATTTGTAAGCACGTAGACAAGATTCTCAAAACCAAGGTAGTTTTTTTTTGTGCAATTTCTGAAAACCCTACTAAATATTTACATATGAACGGTAAAATTCAAAATCTAAAACAAATACATTTGTTTGTTTTTGATTTTTTTTTTTTTACATTCCATATGAAATGTAGAATTAAAAAAGTAAAATATAAAACATATGCATTAAAAACAGCATGGTCAGTTCTGATTCCTGAAATTTTAAATAAAACAAAGAACGCTCAGTACCCGATTAAGAATATTTTGTTGCTCACTTGTGATATTTAAATTTTGCTAGCCTACGTTATTAATCAACTGCGCAAACAACACTCTAAAATGCAAAATATTTGGGATTAAGTTACACACATATGCTCAAATTTATTTTGATAGATAGACAGACAAACAGATAAATAGATGATAGATAGAAAAATAGGTCTTCCCAAAAGCCGTACTGCCCCGCTACAGTCTGTAATGAATGCTGCCGCCAGACTGATTTTCTTTCTAGTCTGTCCTCTCACACCTCACCTCTCTGTCAGTCCTTACATTGGCTTCCTGTATCCTATAGTAGTCAACTTAAAGTGCTAACCCATACCTATAAAGCACTGACCAATTCTAGCCCCTCTTATATCTCTTCACAGATCCATAGGTATGCCCCTTCTTGGTCTCTCCGCTCTGCCCATGACCTTCTACTGTCGCTTTTCGCACCCGTACGGCCAAGTCACGCTTACAGGACTTCTCGCGGGCAGCTCCCTTCCTATGGAATAGCCTGCATACCGCCATCAGACTCTCCCCTAGTCTTCAATCATTAAAGAAATGCCTTAAAACCCATCTCTTTAGGAAAGCTTATGGACTCCCAGAGGAACCTCTACCTCACATACCTGTCTCTTGCTCTCTCCTAAAGGGCAGCACTTTACTCTCTCCTCCAGCTCTGCTTAACTTCCACCTTATTTAATTGAAATTTTCTATCCTAATGTGTTTTATACCCCAGCTCTTATAGACTGTAAGCTCGTTTGAGCAGGGTCCTCTTCAACCTATCGTCCCTGTACATTTTCTTGTTATTGTCCTATTTATAGTTAAATCCCCCCTTTCTTAATATTGTAAAGGTAAAGTGCTATGGAATCTGTTAGCGCTATATAAATGGCAATAATAATAGACAGATATATAGATAGACAGACAGACAGACAGAGGACCATCTTGCTCTGCATTTTGTATATAAGTGTATGTAAGATTTTAGGCTTACGAGCATGGGTAATCTCTCCTTTTTTACCATTTAAAAAAAATATGCATTGTAATATGCTATCAAAAAACTTGTTGTAGATTTTTTTTTTATATTTTACGTTACTGTCACCATGAGAATCTTCTTGTCCCCTGAGTCTGGAATAGGAATCTTGAAATCAGAATCATTCCCACTTTATAATCTGTCCATGAAACTGACACAATTGATTCCAGAACCAGGCAGTGTCTCCTCACTCCCTTAGCATGGCTGTAGCTTGATTTGACTGGGTTCTTCCGTCTTGCGCCTAGCATGGTGACTACGTTGTTGAGCAATAAGAAGTATTTTAATATGAAATCAGATTAAGTTTACATTGACTCTCAGATCAATCACAAAGTGGCGTTGCGTTCACTTCTTGGTATATTTGATCGCTAAAGTTGGTGCCATATATAATCCTTTAATTACCAAACAGGCATGCAATACATTGAACATTGCTCTGGCACTCAGCAGGTTGAGCAAGATTTATCCCTTCATCTTGTCGATAGAGAATGAGTTAGAGACCTTTTCTTTAATGTTGTGGATTATCATAGCTGTCAGAGTTTCAGCAGTTCCAGATTTATTCAAGCATTGGGCTGCACTTGGCTGTAAAATATATGGAAATTGGAAAGGAATTTAACAAGTTCAAAGAACTCAACTGCTTACGCTATGCATTCATAATTAACCCTAAATTCGGTTGCAATTAAAGGAAAATAGTAGACTTGTGCAAATTATGCAAATAGAAGATTCAGGTTGGCTGAACTATTCTTCCTGAAAATAGAAAATGTTTTGGGACACCTGAATTTCGGCAAAATGTTGGTGTGACTTGGCAGAGTTTCTCTACTGAAAATTGGCTGATTTGAGAACCGCATAAGACAAACCAAAAGGCCTTAAAAATGGGCTATCGCTGTACTGAAAAATATATACATAATATATTCGCATTTTCTTGCTCTTAGATAACAAATCAAGTAAGGAAAAGGAGCCAATAGAAGGAAAAAGAGGAGGAGAAGTAAAAAAACAAAACTATGTATATATTATATTTCAAATATGTAATATATAAGTATAGATTATTTGTTTTTCCTGCTCTTTCTATTTCCCTTTGTTGCTCACTTGTTACTTGATTTTTGAATACAATCTACATTTAGTGAGTCCCCAGTCCATCAATCATCTTTTTTTTCCCCTACCAATTAACTCTTCTTTTTTGCGCCAAGGGTGAAATTCAGAATCTTGAATCAAAATGAACATGCCCGGCAATTGCCCGTATCTGTTGGTTTGTGATTTCGGGAATTCGACTGATTGACCAAAATTTGGACGAATTACATTTCAGACCGAAGCGAATCTCCAAGTCTAGCAAATAGTAGATGCGCAACCATAAATTGTGTATGGAAGGATAATGCTATTAAAGGGATCAATAAAGTTCAAGTGTCTTACTCCAGAACACCTGGACAGTCTCATTTTACCCTATACATTGATCAACATTTTAAATAATGATGTATTTTTTTTAAAGAGTCTGTTATTTTTTTATATATTTACATAGTTACATAGTTACATAGCTGAAAAGAGACTTGCGTCCATCAAGTTCAGATTTCCTCACATATGTTGTTGCTGTTGATCCAAAAGAAGGCAAAAAAAACCTAGTCTGAAGCGCTTCCAATTTTGCCACAAACTAGGAAAATAATTCTTTCTTGACCCCAAAATAGCAGTCAGATGTCACCTTGGATCAAGCAGCTATTACCCCACTAATTAGAAATTATGTCCCTGTATGTTATGTTTTTGTAAGTATTTATCCAATTGCAGTTTAAACATTTGTAGTGAATCTGACAAAACCACCTCTTCAGGCAGAGAATTCCATATCCTTTTTGCTCTTACTGTAAAAAAAATCTTTTCTTTGCCTTAGATGAAATCTCCTTTCTTCCAGCCTAAATGTGTGATCTTGTGTCCTATGTATAGCCCTGTTTATGAATAGATTTCCAGATAAAGGTTTGTACTGACCCCGAATATATTTGTATAATGTTATCATATCCCCTCTCAGGCGCCATCTTTCCAAACTAAACAGATTTAAATTTCCAAACTAAACCGATTTAATTTTTTAAACATTTCTTCATAACCATTCTTCATTTCAAAGTCTTTAGTTGGAATTCATTGCTGATTTAAGGGGTGCTGGTAAGATTTTTAATATTATGTTTACTTATTCCTATTTTTTTTTTTTCAAATATGTATTTGTTAGATATAAGTCCAATGTATCTTCCTGGGTATAATACATGTATTTGCATTGACTAAATCTAGAGGTGTTTGCATGCATTTTTTTTTTTGTCCTGATAGACACAGTCATCAGGATGGTTTGTGTGTCACTACTAGCCCATGTCTATATCCACTGAAATGTCCACTGGAGTTCAGGCAATTATTATATTTCAAGTACCGATAATTGTTAATTTCTCCTGTTAAGCTGTTACCAATTTTCACATTTTCTGTAATAAAAATATCCATGGTATTTTATATTTCACAAGTCGGGAGAAGAATTTTAAGATCAAACTATAGAATCTTGCAAATAGATATAAAGGTAAAAATAAAATCCTGCTTCATGCTTATTGTTAGTTGTAGGACCTTACTCTGTCTGAGCACCATACAGACAATACGATCAAAGACATCAGTTTCATGCAAACATCAAGACAAAAGCATTTATAAAGCAGCTTTAATATTTAACATATGCCAGAACGAGCAGAAATTACCATATCAAACCCATTTTACATTATATATTATTCACCAATATCTGTGCATAACCTTCTCCAGCCGCGTTAGTGTTCAAGGTAATATTACAAAACAACGATCCCTTTCTCACTTGACAGACCTGAATTTTTAACAAAAATGGTCACATTTATTTTAAAGGGTGTACGCTCAATAGATTCTTGCTGACATCTGTCACTGGGGAGTTCTGTCTTTGCACATCACTGTGTATCCATTTTTTCCAATTATGTATGTACCATGAAATAAAGATAACAGAAAGCAGAACACATGTAGTGGGGAGGGTTGCCCTAAAAACAGACACAAAAAGCACACATAATGTACAGCAGGGCTTAGTACGGAAAAGGTTGCATGTTGCATAAAACACATTTCTTTTAACCCCTTAAGGACACAACTTCTGGAATAAAAGGGAATCATGACGGAATATTTTCGTCATGTGTCGTTAAGGGGTTAAATATCTGTAGCCAGGATTAGGTTTTAAACCCTCATACACATTTCGGGACAGTAGGATTTAAGTAACAGTAGGCAAGGCTTTTGCCTGACATACAGGACAGCTGGAACTTCTATTGTGAGTCCTTACACATATTGGAAAATAGAAAACCCTTCGCAACAGATTACATAGAAGAGATTGAATCAGAAATGTTAAAAACTGGAACCTGTTGCCTAATTGGTGATATTTATCAAAAATAAATTCTCTCTTGCTTTGTTGCCAATTCAGTGGCTTTAGAACCTCTCTCAAAATACTTGTTGAAACAGTTTAGAGCATTGATGAAACAATCTTTGTTCTAGTTTGGTACCGGTACAGTAAACCAAATCATCATATTTTTCTTCATAGGAAAGAGGTTAGGCTTCAGGTCTTTTTTTTTTAAGAAGAAAATACAAAAGAAATGGCACTCACTAGATAGACTGGGAAATACAGTTGTAATCCAAATTATTCAACCACCATTGGAAATCAACTTTATTGTCAAACTTTGCAGACTTTCATCTGTTTGCAAAGAACTAAGCAAACAAAAGCAATTGAAATAGCCAAACACAACAAATGTTTCAAATGGTTTTCCCAAATTCAACTGAAAATGCATCTTATAAAGCCTTCTCCTGTCTGAAAAATATTCATCCCCCTGAATAGAATCCCTCACAACAGCATAAATATGCAAAGCAGGTGTTGTCTCAAGCACACCTGATGCAACTAATCAATGGCTTCATTAGTTTCAACAGGTGTGCTTGAGGTGGAAAACGTGAACTACCTGACCTGGCTAGGGGTTTGTTGAGGGTCATGCTTGACTGCATGGTAGAAATATGGCTAAGTTAAAAGAAAGGTCCACAAAGTTAAAAGAAGAGATTATCGCCCTTTACAAACAAGGAACAGGATATTTCTCGAAGTGCTCACAGAATCAGGACATCAATGCAACATTTATGTGACAAAAGTAAATATATTCTCTTCTCACAATAATAGTTCTCAAAATAGCATTTGTTTATTAGTAAACCACCACCACAAAAATTTGCAGTTTTGGGAAATTGTGAGTACCAAGTCTTTTTTTGTAACTCTTAAACTGCAATGTAAAAGCCTCTTGAGATTTATTTGTGAAATAGTTAAATATTGTGTTAAAATCTTAAAAATGGAAGTGGTTTATATGAACAATATAATATATATTCTTCACAATGACGTATTCAAACAACTCTAAAATAATTTTTTTTTGAGATTTTGCTCAGATATCTTTTTTCAAAATATATAATCTATTTAAAATGTAATAATTATTTCACATACATGAATTTTGCTTACTAACCTGGTACTATCAAGTTAAAAATATGAGGCCACTAAAATCTGCAAAATTCAGATTAAAATAGTCAAAATGTGACTAACGCTATGAGGGATAATTTTTGCAAATCACTTCTTTGGAACTAAACGTTACAATTCAGTTTTCAATCCACAAAACATCATTGCAGAGCGACAAAAGCCTTAGCTTTTACATCAGTGCTGGTTACAGCTTGATCCCTTTATATCATTGAACTGCACCTCATATTATGCTTTCTCAGGGTTAAATGGAAAGTATATGTCCCAATTGCATTTACTTATTTAGGTGCATATAGTTAATTGTTGCAAAACAATATACATTTAAGAGAATTTGTAGAAATATTTACTAAGCTTTTAAAATGTATCGTTCATTAAGTGCTGATCTGGCCTATTTAGCTAATTAAGATCCACCCATTTCTGCCAAGCACTTACTAAAAATGAGTCAAATATTTACATTTAAGGATTTGTGTAAAAAAGATCATACTTTAGGATCAAACTAAATAAAATATTTGAAATTATGTTTTAAAGTATTAGTTTTCACATATGATTTAAAATGATGGCTTGCTAAAAACAGCTATTGTGGATTCAATTTCTTATCACTTAGCCAATCATTGGATGACGTTAATGGGAGTTATATTTCACATATACTGTTTGGGAAATTGCCTTAATGAAATAATTAGTATAACTCCCAATAGCCTCAGCCAGAACATCACTGATCATGATAATAGTTTAGTCCAGCAGGAACAGGCAACTTTTTGCATGATCTGTATAAATTGATTTGTAACCTAGGAAAAGATTATTCCTGCTTGCTGATAGACGGCCCAGAGAGACAACCCTACACAGAGGAAAAAAATATATTTACAGCACAAATAAAATACATTGTTTGCTTATTCAAATTTTTTCAAAAATTTCCTTGGTCAAGGTTAAAGGGACACTGTAGGCACTTTAACAACTTTTTATCAAAGTTGTTATAGTCCCTGCAGTCCCGTTTCCCACAAACCCCCCAAAACCCTTTAGTTCACTGGTTAGAGGCCTTGGAAGTGCGACTTCAAGCCATGCCTCCAAACCCACTGGGTACAAGAGCCGTGAATTTTACTTCCTGGTTCTCTTTCTTTAAGACACTTTGACATCACATGCACATGCACAGTGCTATCACGATCGTCCATAGAGAATCATTGTATTTAATGATTCTCTATAGCAGAATCTTAGGTGCATTACGGCGAGAACCAGACATGCGCCTCAGGTCTCCAATGCTCCTCTATGAGCAGGTCTCCAGGATCACACGCCTTCAGAGCTGTAGCGTTAAGAATACAGATATGTATTCCTAACGCTACAGTGTTCCTTTAAACAAAATAATTATTATTATTAATGTAAAATATACATGGATTCATGTATTCTGTGTGTATGCATTTAAATTTGAATTTATAAGTAAATACCTTTATACCCCTCTTAAAATCAGCGCGACATCATGTCCTAGACCCAGCCCCAAACCCTAAAGTATTCTATATCTCACATTGTGACATCTTTGACTTCAGACTATCTCATGAAGCTATATTTCTAAAATCTAAACACATACTATATTAACTGCCAAGTCATAGTATATTAATTGCATTATAATCCTGCACCCACAGCCATACCAGCCTGCTGTGCTGTATAATTAACTCCAAATAAGGTGCATTAAGGTTGCGCAGTAACAAATTATATAATCTGAGACGTTATTTCTCTCTCAGCGTTACAGGGGGACTAACAATGAAATGGTGCCAGAATTAGATCCAGGGCTTCCATAAATGAACAATTAACGCCCAGGCTCTGTTAATCCCCCACCCCAGTAACGCACCTAGCTGTTCCCATGGGTCAAGTGTAAGCCAGGAAAAACACTGGATTAAAGTATTTCTTTATATGTAGGCATTACAGAATAATGCACACAGAGGCTATAATGCATGCAAGTTTTTATTTTAAATAATAAGAGGATAATAAGGGAATATGTAACAGTTTTCCTTTAACTAGGACATTTAATTTATATTGAATACACAACGGCTGCGGTCAGTAAAATGTGGCTTTCAAGGGTCTTTGCAATTTGGAGACAAAAATACAACTGGAGGTTAAACAGACTAATCCAGGTGTAAGGAAATAGTCATTGTACAAAGAACAATCTGAAATACAGTATAATCCTAATAAATCCATGAAAATCCCAATGATTTCCTTATTTACTATTACCCACTCCCCCAACCGCTGAATGTTACAATAACCTTCATCCTACTGCCCTCCACACATTTCTTCCTCCTCTGAAACCCATTCTCACACACTACATTCATCTTCCGACTGCCTTTATCACAGCTTTAACATTTCATTAAATGGGATATACAGCTTCCCTTCGACCTTTGGTGCTCCCCCTCCGTGTCTCCTGCACTGATGACATTGACCACCTGATATTGTCATGGAGGAGATGAAAGCCAGCTGCTTGTTTTGTAGAATTTTCCACCACCCCCTGTGTTTTTTCCCCCTTGTCTCTGTGGATATTATACTTTGCGTTTCAGTTTTTGCCTAAAGCAACTATTATTCCTTCGCCTTTTCACATAGTAATTTTAAGAACTCATTCACACTTATTAATAGTTAAACCTGCAATCTAACATTCTGCAAATCAAATAGCTTTTTTACAGTTACAGATGAATTAAACGGCAACATCTATTAGTCGGGCACTGATTTTAAAGGGACACTTCAGGCACTACAAAAAAAGCAAGAATGTGTATAAAAGACTATAATGCAAATATTGTTTTACATGAATTTTACTGATTTTAAAGGGACACTTCAGGCACTAAAAAAAATGCAAGAATGTGTATAATACACTATAACGTAAAAATCATGCTTACTTTTTGCATCTTGCTTCTCCCATTTGTCTTCCACGTTCAATAGAAAGTAATGACAAAGATGTAAATCTCATATAGTTTAGAGATGTATAAAGCTTTCTACTAAGGATGTGCATGGGTAAAAAATTTGGTTTGGTTCGGCACTTTCGAAATTCGGGACTTCGGCAATTTGGGACTTCGGCAATTCAGGACTTCAACACTTCTGTTCAGTTCAGTACTTCGGTTCAGTTGCGAAATTCGGGACATCGGTTCGGCACTTCCGAAATTCAGTTCTTTGGGAATTCTGGACTTTGGCAATTTCCTAACCCTACCCCTACTCCTAACCCTAGGGTAGGGTTAGTGCTAGGGTTAGGGGTAGGGTTAGGGTTAGATTCCTGTCATCATTCCCTTAATTTTCACTCCCTCTCTTGTTCAGAAACTTTTCAGAAATCCGAAGCACTTTGGCACTTTCGAAATTCGGCACTTTGGCACTTCCGAAATTCGGTACTTCGGCAATTCGGTTCGGGACTTCTGAAATATAACCGTTTTGTGAACTTCACATGGTGATCAGTTGGTTGCCTTTGATTCTGAAACTAACCAGAACACACCGTTTCAATAAAGGCAATGATATTGTAGAGGAAAGTCCATTTGGGCCATAAGAAAGGGGAGTATTTAAGGAGGCAACTGAGGTTAGAGGAACAGATTTATTCAAGATCAAAATGGGAGTACCACTAGCGGCCATTTAAAGGGACATACCATTGGCCTGCAAAATATAGTTATAACCGTTTAGTAGATATACCCCAAATGAAAATACATGCATTTAATTATCATTTCTACATTTTGAGTACATCTGAAAACACCTCTGCAGATTTCTTGTCTGCAGCTTTTGCAAGTCCTCCCTTTATCCCCAGCAGAAACTTTCTGTGACTGTCCAATCACAGACTTTCAAGTGCAGCTTAATGAGTTTACTTATCTACAAAGAGTAGAAATTTGTAACAAATATCCATAAAAGCAAAAAACAAACAATGTCAAAGCGCTTGAGAATATATGCAGTGTAGCTGCACTACCGCAAAGTGACACTACGTGACACAAAATGACAAAAGATACCAGAAACGGAGCATGCTAACAACTGCAGTGGACACAATATCTTCTATATATTATCTGTAAACAATATTAACAATATATAGTGCAGACTATCTGGTAACACAAAGAAGAGAATATAGGAGTGTGACAGGGAGTAAACTCACATGTATCAGAGCCCTATCATCCCTGGCTCTGGGTTTGAATTGCTCCACTTGAGAGGGATATTACCCACAGCTTACATCAAGACTGATGACTCTCTTCCATCAGGTATCATACCAGGAGCTTCTATGCAGTGTAAGAGGATAGAGAGGCAAGGACCCCAAATTGAATAGTATCTTTACAAAATCTAATAATATCAAAAGGTTAAAAACTCTTACTTGAAGTAGTGGGTTTGCCAGGAATAAACCCACAACTCGGTAAGCAGATAAAAAATATACACAAATGATAGCAGGTACTTCCGGGTTTCGGCAGTGTTCCGATCACGTGACCGCTTGGGACCGCCTCTCGATGACGTCACAGATAGTCTGCACTATATATTGTTAATATTTTTTACAGATTATATATAGAAGATATTGTGTCCTATACAATTGTTAGCGCGCCCTGTTTCTGGTATCAAACATCCATAAAAGGTCTATATATCTGGTAAAAAGGTGGGGTATTCTGCACACCTTGTAAGATATTTAATCATTTATGACTGTAATAGTGCTTGGTTGGTGTATTTGAAGCACACTGGATCCTTTCTCAGTTTGAGTTATAGGAAATATTTTCACATCCCGATGGTGAAATGCAAATCTCTTAATCATCAATGATTGTCACTATTTCTCTGGCACATTGAACATATATTCCAGGTGCTTTTTCTGTGGGTCTTCCATGCAAATCATTGAAATACCAGATCAATGGAGATACTTAAAGGTACACTATAGTCACCAAAACAACTTGAGCTTAATGACACATTTTTGGTGTATAGCTCATGCCCCAGCAGTCTAACTGCTCTTCTCTGCCATTTACAAGTCACATCACTTTGTTTATGCAGCCCTAATTACACCTCCCTGCATGTGACTTATACAGCTTTCCTAAACACTTCCTGTAAAAAGTAATCTAATGTTTACACTTCCTTTAATGCAAATTCTGTTTAATTTAGAATGTCTTATCTTTTGTTCTGTTAATAGCTAACTAGACCCTGCATGATCCTTCTTTGTGTGATTAGAGCTCAAATTACAGAGCAAGGAGATAAAACATTTTAAAGTCAGTTACATCTGGTTTAAAATAAAACCATTTTTATTTCATTCAGGCTGCGTCAGTCACAGCCAAGTGAGGTGTGGCTAGGGTTGCATAACTAGAAAAAAAAAAAAAAAGTGATTTAACTAAATGGCAGATAAATGAGCAGTGAGACTGCATGGGGCATTGCCTGTACACAAAAACTGTGTCATTAAGTCAAAGTTGTCCTGCTGACTATAGTGTACCTTTAATTACACCTTATAATAAAAGGTGTGAAGTAGCACAAAGGATTTCCACCACCTCATGTCACTGCTGTCTTGCTTGGCCAAGTTAATTAAGGTTGCTTTGTTATGCTATCATAACCTGCAGTATCAGTCATGACTTACCAAAGGGAACTGAGTAACATAGGTCTGTACTACTAGAGACACACATGTGACTTGTAAGGTCATCCTGTGGTTTGCAAGCTTTTTTGAGAAGGACCTACTTTAATTCTAGTAACTATTCATTTTAATTTACTACATTCTTGCACCATGCTGAATGGAATGGCACTGGAGCCAAATAGAAAGAAAAGTATAATGTAAATAAGAAAATACACATTTTCAGCATGCATTTATTTATCATTATAAGTATAATATTCTCAATTCACATTTACATTTTCATTATTTTTTTAATTGTGAGTGTTATGGTGATTGTTATTCAACATATATGTGTTTTTCTATTGAATTTGGGGCATTGGTGGATTCTGTTAATATGAGTGTTTTGACAAGGTCAGATAAGTCATTTGTATTAGAATGAGGAACATAGGTAGAGAACAAATTGCATCTGAAGAATCAGACACTAGAGGGCAGCATAAGCAACTGAATTGGCAAAATTAACCTCTCTCCAATTCATCTTATTATAATACTAGGCTCTATAAAACACTTGATATAAAAACAGTGATTTTGAAATAAAGTGTACGCCTGGATGAAGTGCTGAAACAGCAGTAAAAAGAACATAATACTATAAAGATGAACTGAGTGAACTGTATCAGGAATTAGGAATTTTTTAAAAGGAAAATAGAATCATGGGCTGAGAATGTGCAGCAATCTTATATGTTTCTGTATCCTATCCACTTAAATCACAGGGTAATCTTATTTATATTCTGTACTTTTTTCAACTTAAAGTTTATTACGTTTTTAAAGTACTATTAAAGGGGCGCTATAGTCACCAAAACAACTTTATCTTAATGAAGCATTTTGTGTATAGATCATGCCCCTGCAGTCTCACTGATTAATTCTCTGCCATTTCAGAGATAAATTACTTTGCTTCTGTAGAGAGGTTGAATGTTTAAACTTCCTTTAATGCACAGTCTGTTTCATTTAGAATTTCATATCCCCTGCACTGTTAATACCTTGCTAGGCCACGCAGGACCCCCCTGTATGTGATTAAAGTTCAATTTACAGAGCAGGGGATAAAAACTTGTAACATAGGTCAACATCTGATTAAAAATTAAACAATTTTTTCATGCAGGCTATCAGTGACAGCCAGGGGAGGTGTGGCTGTGTGGCAAAGGCTGCATAAACAGAAACAAAAGTGATTTGACTCCTACAAGGCAGAGAATTAAGCAGTGAGACTGCAGAGGCATGATCTATACACCCAAACTGCTTAGTTAAGCTAAATATGTTTTGGTTACAGTGGGACCCCTTTATTATCTCCTGGGGTAAAGAAATGAAAAAAAATGGAGGGTCTACAGAGAAACCCCATAAACAATACCAGATCTGAAGCAAACCTGCAGTGAGATACAGTACGGCATTATTCAGTAACTAATAGTGTCACAGTGTACTCACAATTGCATGTTTTGTGTTATCCAGCTCATAGATGCAATATTGTGCACATCCTAGAATGAAAACAATAAACAGTAACACATTTAAATTAACAAGGAGGGGGAGGGGGCGAACATGGTGCCTACTTGTATACCAGATTTTAAATTAAGTATCATCTGCTTCATGGTGGTAGAAGGAGTAATGTATGTACCCCACAATGACTAATGTTGTTCTCTAAGTATCTGGTTTCAATCATACAGGTGATACTTGAAAAATTAGAATTTCGTGCAAGTTAATTTATTTCAGTAATGCAACGTAAAAGGGAAAACTAATATATGAGATAGACCCATTACATGCAAAGCAAGATAGTTCAAGCTGTGATTTGTCATAAATGCGATGATTATGGCTTACAGCTCATGAAAACCCCAAATCCACAATTCAGTAAATTAGAATATTACATGCAATCAATAAAACAAGGAGTGTACATAGAACAATATGATTGCATGTAATATTCTAATTCCTCTGAAAAGTATAGGTCCTCTTAAAAATATAAGCATGTATATGGACTCAGTACTTGGTTTGGGCCCCTTTTGCAGCAATTACTTCCTCAATGCGGCGTGGCATGGAAGCTATCAGCCTGTGTCACTCCTGAGGTGTTATGGAAGACCAGGATGATTCAATAGCGGCCTTCAACTCTTCTGCATTGTTTGGTCTCATGTCTCTCATCTTTCTCTTGGCAATGCCCCATAGATTCTCTATGGGGTTCAGGTCAGTCGAGTTTGCTGGCCAATCAAGCACAGTAATCCCACGGTCATTGAACTAGGCTTTGGTGCTTTTGGCAGTGTGGGCAGGTGCCAAGTCTTGCTGGAAATGAAGTCAGCATCCCCATAAAGATCGTCTGCAGAAGGAAGCATGAAGTGCTCCAAAATCTCCTTGTAGATGGCTGCGTTGACCCTGGACTTAATGAAGCACAGTGGACCAATACCAGCATATGTAATGGCTCCCCAAATCAACACAGGTTGTGGAAACTTCACACTGGACTTCAAGCATCTTGCAGTGTGTGCCTCTCCATTCTTCCTCCAGACTCTCGGTCCTTGGTTTCCAAATGAGATGCAAAAGTTGCTCTCATCATAAAAGAGGAATTTGGAACACTGAGCAACAGACCAGGTCTGTTTTTCTTTAGCCCAGGTAAGACGTTTCTGACGCTGTTTGTTGTTCAGGAGCGGCTTGACAAGAGGAATACGACATCTGAAGCCCATGTCCAGGATCCGTCTGTGTGTGGTGGCTCTTGATGCACTGACTCCAGCCTCAGTCCACTCCTTGTGAAAGTCCCCAACACTTTTGAATGGCCTTTTCCTGACAATCCTCTCCAGGCTGCGGTCATCCCTGCTGCTTGTGCACCTTTTTCTTCCACATTTTTCCCTTCCACATAAACTTTCTATTAATGTGCTTTGATACAGCACTTTGGGAACATCCAACTTCCTTCGCAATTACCTTTTGAGGCTTTCCCTCCTTATGGAGGGTGTCAGTGATGGTTTTCTGCACAACTGTCAGGTCAGCAGTCTTCCCCATGATTGTGATTCCTACTGAACCAGACTGAGAGACCATTTAAAGGCTCAGAAACCCTTTGCAGGTGTTATGGCTTACTTAGCTGATTAGAGTGGGACACTGTGAGCCTAGAATATTGCACCTTTTCACAATATTCTAATTTACTGAGATTGTGGATTTGGGGTTTTCATGAGCTGTAAGCCATAATCATCGCACTTATGACAAATCACGGCTTGAACTATCTTGCTTTGCATGTAATGCATCTATCTCATATATTAGTTTCCCCTTTTACGTTGCATTACTGAAATAAATGAACTTTTGCACGATATTCTAATTTTTCGAGTATCACCTGTATGTATCGGATTGATCACAATATATGTCCATTTCTGACAGCGACTCCCTACCTCTCCCAGTCACGTGTGGTGTTCCCCAAGGTTTAATTCTCGACCCCCTACTATTCATATTATTTATAAATTATCTGCCTAATGTCTGCAAATCCTCAAATGTACACATGTACGCAGACGACCCAGTAATCTATGCGGGCAAATCCAATCTACCGCAGCTTGAGGCTGTGCTCCAAGACCAGTGCACAGAGGTAGATAAGTGGATCACAAAAAAATAAACTCTTCCTAAACACTGACAAAACTGTCACAATGATCTTTGGAACAGTACCCAAAATACACAATTTACACAATTTCCACCTATCCATCAAAACAAAATCAAATAGCACACTGACCGCAGTCCACTCTTTCAAATACCTAGGTATGTTGTCAGACCCCAATCTATCTTTTGGCCTCCACATAGAAAAACTTGCATCTAAACTTTATCCAAAACTAGATGCCCTGTACAGAAACAAATCCTGCCTAAGCTCTACAGTAAAGGAAAAGATTATACAGCAAATGCTGATGCCAATAATTGATTATGGGGATGTAGTATATGCACCTGCACCGCAAACCCACTTTAATAAACATAATACATTGTATAAGTCATTCTGCCGATTTGTGCTACAATGTAATTACAGGACCCACCATTGTGACATGCTAAAAGAACTAAACTGGCTGTCGCTGGAATCCAGACGCACCCTTCATCTTTCCAGCCTTGTTTTTAAGAGCTTTTCTGGAAAGCTCCCACCCTACCTGAGCAGAATGCTCTCTCCCCGGCTGTTCTCATCTCCTATAACCTCTGATCTAGTACCAGCACTTTATTTAGGCTACCTCAATACAAAAAGAAAGTGTCTCGATCCTCCTTTTCCTACAGAGCACCGCAATTATGGAACGACCTCCCGCATACTTTCAAATCTTCCCCAGGCCTAAAATCCTTTAAGAGATCCCTCTCTACATACCTTAAAACAGAATACACGTGTCATGGTTGACTATATATTTCCTACCTGTTCTATGTTAAATATTGTATATATTGTGTATTAATATTGTTTTTGTATTTTATTGTACCCTATTGTATCAATGTAATGTTTTGTGGCCCCAGGACATACTTGAAAACGAGAGAAATCTCAATGTATCCTACCTGGTAAAATATTTTATAAATAAATAAATAAAACCCTTATCTTCTTCATTATATCTAATAGCACCGGGATTGTACTGGACTCCCAAGCTATTGCCAAACACAGCTGCCCCGCTAATGAAATGAACATCAGAAGAGAGGTTTCTGGGTACCGTTAACAATAGGTAGTAATCTGGAAGCTGAGGTAAGTCAGGACCGCAAACCTTTTGTATCAGGATTTGTGCTTGTATTTTCTATACTTTTTATATTGTGTAGGCTGTAAAATATTATATTATTATTATTATTATTCATAAAGTGCAATCATTATCTGTGTTGATATACAATAAATGGATGAAACCTAAAAGTAAATTTAACATCAGAAATTAGAGGAACAATAAGTAGAAGGTCATCTTCCTCCCTAATGTGTCTTTACCCCTCCCTCTGTGCCATCACCTCCATTGGCAATATTGTATATAATTTTTTTTTACATAATATGTAAATAAGGGAGCGTTGGCAAGGTTGCATATCCATCGTTCGAGAGAATTACTATCTTGTGTAGTATTTCATGTCTCCCACTGCAGATATAATTTTTTTTCATTGCAATATTGTTTGTGATTAATCCTTACATTATTCAAGAACAGAAAAATGTTTACTGTATGTGACTTGTTCCTACATTTATAGTAAAAAAAAGAAAATTGGAACTTAATCCCCATATTTGTTTGCTGAAATAGGTAATTGTAAGGAGCTTTGTAAAATTGAAAACTGCATTTTTTTGTGTACACTGTTCCTTAATGTGTATTTTGTTCTTACATTAATTGACAACAAGGGGCCCATGGTAGTATCGTATGCAAATAATCTTTAAACCGTTTACAAATAGGATGACCTGCACAATAAAATAAGTGAAATCGTCACAACATCTTTCTAGTACAGCAAAACACATTGACAAAAAACTATGTTTCAAAAGCATTTAGTCATTATTTTGAGAACAACGGATCCTCAATATTAATCATCAATGCCCTATAAATTCAGTCTATTTCAGAAACTCAGTTTTTTCACTTGATAATGCCTCTGTTGTCATCAATCATTATCATAAACACTGCCCTTTGCACCTGCCAGTGCGAATGCACATAATAGGGGAAATGAAACAATGGTTTTATTTCTTGTTTTCATTCGTAAAATTTGACCTGGCATGGATTTGGCTGAGCTGGCTTATGATGTCACTTTCTCCATCTTTAATATGAATTTAATAGGAAAAAGAGCGTCTCATGAAAAAATGGTAACACAAGTTAGATGTTCAGTGTTTTACTCAGTCATGAAAATTCCAGAGAAGTGACAATTCCCTTTAAAAAAAAAAAAATGTCTGTCGCCGAATGATACTTCTGTACTAAGCGTAGTGACTACAGGCTTGCAATGGCCACGTTTAAAATGAAATGAGGAACTTTGAAACACTGAAATGAGAAACTGTGTAACTGTACATAGTTTTGTGGAATTTTGATGAAGTTGTCATTTCAATCCCTTTCTGCCCCATGTATGTGAAACCACTAAAGCAGTCGGAGGTAGATTATTCGCTAAAGTGGCTTTTCCTACAGTTTTACTGCCTAGCAAAGCCAGCATCCACCTACACC
The DNA here is from genome assembly GCA_933207985.1 of Pelobates cultripes. Lineage (NCBI taxonomy): Eukaryota > Metazoa > Chordata > Amphibia > Anura > Pelobatidae > Pelobates > Pelobates cultripes. The sequence goes on along the minus strand of OW240918.1, from coordinate 28,819,980 downwards.
GGAATATCTGCCTTGAGCAGTACCCAAGAGTCTCCTTCCTGTTCCCATTTTTGCCTTAAGTTGAGCCAGCCACCTTAGTACATATCCACATTATAAAACACGTCCTGCGAGTGGGCCTACAAGCTACTAGGTGTATGGATAGTAAAAAGTATGGATGTTAAAACCTGCTACACTAACAAGCTTTTGTTTTTTTTCTGTCTTTTTTTATAGCACCCGTCTGCAGACTGACAGATTTAAACAGATTGTGGTGAGTCTGGGCAGATCTGAAATGTGTGGTTTGCAAACTCCGTGAAGTGCATTATGTAATTTCCTATTTATTTCACATAATTCTCTTAGAAATGTTATCTTTTGCCCTGAAGCAATACAGTTTTTTAGTGCCGTCCCTCATCGCCCATACTAAATTATGTGCTGAAAAGCTGTCAAATTGCAACTTATTAGGACTTGCTATTTAAGACACCACGAACGAAGCCCTGAGCTGAAATAACTATATTATTTTGAATTTGTTGTGTGTATATTCCTTCGTTTGCAGACGTCATACTATTGGCGAGTCATTTATGTCTTCCTAACTCTTGTTTTTTTGGTTTTCCTACCGCGGATTAAACTGAGACTGAAAGATGGCTTAATTAAACTTGCACTTGCCAAATATATTGTCATAAACAATGATGATTAATCAATGTTGACATATTTCCAACACTTTTTAAAAATATTAATTAAGTTTATATATCTGGGAATCCTTCCTAGTATTTGCCTCGTTTTTTCAGTCAATATGTTTGTTTAGGGGCTTTTTGTTTTAATTGTGACAGATTGTGTTTCCTCAAATGCACAGAATTCAAGGGAAAAACCAACACAAAATGTCATTTTCCTACCTTGAATTCCACTCCCTTCTTCGCACTCTCCCTTTAGAACCTTCAACTTCCTCCAAAGGAATGAAAAAACAAATAGAGGACAAGATCTTTGATAACTTTAACAATCAAGGATGAGAGTAGGAATTCCACATTCAGGGATATTGCCTATGTTGATGTGGTGGAAAATGACCTTGTGAAACATCCAGAAATGGCTTGGATTCGTGAACTGCGGTGAGTCCAGCTTCTGCATAGTATATAAAAGTAGTTTTAGGATAGCGTACGTCCTTGATCACTTTAGTGCATGACACTGTACATCATCCATTTTCTTTCCTGCACATGTATACCTTGTTTTTATTAAAGGGTTACTCCAGCCAACATGACCACATCAGTGATTTAAAGTGGTGATGGTGGTATGAGTATGTATGTGCAGTGTTTCTACTTGAACTTCATCAGAGCACGGATTGGCCCTTTTTGCACTTTTTGGTTACTCTGATTCGTTTTCCCAAATCTCTTTTTGTTAACGAAATCCCACCATATGGCTGAAATCCAGCTGTCTTGAATTTTAGACAAAGAGGTTCGGCGCAGAGAAATTTTCCCACCATGCACAAATCTTATATTTATAATAGATGCTGATTTTTTTTGCCCTGGGCCTCACGCTCCAACTCTTTTTAAAAATGTCAACTGCAAACTTCTCTGATTTCCTAGAAAGGCAGAAAGTGGAATGTTGCCGCATTCCCTTGGGAGGAAAGAGGATAATTTTCCATGAATTACTCTGGCATGTGTTATATGGCATGGGGGAGGATGAAAACCAGGATCATCTTTGTTTATCCTATTTAACTTGCACTATAAGGCAAATATTAGCTACTTAAACACTTCTTTTGTTGATTTCACACAAGGTATTCTCCAAAAAAAGACAGAGATATAAAAAGCTATCATAGACTAGTTAAAGCCATCAGGTGTAATAATTGTGTACACATGTTGGCAATTATTAACTGAAAAAATGTCACATATTTCTAATCATTTCCAAGTCCCCATCTGAGAAGTATTAACCTGGGACTTCCAAAACTCAATCCTACTTGCCAGCTGAACTTAAAATGCACCTTAGCAGCAGAGGTCAATGGAAACGTCACTAGAAATTGGCTGCTAATACAGTCATTGTGAACTGAAAGCAGCTTTGTTGAGAATTGTTTGTGAATATATTTCAATTATTATTTAATTTGCTATTCATTTTTTTTTATGCATACCTTCAATTAATTATTGTAAAATAATGTAAATAATCAGACAGTTGTAGATTGGTTTGGCTTCTTACTTGGGATCCATCGGGCGCCACTGATGCTCTCAGCCAATGCTCTAGGCGCGCACTGGAAGGTTTAGTTTAGTATAATTAATGGAAGCTCCTGCAGTGTGGCTGTCAGGCTAATGTCATGGAAGAACAGCACCTAGCAGACCACAGGTAAGAGGTAGTGATCATGGTGCTTGGAGTCCTTTGAAGGAACACTCTGGGCACCATAACAACTTCATAGAAATATGTTTTATCGTGCCCGGAGGTAACAGATTGCCAAGGACCTCTGGGCACCATAACAACATAATTTAGATGGAGTTGTTATGGTGCCTGTACAGTTTCTATGAGTCAATATGCCTCTTTTTGAGCAATGCTACATTGAAAATGCTTTAAATTGCGTGCCTCGCAGCTTTCATCTCAACTAGTTTTGGAAAATGTTAAATTGTATTTTTTTTCTGTGTGCGTTGTTCTGTAATCTATATTTCAGATATACTTTTCTCTTTATGGCAGTACTATTACTAAGAAATGCATGTTCTGGTTGTGCTCCCCCCGCCCCCCCATTCCTATTTTTCTGTACTCCCTGTTGAGACCATGTGGCTTGTGTGTATTCCGTTTGTGAAATTTTGGAAGTTCACATAGGACAGGGACCGAGAGATCCTCTCTTCAAAAATAAATGTAGTTTGTCTTTATTTTTTCCTACATGTTTTGTTAATGCATAACCATTTTCACAATATTTCGGTAAACTGTATATAAGCACAGAACATTTTAAACAATTGGACTTGGATGCTACGGAGGGAGGGGAGGAATATTTGGGAGATAGATTATTTTAATCTGACACTAGCTAGGGATTTAAATTATCCTATTTATTAATGTATTACTGTTATTTATAAAGCGCCAACATATTCCGCAGCGCTGTACAATTAGGGGAGAATGTACTAAATACACAGACAAACAGGCCCGGACTGGCCATCGGGCACACCGGGCAAATGCCCGGTGGGCCGCGGTGTCCGTGGGGCCGAGGCCGGCAGGGGAGGTCCCAGGATCTCCTCTGCCGGTCTATGCAGGGCCGGCACTCTCCTAGCGCCGGCCCCGCTGTTTTCCACGACGGGCCGGTGGGGAGATCAAGGATCTCCCTGACCGGCCCACATGCGGCCGCCGGCGGGGAGAGAGGGAGGGAGACAGCCAGCCAGGCTGGAGAGAGGACCCGGCGGAGCTCTAATTTGCAGCTCCGCCGGGTTCCTCTCGCGAGATCCGGCGCGTTGCCATGGCAACGACCGGATCTCGCGAGAGTGAACTCTAGCCTCACAGGCTATGCTGGCTAGAGTTCACTCACCCACGAGGACCACCAGGGAACAGCTCCACCCCGCCTGCCAGCGTGCCGGACCCCCCCTCCCAGGCTAAAGGTAAGAAGGGAGGGGGGGGGAATAATTACTGTTTTTTTGTTTTGTTTTTTTTTAAATTTTATTTACCCCCCCCTACACACACACACAATAACATTTATACAGCACTCTCACACCCATCACACACAGCACTGTCACACCCATCACACACAGCACTCTCACACCCTGCACTCTCACACCCATCACACACAGCACTCTCACACCCATCACACACAACACTCTCTCACACAGCACTCTCACACCCATCACACTCACAGCACTCTCACACACACACAGCACTCTCTCACACGGCACTCTCACACCCAGCACTCTCACACCCATCACACACACTCTCTCACACAGCACTCACACCATCACACTCACAGCACTCTCACAGAGCACTCTCACACACACACAGCACTCTCTCACAGCACTCTCACACCCATCACACTCACAGCACTCTCACAGAGCACTCTCTCACACACATCTCACACAGCACTCTCACACAGCACTCTCACACACGGCACTCTCACACCCATCACTCACACACGGCACTCTCACACGGCACTCTCACACATACCGCACCCCTCTCACACACACCGCACCCCTCACACACACACGGCACCCTTACACACACACATACTGCACCCCTCACATACACACAGAACCCCCCCAACACACTGCACCACACACATACACAATACTTCCAAATATATATATATATATATATATATATACACACACACACACACACACACACTACACTCTTAAAGGACCACTCTAGCCACCCAGACCACTTCTGCTTAATGAAGTGCTCTTGGTGCCAGGTCCTTCTAGGGTTAACCCATTGTTTTATAAACATAGCAGTTTATCAATGGGTTAAGCCTTCCCCCAAAGCCTCTAGCAGCTGTCTCATTGACAGCCGCTAGAGGCGCTTCCGTGCTTTTCACTGTGAAAATCACAGTGAGAGCACGCAAGCGTCCATAGGAAAGCATTATAAATGCTTTCCTATGCGACTGGCTGAATGCGCGCGCAGCTCTTGCCGCGCGTGCGCATTCAGCCGACGGGGCGGATCGGAGGAGGAGAGCTCCCCGCCCGGCGCTGGAAAAAGGTAAGTTTTAACCCCTTTCCAGAGCCGGGCGGGAGGGGGTCCCTGAGCCACATATGCATCACATTACACCACAAACACAACACGACTAAAACCGACCTTATTACACAATACCACACCACGACCAGCTCACTCTACACACATGCAATACCACAAGCAGGCTCCAAACACATGCACAATACTCTTTCCTGGCCTTTTGTCTCCTGGTATCCATTTATAGAGACACCAGAGACAAGTTGCAAGGAAACACAGTGCAAGCATGTTATTAAATTTGCTTGCACTGTGCAGAACAAATACAGGACTTTTTTTCTCATGCTAGAGCTCTTCAGCAGAGCTCTGCGCATGGTCTGCCCTGGAAGAGCATTGAACCAACATGCTCACTTTGAGAGGAGGCGTGTTTGTCATTGGTGATGACAAAACACACCTCCTCTGCCCCGCCCCCTTTTTAGTGGGCCGCTGTGTTAAAAAAAATGCCCGGGCCGAATTTTTCTCCCAGTCCGGCCCTGCAGACAAATATAAAAGGGAAAGAGGGTCCTGCCCGTAAGCTGAGATCTAACTATTGTCTCTTTTATCTAAACAATTAACTGGGATCAGAGTTAGAAAAATATGTAATTCATGATAGTTGGAGATTTTCCCCCAATTAGCTATCTTGTCCAAAATCGGTTATGTCAACTTACTATGCAACAAATATACCCCATAATGTAGCATAGTGCCAGAATAGTATCTTCTATTGCAAATATTATTACTAACCTCAAATTATTTAAAGAGCTAGACCAGGGCTGTCATTACTTGTTGATGTATGCGTCCTTTCTTGGAAAAGCTTAGTGCTCTGACATCTGCTAGTGAAAGACGGCATTCCTGTAATTTCTAACCATGGAGATAAGAGAAACACATCACACAATACAATTTACTCAAAATGGAATATCATGACATACATACATACATAGCAGAGTTACACCGAAAGACGTTCTGAAAAATTGGCAAGGATTCCAAAGGAATCGAAAAATTGTATACTTAGCAGAATATATGCTGATTCCGTATTTCTTAGAGTTAGAACTTTTATATATTCATTTTTTCTAAATCAATTTGAAAATATTCTACTCTGATCATCAAAAAGCTTAATGGTAAAAAAATAAACAAAATATGTATTAGATTATATTTACATGTAGTAAAATCTAAAGGTGACTATGTCCTACAGTTTGTCTTTTCAAGAGTGTGATCTGTGCGAAAATGTTATTGTAATATCATAATAAGGAATGCACTGTATGTATCACTGTACATTCCGTAAGACCTGACAAACCCCATAATGTTTCTTACATTTAAACTAAATGCTGACCTTTTGCACCCAATGGCGTTTAATCACTAAACTTAGAACTATGGAGAATTGACAAAGGAATCCCAAATGTATGCCAAAGTATACAGAGATACACTTTGCAAACTCAGCTATTGTTCTAGGATGACTAATATTGACTAATTTTGTAGTTTCCTTGTTGATTTTTTTCACAAACCTCTGTTTAATAAAAAAAACAAAAAAAAAACAAAACAAATAATGTTCTAGAAATGCAACGATGTGAAATATTCATTAAAGAGAGATTTGTATGAAATATGGGGTAATAGCCATGTTAGAATAACCCCCAGTTTAACATTAGAAAGAAGCGGAGCTTATCCCCAACTTGGAGTGTCCCTTTAATTTATATTATATCATTGCATAAGAAGTGAAACAGATATTTAGTGTTTGCGTAACTGCTTGGGAGGAACGGCTGGTGATATAATCTGTATGAAGCCATATTGACTCACAAATCCCGCTTGCATTGTCAGTTTTAAATTATACATGGTTATTATTACTACAGGACATAAATGTGTCACCGGAAGAACAATATTTAGCAGGTTGTGTCAGATTTTAATGAACCAGATTTGCACGCAAAAAATGAGTATTGTATAATGAGCTCTGATTTACAGGCTCAGATTTTTGTATGTGTACACACATTGCGGAGTGCTGTACATTATTTATGTGTTATTATGTTTAGTGGCAATTGTGTTTAAGAGAAATACTCTAGTAATATATTAATTCTTTATTAGTTACAGGTTGTATGCAAGCACTTACGTAATGCCTTAATTTAATATATACCTGTTAGACGGGGTGATTTATTGCGTTTAATCAAAGTTAGGAGTAATAGCTTTTATCCTCTGAATATTTTATTTTTTACTATGCAGTTTATTGCCCTGGCATGTGGATGCAGTAGCCAATGTTGGTCCCCATAAATGAATAGTAGAATTTGCCACTCTGTATTGATAATTTCCCCTGGTGGGTATTTTAAAAAGCCCAAAATATCCCACCATCAAGAGGAAATAACTACAATCCCCTGGTGGACTAAGCTATAAAATGCTCCTACTACATAACTAGATAAATAAAGTATTATTAGAGTTCTACCGCAATAAGAACTGTCTTTAGAGCAAATGTGAAAAGGGTCCCCAGGACTCTATGTAAGTGTGAGGCCCGGGTCTTCAAAAAATATATTTTGAACATTATGTAACCATAGGACGTCTGACTAGGGAAATTAATTCTTACTCTACTCCTGTGTGGTGGGTTGAGTGGTTCATAAATAGCAGGAACTAATGCTATAAAAAAAAAAAAAGAGGAAGACGAGACAGGGGGGATATGATTGAAACATTTAAATACATTAAGGGAATCAACACAGTAAAGGAGGAGACTATATTTAAAAGAAGAAAAAATACCACAACAAGAGGACATAGTCTTAAATGTCTATGATTAAAAATGCTCTCACCCCATTGACGTTTGGACTAGTCATCAAGCCCTAACCATATCCAGACTGGTTCTCCGCAAATCATGCAAGTGCCTAGCAAGTTTGAGGATCATAAACCGAGGGCTCATTCAAAGATCTTGTGACCTGATCACTTGGGCAAACCAGTCAAATCATGATCCAAGGGTTGAAGTTCTATGGGGATATTGTAGGCTGGGGAAGGGCAATGGGAGTGAGAAAGACACAAATAGCTGCGTGTTAGAAGAGATGAGGCAGACAGACACAAAACTATGGATGAGATGACATATAACTGGAGCTGAGATCAAGAAAGACACAACCTTCAGAGCAGGGTGGGTGTAGATGTTATCTTACAAAGAGAAGTAATGAGGGCAGGTTTGGAGAGATGGGACAGATACAAATGTCAAGGGAATAATGGAAACAGACTGATAGAAGAAACAATGTAATTTTCACTTTGTGGAGGAGAGATGGGGACACACACAAAACAAATTCTGAAAGAAGAAACTGTAATTTTTACTTTGTGGAAGGGAGACATGAAGGAACACACAAAACAAGTTTTTGTTTCTTGTGAAAACAAATTTAAATATATTTTTAAATCGTGACATTTTAATTTGCACATTTATTTCACTAAAACTTTGACTTATTGCATTTTTTGCTAAGACTGGGAAATCATATTTTATGCTTGACAGAATATTGTGAAAATGCTTCCAAGTTTGCCTTTTTGCAAAAAACTCTCACCAAAACAAAAAACCGTAGGAAAAAGCCCCAAAATATTTCTGGACAAACATGGCCAGTAGTGTAAGAAAAGTGAACAAACAAAACAAATGAATGCGACTTACTCTACATAATAGTACATTTCCTACAATATAAAGGATGAGGGAAGAAGATGTATGCAGAATATTCCTCCTCATTATAAGGAATTCTGAGGACCCACAATTCTTATTAGTCCTTGGGAGTTTTCAACTAACTGTATGCACAACAATTATTTCAGAAAATTATTTTTGTTTAGAATAGTGAATCAAATCTCAAAAGTGACCTATGCACATGTGTGTGTTGCACGCAGAGGCAACATATGTTACAGCACTTGGCTAGAAGTGGTTTTCAGGAAGGACACACACACAGTGTGATGGCCAAGTTCTTTTTGGAATGACAGCCATCATTAGAATTAACAGTTACATCCCCAAATTATCTGCAAAGTCTGAAGGCAGGGCCATCTTTCCCCATGCGCATGCTGGGCAGTTGCCTGGGGGACCCACATGCATGGGGGCCCCATCTGTGATCTCCCCTGCAGGCCCATGGAGAGCTGGCCCCATTTTCTTCCAGTGGGCCCTCTCGGGCCGGTGGGGAGATCAAAGATTAATGATCTCCCTCACCGGCCCAAAGGCCCTTCATTAGAGGGAAGAGACGGCAGGAGGACACGGAGACAGGAGGAAGGACCTGGGAGGAGATGGCTCTTAACACAAGTGAAATATGTTATATTGCTCTTCATAAAAAGGAAATGAACTGGCATTGGTCATAAATACAAATTCTTCTTGCAAACCAAGTAAAATTCAAGCCAATCTTTCAACCCCTGAATGCTTCAATGCAAATCTAAGTGAGTATCTTTTGACTTTCTGCTCCCCCCTAATTACTATTGCATGTGGCAGCTTTGTATGCTCATGGGCTTTGTTTTACCTAAATCTTTTTATTTTCAAGGTAAATTGTTATCAGTGACACATAATAACTCTATCAAGATTTGTGTAAAAAGACACCACAGGATGGAGTAATCCCTCTTATTTAATGAATTATTGGAATAAGTAAAGTCTAAAACCAGTTTATCAACTCGTAAAGGGACATGCCTGGAAATGATATTTTTTAACATGTTAAAGGTGTGCAAAAACAATAAACTAAAGAGATAATAAAATAAAGATGGGGAAATCATACAGTTGCCCTTTGCAGTTTCTGCAGCGAGCTCTCACCAAACTAGGAAATGATCTGACAAACATTCCCATATAATTTGTTATAGTACTGAGCTCATCCTGAATCAGTGTTTTGGGGCATAACAAGGGTTTCTGAAAGGTAATTTATTTAACGTGGCAGGTTTCTACTGTAGACAGCTAACTGTTGAACTATAGAGATGTCGCGAACCGTTCGCGAACTTCCCGCGAACGGCTCGCCGCGGTTCGCCACGAACCGTTCGCGGCGAGCTCCGGTCAGCTGACACATCCCGGCCAATCTCCAGCAGACTCTCCCTCCCAGACCTTCCCACCTCCTGGACAGCATCCATGTTGAAGGCAGCTTCAACATGGATGCTGTCCAGGAGGTGGGAGGGTCTGGGAGGGAGGGTCTGCTGGAGATTAGCTGGAATGTGTCAGTTGACCGGAGCTCGCCGCGAACCCCGGCGAGCCGTTCGCGGGAAGTTCGCAAACGGTTCGCGACATCTCTATTGAACTATAGCTCCCACTAACTCCTGACATCATGCACAACAGTATTTTTGGAGCAATAATTAATCACTGCAGGTTGTAGGGAAGAGCAGAAAGACTGGGCTTTTTGATAAATATATAAAACTCAGCATAATTAGTTGTAACCTTTTCTAGACATTGAACCTAACATGAATGGATGCCTGGAGTACTCCTTCAATTTAATTTGTTTGTTGCAACTTTTCAGCTACTGAATAAATAAAAGGGTAGTTAATAGGTACCAGTGATTCAAATTAATTCTATTGAGACTCATGTGAAATGACCCTGCAGGATGGAATGATCAACATTTTTAATGCATTATGGAAATAATTTGAAAAGGAAAACAGTTGATCCCTTTATAAAAGGTTTTCTGGCCTTGCAAGTTCATTCAGAGTCAAGCCCCTGCTGGGCTCACATGGATTTATTTTTTATCACATTGTGCTTTTTATTTTTACCCATAATTTTGAAGGGGGACCCGGTCTATATGGGACAATATATATTTTTATTTGCCCTTTTATGCGACTAAGAAAAAGAAGTGGAAGATGAAAGAAGATATCTAATTGTAAGAGTAAAATTACATTACAGGTATTAGTTTTATTGCCCCTCTGATTATGGTTATTTAATTGGGGCTCTAGGGGTCAGTACCCCTGGTCAACTGATGGAAGGGGAATGAACATAAATTTTTAGAAGGGTGGACAATAGCATCTGCAAACCCCCTTCTATATTTATTTTAAGGCCTCCACTTGCTGATCCTAGGTGGGAACACTTGCCCCCCTGTAACCAATTTAAGAACCCGCACCCACTGCCCATTGGTGGGGGCTGGACAACTTGGTCAATTAAGTGACATTATTGTGAAATTATTTAAATGGAGGCCCAACATGGGTACACAGGGGAACCCATAGCCCAACTGTGGGAACAAGGGGGTGGACAATGACCTATTCACACCTGGTATTTAAATTGAAGCCCATAGGTTGGGATACTGGGAGAGTGTATATTACCACTGACTGGATGCAATAGTTGCTCATAGTTTAGCATTCATGCTTCAGGCATTCAGGCATGGAGAATGGTGGCACTGGGGAAGTATAAAATCACCTTTATACTAATGTGGGGATCATGTCGACCCCCTTAGGTTTATTTATTTTATTTTTTAACTATTTCATGTGGCTAACACTGGCATTTAACAATATGATTAAACCTATAACTGCAGAGGTGTCTGTTTCAGCAGATTTTTTATGTTAGAAACTAATTTCGGCCTGATCGAACTGACGCATCACCAAAAGTCAGAGCTTGTGGATAGTGACTCCCATATAAAATAACTGGAGCCAGTAGCCACGCTTAGTGACTGGCTTTCAGTAGCGGCAGCCAGTAATTCTCTGTCACTACTTGACAGGCATGGCAGTAAGTAGCGGATGTTCATTAAAAGTACCACAAAGTTGTAAATGAGCCCACAGACAGGAAGGATGCAATAACTTATTTTTGTTCGCATCTTGTTACAAGTTGGGCCAAAATCTTATAGTTTTGGAGTCTAGAGTTTGTAAATCAGTGGTTTTGGGATACTGGCAAGTGACTGTCTTCAGTTATGGATATTAAGACTTTTTTTTTGAGAAAAAAACACTCTAAACATCTGTTTTGTTTTCCATATACAAAATGGCTGTGCATATTCTTCTCAGTATATATTGTAACAATTGATACAAGAGAATTCACATTTATTATTCTTTGAATTTTTATGTTTAATAATTTTTGTATCAAGTGACATTGCCTTTCTTAAACATCTCCTAATCACCTTGTCGATGAATATTATGGTATGTATCTGTTTTGGCTAAAATGTAGAGATTCACAGACTGGCAAATAAATGGTGTCAGTTTTAGCTTTAGAAATGAAATTCTGTGAATTAATGGGTGACACGTCTGAGGCCAAAGGCAATTTGTCTCCTTCAGTCCTAAGAGTTACCTTTGTATTTGAGATGAGCACCTTGGTTGCTTTTATCACAGTCTTAATTGCTTAATTTTGTCTCTTAATTATTATGTTTCTTTATTTCGTCATGTGAACAATTCCATCCATTTAATAATACTCTTTTGATGTATGTAATTGAAATATAGCATCTTTCCATATTTCCAGCAATTAAAGAGTTAAACAGTGATGTTTATAATAACTACATCCTGCGCCATTTTTACGTATGGAAAGATTTTACTACAAATTACTTTTAAAAAATGTTTGCAGGGAACAAAATTGACAATATCACCATACTGCATATATTTGTCTATTATAAATCAAGGGCTTAACAGAACTTGGATAATATTATTATTATTTTATTATTTATATAGCGCCATCAGATTCCGTAGCACTGTACAATAGAGCCTGACTCTGCATTTTTGAGCATTGGCAAGCTGTACACCTACGAGAGAATCCGCTTATTATTATAAGAACCTTTAAACCTGATGATTTCAGAACAATATGCATGGGCACGGTCCTCCCCACTGATTTGCTGTATATTGCATCCCTTTTGACCTAACTTCCAATATTTAAATCAGATTTACAGTAAAATTAATAGCATATTTTGCAAATGTGTTTTAGCTGAGAGTTCACGCTCTCCCTTTGCCAAAATATTGTCACTGACAAATGCTTAGCTGATTAATCGCTCTAGTACAATAACCCTTTAGTTTAATCAACTTTGTTAAATTTGGAATCCACTAATGTAAAAGAGAGTTGAGAAATCACAAAGTTAGCAATAGAGTTTTCTGCCAAAATAATTCATGGAACAACTTAATTTTTTATTATTATTATTATTATTAATAATAATATTATTGTTGTTTAAGTTAGTTTTATTCATTGCTGTTTAAGTTAGTTTTATTTCACTTAAGACATTTATTATCTATCTAGTGAGGGACAAAATTTACATTCTTTATTTGTAATAACATTTTATTATATGCTACATTCTCTACAATCATATATCTGCAAAGGATAATATTTAATTTTCCTTTAACAAACTGTTGCTGAGCTCCAGGCACTGGTAGACTTGTCTAGAACCTAGATAAATGTTTGGGTAAGAAATTGATTCTTTACAATAAGCACAGGCCCACCAGAGGTGACAGGGTAGCATCTGATGGGCAATTATCCTCATTTCCTTTGTTATACTCTTTTTTTTTTTTTTGCTATTTAACATGTTACTCATTTTTTCCATTGGTCTGTACTCCACTTTCTCACCCTCCACAGAGTCGCACTCTGTAAATATTTTTCTGAAGTCTAACACTATTTTCTCCTGTTTTTTCCATCATTTATAATTTAAACGTCCAAAAATCACATTTATGCACAAACGCTCCCTTCAAAATATGAAAGAAAAAAAAAAGGTACTGAAACCTGGATATTACCTGCTTGCCTGAATTTGTTATGAATTATTTTAACAGTGTTTATGTTACAATATTTTCATTTAACTTTTTTTTTTTTTTTTAAAGAAACCCAAATTCAAATTTTTATTTAACATAAACACTGTAGCCACTGGTTTGTATCCTTTTATTTATTTTTTTGTTTTTTTTTTGTAATTTTAATTTTTTACTGTAGTATTTGAAGAGGAACTACATGCATAACAAACATTAGCAATCACATACTACATTTTAAACCGTTGGTTAGCTTCTGAGTACGATAGGCTTCCAGGAAAGGACAGCATATCATTATATCATAATCAAACCTTATACTATGGAATATTAATAAAATGACTTTCATTAAACTAGGACAAATGATGCTCATGTGTTCATGTAAAAGTAGTTTGTTTATAAAAGTGATGCTACAAATAAGCAAAAAGAACGATATATGCATTTACACACTGACATTTTTAAAACCGTTTCAACGATAGACAAATTTGCGATGGCATTGAAGACAGTTCTTGTAGTACCAGAGTTTGGTCAAGTCAGGTAATGGATGTAGTTATTTTCAAGACGAATGCAGTTTTTCTGCCTGCGGGATAAAATGGCTGAATGTTATCAACATCTCATCGGGGCTTGTCAGGTCTCTAACTAGTTGCTGAGGTGTCTGCATTAGGTATGGAAATGTTGCAAAGTAGCAATAAAAGCGTTGGCTCCTGTAGGATCAGTGAGCTTCAATTGTTTGCCTTTTGTAGTGGACACTTAGTGCCTTTATATCAGACAGAAATGCTTTATTATCTGCCTTGCTTGCTCGGATCATCATCAGGGTCATCAAAAGCACTGGCCACACATATTAAACCACAAACACAACATGACTATGACTATTAACACAAAACACCATTCTACACACACACAATCCCACAAGCATCCTCCAAACACATGACTATACGCTTTCCTGGACCTTTTGTCTTTTGGTATCCCACTTATGATACCTGAGACAAGTCACAAGCAAACACAGTATGCATTAAATGTGTTTGCACTGTACAAATACAGGGCCTTTTTCTCTTCAGCAGGGCTTTGTGCATGGGCTGCCATTAAACCAACATGCTCACTTTCAGAGGGGGCGTGCTTGTCTTTAGTGCTGACAAAACATCCCACTCTCTGACCCAGCCCCCTTCCCACTGGGCTGCTGTGATCTCGTTGTACAGCGCTACGGAATCCCATTGTACAGCGCTATGAATTCCCATTGTCCAGCGCTACAGCATTTGCTTGCGCTATATAAATAATAAAATAATAATAATAATTAAAAAAATGCCCTGGTAAAATTATTTTCCCAGTCTGGCCCTGCTCATACTTATTCTTGCTGGTAATTCATACACAAATAAGCATTCGTTGGATTTACATGTTTACTTAAATACAAGCATGCTTTTATAAATAGTGCTTCACACTAAACGCACACAAACATATACACAGTTAAATTAACGTTGCATGTAACATTTGCTTAATACCTCTATATTTAAATGAATTAAGATCAGGAGCTAATTTTGTCTGGGGGTCTGGAATGATGCATGTCTGACCCTGTACAAAACTGAAAATTCTTCTGCTGTGAATCATATTAAAAAATAATAATTAATTTGAACTATTTGTAGAGGTCATCTATTAGTAACTATTAAGGGAAAAAAAACGAATTTAAAGATTAGTATGCAGGTAGTGAGAAATCTCAGTCCCTATGATTGAAGCAGCTCAGAAAAGAACTGTGATTTTAAAATAAATTCTACATTTATGTGAGCAAAGAAACAGTAAACAGAAAGTATTGTATTTGGCACCTCATAAAAAGCTCTCAGCAGTGAGGCTCCATCTAAAATCATAAGAGGCACTGCTGATACCTTTTGCTATCCACAATACTTTCATAACATGCCAAATAAAATGAAATGTTCTTGACTGTTTTTGTCTTTTTTACTTCTGTTATGTTTTAAAGCAATATATGACTCGTTTGGTACAGGTTTGTTATAATAGTATTTTGCAATCCGTCACCTCGAACACAGAAAACATTTCTCACTCTTAGAAATACCAAAACCTGCTGATAACAAAATTTTATAACAGGTAAGAAATTTGTGATTTTTGCTTTCCTGTTTTTGCACGCAAACGCCCTTTACATAAATTAATTGTATAAATAATAGCATTATCTATATCACCGGTTAGATTAATAAATATTACAAATTAAAATATAAATCAGGCAATTAGAATTCTCAAGTGGTAAAGAAGAGGAAAACAGGCTTTCTATATTTTTCATCTAAGCAGTGTTCTAAATGGTAGAATTTTACAGGTAGAATATAATTTTCTGGTCTTGATCTAATATTGTTGGTTAAGATTTTCAAATGATTTAATGAAAAAATTAAAATATCAAAAAATATATGATTACAAAATTTTAATATTAAATAAAAAAAATCAATATATCAAAAAATATGAACATTTTACAACATTTAAATATTTTTCATAATATCAAATAATTTTAACAGTTTATTAAAAAATATCAGATCATTTGAAAAGCTTAGCCAACAATATTAAATTGTGGCCTAAATTAGAATAAACTCATGGCATCCACTTATGTGCCAAAAAAATGTGTATTTCTTAAAGTAACAAAATTAAATAGGACAGACTGATGATATGTATGTAGAAATGTAAAGGAACCTTACAGTCACCATAACAACTAAAATTGAATTCATTATGGTGCCAGGAGTCTGCGTGCTCCAGGTACCGCATCAAAGCTAAAGTTTTATTCACCATTTAGCAGAGATGCCTGCACCTCAGTCTCTACTGTTGAAATGGTGGAGGGGGAGTAACGCGTTGCCTCATGGAATGGCAGATGATGATAGGCTGAGGCATCAGGGCTGAGGACTTTCAAACTATCCCTGCCCCAATCTCTGGTATGAGCTGGTATGGCATGAGATGGGGCGTAACCATGGCTCAGCCATATCATTTGTCCATGTGGGCTACCATGGAGTGACAATCTCTACACAAACCATTTAGATTTGACGTGAGACTCAACTCCTGTGAACTCCAGGCATAACGTCTAGCTAAACATATAAGCTATTGCTGCCCCAGTGACAAACCCCCCTTGAGTGGTAGTATGGGGTAAAATGAAGATGGAGGAATCTGGCACAGGTTAACTGGCAGGTCCCCCTGTATTTCACTGATACCACATATCTTACCATTAACAGGTATGATATATCTAAACATGATGCTAACTCACTTAATTATTTATCCATATCCACCTGGTAAAGGCACCTCGGTCAAATAGGGAGTGTTCCAAACACAACTAAAATCACCATGAAATATATCATTGAACCCAACCTACTTAAGTCCATACCTTAACCTTCCTTTCGTGGTTTAGGTTGATCTACATTTGAAACTGTAAGCATATATTTTGCTCTATTTTTATACACCCCCTTGTTTATTTATTTAAGAGAAACCCCAGCTCTTCCCTTTTACTCTGCCAGTCCTTTAAAACACTTAATGTCTTCAGCTATTCAATGCTGGCCATTCATCTTTCCCCACTTTATCGTTATAGAAGATCGCTTTCCCCTACAAACTTCGACACACAATTTATTTACCACTACAAAGGGACATTCCAGGAAGCATCAATCTTCAAAAAAAAACACATCACAGGACAAATCATTGGTGGTTTAAAGATATTGCAGTCAGGCCCCAGAATAGTAGTATATCCACCGTGATTTGGCAAGAAGTATGCAAAAACTTATTCACTTAACCCATTTTATTTATTATTGGTATTTATAAAGCGCCAACAGATTCCGCAGCGCTGTACAATTAGTGGAGAACGTACAATATACACAGACAAATACAAGAGGTAGAGAGAGCCCTGCCCGTAAGCTGATATCTAGCCATTGAAGCTCTTTTATACAAAGTGCTTAGCTAGATAGCCCGTGAGCTAACAATCTAAAGATTCTCTCCCAAACATTATAGGTGTACCTTAGAGGGCTTATGGTATGATAGCAATCTGTGGATGAACAAATAATGGCCAGTCTTAACAACTGCAAGGCCAAAGGAGGAAATAAAGAGACAAGCATAATATTGTACTTATACATTTATTTAATTTTTTTTCTTTTGCACAGCCTTTTGGTGTGTTTGACCAATTAGAATACAGAAAAGTTAATCTATGGTCTTACTTATTCTTTGGATAGCAAGTAGCTAATATTTAGCAGCTGTATTCATTGCTGTAGAGTATTTAAGCAACTTAACTTCAATCGGTAACTTCACGGAATCCCTGTTCATAGCACTTTGTTAAACAACTGTTGTTTAAGGAGGAAAGCTCGGCTCAGGTTTGAAATCAAATATTCAAAATCTTGATAACTATGTCTCCTTCCTTGCTTGCTACTTCAAAGAAAATTGAAACAAAGAGAGAAATAGGCACTGAAGTTACTGCTTAGCTCTTTCCTCAGTAGCAAACGAAGAAAGAAAAAGGTTTATTTTATTGGTTAAGCTAATGATATTTTCAGAAAATGAAGCCTGGGTAAAATTGAAGGTAAGTTTCGTGAAGTAGAAATCATGTAAATATTATCTTCTTATTTGGTTTTTCAGATATACTGGATTTCACCACAGAGACACTGGTTGGAAACCTATCCAGTATTAAACAATCAATGCAAAACATGTATGTTTATACTATGATTTGGTAAGCTGACAACATACAGGGTTGTTTTACTAAACTGGAAGCATAGCTCACTTTGAGAATTTTTCCAGTTCCTTTATTTTGATCTTCAATTTGAAATTAACTTTAAAATCTCACTTTAGTGACTAACTCTGACAATGTCCTAGACTAGCCATGATGTGTTCAATGTTGGTGGAAGTCATTTATGCAGAAAATTCTCATAAGAAAGTTGCTCTGTGACGTCTACCCCTTTCTGTTGCAGCTAGCCACCACTAACCTGCTAGGTAGGCAGCTGCTGGAAAGAAGTCGTGGCAAGTCATTTCATTTATACTACTAGTCCTGCCTACTACTCACTTGAATGGTTATTAGCACGCTGCTATTACACTCTGTGACCCAGAAGCCTCACAGTGATGCTATGACGGCTTGTGCATGTGATTACTCTCTGCAGGTAGCCTGACCAAGTTCCTTCTTCAATTCCAATATATGGTGAGTTTACAGTCTTAACACCCACTTGCCCAGACAGTCCTTTAGACTCCTTCACAAACACCCACTGAGTCCTTTCCACCCACTCAGCCTCTTATACCTTCCTGCTCACCCAGCCACTTATACACATCCACTCATCCAGTCACCTACACCCACCTTCCCACCCAGTAATTTAAACTCAGTCACCCAACCCATTATTCACACCCACCAGCTCACCTGGGGTCTAATGCTCCACTGCCCACTTAGTCATGTAAACTCAACCACCAAACCAGTTACCCTCTCTTAGATCTACTGGTCCACCCAGTGCATGATATCCAGCCACCCACCAAGTCATTCACATCCACCTGGACATCTAGTCCCTGATACCAAGACACTCGCCCAGTCATTCACATCCACCTGCAGACGCAACGACCTATTTACTTATACCCTTCCATTCTCTTACACCTATAGCCAGACTCATAGGAGGCATCGAGGACAATCTGCAATCAGTATACAGTGACTCTTGGCTCGCCCCTATGTGAGTTTATGCGTGTACACCAGGCTGATGGGCAAGGAGCTCTGTCAGAATGGGGGTGCAAATATCTCTCATCCAGTGTCTTGCCTAGAGTTAGATATGGATTACACTGATTCACTCTGTCTTGCACTGTAGCCGAGGGGGTAGGTTCATTACATTTTACTAATACTGGAGTCCTGGTAGCCCCCAACACGTTTTGCTTAGTTAGCTTTACTGTAGAAGCAATAGTTGTATTGTTGAATGTACTGTTTACTAAAGTTTGTTGCCAGCTTAAATGAAAAACGTTTGAAATATCTTATTCTAATTTTGCAGTTCAGAGGTTACTTTTGTTAAGACACTAAATAATTGGCAAGAGCATTCATCGTCTTCAAGAATGTGACAAGTTCAGGGATGTTACCATACATTCCAAGTATTTTAAGGAGGTTTTTTTTAATATACCTGCCTTTCGCATACTTTCATCAGATCCAAATTATTCCAAATATGTGTATTGTACCTTAATATTTGAAATGTGTAAAATACACCTCTTGGAGATAATACTGATAAATGATGTACATATCGCACCACACTGGATACTTAAAAAGCTTACAATTTCTGTTAATTTTAGTCTTCAAAGTTAACAGCCAGTGAGTTATTTTAATCAAGTTATTTACAATTACAAGAACATTCTTGCATTCTTGCAGTATGTAACCCAGTTATATTGTTTTACTTTTAAAATATAAATCTCTGGTACCTGTTGCTTAGCAAGAGTGGTGAATTTAAGGACGGAACTAGGCAGAACTGAAAGGACTGCTGAGCAAAGAGACATGTTGTGTATCCCTCATCTTCATTTCTATTGAATCAGATGGACAGGGCTATTCACAAAAGCAGTAGTTCTTAAAGGACCACTCCACATCCCAAATGCACTTCAACTTATAAAAGTGCTGATTTCTGTGAGGAATCGTCACTTTTATAAATTAACTAGGGAACTCCTTCCTTGCTGTCAATCAAACAGCCAGGAAGGATTCCTTTCTGCTTCCGTTAGCTCCCCTGAGCTAACGAAAATGGATGGCACTTATCAGTTATTTCCCTGCGAAGAGACTGAAAGTTTCTTCTGGGGAAAAAAGGGGAGGGCTTACAAAGGCTGCAGTCATAAGTACTGAAGATTTTGCCATCTCTTTTAGACTGTACTCCTAATGAATACATACATAAAAATAGACATGCATGTATTCACTGGGGTTTATCTACCACCCTGTGTTTTTTTTGTTGTTGTTTTTTTTGTGTGGTCCTTTAACGTCTTCATTCCTATTATAACTGCCCACAGGAGGTCCCATGAGGTGCCTAGTCTCCAGGAAACAAATGGATAAACCCCTCATTAAATATTATGGCCCCCATTAAACATATATAATTATTAATTTCCCTAGGGAACCAGATCTGCTGGTTGAGCTGGTATGCTTGGAAGGGAGCCCACCACATTCCCAGTAAACATCACAAATCTTCAAACTGAATTCTGAAAGCAAATGAAGTTGCAAACCCATATTGAGTAATAGTAAAACATGGACAATTACCAGCATTCAGTATTCTGTGAAACATTGATGAGACCCAACATTATCAGACCACTTTCTAGATCAGGGAAATAAAATTTGCATTCTTATTCTAAATTGAATGCCTTGTTTTATCAAAAATTTTTCCAATGGAAGAAGAGTGTTGACATATTTTACTACAGAGGTTATATTTAACGAGCAAGTATGGAGCAAAGTTCTAAATGTGAAGCAATTAGTAGGAATGTTTCATATGTTTCTATAGTGACAGGTCCACTTTTAAAATGTTACCCTACAATTGCTCTTTATTACAAAATAAATGAAAAATAAAAATAAAAATTCCTGTGAAAAAAGTACCCCCAAACAATAAGGGCATTTATTGCAAGCAGATACAATACTTTGGAAGAATTTAGATTCACTTTAATCAAGTTTGTATTTAGCTTGTATTTGGGTTAAACACAAACAACATCTTTAATTCAACTAATTTATTCATTATAAATGTAATGTATTTTATCATGAAAAGCAATAGTCATCAGTAAACTTGTGCACGACAGATAGATTCTACGAAATCGATTTGAAGGAACATTTTTTTTGTTTTTGTTTCGGTCAATTCAGGATTCATCCATGTGGCATTTAGTTTTGGATGAGTTTGGTCAATGCAATAGATTTTGAAAAAACCAACAGGGCATGAAATGGGCAAATCAGTGTAATTCAAAATATAAATATTAATATTATGTATGTATATATATATTGCAGTGCGCTGATAGGCGCCTTTTTTTGTGCCACTTGGTTCAAAGATAAAGTAAGAAGAGTAATTAATAGAGAGAAATAGAGAATGAACAGTAAAAAAAATACCCCTATATTTATATATTTACATGAGTCGCGGATGTACCGCCAATGCAATCGGTGCAGGTACACCAGAGCCTGTGGGTGTTTGGGGCCCATCGGGTAGCACATCCACTTAGGATCAACCTGATGGGCAGGCAGATGTGATAAGAGGTCCAGTTGGATGCTGCAGTTTTTTTGCAGCGTGACGGGCGCCTATAATGTCGGTAGCCAGTGTCACTTCCTCCCAGCTTACAGACCGAATGAGCTGCGAGGACAGCAGAGACTCAGAGAGGGAACGAGGGAGTGCACTGCAGACTAAAAGCCTGGACAGGCTCACACTTTCATGAGCTCAGTAACCCACTCTCCTGTACCTAAAAGGTATGGAAGCAGTGGGGTGGCTAAAAATATGTAAATTAAGACTTGTGTGTGTGTCAGTGTGTCAGTGTGGTGTATGTGTGTGTCAGTGTGTGTATCTGTGATTTAGTATGTATCTATATCACTGTGTGTGTGTGTGTGTGTGTGTCTGCATATGTGTATATGTGCATAGATCCCAGCATTCAAATTCAAACATCAACCCTCCAATTAAACGTTCACACTACATGCAATCAAACACCAACACTACATGCAAACACACCTCTGCAATCAAACACAAACACTACATACAATGACACTGTTGCAATCAAACACAAACACTACATACAAACAAACCTCAAATTTGGTTGACGCAATTTGTTTGAAACTGAATACACGGGTCAGATCAGTAAACTGAAAGAATCCTTACATTTCTTGTTAATTTTTCTTTCTATAGTATATGTATTTTCCCTGAAGATTAGTGCTACAAAATGTTTGCAAAAACAAAAAAGATTTTTTTTTTTACCATCTAAAAGAATATCATAATACAGATTCTCCCAGGTGCTGAAACTGGCATTTTTAGTAGGCTCCTTCTTGTCTGTAAACTAAATTTAGGTGTGACTGAGTTGTGCTGTATTTTATATGGATCATATTTGCATAGACATTCTATGATTTATATTGCTATGCTCTTAGAAGCCGATTTTATTGTTGTTGTGTTTGCTGTTTAGATCTACTGCACCCTCCTCACTATAAATCTGTCATGACTGTCAGTTATTCGCATTGTAAACCTGCAATGCAAGACAATATTGTACTATGAAAAAAGCATAAAAAAGAAGAAGAACCAGCTTACAATACATAATAGTTTAAAAATATCGCATACACAACATCGAGTACTCATGAGAAGTGTACTGAAAAAAACTGCATTTGTTGTATATCCAGATCAGTATGTCAGTCACGACCCAGGACGTTATTATAATAATAGGTAACAAATAGAGTTTTTAAAATAAAATGTATCCACATGTATTATAAAATACTAATGGAATATATATTCAAATTTCCTATAGTTCATAAGTAGCATATACACAGGACCAGAGGCTTAACTAGAGACCACAGGGCCCCTGTGTGAAAATTTCCCTGGACTCCCCTCCCCCTCCCCAGTACCTCGATGTCTCTAATGCTTTCCCTACCCAGCCCTCAATGTGTCTCATTCCCAGACCCTTGATGTCTCATTCTTTCCCTCTCCAGCCCTCAATGTGTCATGTGTCACATTCCCAGGCCCTCCGTGTGTCTCATTTCCCCCATGTGTCTCATTCCCTACCCCCAGCCACTCCATGTGTCTCATCCCTCTCAAGTGTCGTATTTCCTCCCACCCAGCCCTTTATGTCTCTCACCCCCCCATGTCCCTCTATGTGTCTCATTCCCCTCCAAGTGTCTCATTTCCTCCCCCCAGCCTATCCAAGTGTATCATTCCCTCCCCCCAAGCTCTTCCACATGTCTCATTCTCATCAAGCCCTTTAATTTGTCTCATTCCCCCCAGGCACCTCCATGTGTCTTTCACCCACCTCCACTCTTACCCCTCCATGTGTCTCATTACACCCATGTATCTCACTTCCCCCAAATGTCTCAATTGCTCCTCCCAGCACCTCAATGTGTCTCATTTCCTCCACAAGCTCCATGATGTGTCTTTCTCACCCCCTTCCGTGCAGCTCCTCCATTTCTCTGCCCCCTGCAGCCCTCTATTTACTTCTCCCCTCCCCCTGCAGCCCCTCAATTTTTCTCTTCCCTTCCCCATACCTGTTGGCTGCAATACTTGTCTGAGTCTGACAGGAAGTGATGTCTCAGTGAGCACTTCCTGTCGGACCGCTCAGCCATGCTACACACAGTGGCAGGAGAGGAGCAACACAGTACAGCTCTCCCCTCCTGCCTGTCAGCCTTCGTCTGTGGGCCCCTGCCGGTGCCGCTGTGTACTGACTCTGTGTCTTTCTCACCCATGTAAGCCCCAAGGAGCAATCTAATGCGCATTGGTGGCGAGCACTGCGTGAACATTAGACATTGCTCACAGGAAAGCATTGAATTAATGCTTTCCTATGAGGGATTTGAAGATGCTGGACATCCATGCATAGGTGAGGACATCCAGCTTCATTTCACGGAGTTAGGCAGGTAGACAGCCACTAGATGCAGCCTTAATCCTGCAATATAAACACTGCAGTTTCTCTGAAGTGATAGGAACAGTGCACCCAGTCCACGTCAATGATATGAAGTGGTCAGTATACCTATAGTGTCTCTTTAAGGCCAGAGTAGCCAAACTAAAAGCGTAGCTGACTTACAGAATTTTGCCAGCTCAGCTACTTTGACATTACATTTAAAATTTACTTTGAATCCTTAATTTAGTGAATAGCCTGCATGGTTTGAATTCTAGTTGCATTATGATTAGTTGAAAGCATCAAACTTAAATGAGAATATGAATTTCATCTTATAACTTTGATTTTTAAATGTTTAATTAGTCCCAATGTCTGATATTAGGGATATTATGGTATGACTGTTACCTTAAAGGGACAATATTGTCACCAGAACCACTACAGTTTAATGTAGTAGTTATGGTGTCTATAGCTTGTCCCTGAAGTATTTTTAATGTAAACACTAGATCCATGAGGAGGTGCTGATTGGTGGTGTTTTGCTGTGCATGCGCATTAGCCTCCCATTGCTTTCCTATGGGAAAGCATTTGGTTGCCTGATATGAAGTTGATGATCTCAGCCATGGAAGCGGGGCCAGTCGAGGTCAAAAGGTTAAAAAGTGAGTTTAAACATCTTTTTGCTGCGCGGGCACCTTAGTAGTTATTTTAAAACAAAAGTGTCAGGAATTCATGTTTGTGTACCTAACACTATAGTGTTCCTTTAAGTTTATCCTAAATTAAATATTTTATTTTGTCTATCAAAAGGTTTCTGTTCCACATATCTGGATAGTGAAGAACGATTACTATGTTAACTCCACTGATTAACAACACTGTATTTCCAGGGAACATTTGCTTAGAACATGACAGCTATATAGCACAGCAGGAGACATGGAAAGATGCTGATATTATTTGTATCTACAAGCTCCCGGTATCCAAATCCATCATTAAAATATTACTAATCCCATATATTTCAAGCAGAATCATAAAACCTATATATTACAGAAGAAATGCCATTGGGACTTGGATTGACATTGGAAAACATACCAATGCTCTGTGTTCTTTATGTGTACGCATATTAAATATATCTACTGTATTCGTATTCATACATGTACACATTCCTGATAGGTTTTCAAGTAAAATTATGTATGGTAATGAATCTCAAAAATGCCTTGTGTTTTTATTCTGTGTAGTTATTTTTTGGCATTGTCTTTGCTCATATTTCAGAGAAATGACAGTAGCCTGTGTGCCATTTCAGGTTGCCACAAGAACAGTTTGACCTTATTCTGTGGAATCAAGTCAAGTAACAATGATAACTCAAATGAATACAGTCATGAGGTTGCTGGGCTGCATATTTGTGGTTCATAGACCCAGTCATTTCCTAAATAGTCAATTTCCCACGTAGAACCAATTTGTTTTCTTGGTTTTTACAAAAAGAAAGAAAAGAAAAATAGATACAAATATATCAGATGATTTTCTCTGAAGTATAAAATGTGAATGAATTGGAATCAGAGATTTTTACCTTTTTTGGCCTAAAATTTGAAAGTCGCTATGAAATCAATTTGAATTCCTGGGAATTCAGACTTTAGGGAATAATCCTGAGTGTGTTGA
Organism: Pelobates cultripes; assembly: GCA_933207985.1. Taxonomy (NCBI): domain Eukaryota; kingdom Metazoa; phylum Chordata; class Amphibia; order Anura; family Pelobatidae; genus Pelobates; species Pelobates cultripes. Next base: position 28,794,648 of record OW240918.1, on the reverse strand, counting down.
ACAAGACCCCCAAATTTGAGAAGAAGACATTTGTCACAATTCATTTAAGCATGTTTCCAAAATGAACACGTGAAACTACATTTCCTACTTTTTCCGTTTCTGTTTTAAATTTTATGGTTAAATATTATTGATGGAAAACATTATGATAATGGTAGGTAAACACTCCAACTGCAGATTCTGTCTAGAGAATGAGGATGAGAAATCAGCTTAGAATACTTTCTCTCTAACTTTCCTCCCCCATTTGGTAAAATGCACAGCAGGTGCTATTTACTTATTGTCATGATACCTGTCCCTCACGTCACCGTGCAATCACAGACATTATGTCTCTTTGTGTTCTGATCCACACACACTCATCCCTAGTTTCCTGGTGCATCATTATGATATCATGATGACATGGAACCCTTCCATTAGTCTCCATTTATAATGTCAGTCTATGTGGCGCTTTTTGATGATGTATACACACTTGTGACATCATGGCCCTCTTTAACCAATCACAACCCAGTAGGGTGTTTAATTTGTACATCCTGGTTGTTGTTGGTTCCTTTACCTGTTGTAGTTCTTGTTACTTGAGAGTGTGTTTGTACTGTGTATTGGATTTACTGTTTTCTGACCTCGGTTTGTTTGACTCTCTGTTATCTTGACCTTGGCCTGTCTCTCGTTTCTTCTCTGTCTGCTTGCAGACATTTAATTTATCTGTCTTAGGCACTAGCCCTGCCACTGTAAGAACCAGTACGTGTTCGTTTACTGTTTATTTTAGGTTTGCGTGTTAGGGTATCTCCATTCTTGACATTAGTAGACACTGTGTAGTGGGATTCATGCATTTTGAAGACAAGAGGACATCCTAGGAAAGGCAGCGAGTTCTCAAAATGAATTGAAAAATGTGTACCAAATTCTATACACTGATAAAATAAAAAAATAAAAATGATAACTAAAAAACAGGAGTCCTGTAGAATCCTTATCTATTGGGAGATTTTATAAGAACCCTATATTCCTTCCTTCTCTGTTGTAGGAAATACATAAATATACGTTGTTCCAAGGCTTGCCAGAGCCCATTCACCACAAATTAAAGGGGCCCAAGTCCACTTCTGAATGAATGTATCATTAGTTAAATTATAAGAACTATTTAATCATACCCCCATCTTTAATAATGAGATCTCACTTTTACCGCATCTTCCTAATGATGTTCAATATTTTATTTTACTCAACCATTTTGTTGTTTAACCCCTTCGCGACTGAGGATGGTTCAGGACCGTCATCGGCATTTTTGCATTGCCGACCGATGACGGTCCTGAACCGTCCTAACGGTCTCCGTTACTTACCTGATCGCCCTCGTTCCCCCGGCGGCGATCAGCGTTGGGCCTGCAGCCCAGACAGTCTCCCCACACTGAATTAGGACCCCTGTGGCCATGTGATCACTCAACACAGCGATCACATGGTCACAATAGGTGTCCATGTGTCTGCCTGCAGGGGGACTGCCTGTGCTGACAGGCAGTCTCCCTGCTAGTGTAAAATAAAAATAAAAAATAAAGTTAATGTTAATAAAAAAAATAAATTATATATGTGTATACATATATGATATATAGACATATATTATATCAATATAATATATGTCTATATATCATATATATATAATGCCATACTAAGTGTATTTTTATATTAATATGTACTTATATTAATATAAAAATACACTTATAATTAAATTACACACGTATATATATAATATATATATAATAACTATATATATTGTATATATATATTATTATAAAATATAAATAATAAGTAATTTAAATTAAATAACTTTTTTTAAATAATAATAAAAATTAAAAAAAATATATCTATATGAAATTTTATTCTAACTGTATTTTAAAATTAATATATATATATTTATATCAAAATACACTTAGAATGAATTTGTATATATATCTATGTATATAAAAATAAATAAAAATAATAACAAATATACATATGTCCATATACAAAATTACATAAATAATTATATAAATATACACGTAGACTTCAAATATATAAATATGCATATATATTTAAATTCTACGTGCGTATTTATGTAATATTTTTACATAATTCAGTAATTTTATTGATTGCAATTTGAGGGACCTGCCTGCCAACCCAGGCCGAAATTCCAGAGAATTGAATTTGCTAGCACTGTATTTTACCCTGTAACGTTCTACGACACCCTAAAACCTGTACATGGGGGGTACTGTTTTACTCGGGAGACTTCGCTGAACACAAATATTAGTGATTCAAAACAGTAAAACATATCACAGCGATGATATTGTCAGTGAAAGTGACTTTTTTTGCATTTTTCACACACAAATAGCACTTTTACTGATTGATATAATTTGTGTTCAGCGAAGTCTCCTGAGTAAAACAGTACCCCCCATTACAGGTTTTATTGCATTTTTGAAAGTTACAAGGTCAAATATATGGGTCAAATATTTTTACATTGAAAATGGCCAGGTTGGTTACGTTGCCTTTGAGTGCGTATGGTAGCCCAGGAATGAGAATTACCCCCATGATGGCATACCATTTGCAAAAGAAGACAACCCAAGGTATTGCAAATGGGGTATGTCCAGTCTTTTTTAGTAACCACTTGGTCACAAACACTGGCCAAAATTAGCGTTCAATTTAGTTTTTTTACTTTTTTCACACACAAACAAATATGAATGCTTACTTTGGCCAGTGTTTTCGACTAAGTGGCTACTAAAAAAGACTGGACATACCCCATATTGAATACCCTGGGTTGTCTACTTTAAAAAAAATATGTACATGTGGGGTGTTATTCAGAGATTTATAACAGATAATAGTGTTACAATGTCACCATTGATAAATTTTAAAAATGTATGTTTTGAAACCGCAATATCCTACTTGTACCTATAGCCCTATAACATGCAAAAAAAAGCAAAAAAGCACGTAAACACTAGGTATTTTTAAACTCAGGATAAAATTTTGAATCTATTTAGCAGTTTTTTTCATTCGCTTTTGTAGATGAGTAAAAGATTTTTCAAGTAAAAGTCAAAAAACATGTATTTTTTTCAATTTTTCATCAGATTTTTGTATTTTTTTTTAAATTAAAATACATGAGATTATATAAATAATGGTATGTAAAGAAAGCCCCTTTTGTCCTGAAAAAAACAATATATAATTTGTATGGGAACAGTAAATGAGAAAGCGGAAAATTACAGCCAAACACAAACACCACAAAAGTGTAAAATATGCCTGGTCGCAAATGTACAACATCGCAAAAACAGTCCAGTCCTTAAGGGGTTAAAATAAATAGTTACAATAGCTAGAACCCTAACAAATATGTATACTGTTATAATAAAAACAAAATTATTAACAAATAGTCAAAAGAATAATCACACTTTAATTATCCTGCCCAATTTCAAACAAAATGTATAAAGAAAAATGTAACTGTTCGAGTTAAAGTATAGGCCTCTATATTTTAAATTCCCTATTGACAGTACTGGTTATATTTTGACACTGCATACTTTTCTTCTCTCTGAAGTGTCTTTTTTTCACAATGCTTATAGGACACAATAGGCCACTCAATAGCTTAACTTTATATTTACAAATAAACCCATTCTTTTTACTCACTACAACTCACTTAGTTCCCTCAATAAGCTCCATTTAATTTTAAAATATACTTACTTAAGCATGCTTAAATATAGTAGTGATCACCTTGACTCTTACCTAACTTGTTTTAAAGGTTCTGAAAGCAATCGTTTTTGTTCTATAAACCCTCCTATTAATTAAATCATTGACTAAATGTCCATTGAGGTCTACATACATTGATCACTATGACCAAATGTCTATGTATGAGATGATCCCACCAGCATCATTTTCACAAATAAGTTCCTGTATGTATTTCATTTAACAATATATGCTCTTAATTAAATGAAAATTACTTTAAATGTATTGACATATAATTAAATGTTACTAATTTTTTCAAGCCAGGAAGCTCTATAAATGGCATATAGTATGTATTCTTTGTTTCCTGTGACATTTAACAATCACTAACATTTCAATGTGTTCAGTATCCTTGCAGGATGCATAACAGGCAGATTCATATCCGTATCTCTTCCTTGTGCTTTCCGGGCTGTTTTCCTTTCAATCATACCCACTGTGAGTTAACGACATTCCTTAACCGTTTTTTGAACATGAAATGTCAGATAACACCATTAATGCAGGTGAATGTCTAAGAAACTAGTGTTCACAGAATACTTATCTCTTCCGTTCACTGGAAGATGAGAAATAAACCTCTTTTCAAGCAGAATATGAACTGTAGTGTTTTTCATTCTTATCGCCCGATGACTAGTTGTAGTTTTTCTGAAGGGTTCTTATGGCACATTAATTTCTGGCTCGGTTTTCTTCTTTGTGAATTCTTGACATTTGAATTGAGTGATTTTTTTTTTTTTTTATGTTTCTGCTGAAGGACACACCAAGAGCCATAACCTCTTATTGCAGTGGTGAAAGGACTAGGATGTTGTGCCTCTAATCGTACCTTTTAAATCTAGTCCATTTTTTATATTGGGCGCCTAGACTCAACCCATTCCACTAATGTCATAAATGGAAGCATCATTTTTCTATGGAGTTCTCCAACCATTGGGCAAGAGAGACTTCTACTGTTGGGAATTATACATTACTGCTCCTTGTTCGACATTACTTGTTCTACATTACAACTACTACAATAAATGATCTTCATAAGGGTGCTTGGAAAAACCCTTAATAGAAAGAATGATATGGCACCTCAGCATTAATTCACACATATCACCTGTCTACCTTTCATGTGGTTGCAAACTGGGCTTGCAAGATCAAGCACATGAAAATTAAATAGTTGGCTTTTCAACCTTTAAGTAAAGTTTCCCTATGTTTCCTACATGTAAGGACCACCATCTCCGGTACCCACATAGAATGATCGCTCCAAGCCTCCATAGTCTGGGGACCTGTTACTGAAAACTAAAACATACATTCTTTCCAAATGTTTTTTTTCCATACTGAATGACCTACATCAGTGGTGCCCAACCTTTTTTAACCAAGACCTACTTTTAAAGTTGCCAGCCCATGGAGATCTACCAGTTCACATAGGAAGCTGTGTCCATTGGCTATCAGTGCCTTTAACATGCACACAATAGACAGAAAACCCATTCAGATATCATAAAAAAGTAGTTTGTGAGTTGCAAAGCTGTGGCATTAAATGTATATCTCTACCTCAGTGGGACTTCTGACATTGGGAGGAGGCAGCTAGTTTCTCGCAGTGAGGGCAGTACGAGCTAGTTGCAAGCCTTAGGCAGGCCACAAGGTGAATGTCTGCCATTGTGGATCTGTACTTTGACTTGATGATTTTCATGTGAGAGAAAGCAGTCTCACACAAATAAGTTGATCCAAAAAGTGCAGTCACGTTCAAGGCACATCTTCTGAGGTTGGGATATTTTTGTTCCAGTAGCAGGTTCCAGAACTCTCATTTCTCGTCAGATGTTGCCCTGGATTTGATCTCAATGTCATTTGGAGTGTGAGAATCTCACGATCAACAGCAGAGCTATCCACTTCAAATAGTGCTGCTTCTTTGGAAGCCATGTAATCCACATCGATGCCCTCCCCAAACGGAAAACACAGCTGGCAACAGGCTCAATGGATGCAAAGTAAGTAAAATGCTTCTCAAATTCTGACAAGATGCTCTGAACTTGCTCCCCATAACGTGCACTGTCAAGCTGTGCAGAATCTTTGCCATGACACTGGAGTTCTGCCTGCATGTGAGGAAAGTTTTGCAGGTCACAGCGTTGCAGCCTACTTGAAAGCAATTGCAGCTTGCTCTTAAATGTATTCATTGAACTAATCATGTTGATCACATGTTTAGCTTGACCCTGGAGCTCTAAATTCAAATCATTGAGCATGTCAGTGAGATTTACAACTGAGCTCGAAATTCTATTTGTTCCTGTTACTCAGTAACAAAATATCAGTAGCAAATGTAGAACGTGTAGCAAATTTCCCTAAAATTGCTTTAGTTATTCTATGGGCAATTTTAAGACGACCACTGAGCAAAGAACAAATCGACCAGACCCATGCCATGGGAATAATATGGGAGAATAGTCATTGCATGGTATGCACTAATACAATTAAAGGACAAATAGTTGCCAGGAAAACTAACAACTAATCAGGATCTCTTGCAAGTTCAATGTTAAAGAGATTGAGTTCTAATGAGGTCAATGTCTCAGGCAGGTAATTGTACAAGATCTCTTTTTCTAAGGCAGTTGATGTTATCCAGATGCACCCTCCATCTTTCCAGTCTTGTGTTTAAGAGCTTTTCTGGAAAGCTCCCACCCTACCTGAGCAAAATGCTCTTCTCGGCTGTTCCCATCTCCTATAACCTCCGATCCAGCACCAGCACTTTATTTAGTCTACCTCAATACAAAAAGAAAGCAGCTCGATTCTCCTTCTCCTACAGAACACTGCAATTATGGAACAACCTCCCGCACACTTTCAAATCTTCCCCAGGCCTAAAGTCCTTTAAGAGAACCATCTCTACATATCTCAAAACAGAATGCACCGGTCATGGTTGATTATATATTTCCTACCTGTTCTATACTACATTTTGTATATATGTTGTGTATTAATATTGTTTTTGTATTTTATTGTACCATATTGTATGAATGCAATGTTTTGTGGACCCAGGACATAGTTGAAAACGAGAGAAATCTCAATGTATCTTTCCTCGTAAAATATTTTATAAATAAATAAATAAATGAGAACAATGTTTATGTTGTGTTTAGTTGTATGTTCTCTCTGTTAGGTAGCTGATAGCATGAATGATATCTGTGTCACTTTGGTGTTTTATATGCATTATGTATTAAAAAAATCTATGAAATATGGGAGATTTATCCAGGCACCGGGTCTGCTTTATTTCAGGTTGTAAGACTGGAAATTAGGAATGCAATAGAATAGATATAAAACAGTGCTCGCTTTGTTTAGTTAACAAACCTGGTGCTCCATAATCAAAGAGGCCACAACCAGAAAAATAACGATGACACAGTCAGTAGTAAGCTCATGGTAGAAAACAGCTTGTTTCGGCTAACAAAAGAGCCTTCCTCGAGGAATTTGCATGGGAATGTGTGGGAAAGGGATATTTTATACCCTTTATGGGGTTGTTGATTAATGTGGTCTATAAGTAGATAAATAGTTTTAACCTCCAATGGCATAAAGATTGGCTCGGGTTACAGTTAAGAGTCCAAGCACGTATAATAGCAGGGTTAAAAAAGTCTCTACACTAAGTACAACTAAGTTAACAATTAGAACAGATTGATACAAAAAAATAAAGTGAGATCTTGTATTTTAAACACAAGTAGGTAAACAGAATCAATTATATCATATGAAGAACACATGTATAACAATAGTTTTACTATCGTAGAATCATAGCAATGACCATTAGACAAAGTTTTGGAATGTGACTCAGTGGGAACAAATGAAATGTATCACATTTGTAATACTTAAAGTTTAAGCCTCAAGAATGGAACTAGTGTTTTCGTTCTTGGAGAAATACAAAATCCAAGGAACAAATTAAACATTCAGGATTCACTAGAACAAGCAAAAAGGGGGGAAAATGCGAAGAGTCCAGTAACCAAGAAAAATTCTATCAAATAAGGTCAGTCCGGAGTGGGTCTCACACAGTGAACCTCATGATAAGGTCCAGAACTATAAAGGCTGTATATTTATATGGTTGACCTTCACTCCAGCAGGCGAGCTGGGAAACCATTAGGAAATAGTCCCAACCTGGGTATTCCAATAGGTACAGAAGGAATACAATAGCGAGACATATACATAGATAGATCTTTATTGTAATTATCAATGCAGCTCTGAGACACAAGAGGGAATATAACCAAAAAGCTTAAAGGTCACTATAACCATTTTATGAATGCATGAATGGAGCGAGGTCATGTAGTCCCCAGGCACTGACCCTCAATTCAGTGTTAAACCATTTTAGAGCAGTTTAACACTAAGAAAAGGGTCCCTGGCCATCCACAGCCTAGCCCCTTCTGGAGGTGTTGCTAATGCAAAGATTACACACTTCCTTGTAGTCATACCCATTCATGTCATCATTATGAGCTCTGATAGACTAAAAGCAGTCAGTTGATGCTCTCAACCAATTACTGCTGCCCATTGCTGCTCAGGCTAATACTTCCTCATTATCCAAAGGGGGGGAGGAAGGGGTGCTGTGGGCTCTCATTAATCATTAAAGCATTAAAACATTAAAAACGGTTTAATGGTGAATGCAATTATGGCACCAAGAGATTCCAGATACTATAACCAGTTTAATAAGATGAAGCAGACACAGTGCCTACAGTGCCCCTTTAATGCCTTTCGAGTTCATAGATCTTTTTCAGATGGATATAGAAACTTTTATCACACAGCATTTATATATAACCAGTTAACCAATTAAGACTCACAATGGACACTCATCAATTCCTAAATGAGCAACTGTCATCAATACCAAGAGAATTTAAATATAACCTCCCCCTCCCCCCCCGAAAATATGAAAATAAAATAATAACCCCAATCAAATAAAAATCTCAAAGGCATACAATTAAATGCAGTTTATGTTCTAAATCAGGGCCAACCCAAAGGGTATTAAATTCTTCAAAGCATAAGTCATTAATGAAAGGCATGAAAATCTTCTGATTAGCATCCTGGTTTCAGATTTGGTCTCACATACTCCATGCTTGCCATGAAGAGGAATCAATATTCCTTTTTTCTTATAAATGACATAACTAGAATTCCATTAGCGGAAATTGATGGAGTTTCAGAGCACATTGAATATTCTTTAATGCCAATGCACAAGCTTGCTGTTCTGACACAAGTGGCTATTTTAACCCTTCTACAAGTTCTGCAAGATTCTGTTTGATTCTCTTTGGAATACATAATTTTACACTCTCGTTTTAAGTGCCAATTAACCGTGACATAAAAAGACCCTCTAATATTTATGGAAACTTGTATTGAGGAGTTTATCAAGAAAGACAGAACTGGGACACATTTCAGCCTTACATTTATCTTTAATATTGTAAACTGATGGCTTTCTGCCATTTGTAACTATGGCTACAAAGCTATATACATGACTGGTATTGATAGATTAATGTTAACAGAGACTGCAGTTGTAGAGATTGCAATATCCTTGTGACTATTGCGACATTATGTAGTGTCTGATGCAAAACATTAAAAAGATTTTGATTTAATAATATAGGATTAAGTTGTAAAAAAAATGAATTTTGACCAACTATCAGTAAATATACATTTCCAGACCCATTTGTAATAGAGATTGTTCTGGCACAATCTAAATGGATCTGACATTACTAGCACAATTTAACCCGTCACTACCAGGCACATTTTGTTTTAAATATGTCAGTGTAAGATATATATGAAACATAACGTGCCTAGCTTGCATGTAAACATAGGATCTAACTGTGAATTTATGAAATTGTAACTAGATTACTGTTCAGAGATACAGAAAATGAAAAATGTCTGAATAGCAGAGGAACCGAAACACAATAGAAAAGATATGACAACAATACATACAAATAATCACATAATCTCTGTATTAGTAAGACACATGATGATATTTTTTTAGCAATTTAGTTTCATAAACATGGATCTAGTGCGTAAAAATAATGTTTGTATGTAGTTATAATGGTTACACACAGTTAGTACAGTTACACTGACTTTGTTGTGCTATACAGATCTTTATAACGCGCTATAGCAAGTGCAAATAATCCCTGCAGTACACTAAATATTTCCAGGGTCCTATTTCTCAAGCTCTCTATGCCCACCCTGAATGCGAGAATGAAGCAATAAGGCATCTCATTCAAACCTTCCATTTTCAGTTCTTCTGCAGTTATGTAGATTGGCAGAATAGAACTCTAGAGAAAATGTAAAGTGGTGCTTTATTGGAAAGATTTTCATTTACATTTCATGCTTTATTGGGAGGGTAGGGAGTCAATTAATTATGTCTGATTGACAAACTTAATATGTATGGTGCCAGTATGACTGCAGAGTGTGACTTAACATAATAGTTTTTAAATTATTTTTGTTGTAGCGTTGTAGCCATTTATTTATTTTTCAGTTAATTTAAGTGTAACAACGTTATTTGTTGACTTCTATTGACATCCATAATTTTAATGTACAAACTACATCCATACAGAATTAAAGTAAAACAAATACCTCCGCATGGATATATTCCTATCATGCTCATAGCAGGGTATATCAACAGTGAATAATTCCAGGACAATAATAAATCCATCAGAGACGTGGTTTACAGGAGGAAGCCTACTACACAAACACAAAGGATTGCTACAGTTGCAAGACTATCCTTAGGTTGCCCTAAACTGAAATGAGTGGAGATTTGTGAAGATAAAGATGGTGGGGTGCTAAACTCAACTGCCCACGATACCCCATGGACAAAACCCATGATCCTGTGAGATCACCCACTTTTCAAAGCCATAAACCTATGAATATACATATTAGTGAAATGAAAACCACTTTAAATACATGTGACAGAAAAAAAAACATCTTAAAGTTCAATTATAAAAAAATATAGGTGAAGCAAAAACAGTAGATAATAGTTAATGAACAAAAACCGGTGGGATACTATGCCAACTACTGTGGACATATCAAAGCAACACTGCTTGTAGGTGATCAAGAATTCAATTAAAAATAAGGATGAAGATATGTATGATGACAGTACCCAGCAATGACCCCTAGTTGTGAAGTTACTGTAAGGCTGAGGGCATTGGAAAGTAAGCGATTAAGCCACCAGCATATACTGGAGTGCCTTTATGATCGGTTGCACCACTGGAAGGAGTGGCAACCAATCCAACTGAAAGGCCTTAAGGTTCTATGAAAGCATTTGTCTGGGGAAAACCTTACCCTCTTACCCTGGAACCAGTAATGCCCCCTCTGCCTACTCTTGCTGCGTGACAGTGATTCCACTGGATACCATTTTTATTCAGGTGCCTATGACTTATGGGTCCAAGTAATTACACTCTCTGTTAACAGGTTGTGATATACTAATGCAAAGCTTCCCCCCCAACAATGGCACCAAAATTCAGTTGGAAGGGAAAGAAACTCACAGTGATGTTTTGTTATACAAGAACTAGCCTTTAGCAATCTCCAAATAACTAATTGATACAAAAGCACAGAACATTACAATGTGGTGTGCCAAGGAACCAAAACAATAAATAAAAGCCATTTAGGTTGAACTTGAACGAGCAATGGTAATAATTTGCATACTGAAATAAAGCCAAACCAATATATTGCCAGATTAACCATTGGGTGATGCTGTACTAAACATATTATAGAATACATTTGTATAAATAGAAAGGACATAAAAAGGTATTCAATGCTACCTAACGTGGAACCTTAAAATAAATGTTGTGTAGGCGATAGAAAGAAATATCAGCTGATTAAACACATCCTTCAAATGTATAAGATTTAAGTACATATTAAAATACTCTTTTTATATTAAAACAAAACCCCAAAATATGAGATGACTTGGACCATAAGGAAATGTAATTCTTTCTCTTGGCTGGGAAAACAATGTAATACATTTTGCAGAAGCAGAAAATTGGTATACGGAGTGCGTTTTCCACAGTTTTACACCTATTTCAGGGATTCATTTACTTTTTGTAGAAAAGAAGGGCACTCTACACCCTTTTATTAGTGTTCTACTACCAAATACACTAAGAATCACCAATTAAAAATGATAATAATAAAATCAGGGGAGTGGCTAGGTGTCAAAAAGACCAGGGGCTTCAACACAAGGGTAACTATTATGGTTTCTCCCACCCACATATTTAGTTTTTCCCAAAACCCTATCCCACACAACAGCCTCATATAAATTTGCTATTTAAAGTTGAAATAACTGTCCACAGTTTAGTGCCGGGGCAGGCAACCTTTTGGTGGTGCTGTGCCAAAGTAAAACGTTGAAGTACAACAAAGAAGAAAATGGCTGCACCACGAAAGTACAGGAATGACAATAAAGTGCTATTGGCAATCATATACAGTAGGTGTGGGTAAATAAAATAGTCCTAAAGCAATCTCGTTGATCTCCTGAAGGGTTTAGAGGGATCCGCTTCTTTTGGTTTGCTGCCTTCATTTTGATTGATTAGCGCTAAACCTGCTCCCTTTTTCCTGTAAAACGTTGAAGTACCTTTTTTTTTAAAGTAGCGTTTATGTATATTGAGGAATTCAGTGTTATGTATGGATGCAGGCGGATGATTTGTCAGGTGTATTGCATGAGTTATGTATATATTTTATGTGTTTTGTATGTGTGTGGGAAGTCTGTGGTGTTATGAGATTGTATATAGGGGCTGTAAACAGCGTTGAGTATGCATTGTTGTTTGTGGTATTGTGTGTGTGTAGGGATTGGCTTGTAGGGTTTTGTGTTTGAAACTGCAACTATCACTAGTCTAATACTATCCGTACCTTTTTGTGTCATTTTACCCCACTCCCTCTAGCATGTAAGCTCATTGAGCAGGGCCCTCAACCCCTATGTTCTTGTGTGTCCAACTTGTCTGATCACAAGTAAATGTCTGTTCGTCCACCCATTGTAAAGCGCTGCGGAATTTGATGGCGCTCTATAAATACCATAATAATAATAATAATAATGTGGGCTGTTTGTGGTATTGTGTGCATGTGTGTTATGTGGAGTTGTGCATATGTAGGTTGTTTGTGTTATTGTGTGTGTAGGTTACCTTTTGTGTTATGTATATGTGTACCCTGTTTGTGGTATATTACTGCATGTGTGGCTGTCACTGGTATTATATGTATGTATGATGGCTGTTTGTGTAACGTGAGCTGAGTAATGTGTGAAGTATGTTTTGTGTGTGTACTGTACAGACAAGTGTGCGCATGTGAGTTACTTGCAGTAGTGAGGACTGCATGTGGTGTGTATATGTGGGCTGTTTATGGTCTTTTATGTGAATGTGTGTGGACTGCCTGATATTTTGCATGTGTGTACTATCTAAAAGGTTAAGTGTGTGCATGTGGGGTGCTTCTAATATTTTTGTGTGTGGTGCAGGCTGTCTGTGGTACTGTGTATACATGGCATATTTGTTGTGTTTTGAATGTGTGAGCGCTGTCTATGGCTTTGTGTGCGGTGTGTATGTATATTACTTATAGTATTCGTGTGTGTGATATGGGGGCTATCTGTGGTGTTGTGTATGAGGGCTATTTGTGGTACTGTGTGTATATGGGGTCAGTCTGTGTTTGCATGTTGGTTGCTTGTTGTATTTGATGAAAGGTATGGGAGGATTGAAACATAATTAATTGGAGTTTAAAATCATGAGACTGGACATATAATTATGTATTAATTGCCCACAGATGTCTTCAAGCTGAATATTTCAGGGTTTTTAGTAAAGTGAGTATTCAAGGTGAATTTAAAGTGAATTTTATTAAGGCCAGATTAGCTGAATGGAAAGCAAAACCAACTTAGAGAATTTTTCCAGTTCGGTTACATTGACCTTAAATTTGAAATTCCCCTTGAATTCTCACTTCAGTGAATAACCCTGTTTGTGTGGAGGTTTCTTTAATCTTAGGACAGCAGTAGGACATACATGTCCTGGTCTGCGTGATATTTTTGACCAGATCTAAAAAAATTAGCTTACTAGAGTATACATTCAAATGGCTTCTGCCCTAATGGGGTTTCTTTCGTGGAATCCAGTTCATTCCAGGGAATAATACCCAGATTACCTTACCATCTATGTACTATGAGGTTTGAAAATATCACAAATATAATGCGATGCAGAACCTGTTAGCACTATATAAACGCTTATAATTATAATAATAATAAAGGCAATTCTTCTGTTAAGGTCTTCTGGGAATATGGTCTTCACTTTGCAGTGAGTCACTTCTGACCATAAAATCCAACCGTAGGAAACTTAAATATGATTCTGGCATAGATAAAATATCCACGTTAAACCACAGCAAGGGTTATAAGATACTTTGGAAAAAATAAAACAAATGAGTATAATTTCTTTTGGCTATACAAGCTCTTTGGTGACTTTCCAAAAACATTCACACACTTCGTTATTAAGATTATAAAAAAGAAACCATAATCTTTGTTGGCTAAAGTGGCTTCCGGATTCTCAATTAAATAAAAATAGGATTTTCCTCAAAGAACTGTTTGAGGTCTAGATAAACTGTGAACAATGCCCTTTTTGGCATTATTCATCAGGCCTTCCAAAATCTTGAACATTTTCTCTATTAAGGTTTTACTTACCTTCATACAGCGCTGGGTGAAGCTTCTAGCGCTGCTCGGTGCTCCATCTAATGTCATGGTAGCCACGTCGTGATCCAATCAAAGAGTTTTCATAGAGAAGTCTTTGATTGGGCCATTTAACTTTCTCAGAGAGCAGGTGCACACTCTGAGCTGGCAAGGGGAGAGGGACGTAGGGTGGGAAAGAAGTTCGGGGGGAAACATAAACTACCTGATGAAATAGGGATGTGGGAGGGTTACAATAAGGGAGGGAGAGGGAAGCAGTCTTCCCCTTGTAGGTACTCTGTCTACAAGGGAAATAATTTTGTGTCTCTCACCAGCTTGCAGTGCGCACTGATGACAGGTGTATTTTTTTGTGCAGAATTGACAGTGTTCTGGGCTGCTAGTCTCACTTGTGCTGGGGGTGCAACTAGGCCCAGTACACAATTAACAATATCTCTGTGTGTGCAGTGCTTCAAACTGAAACACTGCACATCCAGACTCCAACCACCATGACCACTTCAAATGACTGAAGTGGTTGTGGTGGTTGGAGTGACCTTTTAATTCTGGCAACTGAATAGAAGTTCTATTAATAGTGATGGGGAATTCCCTATTCAATTACCAGATATGTGTTAATCTCATATATTATACTCTAGCAGGGTTGTTCACAAAAGAAAAAATTGAAGGGAAATCAAAATTAATTCATAAGGGAATTTCAAATGTAATGCCGAAGTAGATGAACTGGAAAGATAGTTGGCTTGGAGAATGCTTTCCAATTTGACTATTTTAGCCTTAAATATTAAATTCACTATGAATTCATTTTGCATTCCAACAATTCTCACTTGAGTGAGTACCCCCTAATTTAATCTAAGAACTAGAAAAATTATGTTATATTTTAAATATCTTGTTTGGCTTTTTCTTTAATTTTTTTATATGGGATCAACTTACTTTTTTTAATATTATAGTTCAAATCTATTTTTAACATAACGCTTACTTAGTGGGGTAATAACAAAATGTATAATTTTAATAATAGCATTTTGTTTCAGTTTACTTTTACATGGAAAAAATTATTTACTTTTAATACCTTTCGATGGGTGTCTGCTCACTATTGATTGTTGTAATGGAATCAGCAGTTGTCCTGTGAACATAGCTCCAAACTAAATTCCTGAATATACAAACCTTGGTGATGGATATCTGGATAGATACTCACTAATAATACTTTGTCACATTAATTCTTTGTGATAATGTTTTAATATTTTTAGAGTATCCAACCCACTAACGCAAGCAGCTCAATAACAAAAGGATATTGAGATCATGTAATTGATTAATTTAAATTTTACTCATATCAGTAAAGAAAAATATCTATTGCAAAGTAATGTGGTCTTACAGTTCAAAGAAGTAGTCTAGGCATTATAACAACTACATGATGATATAATTGTTATGGCGCTATAGAATCCGGGCACTAGCCTCCATTTCTGCGTCAAACTGTTTTCAACCAAAACCGGGAGACTCCATGGCAGCCCTGACCAGACCCCCGGCTCTCCTATTAGGAGTGTGAACGCATTGATTAACTTGGCATGTCAGCTGGCACAATTCCAGGGGCCAGGCTGCCCGTGCCACAGGGACAATTTTGGTCAAACCATTTGAAAACTGGTCAAGAACTGATGGCACCCACACTCTAACCAATAATACTGAAACGCCATGTAGTTATTATGGCGCCTTGATTGTTTCTTTAAACAATTACAGTTGAAAGTAATAAGGTTAAAAAATACAGCAACTTTTTAGTTAGCCACATTGCCTACGCATTCCACTGATTACATGGAATAACATTAGTACTTTTCAAAACATAGTTATTTTAAATAAACAAATGTATGCTTCTTCAGTTACTAAAAGAACGAAAATACATATTTACCTTACTTATAAATTTTGTGTAATTGATTAAAACACACATCTTCTTTGACTATAACACCTGTCCTGCTCAGTCACTTTAATGTTCTACTCAACTGGCCGAGCAGAATGAGAATGCCAGTTAAATTAACTCGAGTGGTACCCTTGCTCAATTGCTCTTGTGCTGATGAACATTCATCCTCGGCTGGATTCATCCCACTGAGTAATACTGCATAAAATCTGACCAAGTGTAACA
Source organism: Pelobates cultripes (assembly GCA_933207985.1). Classification (NCBI taxonomy): domain Eukaryota; kingdom Metazoa; phylum Chordata; class Amphibia; order Anura; family Pelobatidae; genus Pelobates; species Pelobates cultripes. The sequence continues at coordinate 28,778,248 of OW240918.1, read as the reverse complement.
GAATGATGTTGAGCAGATCCTGCACAACGAGCATTGCACAAATAAAAGCAACTCAGCTCGTCTTAGCTCAGGAAATGCTTGGATTTTATAGCGCGTTGTACCTGGATGATAGATTAGGGTTGCCAAGTATGTAGCATTTTTGTGGGCTAAGCAAGTTCAGTTATATACACACAAGATTATACGCTTCAGTTTCCTTAATAACAGCCATTGCTACACTCACAAATGTATTACGTTGAGGTCAGATCTAAAGCGATATTACCAGAAGTTTAATATATTTTATTTTTGCAAATTACTGCTGTTACTGTTATAAGCAGCAGAAACAATTGACATGGGGACATTAGAACCCCTTAGATAAACATATGTAAGTAGCAGTGGTTGTTCTGGTGCTTGGAGCATCCCTTTAAATAACTATGTTAATAGTTGAGTTTTCTTTTGGCAATTCCAAACTAGGTAGTGAGGCTGGGGCAACTTGGGGTTTGGAACACGATCACATAGTCTACATGCATTGAATTTCTGCCACATTTATATATCGATCAAAGTATACACCACCTCATCTCCGCAGAGTTCACGGTGCTCGAAACGTTGCCTGTAAACTCATTATGCAGCTCATGGAAATAAATAATACTTCTATCAAGACTCCAAATCAGATAGAATCAGGGTAGTGACTGCAGAAATTGAATAATGCGTTTGTAAAAGTGTAAAAAAAAGCCATCAGTCCCGAAAGATTAAAGTACTATGTGTCTGTGCTGTGAAATGAAAATATTTTCTTTAATTCCACTCAAAGTTTTTTTTGGCTCCTTTCCAGCAAGATTAGCTCACTGTGACCTAGTTACTCCAACCTCCCTACGACCTTTAAATACATTTTTGATTCTCCTTCAGTCATACACATTTCACTGCCATTCAGTACTTTAGAGTAGCTCTTCTTCGACAGCTTAACTTTATGGAATATCTGTTCATTTCAGCTTAGAACACTCGTGCACATAAACCTTGACAGCTGAAATATGGGTAAAGTGTTACTCTTGTCCTCATTTCTTTCCTTAACGACTACATTTAGTGTTACAGGAATTGGGAGATTTTTATTGTTCTAATATATTTTTCATGCTCTGTTTTACGTCTTTTGTCTCCATCGGATCATTTAGTGGTGTATATATAATATTAGTCGAATAAAATCTATACTATGGTTAAGTGAAAGTTTGATATCAGGAATGAGGGTTACTTGGTATAAAGGTCAGTGTTTTAACACATATTATAGCAGAAATTGAAAAATGGGACTGTGGATGCTTCTGTTTCTTTATTTTAGGATACAGACAAAAACCCTCCGTTAGCACGTGAAAGCTGATACACTTCCCCTATGATACCATAAGGGGGAAAAAAAAGTGCATGCTCGCTATACACGCTTTGTTATAGAGGACACCCCGTCTGGTGTAATTTCTACCATAAAACAACATACGTCCAGAACAGCAGGTGGAGCTCAGAACTATATATTATTATCTTCTTTCCTGGGGTTGAGACTGGCTCGGAATTTGTTGGCGCTATATAAATGCCAATATTAATAATACTAGCCCCTTAACCATATCTTACTTTTGCAGGTAAGTTTTGTTATTACAGCAATACTTAGGTCTAGTGTCTTTTTGTACAATTGTGTATTCCTGCTAAAGAACCCATTAGCTGCAGACAATTTCTCAGATTAGCTTAACGTGCAATGTTTTTTGGGATAGACAACACACTATTTCACCTTTTCCCTCTTGTTCCATCTAAGAAGCATATATCTAAGAACTTTATAGAATTTTCCCCAATGCCCAACATCATAATGTACTCCTGATAGTTTCTAAGGGGTGATGATCCAGGTAGCTACATGATATCAAGATGTGGTAATAACTGCAATGCTTACGTACGGTATATTTCATTTATTGTTAACCTATGCTTTGATTTGACATTTTTATAAGCTTGGGATGGATTCAAGAGAAGGTGGGGGTCACTATAAGATACTCTGCCCAGGCCCCACTAGTGTCTTAAAGCAATCAATAGTCCAAAGAGGCATACAGACCACTTGTTCATGCAGTTGCCTTTTATGACTAAATGGAATAATACACCAAGGTTTATTCATTGAAGAGTGTCTTTATAGGAGTCTATTAACTTCATGGATGATTGTGAAAATAAAGATTAGTAATCCAATATATATGAAAAGAAAAAAAATGAACAGAGATGTTATTGTAGTTTAACTATATTAGCCATATATATCCACTTACAACTTCATTGCTACATCCTTAAGTGGATGAGCTTTTTTCTTGGTCTACTGAAAATGAAAGTCATAAAATTAATTCTTTAATTCCATGTCCCGTCTTATAGATTGTAAACACAACCTCAGTGCTACTGAGAATGATTACTCATTTTTATTTGAGAACCTTGGTACTACTTTCTGTAGAAGACATCAAACTGGTATTTAGCAATAAAATGCAACTGTGTCCTATCTACAGACTTAGTTTTTTAGAACTTTATATTATATTGGAAACACATACTTAGAGCAGATTTTAAAATACTGGCTAGGTCTTGGACATAAGCACTACTTGAATTTTACAGAAGATTCTTCTGTATTTTGGTCCATTTTGTACTTTTTAGGGCTAGTCTTTTATTATTTAAAATGTACAAATGAAAACGTGATTTTGATTACTGCCCATGATTTCCTTTGTATACTATGGCATTTCCAAGAAAACTTCTGTGTTCTCAGTGGGTTCTATTTGTCAAATAGTTTTCCATGCCACTTTTCACTAATAGAAGCTCAAGGAGCTCACATGGGTTCAATCAATTCTTACGAGCTCCTAGCACATACACTTGCAGTCAAATACGTGCATGCAATGTTTGTGGGTTTTGCTTAGACAACTGTATCATTTACTACATTCTAGTAGGAGGGTGAGATCTTCGAGGAAGAAGTCTTTGCTATAGGCAGGGTCCATGAATGCTGCAAATTAAAATGGTGCTTTTGTGATTTTCACTGGTTTGAGATTAAGCAGAGTTACACTTACCATGCTCTTTCCAAGGAGACAAGGCATTGGACTGGAGCCTTGGCAACACAGTTTAATAAAATGTGGGCACTCGATGGCAAACTTGATGCAGCCTCCACATAAGAACACTCCTTCGGTCCAACTCCATCAGTTATCAATAGCAGATTCTGCTGTTTGAAACCTCAGAGTCTGCAACATGCAATGTTGTCAAGTTAATTTATTTTTAAAATTTGGTGCAGCGGGGATCCTAGAATTGAGACAATACCCTCTATTTTTAATATTGTCCCATCTTCCCCCCTTTTTACTGTCACTCCCAATCTTATGCTCTCTTTAGTGTCTCATCCCATTACGTTATACACTTTAGTATCTTTCCCTATTTTTGTCCTTTTTCTGTTACATCATATCCCAGCTCTCTTACTGTGGCCATATTCCAGAGATGAGGCTGGGTAGAGGGGCTGGCAGAGACAATAACAACAAGATCTGAGCTACGGTACAACTATAACTGGAAGAAGGGACAAACAACAACCGCAGTGATGTCAAGTCATCGAGGCCCACTGTGCATGTATCCTATTTGCCCACCATGTAAAAGATCCAAAGATTATAATTCTTAGTTAGTTATTAACTATTTGTACTCTGTTCATTTCTACACTGAGCACAGCATAAAACTGAGTGGGGGTGTTTGGGGGGTTATTTCTCTGAAGGCAAATTTATATTTAACGAGACAAAAATATTAGATGTGAAAGACACCATTTTTCTACTCGACTGGTTTTCCACCTGTCCCCAGTCACACTGTTTCTCTGGTACATCAGCTGTCTATTGTCTGTTTATAAATATAAACTGGTGTTAAGCTGTGAAATGCCACTCATGCTGTTTCTGTATAAAATATCTTATGAATTACAATTTGCTTGAGGAAGCACAAAATCTTAGCATAATAATATTTTTCCTTATACCGCGGCAAACCAGTCGACGCTCAGCTGAGAAACACATTATAAGGTGGGTATTTCAAATAAAACCATGCAATTTGTTTTGCTGTGAATGGGTTTACCATTTCAGTACTGTAAAGGTTTGCGAACGTTACTCTGACTTTCTTTTATTCGTTTTTTTATTTCTATTTTTTTTTTTAACAATCCCCTCTGGCATTTTAAGGGTTAGAAGACAGATCATTTGCAACACAGTAACTGACAGGCAAAACCAGAGCTAGACAAAGTTTCTGCTATGTATAATCAGAACAATCTGTATAGGTTTCCTGTCTGAAGCTAATGTGATGTTTCTCTAAGCCTTGTCACCATGGCAAATACTTTTGTAATACACAAACATTTGCAGTGTTGAATACTCACGCACCCCTGTTGAAAGATAGAGAGGGCTTGCAAAATTGAATTCCAGCCTTCCCGCTGAGTTTAAAGATAAGCCTTCTAAGTTTGTATTATGATTGTCAAAAGGAAAATATGCCTGTTTAGTTACGATGCTTTATGAGAAACAAATACATTTTTTCTCAAGGTGTGTTTTTATTTAGATTATTTGTAATAACTTGAAGCAAATCGGTTTGTAGCATTTTTTTCCCTTTTAAACTAATAAATTGAACCGTCTCCTTGTGCTACACTAGCTGTGCATGCGATAAAAAAATGTTCATAAAATGTAATACAGCCAAATGGCTTTTATCATAAGATGTAGATGTGTTTAACCATTTTAAAGTGGATCTGTCATATTTAAAAAAAAAAAATGTGGATAACAAGGTATTTTTAGGGTAAGTATTTGTTTAATTTTAAACATCTGCTGGCAACATAGCCAGTAAATGCATAAGTTAAAAAATATACTTATAATTAATAAGTCAGCTGTGCACACAAGCTGCCCTGCACACACATAATATGCAAGATATCCCACAATGCACAGGGTAAAACTCTCACTGTCAAACACTCGTACATTAATGCTGCACTTATTTCCCCAACGACTTCCTTCCGCCTTATTCCTCTTTACCTCAGCAAATTTCAGACACAAATTTTCCACCCCAATTATATATTACATTATTAAGTAGAAAGGGGCACTTTTAGCAAAGGTCTATTGTAAGCATTCACCCTATTAGATTTGTACACATTTTGTGGACTTTTAATACAATTATTTTTATTGGTATTTTTTGCCTTTTGATTTACACAGCATACATAACATTTTGCAGATACAAAAAAATATATATATATTTTTCTTGTAACAAAGTTATTTAAACACACACAAAAAAAAATAGACATTTGATAGTTGCGTAAGTGTGTTCACCCCAATTGCTGTGAAATCTCTAAAAATGATTTGGTGTAACCAACTGTATTCAGATGTCACTTAGTTGGATGGAATCCACCTGCGAGCACTAAAAGTGTCACATGATCTGAGATTAAAACATCTGCTTTTAGAAGACTCAGCGCTTGTCAGAAAACATATGTTAACAAACAGCATAATGAAAATCAATGCAAAATCAAAACCAATCTTGCATATGGTTCTGGGCCACCAATCATGGTTGGGTTATTAACAACATCTTAAACTTAAACATTCTTAAATTTCGAACATTCTTACATTTCTAGCATTCTTGAACATGTAAAATGTCAAATTTTCAGCCCATATCCTCACCAGATCCTTCCATTATTTTCCAATTGTTTTTTGATCCTAAGTAATCCCAACCATTTTCCAATGCTTCTTTTTCATCCATTACATTCTTCTACTGCACTCTCCCCTCTTGAGTCTACTGTCACCCCTTACATCATATACCCCTTTTTTAGCCAATCTATGTTCTTATCAGATACCCCCCTATAATTCTTTCCCGCCCTATTTACCTTAGAAGATCCATGTGGGTTATTGAGAACCTCCTGACCCTGTTTCCTAACTATTTGTAGCTATGACTGAAAAGGAAGGTTGTTCCTCATTGTTTTGCCATCTGCCATAGAGAAAATTGAGTTCCAGTCTCTCCGTCTACCTCCTGTAATATTACAAATTAAGGAAGAGAACAAACCAAGTTTTGTGATACATTCTGCACTCTGTAATTACTTACACCCACAACTTCCTGGGAGCCCATGTCAAGATCCAACCCAGGCAAGGCAACTCATAAATGTTGAATTTGCAAGAGTATTATGGACACACACTGTGATTTATTGCAGAACACACCTCCAATTAGCAAACAACATTTTTGAAAAAAAAGAAGGGAAGCACAACCACAAGTGTGTGCACCAAGTGCTACAGGTTTTATTGAAGAACAAGCATCTATACAAACGTTTTGGGCAAAGGCGTTTCTAAATGGACCTTGTCCTTGCATTAAGAAAGTGCATTGCCTGAAATGTTTGTACAGATGCTTGTTCTTCAGTTAAAGCTGTAGCACTTGTTGCAAACACTTGTGGTTGCACTCTCATACTTTTTTCAAAAATGTTGTTTGAACATATCACTGTAGGAGCCACAGTGAGGTGGGAAAGTAGTACCTGTACCTTGTTATTTTACTGCCTATTTGGAGTACTGTGGTAACTCCAGACTCTATCTTTTTTTATGTGAACACCTACTATTAGTCATCAACTCTCTACACTGTGTCAAATACCCACCACCTGAGCTCCCAGTCATTAAAGCGGCCCTGTCATGGCCAAATCCCAATTTTTTTTTTAAACCCCCTCCCAACTCCACTACATCTAATTGTCCTCCTAGTCAACCCCAAATGCCCCTAAGCCCCCCATATCTTTATTTTGTGCCCGGTCCTAGTCATGGGCACCAACATCTTTGTGTGGGTAGATGAAGGCCCTGTGGGACACTTCATCTGCCCTCACTAGATAGTACTGTGAAATTCCCACGCTTGCCCAGTTAAACACTTGCGAACGGGAATTTTATCTATGCATTCATTCGTCAGAAAGACGAATAAATGAATAGAAATTTCAAACGAATGAACGAAGACCTCTTTGTTCGTTCGTTTGGTTTATTACAATGAGGGAGGTAAAACTCTCACTGTCAAACACTCGTACATTAATGCTGCACTTATATCCCCAACGACTTCCTTCCGCCTTATTCCTCTTTACCTCAGCAAATTTCAGACACAAATTGTCCACCCCAATTTTATATTACATTATTAAGTAAAAAGGGGCACTTTTAGCAAAGGTCTATTGTAAGCATTCACCCTATTAGATTTGTACACATTTTGTGGACTTTGAATACAATTATTTTTATTGGTATTTTTTGCCTTTTGATTTACACAGCATACATAACATTTTGCAGATACAAAAAAAAAATATTTTTCTTGTAACAAAGTTATTTAAACACACACAAAAAAAAAAATAGACATTTGATAGTTGCGTAAGTGTGTTCACTCTAATTGCTGTGAAATCTCTAAAAATGATTTGGTGTAGCCAACTGTATTCAGATGTCACTTAGTTGGATGGAATCCACCTGCGAGCACTAAAAGTGTCACATGATCTGAGCTTAAAACATCTGCTTTTAGAAGACTCAGCACTTGTCAGAAAACATATGTTAACAAACAGCATAATGAAAATCAATGCAAAATCAAAACCAACCTTGCACATGGTTCTGGACCACCAATCATGGTTGGGTTATTAACAACATCTTAAACTTAAACATTCTTAAATTTCGAATATTCTTACATTTCTAGCATTCTTGAACATGTAAAATGTCAATTTTTCAGCCCATATCCTCACCAGATCCTTCCATTATTTTCCAATTGTTTTTTGATCCTAAGTAATCCCAACCATTTTCCAATGCTTCTTTTTCATCCATTACATTCTTCTACTGCACTCTCCCCTCTTGAGTCTACTGTCACCCCTTACATCATATACCCCCTTTTTAGCCAATCTATGTTCTTATCAGATACCCCCCCTATAATTCTTTCCCACCCTATTTACCTTAGAAGATCCATGTGGGTTATTGAGAACCTCCTGACCCTGTTTCCTAACTATTTGTAGCTATGACTGAAAAGGAAGGTTGTTCCTCATTGTTTTGCCATCTGCCATAGAGAAAATTGAGTTCCAGTCTCTCCGTCTACCTCCTGTAATACTACAAATTAAGGAAGAGAATAAACCAAGTTTTTTGATAAATTCTGCACTCTGTAATTACTTACACCCACAACTTCCTGGGAGCCCGTGTCAAGTTCCAACCCAGGCAAGGCAACTCATAAATGTTGAATTTGCAAGAGTATTATGGACACACACTGTGATTTATTGCAGAACACACCTCCAATTAGCATACAACATTTTTGAAAAAAGAAGGGAAGCACAACCACAAGTGTGTGCACCAAGTGCTACAGGTTTTATTGAAGAACAAGCATCTATACAAACGTTTTGGGCAAAGCCCTTTCTAAATGGACCTTGTCCTTGCATTAAGAAAGTGCGTTGCCTGAAATGTTTGTATAGATGCTTGTTCTTCAGTTAAAGCTGTAGCACTTGTTGCAAACACTTGTGGTTGTGCTTTCATCCTTTTTTCAAAAATGTTGTATGCTAATTAGAGGTGTGTTCTGCAATAAATCACAGTTTGTGTCCATAATACTCTTGCAAATTCAACATTTATGAGTTGCCTTGCCTGGGTTGGAACTTGACACGGGCTCCCAGGAAGTTGTGGGTGTAAGTAATTACAGAGTGGGGGACCCCTAGTCACATGGGGGGGCGGGTAGGACAATAGGTTCCCCCTTATTGTTTTTTAGGGCCCCCACACCATTTTCATTTATGTCCCCACTCGCCGCTCATGGGTTGGGGTTGTGGGGGTATTGTTATTTAGGGCCCCCACCCACTGCACAGGGGTGGGGCTGGGGGACAGACACTTGGTCCACCCCCCATTTTCATTTAAGGCCGCTCAGGGGTGGGGGCCGGGGGAAAGTAACCAGGTCTGTTTAATAGACATGCCCTTACTCGCAATATAGCGAGTAGGAGCAGAATTTACTAATACTAGGTAATCTTTACTTAGTCTTAGTAAATTTGTCTGAATGACTAAATTAAGTCTTTCAGCCTTTTGGTAGATAGCTCCTTAATACTGTGGGAATTAGGGAGTTATCTACTAAGTGGCTGCAAGATGCAGCCGCGGCATGAATCGGATCATAATTTCATTCATTAGAATGAAATTCCGATCAGAACAAAGTCCAGAATTGCGTCCTAACACGAATGGAGAAACTGTTCTCATTCTGTTAGGATGAAATTCGGTAGTTTCGCCAGCGTTCTGTCTAAGTGACAGGACGTTTGGGAATACTTACAGGAAGCGTCGCGAGATCACGGAGGAAAGGTAAGAATTGTGGGAAAATTGCTTTGACTACAGGAAACGGAGCACACTTTGTTCCTCTGCTGGTCAAAGCTGGTCAAGCATAGGAAACCTCCATAAGACAACATAGTCTCTACTTTGTCTTATGTTTTAAACAAAACTAGAGCAGACAGGAAGAAATGAAGAACAGATCCTGACAGAGGGAGAGAAGAGGAATAGATTAAAAAAGGTAAGTTTGGCATGACAGTGCCACTTTAACCCCACAAACACAGTGATATACCCCCCCAACTCACTTTCTGTTATTGTACATTGATATTGAAACATACCTTGCAAGTAAAGACATATAAAAAGAGAAGGCTTAAAAATTGTCTGTGCAAAGAGGGGGGACTAAACTACCCATGCCTACAGGGATATTCACCCCAAAGAATTCTGCACCCATGTGTCTCTAACTTTTGGTACACCAATGCAACATGCAAGAACTGATTATTATTATTATTATTTTATTTTTTTAATTATGCCCTCTATGATACATTCCTGAACCTTTACATGCTGCAGAGTTTTTTTTAAAAAATCACTTGCTTTGGTAAAATCAGTATATTTACTAATTACCTGCAATTCTGTCTTCAAACACATATCCCCTGCTGAGCCACTGATAAAAGCAAAAAGTTAAACTAAGTTAAAGTTGCTCCAGGAATAAGCAACCAATCAAGAGGAATTTGCTGTAACTAATAGTAAGTGGATAAAGTGATCACAGGAATGTAAATATGTTATGAAACACTGTATCCAAGGCAGGTGAGTTAATAAATGGAAATATATGTTCAGTTACTGGGGAAAAACCTGTAATGAGACACACAGACAGATTTGAAACTTTGATTGTGTCATTTTTGTGTCACTTTACCCCACTCCCTCTAGCATGTAAGCTCATTGAGCAGGGCCCTCAACCGCTCTGTTTCTGTGTGTCCAACTTGTCTGGTTACAACTACATGTCTGTTCGTCCACCCATTGTAAAGCGCTGCGGAATTTGACGGCGCTCTATAAATATCATAATAATAATAGGAGCCACAAACAAGCAGTTTAAAAAAACAATGTTTCTTCACGTGTATTTCTCATGAAAAAGAAAAATACATGGTTGTACTGTATAAAGAAATTATACTCCCACTTTCAAGCATAAATGATTTCTAAATTGACAGGAAATATTGAGCTGTATTCAGTGGCGGAACTAATATAGAGAGGGACCTAGCGCAAGATAATTTTTTAAACGCCCCCAGCTCTAGTGCAAGGGTGGCCAAAGAGTATGTGCCCATCTGTCGTAAAACACAGTAAGTGTGTGTGTGTGCATGTAGGGGTGTATTTGTATGTACCGTTACTATTGGAATGCATTAGTGAACCTCTATGTAATTTTGGGTTTGAATGCAGGCGTGTGTTTTTATGTAGTGTTGGCTTTTAAATGCAGGTGTACTTTTGTGTGTAGTATAAGGTTTTGAATGTAGTGGTGTTTTTGTGTATTACTTTGGCTTTTGACTGCAGGTATGTGTTTGTATGTAATGTTTGTGCTTGATTGCAAGGGTGTGTTTGTATGTAGTGTTGGTGTTAGATTGTTGGGATGTATGCACATATACAAATACATTGCCACATACACACACACTGACATTCACATGCAGAGACACACACTCAGATACACACTGACACATACACACACTCACATACACACACATACACGCTGACACACAGATACACATAGTGACACGTACACACACACACTGGGAAATACATAGATGCACACATTGGCACATACACACACTGACACAAAGATACACACACTGATAAATACACAGGCACTGACAAATACACATACAGGCAAACAATGACAAACACAGATAAATACACACATGCATTTGATAATGTTTATATTTTTAGACATCCTCTTGTTAATATACCTTTTATGTGCAAGAGGATGGCTTCCCTACTGGCTGAGGTTGGTGGGAAAGTGAGGCTGGCTGGAGCAGTCTCACTCTTTTCTTTTTCCTCTCCTCCTAGGCCTCCTCAAAATTTGCCGTTCTGTATGTACATGGAAGGAAATAACTTTCTTTTACTAGAGCTGATATTCACACCTGTAAAGGGATGGGGTGCCTGGCTGGGTACTTTTTTACCAATACCCATCAGGTGGCCTTAAGTTCATCGACCACCCTATGGGCTCCCTGACTGTTCAGACCCAGGTGCAGCCACACCAGCTGTATGTGTCCAAAAGTCTTGCACAATATTTTCTCTTTCTATATACATAATCTAAATACATAATGTCTATAATATAAAAACATGTGTGAAGTATATTTTTTAAATTATCCTATTGTTGCTGATTTGTCTAAAATAATAACATTCAGGGGGCAGAGCTTGACTGTGGAGCTGAACAGACGTACTCTGTGAGAGCTCCTGAGCCTGATACTGACAATCGGGGTCTAATCATGGGCCACTCGATCAATTTGAACCCAGTCCAAACATATCCTGTTAAGTAGGCATCGGTGCAACGGGGAATACCCCACACGAGCATTTCGGACACTTGATTGCCCAAACCAAGGCTTTTTGCCTACACCAAGCTGAGCTGAAGAGAGACAGCCGTTTTCCCAGCGCTCAGATCCTTGGAGCAACTACTATACATAGTCTGAGTCAGCGAAGTGGCGTAAAACCATCCACCCGACATATTCATTTTCATTTTGTTTTATTTTTATTTTCTTTCTGTTATCGAGTACCTACAGTGGGCCTATAATCTTAATCTCGTATTGTAAAATAAATGAGGTCCAGGCACTCCTTGGTTTAAGACAGGCACTTTATTGGAACCACAGCAACGTTTTGACCCAAGGGTCTTTGTCAAGCTTGGGTCAAAACGTTGCTGTGGTTCCAATAAAGTGGCTGTCTTGAACCAAAGAGTGCCTGGACCTCTTTTATTTTACTCTACTAAATTGGGGATCTGGTGTTTGGTTCCAGTACACCCTGGCTCAGATTGATGAGATTGAGGGCAGTTCCACACACACTACAAAAGGTATAATCTTAATCTCAACCTCAATTTTATATGCTCTTTGTTTAGCGTGTCTGTACAGGCGACCTTAATTTAATCACTGTGGTTCTATAAATTGATAATCTCTTATCTGCCTGTCTTTCACTATCTTTACTGAGTTACATATGCAGACACGATTGATGCTCGATTATTATTATCATAAAAATGGGCTACAATCACACATGCCATACTTATGTTATACTATGTTTGATCTGACTACGCTTGTTTATGCTGTTGTGGCAATGTAGGCATTGTTGTACCTATCTGCACAACAAAAATAAAGAATAAAAATGTTAAAAACAAAACACTTTTTCTTAAATTTGAGAAAAAAGTGTCGCTCTTACTTTAAGTCATAAAAGAAAATCTCTTTATTAGGTGGGACAATGAATGTGTTTATTGAAACGTATTAAAATAGTTTTTGTGATGTGCTATTTAATGCTTCTGTATGGGCTTCACCAGTCTATGTTTTTGATGGGTTGATATGCTTCATCATAATAAACAGAAATTGCTAATTCACTAAATTCCAGTGGGCCAGTAATTCTGTGATTCCCACTGGCACTAGATGGTTAAAACCAATTATGTTATTCTCCATTCAGCCAAATCTTTACATGGTTAATTAACTGTAATAATAGCTATAATATTATTGTAAAATACAAGGCTTTTATGGTGATTACAGACACAAATACAGAATTGTTTAATATTATCACTTGGATTGAATATTCCTCTTGTCGGGGCCCCAGACTGGGTGAATACATGTAAGACGGATGTAACCTAAGAATTGAGGTGGGGGTGGAAGTTTGGAAATATCTGGCACACATAATTCAGGCACTATTCAAAAAGAATTAACCTCAAGGTTCTCGGGCACATTTCTTTCATTATATAAAGATCTTCCATAAGAGTCATGATGATTTATTTAGCATAATTTAAAGAGGTTCTTCTCTGCAGGAAATTTGCTCTGTGCATAAGGAAGAGAGGTCTCGCTCACTTCTTTTGCTTAAAAATGAGAGCTTTTAGTGTAAAAACATAAATGTTTAACTACAGTTTTCTCTAATAAGGAAAACTATTTTGTAACTTACACACGTGTATATGCAGATGTTTTTCTATACCTTAACAGAATGCACGATGAATTGAAATATGTGGGCATATGCTTTGATCAGACTGGTGGAAGCAAATTTAGGGAACATAAAACATTCATCTAGATTTCAAACATTCTGCAAGTTTAATTTTTCACATGAAGGTTGAGTTTGTGCAAAATAAGATTAAAGTTTTGTCAGATTCTTTTACCTTGCAATATCCATGAAATATGCCTTCATTTTCATATTTCTCTTATTTTTTGAGCAAAAGATTAGCAATGCTCATGTAAACAATCCACACACTTCTGACAATAGCAAAATTAGTGTATATTCCATACACTCTATCCTCCTGCTCTGAACTGTTGTAAATTTTAAGTGTTGTTTGTTTTCATAACATCTTCTATTTACGCACATCTACTAGGCGGCAGGTCAACCTGGTGTGATTGCAAGCTAGGATGCCTGTCAACCAAGCAGGACAGGCCACTGAGAGCAGACCCAGCAGGGAGCACGTCTAAATATCTGTTATCTGTGCTATGCTTGTTGGGGACAGTTCCCTGGTATTCCCAAAAGTGGGATGCCAGGGAACTAAGTGGGGACTGCAGGACCAGACCTGAATGTTGGGACCATCCATACTAAATTGGGACTGTCCTGCTAAACTCGGAATGGTCGGGAGGCCTGTTTTTATAGTTGTGTATGTGTCAGCTTTTCAACATTACATTATTACACTGGGTTATTAACTAAAGTGAGAATTCAAAGTGAATCTCAAATTTAAGGTCAAAATAGCAATGCTAGAAAAAGTCAGCTATGTTTTTATCCCTGCTGCTCTGGAATTAGATTTGGATTCATTTTACATTCTCACTTTACTAAATATCTCTGACAATGCTGCATTAGTTTGATCTAGAACGTTATCAAGAGTCTGCACCAGCACATATCACTATTTGTATGTAGTTGAAAGTGTTGGTTATCTATTCAAAATGTCTTTATGTTCTGGATGTATGCACCAGATGTCATCATTATATTAGTAAGTGTATAGCCATTAAAGTGCACCTGTCATTAGAAAATCACATGGTTGATCTTTAAAGATGAATACATTGTACCTGTGTATGTTGTAAATGGCATTGCCAGAAACAAATTGTCATTTTGTCCATGCCATTAAAAAAAGCATTACAAAAATATCACCCTAAAATGGATCATGTTCAAAGGGATAGCAAGTTCAAAATTATCACGTGTCCATTTTTATTTGGGAGTGACATAAATTGTTGAATTAACATTCAAATTGCCCTTATATTTACACAAAAAAAAGAATAATAAAACTGTACACAAATAAACCTGAGGGTGCTCCCTCTGGGATTTTATCAACCGTAGTGAAATTTGAATTTCAGTTGGAATAACTTGAATATTTTGAAAGAAGCTCTGAAGCTATAGAGTTCTTCAGAAACTGTCATGGTACCTGTGGCCTTTTGTTCTGATACCTGCCATAGTGCCACTTGGAGAGATGATGTGTGTCATTCTGTCATCAATTCTAAAGCCAGCCTCTGCTTGTCCATGGCCTTTTATTCATTCAGTCCTGTGCATTAGTTAACAGCTGTGCATGCCGATACACCATCTGTCTCGTACGTTCTGCAGACACATTTCTGGGGACACCATTGATACTCTACCCCCTCTATAAATTGCAAGGACTGACAAGTCATTGCCCTATCATCATTCTTTACATACCTGATAGCACAACAGCACAGGACGGAGGCGTGAATCTAAACAGCCAGGGGGTACCTCTAATATTAGAAATTCAGGTCTGAGTTTCTAACATTAGAATGCTCCGTCAATCTCAGCATGTTTCGGATCTTGTTGATCTGTTTGCAAGTTCAATATTTAACATTGTAACATGATCTGCATTAATCCACCTTAACATCTTAATCTTGCTGACTTATTTTCTGGTTTACCTTCTGATGTAAGAGTGTAAGCCTAAATTCTGTTAGCATAAGAAATTCCTCGACAGAAATATGTCTACCCAATATGGTTGTAAACGTCACTCCACTTTGATTATTATGAAATGCACATTATTTGAAATAACAAGGTAATTTCTGAAACATATAAATCTTTGGGCTTGACAGCCAAAATAAGGCAAATCTATTATTTTTTATAAAGTATTATTTTAATGCTCAAATCTTACAACTGACTACAAGCCATTTCAATGTGAGCGATACTTACAGACAGAGGCCACATATTGTTTTCCATTTACCATGGAAACTTTTTAGGTTATACATGTTCCTTTGACTCATCTCTTACCTTTGGCCAAAATAACTGTTGGAAAATGCAAGACAAAACTTTCTATAACCTTTGTGTAATACACATATCTTGATCTATTATAACAATAAGTAGAATAGAAAAAAGATAGAAAAACATCCACAGAGACATTCTTTTGAGTAAACCGAGACAATATAAAACTAATAAACAGTACACTGAGTGAATAAAAGCAGCTCTTTCTAAACTAAAATAGAGTAAAATATGTTCCACACACTTTCTTCTTTCATTTGAAACTTGATAAAAAAAAAAAAAGGTTTGCTACATATTTGAACTTATAGTAAAAAGCAGACAAGACTTCAATTTTGTTACAAGATGCAGAGGCTTCAATTTCTTGGAGTGGATGTTAACTCTGTTGCAGAAGATCAATTTACTCACCAACTAAGAGAAATTTATTGTCGTAGCATTGCAGGATATGAAGCTCCTGGGTTTCATAGACAACCTGGTCACTGACCCTGCTGGCCTCCAAACTGAAGATTATCAGGAAAGAATCAGACACCTTTAGTCACAGAACTTGAATATAGTCAAACAACCTGCCAGAATGATGAGTCTACTCTGCATCATTCCAAATAATTTTGCTCAGCTCCCCAGATTTTGTAGCTCGAGGTCAGACCCAAAAGTTCTGACATCCAATGCATTCCAACAAGATTGATCTGCTTAACGACCTAAAAGTTTTGTTCTCATCTCCCATACTATCCACTCACCTGTTCCTTTGTATCTGCAAACCTAACTTTTCAGTGTACAACAACTCACTTGCACGTTGAGTTAATGTGCTATGGAATTAGCTGGCACCGATACCTTTTTTTTCAGCTACCTACCACAAGGTCTTTTTGGTCACATGTCACTTGGGGGAGTTACAGATTGGTTTATTGAATCCACTTTTTGTGGGATTTTCTTAATGACTAATCCAACATACTTTCAACTTTCATGGCTCAGCCTTAAAAGAAGCGTAATAGGAACTTTCAGGTTTTACGAGTAACATGATCTAAAGTCACAATTTTAATTAACAACAACAAAAGCGAACATTATCCCCCCCCCCCTTTTTTTTCTGAATGTTCCCACCCATTGTTTTATTTTACACACAATGTTTATGTTATAGATATAATTTTAAAATATATTAAATGTATATGTATTACATGTTTTAAGTCTTGTTTTACTGATATATGCTTGGTGTACATAACTGGTTCTCTATAGTTTTGTAGGTTTGGTTTGCAATGTCTTTAGATCTTCAGCTGGTTGCCATTTCAATTCTGTTGATGTTCGTTATATTGGTGGTTCTATCTCCTGATTGGCCTAAGATCTCTGAGGTTGTGCATTGGGCGCTTTCTTGGTTCCAATTGTAAAGAAAAAGATGTTAGAAAGAAAATCAGCTATTTATATCATATGAAGCATTCTAATTGCTGGTTGCTATAATGTCATTTTGATGTTTTTCTCTTCTAATTTGGATAGGTAAAGTTGGTTTGCTGCTGAGGAAAGTTAAGAAGGAGAGAAGAATGAGACTCACTTCTGTGTCTTTAATAAAATGATCACTTTACGTCACGATAATAGCAAAAACTGTTAATTAGATGTTACATTCCTGTGGAGCAGTCAGTTTGATACACAGACACAGCTGGCTAAAAGCATAACTATGAAAATAAATTGTGTTTGCACTTCATTTTTTAAAATAAGAAAAAAACCTGAACAGAAGAGTCATAGAAAAAACATATAATCTGTTTATTACCGTGTTTTATTTTTGGTGAAAGATGGATCCTGTTTGCCTACAGTACCATAGTATTACATGAACTATGTTAAAATATGGATTGCAATCTGGGCAACACCTTGAACCATTCATGAACAATGATTGCAGTGTGGCAGGGTGCATTAGTCTACTGAAAGTGGCCACTTCCATCAGGGAACACCATTGCCAGCAAGGGGTGTACATGGTCTGCAACAATCTCTAGTTAGGTGGTACATAACATCCACATGAATGCCAGGACCCAAGGTTTCCAACAGAACATTGCCCAGAGCATAACACTGCCTCTGATGGCCTGACTTCTTCCCATACTGCATTCTGCTACCATCTCTTTCTCAGGTAAACAACGCATACGCACCAGATTATCTACCTGATCATGATTCATCAGACCAGGCAACCTTGTTCTATTGCTCCATGGTCCAGTTGTGATGCTCTTGTCCCTATTGAAGGCGTTTTTGGTGGTGGACATCATGGGCATTCTCACCGATCTGTGACAAGGCAGCCCCATACAAAGCAAACTGTGATGCACTGTGTGTTTTAAAACCTATGTATGACAGCCAGCATTAAGTTATTCAGCAATTCGAGCTACATTAACTCTTCTGTGTGATTAGACCAGATGGCCTAACCTTTGCTCCCCCCCATGCATCAATAAGCCTTGGGCACCCATGACCCTGATCCCTGTTCATTGGTTGTCCTTTCTTGTACCACTTTGATAGGTACTAACCACTGCATACAGTAACATACCACAAGACTTGATGTTTTGGAAATGCCCTGACTCAGTTGTCTAGCCATCACTATTTGACTTTTGTCAAAGTCACTTATATCTTTTTGTTTGCCCATTTTTCCTGCTTCCAACACATGAAAGAACTAAATATTCCTTGCTGTCTAACATTTCTCAGCCCTTGACATGTGCCATTGTAACAAGATAATACATGTTGTCCACTTCACTTGCCTGTAGTTGTTTATATTAATTAAAATTATTTTGATTTGGAAAATATTATATGTAAACACACTCTGACTTTTCGTTACATTGAATTGACAACAGAATTTCAAATTTAGGGCAAAATACCAAATTGTCAATGCATCAGTGGAGAAAAGTGTTTGCAAATTATCAGCATTAACAGTCTGTTTTCCAACTCATCACCGTTCACTCTTTGGTGAGTAACAAGCTTAGAGATTAATTCGCTAAACTGGAAATTGTGGCAGAAACAGTAGATTTTATGTCAAAATAACTGAAATGGGAAATCTCTGTAAATTGGCTATTTTCTAGCTCAGAAATCTAAAACGTGCAAACATTCTCAAAAATGTCTAGTTTAGCGAACACATTCCGTAGTCTCTCCATTCTACGATGTACGATATCACCATAGCTGATAATAATATCATTCCTTAGTTTAATCATTTGCTGATGTACCTAGATTACTGAAATACTGTATGTTAATCAGTATCAGGGAAATGGTGTCTACAAGGTCCCCCTATTGTTTTACAATTCAGTGAACTAAAAAAGGGGGGAAAAACGAAGAACTTTGAGATCAATCAAGTGGAAAGTTGCTTGTGAGAAAACAAAACTGAGTGATTCTATGCAACTGAGCGATTCTACGAAACAACGATACACTGCAGAATAGGGCAGTATTCACATGTAAATATCATCATTTAAAATCTTTAGAATAGGTTCCCCTGAAAGGTATTAATTTTTTTTATGCATTCTTTCCGCCATCTACAAGTATAATGTACATTAAAGCCCAGAATGGAGTCACATTGTGCTGCAATGATGGGTGTGAATATGAGATAAGTGGTTCTTTGAAAAAGAAAAGGGAAGGTGATAATTTAAGATCAGGTTTGTGCTTCAGATGTTTTTGCCCGAATGACACATTATACACTTGTTTTAAATCAAACCATGCGAGGGGCTGACTTTGGCAAAATTTATGTAAATATAAACTGTGAGCATTGCCTTACCCATAAATGCTATATGATTGTGGAATATAGCAGAATGTGAAATTATATTAAACATAAAAACAGATACATTAATCTCTCACAATTTTTTAAATCAGATGAGAATACAGTTTAAAGGATGATAGGAAGTAGGTAATAATCAAATGGGCAGGGGCCCTCAATATATATATATATACATATATACAAAACCAAAGTCACCTTGCGTAAGAAATGGTATTATATTATCTTATGGATAGAATGGATTACAAAGAACCCCAAAGATTTAGTGTCGCTCTACTGCTAGAGAATTTAGGTTTTTACTTTGTCTTATATAAAAATCATGTTAGTGAAGAAACTGATATTGTAATATTGTGGTTTCATAGATACATTAGATTTTTTATATCTAATATGATATGATTTTATATTAGGGTAGGTGTGGGTGGTGTTAAGAGTGATTTTTGTATCATTAATTTGTGTTTTATGTAGACAAATAGAATTGTTTAATCCTTTCGCCCACTGAAGGAAGCCATGTGCCTGTTTGGGAGTTGATACACAGCTCCTTTTAAAATGTGGATTACTCTCTTTTTTTTTAATTTTGTTTTTCACTTTCCTTTCAGATCTTTTGTAGACCTCTATATTTTTGCTGTTCTAAAGTGTGCTATAAACATTAAAGACTCTGAATCTAATGAAAATCACAATTACACTTGACAAGATGGAGACTGCCTCCAGGAACAGAAGTTGTCCGTCTCTGCGTTTTTGTGTGTTTATTTTAAATTCAGACATCATGCCAGCTTTATCACTAGTAAAATATTGGGAACGGAGATAAAGTTATGCATTGAATAGAATAATTACTGCATTCCTGGGCAGCTTGCGGAGATGTACAGGTCTGTACAAAACAAGACCGCCTTAGCTAAACAACGGTAATTTTGGGATTTAGCTTTGTGTCATGAAAAGGCCAAACTATTTGGTATCCTGGAGAACTACAAAGGAACATTGTCCTTTCACTTAACGATACACGGTTAAATATCATGAGTTTGTACAGCAGGAGCAGATCCTCAGAGTGTTCCATAATGTTTTCCCACTTGAAAGGTTGGCATAGCATTAGTGGCAGAACTAATGTAGAGAGGGCCCTGGCTCAAGAAGTTTTTTGGGATCCTGTCTAGTGCAAGGGTAGCCAAAAGTTAGATCTTCAACTGTCATCCAACTCCCATGATGTTTTGCCACCTGTGGAGGTTACATTTGCCCATATGTGAGTGAATATAGGAGGGGATTTGTTTGTAGTTTTGGCCTTTGAATGAAGTTGTATGTTTATATGTACTGTTGCAAAGGCTGGCCTTATTGGCCTTACCGGCTGCACAGGGCTCCATGGCAACAGGGGCACCATGCGGCAGATGCAGCTCAGAACAGGGGCTTCCTTAAGGATACTGTTGCCTCCATGTGTAAAATTTTCATTTAATATATTGCCGGTTCCTTAAAATTGATTGGCCAATTAGTAGTAGGAAAACAAACAAAGGTTATGGCAGATTGTTCAACTGTAAGAAAGTAACAGAAAATGGGGATTTACAAAGTCTTATGGCAAGTCAGTGATTCCTGCAGAAAGCAATTCCCATATGGAAAACAAATATACAGGCTGGTAAACTGACTGGCTGTAGCTGTGTGCAAAAAACAAGGGTTAATGTAGCTTTCAGCAGCTGAGTTGGAATTATTTGAAGTCCAATGGAGAAATGCAAGATACTAGGTGAATATAACAATCCAATTTGTAGATTCTGAAGGAACTCCCGATAAGGAAAGTGGAAAATCAATTCTGAGTAGAGCTGAAGATTCTGAGACCTGAAAAATGAGTTAGTAGAAACATGCAAGGCTGAGAAGCATGACAGGCTGGTGTCAGCTCATTAAGAGTGCTCAGGTTTACCGACAGGGCTGTCTTACATGGGCTGTTTATTGTCAGGGGACATGTGAACGTAAAGGGAAAGAGCAGAATTATTTAAAGAGACAATAACATTAAAATACATGCTCCTGACATTGACCCTAAATGTTTCCATTTGATTGCAGTGGTGTATTTGTGTTTAGTGTTTGTGTTTGAATGCAGGGGTATGTTTGTATGTAGTGTTGGTGTTCGAATACAAATGTACATTTGTGTGTAGTGGTGGCATTTAAATGCTGGTATCAATTGTATGTAATGTTGGCTTGTGAACACATGGGTGTTGTTGGCGTGTGATTGTATCAGTGCATTTGTGTGAAGAGTTGGCTTTTCATGGCTTGGATGTATGCACATTTACACACATACACACATACTAACACAGATACCCACTGACATACAGATACACATACACACTGACACACACATACATATACACACAGATATACAAACACAAAAGCACGCATAGACACATACTGACACAGATACGCACTGACACACACATAGTAATACACACAGATATACAAACACAAAGACACACAAATACATATACACACTGACAAACACACAGATATACAAACACAAAGACACACAAATACATATACACACTGACAAACACACAGATACACACACTCATATAAGTTATAATTTTCACATTTTAACCACCATCCGGTTTCCATACTTTTTGGGTGCAAAATGGTTTCCTTGGTGTCTAGGGGGATCTGTCTGCAGGATTTGCTGACTGAGGCTGATGGAAGACTGAGGCTGATGGAAGACTGAGGCTAGCCCTCCAGACTCTTTCCCTCCCCTCCTTTCTCTACCTACCCTTGCAGTTTTGGGAGGAAGTTACCTGTATGCACTTCCTTCCAGCACCGGTCTGACAGAGACGTGGTCATGCTGTCAAAGGGCCATGGTGCCCAGCTGGGCCACTTATCAGACATTACGGTAAAGTAGCCTTAACCTCCCTGCCTGCGTGCTCCAGTGCCGTCACACCAGGGTTGGTTGCTCTCACTATCTTTGAAAGCATGTATGTTCCACCACTGCATAACATCATGGGCTTACGATTGGCAAATGCCACAAGAGTCAGAGCTCAATATTTAAAGTTCTATGCTATTAGATAAACCTAAAACATACTAGCTGTCGCAAGCCTGAACGGTACATTGCACACTCAACAGTGCTGAATTTCTACTCACCAGGGTTGAATCTTCACTTGCCCATGGCTAGTGGATGAGTGAACATTTTGAGCCCTGTATTACAGGAGTTGTGGGTAAATACCGTGTCACTTTAGGCCAGTGTGGCTGTGTTTCAGCTACTCCCCAGTTTACTATTTTGTTTTCTTTGAGATTATATCATTAGAGTTAGACCAGGAAGATCATAAAATACAATAGAGAATAGCTTTCCATCTGTACATATGCTGGCGATATGTATAGGTCAAAATACAAATTCAATTCTATTTCCTATAAACTTAGACCAACAAATGTTTACCATGAGAGGTACGGTTTAACCCCTTAAGGACTGGACTGTTTTTGCGATGTTGTACATTTGCGACCAGGCATATTTTTACACTTTTGTGGTGTTTGTGTTTGGCTGTAATTTTCCGCTTTCTCATTTACTGTTCCCATACAAATTATATATTGTTTTTTTCAGGACAAAAGGGGCTTTCTTTACATACCATTATTTATATAATCTCATGTATTTTAATTTAAAAAAAATAAAAAATATGATGAAAAATTGAAAAAAATACATGTTTTTTGACTTTTACTTGAAAAATCTTTTACTCATCTACAAAAGCGAATGAAAAAAACTGCTAAATAGATTCAAAATTTTGTCATGAGTTTAAAAATACCCCGTGTTTACATGCTTTTTTGCTTTTTTTTTTGCATGTTATAGGGCTATAGGTACAAGTAGAATATTGCGGTTTCAAAACATAAATTTTTAAAATTTATCAATAGTGACATTGTAACACTATTATCTGTCATAAATCTCTGAATAACACCCCACATGTACATATTTTTTTTAAAGTAGACAACCCAGGGTATTCAATATGGGGTATGTCCAGTTTTTTTTAGTAGCCACCTAGTCGCAAACACTGGCCAAAGTTAGCGTTCATATTTGTATGTGTGTGAAAAAGTAAAAAACTAAATTGAATGCTAATTTTGGCCAGTATTTGTGACTAAGTGGCTACTAAAAAAGACTGGACATACCCCATTTGCAATACCTTGGGTTGTCTTCTTTTGCAAATGGTATGCCATCATGGGGGTAATTCTCATTCCTGGGCTACCATACGCTCTCAAAGGCAACGTGACCAACCTGGCCATTTTCAATGTAAAATATTTGACCCATATATTTGACCTTGTAACTTTCAAAAATGCTATAAAACCTGTACATGGGGGGTACTGTTTTACTCAGGAGACATCGCTGAACACAAATATTAGTGTTTAAAAACTGGAAAACGTATCACAACAATTATATCATCAGTAAAAGTGCTGTTTGTGTGTGAAAAATGCAAAAAAGTAACTTTCACTGACAATATCATCGCTGTGATATGTTTTACTGTTTTGAATCACTAATATTTGTGTTCAGCGAAGTCTCTCGAGTAAAACAGTACCCCCCATGTACAGGTTTTAGGGTGTCGTAGAACGTTACAGGGTAAAATACAGTGCTAGCAAATTAAATTCTCTGGAATTTCGGCCTGGGTTGGCAGGCAGGTCCCTCAAATTGCAATCAATAAAATTACTGAATTATGTAAAAAATATTACATAAATATGCACGTAGAATTTAAATATATATGCATATTTATATATTTGAAGTCTACGTGTATATTTATATAATTATTTATGTAATTTTGTATATGGACATATGTATATTTCATATTATTTTTATTTATTTATATATACATAGATATATATACAAATTCATTCTAAGTGTATTTTGATATAAATATATATATATTAATTTTAAAATACAGTTAGAATAAAATTTCATATAGATATATAATTTTTTTTTAAATTTTATTATTATTTTAAAAAAAAAATATTTAATTTAAATTACTTATTATTTATATTTTATAATAATATATATATACAATATATATAGTTATTATATATATTATATATATACGTGTGTAATTTAATTATAAGTGTATTTTTATATTAATATAAGTACATATTAATATAAAAATACACTTAGTATGGCATTATATAGATGATATATAGACATATATTATATAGATATAATATATGTCTATATATCATATATACACCTATATAATTATTATTATTTTTTTTATTAACATTAACTTTATTTTTATTTTTGATTTTACACATAGCAGGGAGACTGCCTGTCAGCACAGACAGTCCCCCTGCAGGCAGACACATGGACACCTATTGTGACCATGTGATCGCTGTGTTAAGCGATCACATGGCCACAGGGGTCCTAATTCAGTGTGGGGAGACTGTCTGGGCTGCAGGCAGTCTCCCCACAACCGGAGCCACGCTGATCGCTGCCGGGGGAACGACGGCGATCAGGTAAGTAGCTCAGACCGTTAGGACGGTTCAGGACCGTCATCGGTCGGCAAGCCAAAAATGCCGATGATGGTCCTGAACTGTCCTCGGTCGGGAAGGGGTTAAATATGCCAATCAGTGTAGTGTAATGCAAAAATTAAGAACAGTTATTTAGCAAAATGTTGCTACTTTTCAGTACTTTGCTAAATAAATAAATAAAATCAGTTTGGAGAAACTGCATATCCTTTCTTTCGTTCTTTCTTTCTTTCTAACTTTTTACTTTCTGAAATTGACAGTTTTAAAGCTGTAAGTTTGAAGAAAAAAAACGGAACCAGTACCTTCTTCAACGACATTAGATTGTGATGTTTCTAGCCGTATTGTTTAACCCCTTAAGGACACATGACGTGTGACATATCATGATTCCCTTTTATTGCAGAAGTTTGGTCCTTAAGGGGTTAAGAACATTAATCGTATATTTAAGGACAGTTATTATCCTGTTAAGAACAAAATAGGATATCCATTATGTGTGGTTATATGCAATATCTGTTACTGTGTCTGTCCTTATTGCTTCCGATCTGTGTTATTATCCTGCATGCAATTGCATCTGAAGCTAAAAAAAAACTGATAAAAAAAAAAGTCATTCATATTTTTTGTTAGATCATTCAAGTGTTGGTTTCGTTAAATGCCCTACCTTTAGTTTGGCAGGATAATTATCACTGCACAGACATAAAGAAGCTATTATACATTTCAATGTGTGTATTGTCTTCAGCACCCCTGTAATCCCGGAAACTAACACTTTAATTCAGGAATGTGTGACAAGTGGTTACAGCAGCTTCAAATATAGGAATTAGAGTGAAATTGATGCAAACACAGAGGAATTCGCCAGCCTAACTCATTAGTGTCAAGCTCTGTTAAACCCATAATAGACTGCTCTGTGTGTTTGTAACATGCGTTATAGATTTTCTTTGTCATGAATTTTAACTCCCAGTGGAAATAAGTATAATATTGCAATTTTTGTAAATTGTAGCCATTTAAAAATATTTAGTCACCTAATTGTTTCATCAAATACTTGTACCTGGTTATACTTATTTAAAACAGACCCATGAGTATTTTAACTATATATTTAAAGGATGTACTGCAAATATAACATTAGATAATATGTTTTAACATCTAGCAGAATATGTGGGTCTTAGACATGCTGGTAGGGGTCAAATCTGAAAAATCATTCGGAGTCATTTGTAGACAATATTTAGATGTATTTCACTCTGATTAATTTTCTAATTTTAATTCAAAATAATCCTGGAAAAAATGGTCATATTAAAACCCCTTGTGTTACTCCAAAGCTGGTCCAAATGTTTAAACCCAGGTTTTTTTCCTCTGCACTGAAATGGACAAGAGCATTGCTTGTCATATTAAGCCTCCTTCTTCATTATCCACAGGACTTTGAGATATCCATATATTTATAATATCACCTTTTTGAGGCCACCTTGGTTAGTTGGTCCTAAAGACTTCTGTTTAGCTATTGTTTTCAAAGTGGCAATCACTCAATGGTAACAGAATACATGTAACTGAAAGGCCAGTTTAAAGGCCAGACTTACTTCAGCTATGGTTTAAGTAGAGTAGGATTCAGAAATTAACATTCTACAAATAGAAAGCAAAGCTCATAAGATGTTCTTGTTTTGGAATACTGTGACACTATAAAAACAATACATATATATATATATATATATATATATATGTTTAAAAAGATATGTATTTACATAAATAAAAATAAAAAACTTTTAAAGTACTAACATAACACCAACAGCATAGAAGTATATATATACAACCAAGAAAAGGGTGACTTAAATATGACCAGATTAAATAGTAATAGCACTAAATAGTAGGCTGGCTAATCACCCATATATTAGGCCTGCCAATTAGTGATGACTTAGCATATTTCTTCTCTCCACGATCAACTGTCACATTATAACTGTGTTCAGATATGCACATTGATCTTAAATTTCCTCGAGAAGTAGTACTCAGAGAACGTGCTAGACAATCCCGTCAGCTGTTTTCATTACCTTTTTTTCACTCATCAATGCCTGTTTTTCTGGGCAAATACTAGGCTTGTGCACAAATTCTTTTAACCTGTAATTAGCAAATGGAATTCTTGTTAATCTATGCCCAAGCGAAATGATCTGTCACGTAAATCCCAGTCGGATCGATTTGTTCGGGCGTATATTAACAGGAACTTGATTCGTTCATTGCAGGTGAAAAGGATTTAAGTAAAACTCTTGTATTTGACCAGAAAAACAGTCATTGATGACTGAAGAAGGTAATGATAGACATTGAAGACATGAGTTTAATAGTAAGTACAACTTACTAATCAATGCATGCACCAAAAACAAAAATGTTTGTCACCTTATATCTCTATAAATCCACATACGTTGTTTGATTTGGGGAAGGGGGTTTGAAGTTTATTCTGTACCCAAATAACATGCCTTCAATTTCTTTATTTTTTTTAAATGTTCTTTTCACTATATTTTTTATATCAATTTACGATGCGATTACCTTCCGTTATAGACAGAGAATCAGTTTCATATCTTTTTATCCATCACTAGATTCTACACTTTTTTTTAGTATTTACATCCTGATTTCTCAATGTGTGGGGATACGAGTACCAATGCAGGACAGTACGCCAGGAGCAGGAGGAGTTCCAGTTCCAAGACTGGCCCCACCATCACAGACTGGCCGTGCCATTGCTCATTTGGTGAGTTAGGCAGTCTCCAACGACCACCAAGCTTGCCAAATTGGATAGTCTTCTCACCTCTGTGGTGACAGGTGCATGCATTGTCCTATTTCAACCTCTCTCTCGTTGTCTCTGGCACAATGACATCATCTTCGGAGGTCACCCACATGTTGAGTTTGCAAGGCCAGCTTGACATGGAAATTGGCTGGTTTTAGATGTGTGGTAAGGGCTCAGACAATATATGCATTTACAGGGACAAATTGAGTTCAGGGTGTCTATAATACAGTAATAATCAGGAAATCTGCAAATATTGTGAAAATCTTTAGCATTTACATTTATTTACACTAGATTGTACTTGAATCTCTCCAAAATTCTGAGTTGTAAAAGATGAAGTAGGATTGATTTACTGAAAATGTTATCCACAGCACCACACTTCTGCTTGGTAACATATCTGTTGCTAAATTTTGACCCTAATGGAGGGATCACAGGGTAGCTTGAGCAGTGGAGATACAATGTAGGTCTTTTATGAAGTATACATTAACTGCGCAGGAATACCAAATACCTAAGAAATGAAGGATTCGTTTTATATCAAATACCTAAGAATTAGGTTATTTTTTGGATTTAGTCTTCTATATTTTGCCCCAATGCCATATGTTTGTGTGTCAGTTTAATTTGAGTGTAAATGTGTGTATGTCAGTGTCCACTGTGTGTAAATGTGTGTGTCATTGAGCTCTGTGCGCAAATGTGTCTGTGTGTGTGTCAGCATCCTCTGTGTGTGTGTGTGTTAGTGTCCTCTGTGTGTAAATGTGTGTGTCAGTGTCTTCTGTGTATAACTATTATTTGTGTATTATATTTTTATTTTGTGACTTTTATACTTCAAATTAATAGTTCATACAGTCCTCCTTGCATTAACAATATTCACATTATGTCATACATACTTTAAAATGTCTATTACCTCTTTTTCTCCAATATGGGATTAACTTAAATATCAGTGTCTACACACTTTATTTGGAAATCAAATCAACAGAAATTACTTTATCAAGCCAGTGGTACTTAGGAATTATTTTTAGACCTGCAGGAGTATTTCTCCATAAATTATTTTAAAAAACTGTACTACATAACAATGACAAAAATATAATTTAATATTTACATAATAAAAATTAGGAACCTGATATATATAAATAGATTGTATTTCGCTAAATTTCTTTTCGGCCATACATTTCTCTGTATTCTGTTGACACTAACCATACAACGATGCTAATGACAGTATGTACTACTGGGTGCTGTGCTAGATTTAAGTATTCTTTAAAAACATTTTCTCCTCTCTCATATTTGGAAGTTTTTTATTTGACTCTGACTTTTTAGTATGGATATAAAAATCCTAACAATCTTGAATTCCCAGTAGGCTCATCACTTTGTATTGTATTGTATACTGTAAAGTCAGTTAATAATCCTCAAGCAAGCATAACGCATTTCTTACATTTTATTTAAGCAAAGTTATGTGTCTCAAATGCAAATTGAAAAATACTGTATTGTTGCAAGATGTTGAACTAAAACAATCCATTTGTTTGCAGTTTGTATAAAAGCTTATTTCCATAAAACACTGTCATTCAATCTTAAAATGGAAGAGGTGTATTACAATCAAATACCGTAGTATAACAACATTTGTTACAGTAGAACTAAAACATTTTGGGCAGTGGGGCAATTTAAGGCACTTAACACGTTTCCCACTACTCTGAGGTATACATATAGTAAATTCCTTTTGAGGAACAAAATAAATAAATAAATACCAAAACGGACTTAATTTTTCCACGATCCTGCTCTACCTCTCACCCAAATGAGAAACAATTCTTTTTCAGTGATACATTTCATCAAATACCAGATTGCAAACAGGGCATGTTTTTGATCTCAAGCCCTGCATTGTACAGAAAACTATATGTCTTGTTTTACATTTACATATTTGCATAGATGCCAAGTGGCGGGATAGCCAGTGTTGTGGGTACATATTTTCTTTCATATGTGGTGCCTTTCTTTAATCAGTGAACACTACATATTTTGTATGTATGGCATTATAGATCCATACATACATGCCTTTTCCAATCTGCATTCCATAACAGACCAGAAGACTGAGCAGGGTATATAATTAATTATTATTTATTATGCATTTTTACATTAACTGTACTATTGACTGCTCGGTTTAAATATAATATCAAACCCTCTCCATAGAGCTGTTATTGATAAATAAACTATTTAAAACAGTTACGTGCATGTACCTGATTTCATTTTTTGTTGTCCTTTAAAACCAATCTAAGCCCCCCGTCCCCTGCCCCACCCACTAATTCATGGCAGCTAATGGGTTGTTTCAGTAATCATTTAGGGATGAGTTGGTAAATACTAAAATGGCTTTCACTAAATAGCTGTCGCTGTCATTAGCAATTACTGACAGCTACATATAAAACATTTAACGACTGACAATTAGCAGCTGATAAAAGATTAAACATTTCCCATAGAGATTAAAATGAGTTGTTAAATGCTAAGTAAAACATGATTGCCATGAAAAAATTCTAAAACTTATTACCTGTCGCTTACGGACAAAATTATATCTGCACAATCTAGGTGTAAATGGGAAAAAACGGTAGTGACGCCAAACTCTTGATACATCCTGTATTAAAAATATAGATTTATTCTACATTTCAGCAACAAAGCATGTCTACATGACTTATGTAGTTTTTAATGAATACATGTCAATAAAACACTTTTGCGCATGCGTTTAAAAAAAATGCTTTCATTTTGTCATGGTGGAGTTGCTATGGCAATGAATTAGAAATTCAATTTCTTGAGGTAATCCATGTTTCAAAATGGTAAAGGCTAAGTGGTGGTCGGTATCAGTGGAGGTGGATGGGAGTAGCATGTTACAAAAGCGTTGAACATGTAAAACGGGCAGTACTTTTTAATTGCAATTATCTAGTGACTATTGGTATTTGCGATGCTCGAAGGGACACCATAGGCACCTAGACCACTTCAGCTCATTGAAAAGGTCTGGGTGCAGTGTTCCAGGTCGCTTAACCCTGCAGTGGTAATTATTGCAGTTTTTAATAATGAGGAAACCCATAGGGAAGCATTATTATACAATGCATGCGCATTAGGTCCCCCCGCCCAGCTGACATAGGCAGGGGAGAACGGAGGCCGGGCCTGAACCAGCGCAGGAATCAGGTAAGTGACAGATATGGTTTTTAAGTTCTTCTGCACCACAGAGGAATGGGGGCACTATAGTTTCCCTTAAATTGCTGCTTCTTAACAAGTCAGAGAATGAGACCTAAGTTCCCCTTGTTTCAAATGCATTATTGGGAAAAACAGGAAGGTAAACAAACTCTAGTTTGACTTGAATTTAATTTGTCTAAAAAAAAACACTATAAAACATCTGTAAGCAAGCTCTTTAAACCTATGTCCCTGAATGTATGAATGCATTTACTTTTTTGATACACTGACTGAAGTAAAAGTGTTACAAATCGTTAAACTATTGAATTTTATGTCGGGTTCACTGTTCTGTTTTTTAAAAATCTAGATGTAAAAAATTGTAATTTTAAATTCTTAAAAGTTATATATCAGCAGTAAATATGTGTAGAGACAGAGGGCTAAAGGGCTTGCTTTCAGTCCTTAGAAATAAAACTCAGTTCAAACCAGCATTTTTGTGCCGGCTCTTTTATTATCCATTTCTTTGATAAACATACCCAGGCTCACAGGAGAACATAGTTCTTATAAAATAAACTTATCCAGGGGCGGACTGAGAACCCTCAGGGCCCCCGGGCAAAATAAATCAAGGGCCCCCTTACAGGCCCCACCCATACTCTGCAGCAAGCGCCACCCTTGTCCCGCCTCCATGCACCGCCTCCAGCCACACCCTACACAATCTTTAGACACAAGGAACAAAAGGGCAATAAGCCCTTCGAGGCCCCAGTAGAGACTACAATTGAGGGCTAATGGGCCATGGAGGGGGGTCTTTCTAGCGGAGGCTATCTCAGTGTCCTTTAGAGAGTGTGTTAGATAGAATCCCCTCCAAGCCCCATTAGAGACTACAATGGAGTCTAAAAGGCTTGGAAGGGGGTCTTTCTAACAGAGGCCATCTCAGCGTCCATTAGATATCCCCTGCTGGAAACAGTCGCCTCCAGGCCCCAGTAGAAACTACAATTGAGGGCTAATGGGCCATGGAGGGGATTTCTAGCAGAGGCTAGAGTCTAATGGGGCCTGGAGGGTGGTCTCTCCAACACTCTGGTTCCTATTCACAATATAGCAACACAACATAGCTCGCTGATACCTAAGCCAAGTTGGCTCCTCTTACCTTAATTACTGTTGCTGGCTGGCAGTCTGTGGGCTTGCTGGCTGCGGCTGGCAGGCTGTGGGCTTGCTGGCTACTGCCGGCAGGCTGTGGGCTTGCTGACTGCGGCTGGCAGGCTGCGGCTGGCAGGCTGTGGCTTGCTGGCTGTGAGCCTGTGGCTTGCTGTAGGCCTGTGGGCTGGCTACTGGCCTGTGGGCTGGCTAACTGGCTGGCTACTGGCCTGTGGGCTGGCTAACTGGCTGGCTACTGGCCAGCCTGTGGGTTGGCTGGCTGGCTACTGGGGCACTTGTAGATTATTTAAAGAAATAATCCATGCACAATAACCACTACTGCTCCAGAGTAAGTAGTCAAACCGTTTAAGAACAGTTTGACAACTTACCTGGGGTCTGCTGGGATATGAGGCTGTAGTAGGGAATAGGAGCAGTGGTGCAATGTGTGTGAAAGGTTCAGTGTGTGTGTGGGGGTGTAGTGTGTGAATGTGTAGGGTGTGTGGGCAGTGTATGTGTGTGGCAATGTTAGTATGGGGGGCTGTGTATGGGGTCTGTGTGTATATGGGTGGGCAGTGTATGTGTGTGTGTGAGGCAATGTGTGTAAATGTGTATGGTGTGTATGGGGGCAGTGTGTGAATGTGTATGGTGTGTGTGTAGGGGCAGTGTGTTTATGGGGCTAGAGTTCACTCTCACCACTGCGACCACCAGGAATCCATGGGGGTTACAGTGTTGAGAGTGAACTCTAGCCCGTAGCTCCAGGGCTAGAGTTGACTAGAGTAGAGTTGGCAGTAACTTTGCCATGGTAACCGCGGCAACGCTCTGTGCTCGCGCAAGAAGGACCCAGAGGAGCTGCAGGGTGAGCTCCCAGGTCCTCTCTTCCTCCCCTCCCCTGCCCGCACGGTGCCTGCGGACAGGGGAGGGGGGGCATTCTTCCCTCTCTTTCTCCCCAACTCTCTATTCCTCCTCTTTCTCCCCGTGTCTCATTCTTCCCTCTCTGTCTCTCCCCCCTCCCTCTATTCCCCCTCTTTCCCCGTGTCTCATTCTTCCCTCTCTGTCTCCCCCCTCCCCATCTCTCTATTCCCCCTGTGTCTCATTCTTCCCTCTCTGTCTCTTTCTCCCCCTCCCCATCTCTCTATTCCCCCTCTTTCTCCCGTGTCTCATTCTTCCCTCTCTGTCTCCCCTGTGTCTCATTCTTCCCTCTCTTTCTCCCCATCTCTTTATTGCCCCCTTCCCATCTCTGTGTCCCCCCTCCCATCTCTCTGTCCCCCCTCTTTCTCCCCCTCCCCATCTCTCTGTCCACCGTCTTTCTCCCCCCCTCCCATCTCTCCTATTGCCCCATCTTTCTCCCCCTCCCCATCTCTCTATTGCCCAATCTTTCTCCCCCCTCCCCCATCTCTCCTCCCCTCTCCCCCCCCTCCCATCTCTCTGTCCACCCCTCTCTCCCCCCTCCCCCCTCTCTCTCCCCCCTCCCCATCTCTCCCCTGTTTCTCCCCCCTCCCCATCTCTCCCCTCTCTTTCTTCCCCCTCCCCATCTCTCCCCTCTCTCTCCCCCCTCCCCATCTCTCCCCCCTCTTTCTCCCCCCTCCCCATCTCTCCCCTCTCAATCTCCCCCTGTTTCCCCCCTCCCCATCTCTCCCCCTCTCAATCTCCCCCCCTCCCATCTCCCCCTCTTTCTCCCCTCCATCTCCCCCCCACTTGCTAAAAGTCTGGGGGCGGCCGTTTGATGCTGGAGCCGCCGGACCGGGTGGCAGCCTCGCCGGTCCGGCGGCATTCCTCTCACTAACACTGGAGGAGGAGGAGGAGCATGTGTCTGTCATGCTCCTTTGCGGTTCCCACATCCTGTGCTGGGAATTGTGGGAACCGCAGGGAGCATGATAGACACATGCTCCTCCTCCAGTGTTAGTAAGAGGAATGCCGCCGGACCGGCGAGGCTGCTACCCGGTCTGGCGGCTGCAGCATCAAACGGCAGCCCCCCCCTCACAGTGTGCCACCGGACCGGCCACCCGGTGGCACCTTCCGCTCAAGTCCCCAATCCAGCCCTGCCGCCGGGCCCCCTGAAGGCAGCCCTGGCGGCGGGCCCCCCTCCCGGCTGGGCCCTCGGACCGTGTCCGAAGTGCCCGACCGGTCAGTCCGCCCCTGAACTTATCACATTACTTTCCATGACAAGATGTCACATGGGTTCCGGTTTTCATTTCTAGGGGGTGAAATGCTTGGTATCAAAGGGGTTCACATATATAAACACAGATATATTTTATTCTGATTGATCTGATTCATTGCAGACTCATAGCACCATTTTTACATCTGTATGTCAACTGAGTATTCATTGATGAAGCTCACCAAATTAATTTTACTTAAAAAAAAAAAAAAAAAACTAACAAGAAACAAATCATACATTAAAAATCAAGTAGCCATTCATACTTATGATATTGTACCCAAAATCTGGCAAATAAATGACAGGAATCCTAAATATTCTGTAAGTAAAAATCTATTTCTATTGTCTGTCATCTGTAATTTGCTTGATTATTCTTACCTTTGAGAGTTTTTCTTTCTATTTAATTCCTTGTATTTTATTTTCTATTTGCTTGTTTTTCTATGGAATATCGGCTATTTAAATGAATACTCTAGAGAAGGCTTTAATGGGACACTCCAGACCTCTGAACAGCTTGATTTGTGGAGAGTGTTACCTCTTTTTTTAATTTAATTTTTTTTTAAATGCAGAATTCAATAGAAAGTAAGACTTTTGTTTTTTAAAGTAACCTTGTTACATCCCCCTGGCTGTCATCCAGAAAACAGGTCATGAAACTTCCTGGTTGTTTATCTCAGTGGAGCTAAACACACAAGGCAGGTAATTGCCCAGAGCACCTGCCTTGCAAATACTTCTCTTTGACCTGCATTGGGAAGTCTGTGATTGGACAGCCACAGAATGTCTGGGCTATGGAAAAAGGGGAGGGCTTGAAAAGGTTGCAGGCAAGAGATCTAAAGTTTTTGCATACTGTTTTTAGATATACCCCCAATTAAAAATGCATTATTAAATGCATGAATGTTTATATCTATCAAATACTGCTTTATATTTTCCATTTTTTTTTATTTGGGCAGTGAAGTGTCCCTTTAACAATACGGGCTCTTAAAGGGATACCCTAGGTAACATAAACACTGTAGTGGTTATCTAACCTGGAATGTCAAGTAGCTGTTAATGCAATGTTTATGGCCAGTTTGACATAAACCTGGGCTCTCACCAGTGCTCAGAGATCGCCACCTCCTGGACTTAGCAGATTAACAATGTCAGTTGTGGTCATCCTGGACAGCAGTTGTTTCCTAAGCCCTTGGATCCAGTTTAACAGGTGAAGGCTATACTTCGCCTTGCTGTATAATTCACCACCTACTCTGCCAAGTGACTGATTAGCAATAAAATGCACACACAATCACACCTTAAAGCCCCTTTCACATAACTGGAGAAACAGCTGTTATTAGTTAATTACTGCCAAGTGTTGTACTACATACACTATAAATTCCTGCCGGGCAAAGATTTAGTGCTTCTGTTCCGCTTTCTTTTAATATAATAAGAGCACCCTGATTGACTAAACCACTTTCTTGTCTGGACAGAGCTCTAGTCATAAAATGGAATTTTTCATTTGATATTTTATTTATTTTGTTGCATAATTTCTAACGATTTATTTAAACAATCTATTAACATGTTGGGGTCACCTCAAGCCTGGTTTCCTCCTTTACGTTTGTTCATATATAGATGTTAAGCATGTTATAGCACCCTGCATCAAAGGTGCCCACATTGGATAGGCTGTTTAGGACCATGTTGAAGTAAAGTTTATTTGAGTAGATCAAGTGCGATTTGGGTAGTCTTCCTCGAGAAATGCAAGTCTAAGTTGTCTTGAATTTTTGTTGAAGTTTGACTTACTTGTACAGTTGCGTCGCAAGCGTAGGTATTGTCCCATTGAAATGCTGGCTTTCAAGCGAAGAGGATGATAAGCTCCCCCAATTTAGCAGATTATTGGAGGCGTCTTCCTGAAAAGTGGTAGCAAGGGTAGGTCTGGTTGTGTGGCTATGGTTATATCAAGAAAGTTGAGAGATTTCCCCCTACTTCAAATGGATTGACATAGGAGGTAAATCTACTCTTGACAAAATGCAGAGCTACCTTTTTTCAAGCCTTGCCAAGCCCTTGGCCGTCACCAGTGATTGCTGAGAGGAAAAAGGCTCTTTCTATGGAGGATGCTGCTGTCTCACGAGATCCGTCACAGATCTTAGTTTGGTACGTTCACCCTTATGCAAGAATACAGAGCTGATGTCGGCTCTTAGCAACTGAAGTAACAGAAGCTAAAAAGAACCGCGAGGAAGAAATTGACAGTGGCCATAAAGAATAGGTTCAGGTAAGTATAACTCACCTTTCCATATACCCTTTGACCAAAACACTGCCAGTGGAGCAGCCACCGGCGGTTGTCGGTACTTAGAAAATAATGCAAAAACCCCAGATGGTGACAGAGCTGTCTAGCTAGTTTCTAAGTATGTCTCGAAGTATAGATGTTTTAAAATTACAGCTTACATGATGCTTTGTCATTATAAATGCATTCTAAAGGCTTGCAAAGCATTATGGGAGATATAGTTCTACAACATCTGGAGATCTACCCCTTGGATATATTATATCATTCCTTGGGAAGTATTGTATTGCTGCAGCTCAATTACACATTTAAATAATTTATACTTTTGTATTTTTTTTTCTAGGATCTTCATATGGCCACATATGTCAGCAATTAGATATACTTCGTGACACAGAGCTAACCTATAAGCAAAAAAACAAAAACAAAATGGAAACAAATGGAGATGCTTATTTTTGTATGTTTACCAAGTGGTGTGCTGTACTTTATGAATTTGCACAATCTACTTATCAAGTTGTTTATTCATGTGTAACATCCTTGTACATACATAATTCAAAGAAAATATGGTGAGGCAAGCTGAATAACTATTATCATGTAACACACAGTACAGCTTTAGAAAGTGAAAAATAAATGTTATAATAAATGTGGCGAGTGCTGTAAAAACACATTTATTTACTCCTAAATACAAATGCAAATGTAATATGAACATATGAAATGTAATTATGCACACCATTAGGGCCGGACTGGCCCACCGGGATACCGGGTAATTTCCCGATGGGCCATCGGCACCTGGGGCCGGGCAGACATGTGGGTGTGCTGGCGGCCCCTGGAGGAGCAGAGATGGCGGCCGCTGGAGGAGCAGAGATGGAGGCCGCTGGAGGAGCTGTTCTGGCGGCCGCAGTCGAAGCTGTGCTGTCTCTGCTCCCCAGCGCGCTACTGAATGAGACCGGAGCCGGAATATGACATCATATTCCGGCCCCGGTCTTATTCAGTAGCGCGCGAGGGCGGGGGAACAGAGACAGCACAGCTTCCCATGTGGCCGCCAGAACAGCTCTTCCAGCGGCCGCCATTCCTGCTCCTCCAGCGGCCGCCATCCCAGTTTCTTCTGCGGCCGCCATCCCTGCTCCTCCAGTGGCCGCCATCACACCCAGCTCTCTGCCCTGCATGACCCCCCTGGCCGGTCACCCACAGGTAATATGTGTTATGCTGTCAGCGTGTGTGTGTGTGTGTGTCTGTCTGTCTGTCATGGTGTGTGTGTGTCATGGTATGTGTCTGTCTCTGTCATGGTGTGTGTGTGTGCTGGTCTCCACTCGACTGGCCCTGCCTCTATGGATGAGATCATCAAGCTTGCCATAGGATTGGCTGCAAAACGCTACACCAATCAGCATCTCCTCATAGAGATGCATTGAATCAATTTATCTCTATGGGGAACCTTCAGCGTCTCCACAGCGTGGAGGCCCTGAATGTAGGTGCTGCACACTGTGCAGCACTGACACAGGAAGCACCTCTAGTGACCGTCTGAGTGACTGTCACTAGAGGTGTCACTTGGAAGCAATGTAAACACTGCCTTTTCTCTGAAAAGTCAGTGTTTACATTGAAAAGCCTGCAGGGACAGGCTATAGACACCAGAACCACTACATTAAGCTGTGTGTGTGTGTGTGTGCTCGCCTGCTAGTGAGCTTGCTTGCTTGCATGTATGTGTGTGTCTGCTAGTGAGTGAGCTTGTGTTTTTATGTCAATGAGCTTATGTATATCAGTGAGATTGTTTGTCTATGAGGCTGTGTATCAATGAACTTGTGTGTGTCAGTGAGATTGTCTATGTCTGCATGTGAGTATGCTTACTGTATAATTAAACGTTTTACTATGAAAGGACCAACATTTTATATTAGAAAAAGCAATATATATATATATATATATATATAACTCAATCATCTGGGGTGGCAAGACATAGCCTTACATATTACATGCGACAATATATGGCTGGCATAGATTTTTTTTCCAGGGCTGCTTTGTATCCCCAGTCCGGCCCTGCACACCATACATTTTTAGAATAAGCCAGTAGAAAATACACATTGAAAAAAAGGAAGGCATTTGTCATGCTAAATATAAAAATAAGTCCTTAACTTGTAATGGCCAAATTTCTGTGTATGTCTTATAATGTCCTTATTTTTTTATACATATTTATATTTCTGAGAATGGAGAAATGTTTTCCCCTTTTTCCTTCTTATGCTGAACTCTTTCCCGTAGATGATGTTCCCAAAGTTTTTTTTTTTAAATTGAATACAATTTATGTGAAAAAAAAATGATAATGTAGGTGAATACTGAGGTATTTTTTAAAAGCAAAGTCAATAATTGTGAAAGTCAAACAAACTCATCACACAGGTTTTTAGAAACCTCTTCTTGACAGCCACTAGAGGTACTTTCACTGCACCGTCATGTGATACAGAAACTTATATGCGAGTGTGGCACATTCCATGCATGCGCATCAGATCCTCAATGCTCCCAAATGCCAGAGGAGGCCATGTCTCCTTTTTAACATTGCAGGAGGTGGAAAACTGAGCAGAGATGAGAGAGTCTCTGTGCTGTAAAAAGGTGAGCAAATGCCTTTATTTTTCTTAATATGATTTGAAAAAGGGTGAAGGGGAATCTCTATCTAAGTAGGGACAGGGGCAATATAGATTTCCTAACGCACTCGTTTTTCTCTAATTGATGCTTTTTGTATGTACGTGTTTGGAAAAATCCACATATGAATCAGGAATGTCCGAATTATTAATTAATTATTTATAAAGTTAATCAAGGTGGTGGTTAACGTTCTGCCATGTTGCTTCCTTTTATTTTTTGCTTTTATGTATAATGCAAATAATACTAAAATAGAAAAGTGTGTAAAAAAAAAAAATTAAAAGTAGAAAAATGCTCAAATTGTGTGTTTTCTATTTTGTATGAACTTACAATGTTGTTGATGTAGTAACAATATTTAAACCAATCTCTGCTCTTGACTCCAGACCCATGCAACCTTTCCATTGCCTAATAAACACACAAACACCTGTATAAGGGATAAGGGCAACAGCCACAGCTGTTTTAACATTTCAAAAACCACCATTAAACTTCTACCTGTCAGCTGATGGGGGTGATTATCCCACCAGACCGATATAACCTTCTTTCCCAAAGTCCGAAGCATCCTACCTTCCGTCTTAAGCCCAAGCAGGCTGCTACTCCCCATTCCGATCGTCAGTTGCCTTTAAATGCACTGACCAGGAACACCCTGCTCGCTCTGACAAAACAAAACAGAGACAAATTAAACAGCACAACAACCACAAACAATCTATGATACGCGCAAAGCAAAATGGTGGGTGAGGGGTGTGAGGGAAAGAGATGGAGTCCCTACATTCCTTCCTTTTGATTGGTAAGTCTCCCCTAATTCCCCATTTTATCCCCTAAATTGTAACATTGTATCCTCTTTATCACAACCCCTTACTCTGGGTAACAGTCATGCTTCACTTCCTTGCCAGTCTAGGGAATCCCTTCCAGGAAGAAGCATGGGAGAAGTACTGAGCATTTGTGCTGGTGACATTATGAAGCAATTCCAACATTTTAAGACATTGAGTATAACAAGACAGGTTCTGAATGGCTGCTGCTAACTCTGAATGTGAGGCACCTTTTTTTGTTAATAATTACCGCTGTGTATATTTACTAGCCCAGAGTAATTACAGTATAAAGAGACAGAAAGAAATTGCAATGAAACCTCAAAATGGCCACCTCCACACTGAAATCAAAATTACAGGTATGTTTACTACATAAAAATAATAATATGGTGAGAACATTATTTGAAAATTATTTCTGTAAAAAAGAAAAAATCTTTGGTGAGAAAGCTGTGCTTTTAGGAATTTACACTGTTTCGCTAAAATTATTCCTAAACTCGCCCAGACATCAGGGCAGACACTAAAACACTTTCTAATGATCCATAAGTATCTCTTGTAAACCCCATATAGCAATTGATCTGCTAAGAGGCAGACAATATGAATTCCTGCTGCTGTCAACTTGTCATGTTCGGAGAGCTCAAATTATGCTACAAATTGCTGAAAATAACAGTTATTCGCTGATTTCCTCTTATTCCATTACCATAGTATGAACTGATACTAATTTATACATTCTGGGATAATTTCACAGTATTTTCTGCCTCATTCACAAACAGCAATGTCATTCCCATTATCTGCTGCTTTGGCAGAATATCTAGAATGAGACAAAAATATAATGGATGGTTCTCAGCACAAAAGCAAACAGAAAAGAAGCTGTTTTTTATTCTATTTTATTTATTTATTTATTTATTAATTTTAAACTAGTTTTGTTGAATTTGTTAATAAAACTCCAACGGTATTACCTTGTCCAAACAATTTCTGCACTTTAAACTATGTATAAACATATTTTATATATATTTTATTTTTGATAAAAATTGAAACAACGAAAAAAATGCAATGGTGTAATTTTAGGTTCGACTGCATTTCATGTCCACGTTCTTTTAAATAGTTTCAATTAAATTAAAATTAACATTGCACTAGACTTACTGAGCGGCATGGCAATGAAATGGGATAAAACACAAAAGAATATTTTATGGCATTTTGTTTTGATCCCCTCCACTTCCTTTCAATGGACTCAGCAAAAATACTAAGTCCCCCGTGGCTAATAAGAGAGCTGTCCATACTCACTGTTTTGTTTTCTCCAAACTTGCATTTCTGGTGTCTTGGTAAAAGGCCAGCAAAGAGAAAGTGAACGGTTCATGTCAAGTGCTCATTAAAGGACTC
This sequence comes from Pelobates cultripes, assembly GCA_933207985.1. Classification (NCBI taxonomy): domain Eukaryota; kingdom Metazoa; phylum Chordata; class Amphibia; order Anura; family Pelobatidae; genus Pelobates; species Pelobates cultripes. The sequence goes on along the minus strand of OW240918.1, from coordinate 28,737,287 downwards.
AATAATAAGAACATGCTTTGAATGATGAGGCCATTTACCCACCTTCCTGAGAGTCTAGGCAAATCCTAGCTATAGTTCCACTTGCCAAGTGATTAAAAATACAAAGGTTGTTTCTCTTTCCTATGTCTGCATTAAATCCGGTGAAAAAAGGCACTGTCAACGAATTCAGCTACATTTGTCCTCATTTTGTACAAAAGTCAAATGAAGCAACTTAACCCTTAACAGGCGAGACATGGATTAAAATAACCAGGAAAATGATGGTGCTATCTGATCCAGGACTAGATCAGTAAGTATTAACCCCCTGCCCAAACTTTCCAGATCTATTTACACTGCAAGGAGAAATCACATGGGAAGAAGAAGAAAACATCACTAGCTAGTTGCTAGATATGAAATATTACATCACGAGCTGGTTGGTAGATATTAAATTATTACATCACTAGCTAGTTGCTAGATATGAAATATTACATCACGAGCTGGTTGGTAGATATTAAATTATTACATCACTAGCTAGTTGCTAGATATGAAATATTACATCACGAGCTGGTTGGTAGATATTTAATTTTACATCACTAGCTAGTCGGTTGATATATAATCTTATATCACTAGCTAGTTAGTAGATATGTAATCTTACATCACTAGCTAGTTGGTAGATATGAATTATTACACCACTAGCTTGTTGGTCGATATGTAATCTTACATCACTAGCTAGTTGGTAGATATGAAATATTACATCACTAGCTCGTTGGTCGATATGTAATCTTACATCACTAGCTAGTTAGTAGATATTAATTATTACATCACTAGCTAGTTGGTAGATATGTAATCTTATATCACTAGCTAGTTGGTACCTCACTGTCTAGGAGGTAGATATAAATGTTGTATCACTAGGACATAGATATTAAATCTGTTTTTATCCCCACCCCCATGCAGGGTCTCTAAGGCACTAAGATTTTTTTGCTGGTATTGGCAATTACCAGACACTTTGCAGAAAGACCAGTTTGCCTCTGGGACTGGATAGCAGGTCTATATTCCTCATTGTCTGATCTTGTTGCCAAATAATTTTTCTAGATTGCCATCAAGGATACCTGTTTGAGTAATGACTGTTTTTGTTATTTCCTGAAGTGCTTGAGTAGGGAGTAATACATTTCTTCTGTCGTTGTGTCCCCAGATACATTCTGTGTAGGCAACAGATCATTTAATTTGTGCTTTACAAGTGCACATGTAGCAAGACATTTGATATCTCACAGGCCAAAAGTGCTCTTTCATATCAAAGTATATCCACATTACTGAAAAACCCAAGAGATAGACCCAGGCTCTGGAAAAGCTCAAAAATAATGTTTTTTGTAGCAGGCTTGGTTTCTGGACATCTTTTATTAAAAATATGAGGATGTACTCTAAAAACATAATAGAATTTAGACAACATCAACAAAAAACTGGATAAAACGTTAGAGGTTGTAGACCAAAATGATATGACATAGGAGATGTTAATGTAATAATGTCTGTCTGGCTGGAACATTGAACAGTTCGAATTAGCTGTGCAAATACCACAGTTGCACCAGGGTCCACAAGCTTGGGAAGACCATCAGGAGGCCCACTCACATAGGGCCACCGAATGGGCGTGTCTGATCATGCTCAGTTGGGCGCTGCTGCCTTTTAACAGTGCTACAGGCCAATGTTAGCAGGGCCGCTATGGGGGGGATGAGTAGTCTAGTAAGGGGCCCAACCATGCTCTGGGGTCCACAAGGAGCTCTGTAAGGATGTGTGGTCTGGATGCGGACTTGACCACATGGTAAATCTGTGACAGCACTGGCCCCTTAAAAGATAGTATGGCCTCCCTCAAAACTGGGAAAAGGTGATATTCATTCACTCCCTCTAAGCATTCAAATTATGACAAATGGGAAGAAGGAACAACTCCACAAAGCCAGGGCCGGACTGGCCCACCGGGATACCGGGAAATTTCCCTGTGGGCCGCGGCACCTGGGGCCGGTCTGACAGCCCTGATCATTGGGCTGACAGCTCCTGTGATCCCGGCCGGCTATGTGTGAGCTGTGCGGCCGCACAGAGCCCCATGGGAGCAGGGGGAGCCAGGCAGCTGGCACAGCTCACACATGGCCGGCCGGGATCATAAAAAAAAATAAAAAAAATTGTGGCGGGGGCGGAGCTTAGCGTGCGGCGGGCCGGGGCTTAGCGTGCGGCAGGGGCGGGGCTTACTGTGCGGCGGGGGCCTGGCTGACTGCAGCATGGGAAGCAGGAAGGAGTCCCTGCTTCCCCAACAACCAGCCTCCAGGAGCCCCAAGCAGGAGGTAAGAAGGAGGTCAGTGTGGCTGTGTGTGACTGCCTGTGACTGTGTGTGTGTGTCTGTCTGTGTGTGTGACTGTCTGTCTGTCTGTGTGTGTGTGTGACCCCTGTCTGTGTGTGTGACTGCTACTGTGAGTGTGTGACTATCTGTGTGTGTGACTGTCTATGTGGTGTCCTGTCTGCCTGTGTGTGACTGTCTGTGTGTGTGTGTGTGTGTGTGACTGTCTGTGTGTGTGTGTGTGATATCTGTGTGTGTGGGAGGCTGTCTGCCTGTGTGTGTGACTGTCTGTGTGTGACTGCCTGTGTGTGACTGTCTGGAGTGTGTGTGACTGTCTGTGTGTGTGACTGTCTGCCTGTGTGTGTGTGACTGTGTAGTGTGTGTGTGTGTGACTGTCTGCTTACTGTGGTATTGTGACTGTTTGTCTGTGTGTGTTCTCTGTGTGTGTGTGTGTGACTGTCTGCCTGTATTGTGACTGTGTGGTATTACTGACTGTCTGTGTGTGTGACTGTCTGTGTGTGTGGCTGTCTGTGTGTGTGGCTGTCTGCCTGTGTGTGTGTCTGTCTGCCTGTGTGTGTGTGGCTGTCTGCCTGTCTCTGTATGTGTGGATGTTTGCCTCGGTGTTTGCCTCGGTTACTGTGCGGCGGGGGCCTGGCTGACTGCAGCATGGTAAACAGGAAGGAGTCCCTGCTTCCCCAACAACCAGCCTCCAGGAGCCCCAAGCAGGAGTGTGACTGTCTGTGTGTGTGTGTGTGACTGTCTGCCTGTGTGTGACTGTGCGTGTGTGTGTGACTGTCTGCCTGTGTGTGTGACTGTTTGTCTGTGTGTGACTGTCTGTGTGTGTGTGTGTGACTGTCTGCCTGTGTGTGACTGTGTGTGTGACTGTGTGTGTGGCTGTCTACCTGTGTGTGTGGCTGTCTCCCTGTGTGTGTGACTGTCTGCCTGTGTGTGTGTGGCTGTCTGCCTGTCTCTGTATGTGTGGATGTTTGCCTCGGTGTCAGTGACTGTCTGCCTGTGTGTGTGTGCGCGTACCTGCTAGTGAGGGAGCCTCTGTGTGTGTGTGTGTGCCTGCTAGTGAGTTTGTGTATGTGTGTGTCTGCTAGTGAGTGAGCTTGTATGTGTGTCAGTGAGCTTGTCTGTAGGGATCATATATGTGTGTGTGTGTTAGTGAGCTCTTGTCTGTAAGGAGCATGGGTGTGATCGTGAGCTTGTCTGTAGTGAGCGTGTGTGTCAGTGAGCTTGTCTGTAGTGAGCATGTGTGTCAGTAAGCTTGTCTGTAGTGAGCATGTGTGTGTCAGTAAGCTTGTCTGTAGTGAATCTGTGTGTTAGTGAGCTCTTCTGTAGGGAGCGTGTGTGTGTCAATGGGCTTGTCTGTAGGGAGAGTGTGTGCGCATCAGTGAGCTTGTCTGTAGTGAGCGTGTGTGTGTGACAGTGAGCTTGTCTGTAGTAAGCTTGTGTGTGTATCAGAGTTTGTCTGTACTAAATTTGTGTGTGCTAGTAACCTTGTCTGTGTGTGTCATTGAGATTGTCTGTCAATGAGCCTATTTGTGTGCATCAGTAAGATTGTCTGTGTCTGTGTGTGAGTATGCTTTACTGTATAATTTAATTACCCTAAAATAACTAATATTTTGAATTAGAAGAAGAAATGTATCAATAATATAGATATATATATATATATATATATATATATATATATATATACTATTGCATCACCAGAGCTCCAGTATCCAGGCAATTGAAATAGTTGGCTGCACTCTCAGATTTCCTTAAAACTTAACATTTATTGAAATATTTAAGAGAAGATCAATGTTTCAGTGCCTCTTGTGGACTTTCATCATGATCCTGATGCAAGTCCACAAGAGGGACTGAAACGTTGATCTTCTCTTAAATATTTCAATAAAAGTTACATTTAAAGGAAATCCGAGAGTGCAGCCAACTATTTCAATTGCCTATATATATTTATATATATATATATATATATATATATATATATATATATATATATATATATATATATATATATATATATATATATATATATATATATATATAACACCCTACATAGCACAATGACTTATGGGGCTGGCATAGATTTTTTTCCAGGGCTGCTTCATATCCCCAGTCCGGCCCTGCACAAAGCCACCCGAGCACAGCCCCTGCCAGATCCCCACTGAGAGCCAGGGAAGTCACCCTCTTCGTAAAGGGTAGGCAATGAGGAGAGTGTGTTCCAGTGTGTTTACATGTATGAGTACCTGTATGTATGTCTCAGTGTGTATGTTTCTATGTGTGTCAATGTGTATCTGTGTGTGTGTGTGTGTTTGTGTAAATATATCCCAGCATTCAAATTCCAACACTACACAAACACACTACTACATTCAAATGCAAACACTACATACAAGTACACCACTGCATTGGAATGCCAACACTTCACACAAATACACCCCTACATTCACTAACACATACTCCATACAAAACATGCATATATTCAAACACAAAAAAAACTGCTCAGTGCTCACAAATGCAACCCTGCAAAAATGGTCAAAAGGTAGACCCCAAGCTAGCAAAGCATTGTGGGAAATGCATGACAGATTGGGAATCTACATTTGGCCACCCTTGAGTTACAGGGGGCCAAGAAAATGTCTTTCACAGAGGCCCTAAAAACATTAGTTCCACCACTTGTTCTGAAGCAATACTCAACACAACTAATAGATCTAATATTTTACAACCCATTGCAGTAAACCTCTGGTAACTGTTGCATGATCTCAAGCTGGTTCTATTAAGTGATAGGATCATCAAATGCATATTCCCTATCATTTTCTGTGATTATGCAGATAGTTATAACTGTATTGATCGATGTTTCCAGTTCTGCTATGTTGGCCTTAGTTTAGAAACTCACATCAAATTCTCACTTTAGTGAATAACCCTGATAGTTACACAGTAATACATTTTGAAAAGTCCAACAACTACAACCTTTCACATACCTTCTTCCAAAAGAAGGTAAAAAGCACAATTTGAAATTATTATATATTTTTTAAAAGTATCTGGACGTTTTAAATAAAATTCTACAGAATTTGATAAAACAATCTCTATAGGCATATAATTACACATATCTATTTTTCTTTCCTTTGATGTAGTTGAAATCTCCAACCTATTTTTTTAAATTCAAGTTTGTTGACTTTTTCCATTTTTAACAGGCACTCGTAATTCCACCATATGTACAGCAATTACCTAGTCTAAAAAAATCCTCCGATGACATGAAGATGGAAGGGTCAGAAAGTTTTCGTTCATATTTAAGAATTTCATTTTTTAATGTTCATGGGATTGCCTTCTTTCAGACCTTTTTGTGTTCTTAATATTAATATACACTAAACAAAATTATAAACGCACCACTTTTGTTTTTGCCCCCATTTTTCTGAACTCAAAGATCTAAGACTTTTTCTATGTACACAAAAGGCCTATTTTTCTCAAATATTGTTCAGAAATCTGTCTAAATCTGTGTTAGTGAGCACTTCTCCTTTGCTGAGATAATCTATCTACCTCACAGGTGTGGCATATCAAGATATTGATTAGACAGCATAATTATTGCACAGGTGTGCCTTAGGCTGGCCACAATAAAAGGACACTCTAAAATGTGCAGTTTTACTGTATTGAAGGGGAGAGCAGGGGGGAGTCTGAAAACCAGTTAGTATCTGGTGTGACCACCATTTTCCTCACCCAGTGCAACACATCTCCTTCGCATAGAGTTGATCAGGTGGTTGATTGTGGCATGTGGAATGTTGTTGCACTCCTTTGCAACGGCTGTGCGAAGTTGCTGGATATTGGCAGGACCTAGAACACGCTGTTATATGCCGATCCAGAGCATCCTAAACATGCTCAATTGGTGACATGTGCGGGAAGTATGCTGGCCATGCAAGAACTGGGATTTCAGCTTCCAGGAATTGTGTACAGATCCTTGGAACAGGGGACTGTGCATTATCATGCTGCAGCATGAGGTGATGGTCGTGGATGAATGGCACAATAATGGGCCTCAGGATCTCATCACAGTATCTCTGTGCTAGTGATGTACCGAACGGTTCGCCGGCGAACGGTTCCTGGCGAACATAGCATGTTCGCGTTCGCCACGGCGTGCGAACATATGCGCGGTTCGACCCGCCCCCTATTCGTCATCATTGAGCAAACTTTGACCCTGTACCTCACAGTCAGCAGACACATTCCAGCCAATTAGCAGCACAGCCTCCCTAGCAGACCCTCCCACCTCCTGGAAGGCATCCATTTTAGATTCATTCTCAAGCTGCATGCTTAGTAAGAGGAGGGAAAGTGTAGCTGCTGTTCATAAGATAGGGAAAAGCATAGCTAGGTTAGGGATAAGGGTATGCTTTTTTTGGATTTTTTTTTTCTATCTAATGTAAATGCACTTAGTTGTCTGCCACTGCTGCCAGCTTCTGTGTCAGGCTCACAGTGCCCATTTTCCCCAGTCAGTGCCACCAATAACATCTGGTGTCACAATAGCTTGGATTTAAAAACAAAAAACTTTT
>OW240918.1:28653060-28730356 GCA_933207985.1 Pelobates cultripes | reverse complement strand
GAAGCAATGCAACATATTGCAATAAGTATACTGTGAGGTCATAAAATTCTACATCATACTATACCTTTAAAACAACACGGATTTTACATTTTCCTTTAAAGAACAATTCCTATCCAAAGTGAGTTTTATTTTATCAGATTGTAAAGTCCCATGAAACAAATAACTACTTACTGCGTTTGGCTCACCGTCTCTCTTCAAGTCCTACTATTTACACACAAGTCTGGACTGGTATGGGGTTATGGGAGGTAATGAGAGAATCTCAATTTTATTTACCGCAACAAAAAACCTGTAGATTAATATTTAGAAATACATATACTGAAACGCTTAATTTGGAACAATAATGAGAAACATGATTGTGAAAAAAAATGCTGCAAACGTATAACTTCATATATTTTTTTTTTATTTGTTGTGCTCTGACATAAATCAATATAATTACACTACCATGAAAAAAAAAATAAAAGACAGAAAATGTCACTTCTAAGAAAAAGTGAGTTGAAAGAACAAATTATTTTTTTCATTGTAACTTGAGTCAATGTGCTAAAACAGATCTAATTGGTGAATACATTTGCGCAGTTAGGAAATATACTAATAACACATTACCTATATTAATAAATTACTATTAGCACTAAGCATAAAAGCAGTAGTTAATTGTTCATGTGGTTTTTTTGCACATAATTAGTACATGCCTTCATTAGATTGTTTGTTGTGAAAATTGGTACTGAGGACAAAGAACCAAAATAGCCATATTTTTTTTCTGTCAAAATAAACTTGTTGTTGTTATATATTTTGCATAAAATATCAAATATTCTGCTTTCGTGCCTGCGATGAGGATAGATTTCAAACAATTAAGCTTAGCTTTTGGATACCTGTTAAGTACTTTTTTTTCCATTGTCTACAACTGAGTTTTGATGTATATCTTTTAATAATGTTATTGTGTTTATTGTAAACACTTGGTTATATCAATGCATACTTGATAACTATGTTTTAAGGTCTGACCTGTTATTGTTCTCAGACCACGGTGATAGAAATATTTGTTTTGCCTGTCTTTCTTAGTTAAAGAGATTTGTACTGAGTTGACTCTGTTGCTAATTATAGATAGTCAACTTTTAGACTATCCCTTGTCGCACTGCTTAAACCCCCTCGTGTACCAAGACGAGGAGAAAATCATTCTATTTAGCAGATACAGCAGGGGGTTATGGGATAAGTAGTTTCTCGTCAAAGGATGTCACATAGAATAATTAGAGATCCCCAATAAATGGATAGCAGTTATATTGTCCCTTCTATCAGATTATATAGAACCCAGTTTATTATATAGTGAACCAGGCTGTGTTTTAATATGGGGAAAGTTGTGGACAATGCATGGGACTTGGCTCTCTCTTCAACGGAGACAGTGAGAGATTAACCTACTGAGTGTATGAAAACTGCACAAACAATAAGGACAAAATAAACACTTACAACTTGATACTAAGTGTTCCAGGCTGTTTTATGGCAGTGGCAATTGGATTTAGGGTGCTCTAACCAACATGTATTTTGCAATAATGCACAGTCCAAAACAGAAATAGGTGCGCTGTACCTTTAAATATTAAAAAGTGCAAATAGTGCAATAATTTGTGCAAAAACACAGAGTGTGTATACAATATAATCACATTCAGTGTGACATAAGTGCAAAATGCAAATGTGATAGTGTAAAAATTCAATATCCAAAACAAATAACTTACAAGGGAAATTTATATCTCCTTAGTTTCTCCAAATCACATAAGAAGATATGTAAAAAGAGATATAAAATGGAGAACCATAGTATAATATTGTTTTTACATAAATATAAAAACCAGCAATAAAAATAGGAGTATCACTCACAAAGAAAGAGCAGTAAAAGCCTGCTCTAACTGATCCAGCTTTAAATCCAAAGATCAGGACTTCAATGTTGGTGCAAGTAGGCAGGACACCAGCTTTCAAAAGTAAAACAGCTTTATTGAAAATAAATAAAATCCACAATCTCCGTTTCCATATAGCAGCCTAATAACCTTTTGCCAGTACTGTATAGTATATATCTACCAGTCCCTGGTAACTTTCGGTACTGCAGGCTTCACTTCCTGGAACTCGGAGTTTCGTCCGGTCACGTGATGTCGTGATGACGTAATCGACGTGATGACGCATTTCGCCCAATCGGCTTCCTCAGATCACATCATGATGTAGCTAGTCCTGCCTTTTAAAGCCCATACATGGGCGTGGTTTGCATCAATCATTACAGAAACTTCCCATAGACTGATTAGGGGTAGATCTCTATTATAGAAAGTTACCAAAGGGATGCTCAATTCCTCCCATTGACACAATTCCCATTATTCTTAAAAATGATTGTGCCTTTTACCGATCAGTTATGGGCATTTCTTGGCACCCATGATTAGTGGTGGTCTGGAACCCCTTCCTCACTAAAGGGTGTGAGCAAATATTTATTTCATGTAAATATAATGTACATGGCTTTGTATTTCTTGTCGCTATGTGATACTGTAAAGATTATGAATATCAGAGTAAGTGAGGGGGGTTACAAAGCTCCTTCATTTCAGACTAGATGTCCCTCGGTGATCGTCTCGGGCAGTCTGCAACTGATCAGCGTTTGTGAGTTTGACATTAAACCTACTTACTTTCTAATAATATAGTGCAGACAGAACTATTATTGTGTTTTTTTTTCCGTTTATATTTTCCTCATTGGAGTGACTCCACAATTCTAAAGCCTACATCTAAATATTGTTTGAGTACATTTTTTTTTTACAAAGATTAAAATATAATATGTCACACTTAATTTCAAGATAGCTAATCTATATATGCTGACATACAACTAAGAGAAAGACACGTTGGGTGTATGGAACACTATAAAATTTCTCTTTTTTTATACTAGTAAATAAATTTAAAGTTCTGGACAGGAGTATGGTGGAAAATCATCTGAAAAGGATGGAAATTTCACAAATCTAGAAAGAAAATAGGTTTATCTCTTATCCAGAATATTGCTGAAGATGTTGAGTAGTGCCAATAAAAATGTAACACTACCATAATGATATTTTGAAAGCAGACCTTTCCAAATGTTTCCTTGAATAGTTTTTAATGAACGACGTTCAGCCACACTGAATCATTATTATTATTATTATTATTGGCATCTAATTCCAACAAATTCCGTAGTGCTTTACAATATTATAGGAGGGGGAGATTTGACAATAAATAAGACAATTACAAAAAACCTTACAGGAACAATAAGTTGAAGAGGACCCTGGTTAAACGAGCTTACAGTCTATACGCAGGATTTATGTATTTCCCTGTTTTATTCCAAGGATACCGACAAAACCTGGACTGTTGGTGGTCCATGAGCACTGCGTTGGGGAACATTGGTCTGTAGGACACGAATGAGAATGGTAGGTGCCAAACAAAATTTCAATATCATCAAAATGTAAAATCCCACCATACACATCTGAAACAGGCTCCGCAGTTGATGCAAGAATAAGAAGCAAGGAGTTTAGACACTTAAAGTAACAAAGTACAATATAGAAGAAAAAGATAAGTCTCAAAAAATACCCATTATGAATTCTTTTTTTTTTTTACACATTTTCATAAAAGTCCTTATTACACGCATTTAAGAAATGTTTTTACGTATTAGGCAAACCAAAAGAACTGCTGTAATTCTTGACTGTTAGGATGAGTAAAAGCCAATGAACTACGCAAGTAAAGAAAACAACTCTCTAATAATGTGTGTAAAACAGAGACTGTCTCACAGCCTGACATTGGACATGTTGAATCAATTTAAATTCCATCAGCCTTTCAACAAAATTATGTATCCCATTGCAAGTCCCTGACACTAGCAAGGGGTTAATGTTTTGCTGGATTTTAGTTTTTTTTTTTTGCAGTCAGCTTTAATATGCTAGAGTTGTCAGTAATGAAAGAGAACAGGATGGTATGAACTAAAGAATGAGGGAGGAGTAAAAGACAGAAGAGCTGTTAAACTAATTGGTGTCTAGCATGTTAGAAGCTGCATTTAATTTTCTTGAGGTTGCAGAGGTCAGGATTGGAATGAGGTAGATGAGAACTGGTAGAAGATGGGGCCTTGTAGGAAAAGCATATGACAAAATGGTCACACTTCAAAGGGGTCATGAAATATATATATTTTTAAAAAAGGAAATGGCCTTTATCTCCTGTATTGCTGTTAGGGTTGTTAAAAACTTCCCCTGTGGTTGGGATAGGGTTAAATAAAGGATTATTGCTTGCAAACCTGTTATTATTTTTGTAATTCTTTTTTTATTTGTTTAAATGAATGTGTTATTTAGAAGGTTAGCATTATATACAGATACAAGGCAGAACACAAAGGTATTTCTTAATTGAGGAAAACGTCTGCAAATAAAAATGTAACTGATTCATCGGAATAATACATTTTTAAATATGAATCACTAATATTTAAATATTTACTAATATGTTTTGGTTGTTACAAAATGTCCTGTCTGGAAGAAAGACTGTATTTGCAGTGGGTGGTCATAATTAGGTCTCTCTTCAGTTGTCACAGCAATGAGTCACTGACTGTACTCCACAGTAAAAAATTATATGACCTCCTGGTCCTAAAGTTCTAAAAACAAAAAGAAGTTTCATTGAGGAAGATGATTGCAGCTGGAGCAAAGTTCTGTCACAGCGATTGCTTGGAGATTTTTAAGAGTTTAGGAAACTCATGTAATACACCTTTGTGTAGACACACCTGGAGCTGATATATTGTAACCAAGTAACCCCTTGCTCTATAATGCATTAAAGAAAACTTTTTGAACAAAACTTGGCATGATATTTCTGGAAATCTCAGTTTTTTTTTTTTGTTTTTTTTTTTGTTTTTTTTTTTTACAATATTTCTTTAAAACACATCATTATGATATATACACCTAATAGATTTCTAGATCATTTTTTAAAATTATTATTATATTTTATTATTTCTGGGTAAGATAAAAAATAGTAGAAAAAGATGCCTTCTCAAACACTGGCATAGAGGGAATATATGCTGATAAAATATTCCACACCTAAAGGGATTCTGTGATACGCAAAAGGTGGGTTTAAATTAAAATATACACAGTTCTGGCATAATTCTGAAAAAGTGTACTGTAGAAAAGCTACTTATATGAAGATTACGTCAACCTCCTCAACGATGGCTTCCAGAAATGGATGTAAACAGATGCATATGGTGGATAGGCTAGATTAAAATAATTAAAGGCATTCTGTAGACACCATAACCACTTCATCTCAATGTAGTGGTCAGTTTGCTATGCCCCTTTTATTTTAACCCTGTAACTCAAAACATTGACATTTTGCAGGAATGACAATGTTTTCATTGCAGGGTTAACATGCCTCTAGTGCCTGTCAGGGAGACAGCCACTAGAGGCGCTTACGCAGCTATAACCAAGTTAAACCTAGAGCTGGTGTTCCCAAGATATTTTAAGACTATTGCTTCCATGATTTCTTGCCATTCTAAAGGCATTCCAAAGGCATGCAAAGCATTATTGGAGTTGTAGTTCTACAACATCTTAGGAACTACCTTTTGTGCACCCATGTCCTAGAGCAGGCATAGGCAACCTTCGGCACTCCAGATGTTTTGGATTACACCTCCCATGATGCTTTGTCAGCATTATGGGTGTAAGATCCTTATGGGGAATGTGGTCCACAACATCTGGAGTGCCAAAGGTTGCCTATCCCTGTCTTAGAGAGTATCTGATTGACAGTTTGGCATTTTGCTGCGCATGCACACTAGCCTCTCAATGCTTACCAATTAAGGAAGCAATGGATTGGCTGAGATCATCAGTGTTAATGATCTCAGCAAGGGAGGCAGAACGACTGCACAGAGACCAGCCCACCACTGCATGTAACATAAGTAAATCTTAAATTTTATACCCCTCAATTGAGGGAGGAGGGGTGGACATCTGCTTCGGTAGGGGAACACTAGAGTGAAGATGTATTTACTGCCGCCAGGCTGATCTTTCTCACCCATCGCTCCTCCCATACCTCGCCCCTCTGCCGATCCTTACACTGGCTTTCTGTATCCTATAGGTGTCAATTCAAAATACTAACCCTTCACCTATAAAGCTCTAACCAACTCTAACCCCTCTTACATTTCTTCCCTGATTCATAGATATACCCCTTCTCAGTCTCCCCGCTCTGCTGGTGACCTTCTCCTGTCCGCTGCTCGCACCCTTACTGCTAACTCGCGTTTGCAGGACTTCTCGCAGGCAGCTCCCTTCTTTTGGAACAGCCTGCTTACCCCCACCAGACTCTCCCCTAGTCTCCAATTGTTTAAAAAGTCCCTCAAAACACATCTGTTCAGAAATGCTTATGGAGCCCCAGAGTAACATATCTATAATTATCCAAATCTGTCTCTTGCTCTCCTAAAGAGCCACACTCCACTCTCTCCTCCAGTTATGCTACTTTTCCACCTTGGCTGTCACACCTGTTGTGTATTTGTAACCCACCTCATCTAAACTGTAAGCTTGTTTGAGCAGGGCACTCATCTACCTATTGTTCCTGTGTAACTGTGTAATTGTCTCATTTATCCCCCCTCTTTCATAGTATTGTAAAGCGCTGCATAATTAGTTTGCACTATATAAATACCAATAATAATAATAATATATTTGTATTTCTATCGCTATAGTGTTTCTTTAAATAATCCATGTATTTTCTATGCATCTTCTTGTAATTTATGTTATGAAATAATAAATGATAAAATATGAAAATATACTAAATATTATAATTCAGGTAACAAGTGGAGTGCATTTAAATGATTTATTTGAGTTTGTGTCCAGTGGGTAATTTGAAGTGAGATTCCTGACTCAGTGGGTAATTTGAAGTCGTGTAGAGATCTTTAGAAAATGTAACAGCAAACGTTTTAACAGACTGGAAAGTTAAAACACATTTTCCTGTTTTAATAGCAGAGAAGTAACCTTAAAGGACCACTCTAGGCACCCAGAACACTTCAGCTTAATGAAGTGGTCTGGGTGCCAGGTCTAGCTAGGATTAACCATTTTTTAAATAAACATAGCAGTTTCAGAGAAACTGCTATGTTTATAATAGGGTTAATCCAGCCTCCAACTCCTCTAGTGGCTGTCTCATTGACAGCCGCTAAAGGTGCTTGCGTGCTTCTCACTGTGAAAATCACAGTGAGAACACGCAAGCGTCCATAGGAAAGCATTGTATTCACCGGAATAATAAATTTTTCCTATGAGACCGGGTGAATGCGCGCGCAGCTCCTGCCGCGCGTGCGCATTCAGCCGAAGAGGAGGAGGAGAGCTCCCTGTCCGGCGCTGGAAAAAAGGTAAGTTTTAACCCTTTCCTCTCCCCAGAGCCGGGCGGGAGGGGGACCCTGAGGGTGGGGGCACCCTCAGAGCACTATAGTGCCAGGAAAATAAGTATGTTTTCCTGGCACTATAGTGGTCCTTTAAGTAAACACAAGCACAGAGGCCATATGAACTGTCAACTCATCCACGGTGCACTATAGTTACATCAAATGTTGTCTATATGTTCCTATACATTTCTAATACTGTGCATACTGTGTATACAGGCATTAATGGAGGGTGACTAAATAGGCTTAATCCCAGATGTGGTTCTGCAAATACCTTACATTAAAAAATGTTTATTTAGCCCAGGATCGATCCATGCTCTGCACATGGGACTAGTGGGTATAGAAATGCCTTCTGCACGTGTGTTGATTGACATTTTGTTTACATGTACCTGTTAGAGAGGTGTTTTGGGAATAAGATCAGAATAAGACACTACTGATTAATATAGCCTCTTCTTGGTTAAGGGAGGATTCTGCTTAAACCTACAGATTTATCTAAACTGCTGTGTCAGGATCTCAGAGGGTTAATATTGTTTTATTTTCTGTGTTCTGTAACTTTTTTTAAAGTGACTTAAATGATAACCAAATTTAAAGGGATAGTCTAAGAGTAGCAACATGTACTTCCAACATCAGTGACATGTAGGGGTTATTTAGATTATCAAGGCCCTCCTCCCCTGTAAATTATTAAACAAAGAAGATTTATTTACCTGTAGTCCCCTAGTGCACCATTTTCACTGTCGACGCCACTCCTCCCCGAACGAGATCAATCCATTTTTGTGTTTCATAAAACTGCACTTATATATCCTTAATTTTTTTATCATTTAGGTCACTCAGTGCTTGTTATTAAATCTATGGAAATCAGAGCATATCTTCAATCTATGCAATGCTAGGACATTACAAAACGTAGCATTTTGTAATCCACGCAGAATTTACATCAACTTCTAGGCGTGTGTAATCCTAGATAATTGACCATATCCTTAGTGATTCTGGAATTGGAATACAACCACTGGAGATTCATGGCCAATACTTGAAAGTTCCCAGATAGATATAGAAAAACTCTAAAACCTATCAGGATAACATCAGAATGTAATTTTGTTACTAAGAGTTCATTATATGTGGTTTTCAGATCAGTGGTGTTGCAGATGACTTCTATGAACAAATATATCTTTGAAAGTTAATATTACAGGGACATAAGTTCCTCTAGACGGTAAGCTCGTTTGAGCAGGGCCCTAATCTACCTATTGTTCCTGTGTCACTGTGTAATTGTCTCATTTATTGTAAATCCCCCCACCACCACTTTCATAGTATTGTAGAGCGCTGCGGAATTAGTTGGCACTATATAAATACCCATAATAATAATAATTCTGTTCAAGAGGAAGGATAGGAAAGGTTATATACATCTTTATATACATCTTTATGTTAGAGGAGGGGCACTGGAACATTATTTGTGGTGTGTGTTAGATAGATAGATAGATAGATAGATAGATAGATAGATAGATAGATAGATAGATAGATAGATGTAAAACGTGTATGTTTATATTGTAAGTAAAGTTATTGGTCCTTTGAAAGAAAAAAAATAATTATATAGTAAATACACACATGCATGCACACACAAGCTCACTAATACACACAGACATGCTTAAGGACAGGCAATCTCACTGGCATAAACACAATCTCACTTATACACACATACAAGCTCACTGAGAGACAATCTCACTGGCACACAAAGGTTATTACTGATACACACAGACAAGCCCACTGACAGGCAATCTCACTGGCACACACATTTTCTCACTGATACACAGAAAAGCTTACTGACAGGTAATCTCACTGACACACACACACACAATCTCACTGATACACACAGACAAGTTCACTAACAGGCAATTTCACTGACACACACTCTATCTCACTGATACACACAGACAAGCGCACTGACAGGTAATCTCACTGGCACACACACAATTTCACTGATACACCCAGACAAGCTCACTGACAGGTAATCTTACTGGCACATACAAACAATTTCACTGATACACACATACAAGCTCACAGACAGGCAATCTCTCTAGCATACACACACAATCTCATTAATACAGACAAGCCCACTGACAGGCACTCTCACTGGCACAGACACACAATCTCACTGTTACTAAGAGAAAAGCTTGCTGGCATACACTGCAGATTTCACTGACACACACATTCTTACAGACACACACAAGCTCACTATAGACAAACCCATTGACTGACACTCAGAGACGCAAGATGTCTGACAGCCACACACACAAAAAAACAAAAACAGAAACAAAAAACTAATTGGCACACAGACTAGCTCACTAACACTCAAAGCAGGCAGCGTATTGTGTGCTATAGAGGTTTGTATGTTGTAGATTTGGATGTGGGTGTTTATTCAGTGAATGAAGTTGAAATTCACTAATTACTATTAGTCAGTTCCAGCTCTTGAGATTTGAGGGAAAATAGCCCCCCTGCACAGTCCTGGTAACAGAGCTCTTGTTCCATAATCTGGGAACCTCCTTAAGATAATTGTACCCAGTGGCAGGATAGAACAGTGTGGATTACTACATTTAATTTTATTATTCACACAAATTAATATGAATATGTGAAGCATAATATAAAATTGATGGAAAGTGATAGCTCTTGTTTAAGTAATTACTTGTTCTATTTTTTGTTTTTACAGTCAATGCAAGAAGGTAGCACAATAATATTGTGTGGCAAGAATTCGGAACAGGTAGTGCAATTGGACCCAGCAGACTGTCCAAGTATAGAATGTTCATAATTGAGTTGTCCTGGCATACATATTTGGCAGCTGTGCATTTTGCTTTTATCTTATGTACTTCTTTTTATATGTGCTTGAAAATCGATGGGTTGAAGGAATGTAGAGAGTTAACTTACCAGGGAAACAAATATCATTCGTTATTTAACGAACTATAATCTTCGACAATGAGACAATTCGATACTTAAAATTCCACACGCCGAGTATTGCCCACGGAATAACTCAAAACTAAAAATGATCCAAATGAGGAATCTATCTTCGTTGCCAAGACCGAAAGGAAGACGTCTTTTCAGCTCATTCAATCTTTTAAATACCATTTCTAAAATGTCAGTAATTATACATGCACACTTTGTCCTATGATAAATGATCTTCAGCAGACTGGATCAGTTCCCTATTGGTAGTATTCTTAAGGGACCACCCACAGAGTGGGGAGCTTACAATTCTTGCTGAATGATAAACCTTTGCTGTATTCCTTTGTCAACAATCAGTACACATATACACAAACACATATGCACTTCATTATTATGTATTTTGCATTTTTTATTTAAATTATTTATTGAAGACTAAAAAGATACAGAGCATAATTTCACACAGCTAGAATATATGTAAACGGGTGTTATGGATTGAAATAAGATAACAAAGTGAGAGAATAATTAACATGCATGATCTAGTGCAAGCAAAAGAACCTTCACAAAAACAGGAAAGGAACCCAATCGACGGTAAAATAAGTGCTACTCAGTAAAAGGGGAGATTCTCATAGATACTAACTTTGTGCAAGGGTAACCTGGGGTGGTGAGATTCAATACCTATTCAAATTAGAAAGAATCATTAATGGTAATATCCAAAGGCAATGGGGCAACAGTGCAGAATGCAGAGGTCCTCAGACCGTGGGTACAAAATGGATAAACTCATAGTTCTTCTAAATGGAAAGTGTAAGTTCTTATGGCTAGGGTTGATGTTAGGGTTAGGTATAGAGTTGGGCTAGTATTATAGTGTAGGGCAGGCATAGGCAACCTTCGGCACTCCGGATGTTTTGGACTACACCTCCCATGATGCTTTACCAGCATTATGGGTGTAAGAGCATTATGGGGCATGTAGTCCACAACATCTGGAGTGCCGAAGGTTGCCTATCCCTGGTGTAGAGGTTAAGGCATACGGCTAGTCTAAGTGTTAGTGTAGTGCATGGGTTAAGAATTTGTTTAAGGGTAGTGTAGGATGTTAAGGGTTTATGTTGGTATAGTGTAGGGTTTGATGGTGAAAAGCAATATAGAAGTTAATGTTTTTATTGTTAACGCAGCACTGGGATATATATGTCCCACTGCTGCCTAGAGTTAGTGGGAGTTAGTTTTAAAAATGAAGCTGGAACTTGGGAAATAAAACCCATAATCTTGGGCAGAGCAGGATATGTACCGAGAAACACGCCTTATCTAGTTTGGTATCACATTAGCCTATAGGTTTGCTAACTCCTAAAGTAGGGTTGGGGAAGCCACAAAAGTTCAGTCTGGGTGGCAACCCAGCCCCTAAAACCATTCCAGAAGGCAATAAGGTTCCTGATTTACATAAGAGGACTTAAGCATTTTCCTAAATCCATCTATTTCAGTTCAGCAATTCGTAGACATCTTTGATTATTTTTTTTTTGTGTTGAGCAGCAACATAATTCATCATATATAACGATTGTGTTGGGAGGACTGAACAGTAGTAGATGCTGTAGCAAGCCAAAAAAAAAAATAATAGGTTAATTTACTGCTGTATCTAGAAAGAGTTACAGCTTATCACTGGATGCCTATTCTCTTTATGATTCTCACATTCCTACTCTGTTGAAGTGTTATTCTGCTCTCATCCAATGCCTATCTTTACCAGTGATGTTTATTTTCCTACCTTCATTTTTTTTTTTTTTTATTATTTATTTTTGTGTGCAGTTATTGACAGTACAGCTTGCTAAGCCACGACAGCTAAAGCAAGTATTTTATATTACACAAGTGTGTGGCATTATATCGTATGCACAGTTTTAAATGTATAACAGGCACTTTCCAAAGTACAACATTACAGTGTTAAATAGGATCCGTCCATCTAGGTGCGAGAAGATAGTGATGGTTTCAGTTATGTCTCTAGACTATAGACTAATAGCGAGTGAACTAGAGCGTAACTTTCTCACGGGTTGGGATGGGCATTATGTGGCTTTTTACTAGAGTGGTAGGTAGGGGTGTCTGGTATGTGAACAAAAGTCTAGTCTGTTCTTCATTCAGGGTCGTCCGTTCCCTGCGTGTTCGCTGCTCTTGGGACGAACAGTGTTATAGAGGCAGGATCCGATGATGCCACCAGTGCTCCCGCGGTGGAGGGAAAGTTTGGGTGTGATAGTCCCAGGGTTTCCAGGAAGGTCGACGCTTCCGCCATGGAGGGCAGAGTGTGCACTGTCCCGCCTTGAGTCACGGCCAAGGAGCTGTTCAGCCCCCATCGGTAGTTCAGCCCTGCTGCTCGCAGTTGTGTCGTGACTGGGCAAAATGTTTTGCGGAGAAGGAGTGTGGCCCGTGTTAAGTCCTGGAAGAAGGTCAGACTCGAGTTTTCAAAGGTGAAGGGTGTTTTGCCTTTTAGTGCTGACATTATCTGGAGCTTGTCAGGTAGGGAGGTGCAGCGGAGGATGACATCCCGCACCGTGGTGGACTGTAGGGGAGACGGGCTTGGGAGACGGTATACACTGTCGATTGCTACCTTCTTGGCTACTGCATGCGGCAGGGTTGTGGACAGCATTCTCCTAATGTAGTGGGGCAACTCCTCCGCTGTAATCGCTACGCGGATGCCCCTGATCTTGATGTGAGTGCATCTCTGGCGGTCTTCCAGTGTGGTGAGCTTAAAAGATAAAGATGCGTTTGCAGTATTTGTTTAGAGTCCTTCACAGTGGAAAGGTGAGATTGTACCTCTGTTAGGGCATTTCAGTGGTTCTAACCCTCTCAGATACCGCCCAGACCTTCGTTTTGAGAATGGCCAAATCAGCCTCAAGTAGCTTACGAATTTCGGCTAAGAGGAGTTTTAAGTCCTTTTTGGTGGTCGACGCTGAGTCGTCGGATGGTTCCTGTGACCCAGACTGTGATGGTGGAGAGTGTTGCGAGCCTTCGGGTCCGTTTTGACGCGGTGCAGAGCCCTGCTCCCCGTCGGGGCTGTCGCTTGTGGCAGAGGGCCTAGGTTGTGTTGGCCTTTGGAACAAGGCCTCTATGTCTCTTCCATTTGCTGGGGTGTGCGTCTTTTGTGAGCGCCTTCCCATGCCCAGCATAATAGTTGGAGAGGCAGGTGGTGTTTGGTGTAAGGCTGTTTCGTGCTAGTCGTTGCGATGCCTCCCAGGACACTCCCTAGGCCTTGCAGCATGTTGTGGGCCCGGTTCTGTGTTTCCGTCGGGCTGACTTAGATGGTTAAAAGGAAGGCATTTATCGATGCGACTTGCTCTTCTGACCCTGGCTGTGTTTGTGTGGTGGCCGGATTGGGCTCAATTCTGCAGATATCTTCCAGATTTGGTATTTATTTTAGGGAGCTTTGTGAAATGGCGTCTGGTCAGGACGATTGGTAAGCCCCTCCCCTTTCCTACATTCATTTGAATCCTTCATAAGGTCTTCCAGAAAAAAACAGCTGCCCAGAAAATGTCAAAAAATGCCTAAATCCAGAAGAAAAAAAAATGTTAGTGCTTATGCCCTCAAGCTAAGCTGTACAACGAAAAGGAGGAGTTAACTGTTTCAAACTACTGAAATAAATTCATAAAGTGACAAGAAAGACAGACATGAAATTTACAGCAGCAAACATGAATGGTAGAAACTGCCAGCTGCAGAATTTCATGGTAGAAATGATGCTCTCGGAACATTACTTGTGGGATGGCTACAGACATAAAGGCTTGATGATAACACAGCAGACTTCATCAGGAAGAACAAACAATAGGATTATAAGACTTCTAGTAGAAAATGATCGGTAATCCGCACCAGAAGATATGCAAATCTCATTACTGATCCTGAATAAGTGTTTGATTTTAAACAGTAAAGAATAGCAGCTAAAGGCATTTTGGAGCATTGTGCTAGGAAAAGGCCAAGAAATGCATGAATAAGCAAATGCCAATGCTGGAATTGTAAACGTTATGTTCTATTTTGGGAAGATTTGAAGGACAATAATACAGTGACATTACTGCTATTCAGTCTTCCACAGTCGTGATGTGCTCATAAATTCATTGTAAACTAGACCTGAGGCAGAATTTAAAGGGGCACTCCAGACCCGTAGAGCTCTTTAGCTTTCTGAAATGCTTTATGTGTGAGGGGTGTGTACAATACAAATTTACACTTTAAAAAAATAATCTTGTAAGCTCCCCTCTCCCCCAGCTGACAATTAGACAACAGGCCCTGTTACCTCCTGGTTTGGTTAGCTCAGTGGAGAAACATTCAAGAGGCAGCAATTGCTCTCAGAGCATCTGCCTTGCAAAGACCTCTTATTAAGCAGCATTGGGAAGATAAAGAAGCCACAGGGAGTCTGGGCGGGGCTAGAAGGG
The DNA here is from genome assembly GCA_933207985.1 of Pelobates cultripes. Classification (NCBI taxonomy): domain Eukaryota; kingdom Metazoa; phylum Chordata; class Amphibia; order Anura; family Pelobatidae; genus Pelobates; species Pelobates cultripes. The sequence goes on along the minus strand of OW240918.1, from coordinate 28,715,701 downwards.
GAGGGCTTGCAAAGGCTGCAGACAAGTGATCTGCAGGTTTTGCAAGTTGTTCTTTTTTATATAACCCCAATGAAAAAATTAGGTTATATATGCTAAACAGTGCTTTTACATCAAGCAGCTTTCATACAGACCATAACAGAGATACGAGATGTAGTATGCCCTGCTCGAAACAGCTTACAATCTACCACTGATGAATGCAAAGGTGTGTGTTGAAGGGAGTGAGAGAAAAGAGACAGTTCACAAAGTGCATTGAATAAAGCATAAGAATGATAACAGGCTCCAATCTAATCTAAAATATTGGGAAGAAGGGGCTGTTCCATCTGGGAAGCTAAGCAATGGTTTCGAGTGCCAAGATCATTAAATAAAGATCTAAGACAGCCACACAGGAAATCGCATTACTTCATGGCGTGGATGTTTCAATGTTACCGAAAAGAGTGCTCCAAACGCAGGGTCTATTGATTCAGAGGTAATGAGCCACATGACGAGTGATGAGAGATTGTTCACAGAAATTGACTTTCTTACCTTTGCCTTTTCTTTTTTCTCTCTTTAATTCTCTAATTCTGACTCTGTTATAGTCTGCTGTTATGTTATCAAGTTATTACTGCATTCCCCCTGTACATTTAAATGCCCTGCATTTATATGAATCCTGCTGAAGTTTTTTTAGCAAGCTGAAAAGTTTGCATCATGTTTTATAAATCTTTGCTGATGACACGTACATGGTTATTTACTCATTCAATGTGAATTTCAAATTTAAAGTTAAAATAGCTAAATTGGAAAAATCATCTTAGTCGGCTATTCTTTCACGTCAGCAAGCCTGGCCTTAAATTTGAAATTCGCTTTGAATTCTCACTTACGTAAATAACCCAAACAGAGTTTCTAATCCCATAGACCAGGGGTAGGCAACCTTTTAGCAGCACTGTGCCGATATAGGATTGTGATGTCCCGTAGCGTGCCGGTCCTATTTTTTTAAAATTGAGGTGTGTAGGTTGCCGTATTCTGCTTGTGTTATTTTTACTGTAATTGCTTTGTATCGTTGTATTTGTGCGTATATGAGCTATTATATTGTATATGTTCATGTTCGTGTATGATACATATGAATGTGGGCTGTGTATGGGGGCTGCTTGTGGAATTGTGTGTGTGGATGGATATGTCACATTGTGTGCTTGGTAGTGTGTGAGACTGCACATGGGGTTGTGTGCATGTATGTGGATTGTTAGCGGGTTACATTTGTGCGGATTGTATGTATGTTTGTTTGTGGGCTGTTCGTATTATTTGTATGAGGGGAGGGTTTTTGTGCATTTCTGTGTAAATCTAGCACAGGCTTTCCTGGGTTCCAGTGGGGACCAGGCTGGCCAGGTACAGGTCAAGGACAGGAGCTAAAACAGCAGCTGCAGGCTGCTCTACTCCTGTGTGTATTCCCATTCACAAGTGCTGGAATGAAGTGCTCTGAGTTCACTTCCTCTACGTTCTGCAATGCATAAATTGAGGATTGTTCTTCACCACCTTTTCGTATTAGCAGATATCTGAAGATTCACTGGGACTCCTGATTTGGAGTCCCAGTGAAGTGCCTTGAGTGCCGTGCGTGACACTAGTGCCGTAGGTTGCCTACCCCTGATCTAGACTGATATTTAGGCTATTTCACTTTCTTAGTATATGCTTTTACACTCATAATCGTTTTTTGTTTCCTGTACTTTTAGACTCTGTTACATTATTTTTGCTAATTAATCTTTGTACGATGTTCGTTTATTTTATTAGTTCCTTGAGTCTTATTTGAATAAATAAAGTTGCAGACCTCTGCAGTTTTCTCTTATTACAATGTTCTTCTACTATTTCATTTCTTTACTCTTGTTCAGAATTTTCCCTTATACTAGTTTTTATGCAAAGATCATTTCTTCTACTGAGAATATGTCTCCTTTCACCAATCACTGGCCATTACATCTTTTAATGAATGTCTTTCTCAGCTGGCTAAATATTGTATATATGCCATGTGTACATACATACATACAGAAAAATGTGAACTCCGTTTAATCCAATTGGTTTTAGGGATCATCTTTATACATACATGCATAATTTCTAACTTCGGCAGCCAGAAAAGCCGGAGCGGGGTAAATGTGGTGGCACAGTGATGTGATTGCATTACTGGTTCTACCCTAAAGGGTGCAGGTCCACCTGAATTACTGGCTGTCATCATTAAGTTTATTCCTCCACATTTACCGATATGCCTAAAGAGATCTTAGGATGTTAGAGACACCGTATTGGCATATCTGTAATAGGAACTGCCATGTCATACTGTGCAGTACAATTTTTACTGCTCAGAGCGATATCTTACTGTGAAATATAGGACTCAGAAACATCCTCTGTCTCTTTAAACAACAGTCAAAGAAACAATCCTTAATTTTACTTTTACCGAACATTTTTTTTTTTTACCATTTATTTTCTCAGAAAAAGATTAAACCAAATGCATTATAATATTATCAATTTCATAAGATTATAAAAAATGTAATGCTACCTACAGTTGGTATAATCGCAGCCGATTATGATCTTCCTAATGATATAAGGTAAGAAAGGAAAAATTCATAGAATGTCGAAAACAAGAATTCAGCAGAAAGGATTTTTTGTACCTCTACCCAGTTGTTTTACTAAGTCTCCTGAACATAGCTATATTATAAATTCTCCGCAAATAAAAAAAAGTGATATTCAATGTGTCACAATAGATTTAGGCAATGAAAAAAAAATTGCATTCGCACCAAAATCACAGCTCTAAAATGAATTATGATCCAATAAAGTTGAAACTAAAATGTTGAAAACAATACAGTGACATTAAGTGGAGACCGGATGAACAAAGTGCTAGCTGCGGTGAAAAATTATGCTTTGAAAATCAGTTATGCTCATCTATAAAAAGAGCTATGTTTACTCACATTTTACATCACAACAAGCAGACAGATTTGTGCGTTTGCTTATAAGAAAGTAGAGCATCTTTGGGGTTTATTCACTAAAGCTGATTTGGAAATTTAAGGTTAGAATAACTGATTTGTTAAAACAAAAATCTTCAATCAGTTATTGTCACATTTAAGTTAGTTTTGTGCTACATTTTGTAGTTCTGTTTAATGAATAATCCATTATATCTTTAGCTACTTTTTCATGTAGAAAGTGTTTTAACACAAATGTTGTAAACAGAGGTGTAACTAGAAACCACAGGACCCCGGTGCGAAAATTGCCCTGGGGCCCCCCCATACATCTACCTCCCACCCTATACGTCTATGCCCCCCCCCACACACACACACATACACATGCAGACACTTACACATACACACAGAGACCCATACATACAGACACACATATATACACACACACAGAGACATGTAGAGACACACATACATACAGACACCGACATACATACACACATACATACAGGCACACACATGCACTAACAGAAACACACATTCACTCATATACACACACTCAGACATATACACACGTACACTCACAGACACATACACACAGACACACTCACAGACACACTCACATACACACACATATACGTACACACACTCACAGACACACACACACATACACTTACAGACACACACAAATTATTAACATTAAATGTCCATTAAAATGTCCACCCAGCCTCCCTACCTGGAGAGGTGGCATGGATCTGTCCCTGGGGTCCAGTGGGGCTTCAGTGCGGCGGGCGGCTGAGTTCCTGTCAGAGGCGGCGAGGGAGCTGTGTTCTCTCTTATCTGCTCCCTCGCGGGCTGTCTACTGATGCAGGGAGCCAGAATATGATGTCATATTCCGGCTCCTGGCATCAGCAAATGGTGCACAAGGAAGCAGATTAGAGAGAACACAGCTCCCTCGCTGCCTCTGGCAGGGAGGAAATTGACCCCCAGGCCGCCCTAAATTCTTTTAAAACCAGTCGCTACAGGGCCGGTCCTAATGCTGCAGCCACCTTAGCGCTCTGTTAAGAGCCTCAGGCGGCTGCAGCTGCTTCTCTCCTCCCCTCCTCTGTAGCGTTGGCGAGCTCCTCTACGGTCCGCGGTGCCCGGCCGGAGTGATAGGAAGGTGCACACTCAGTGTGCACTTCCTGTCAGTCCGGCCGATTACAGGAAACAAACAGAAAGAAGAAGGGGTGGGGTAAGAAGAAGGGGTGGGGTAAGAACAAGAGGGAGGGTAAGAACAAGAGGGGGGTAAGAACAAGAGGGGGGTAAGAAGTAGAAGGGGTAAGAAGAAGAAGGGGTGAAGTAAGAAGCAGAAGGAGCGGTAAGAAGAACAGGTGGGGGGAGTAAGAAGAACAGGTGGTGGGAGTAAGAAGAACAAGGAGGGGTAAGAAAAATGGGGTAAGAAGAACAAGGGCAAAGAACGGGGTAAGAAGAACGGGGGTAAGAAGAACAAGGGGAAGTAAGAAGAACAAGGAAGAAGAACACAGGAGGAGGGGGGCAGAGTAAGGGTGAGGAGAAGGGGAGATGAGGAGAACGGGGGGGACTGAGAAGAACACAGGGAGGGTTGATGGTGAGGAGAACACAGGGAGAAGAGGGGGTAAGAAGAACACAGGGATGGGGGTGAGGAGAAGGGGAGATGAGAACACAGGGAGGGGGAGGTGAGAAGAACACAGGTGGGGGGAGGTGAGAAGAACACCGGGGGTGAGTGAGAAGAACACAGGGAGGGTGGAGGGGGGGATGAGAAGAGCCCAGGGAGGGTGGGTGAGTGTGAGAAGAGACCGCTAAGGAAAGGGTGGGGCAGAGCTCTAAGGGACAGAACGGACAGCTCTATAGGACAGGGGGCAAGGCAGGGAGCTCTTTCACACTACGCGCACATACACACACAATACATCCCTATACATACACAGAAACACACAATGCATCCCTACACACACAGAAACACAACATGCTTCCCTTACACACAGAGAAATCGACAATGCATCCATTACACACACACACACACAATGCAACCCTTACACACAAAGACAATGCATCCTTTGCACACATACACAGAAACACACAATGCAAACCCTTACACACACATGCAAACACACACACTGCTTTTCTTACATACACACAGAAACACAATGCATCTCTTACACACACTCAATGCACGCACATACAGACACACACCTTGCATCCCTTATGCATACAAACACAGATTCACACAATGCATCCCTTAAACACAACCAGAAACACACAATACAATACACACTGCTTCCACTACACACAAACACACTGCATCACATACACAAACTGGTATCCCTATACACTACATACCATAAGCACACATATTATATCCTCTACAATAACACAAAACACATCCCCTACACACTCCACTCCCTGTGAGCAAACACATCGGTGGGTGGAACATATAGGGGGACTCATGAGTGGGCCTTATGGGCATACTCACCATCAGGCCCTGGGGCTCAGACCTTGAGGTGTGTAAGGGGCCCCAAAAAAATGGAGCTGCTTCCAATTCTCCCAGAACATTGAATTTTGTGACCACAGTTGCAAACAGCCTCCAGAGATCCTGTTCTACACCAGACCAGTGGAGCCAAACTGCAGCCCATCATCATCCTCATCTGGTTGTAAGTAGGCAATCTAGTATATTATTAGTGACACTGATCTATAATTTACCTCACATTAAAGGGACACTATAGTCCCCAGAACCACTTCAGCTTAATGAAGTGGTTCTGGTGTCTATAGCCGGTCCCTGCAGGCTTTTTAATGTAAACACACACTGTGTGCAGCACTGGCGTTAGTTCATATGGCAGATCATATGGGTGGGGCATTGTGATGTCACATGGGGGGCGACAAATTTTTCTTTTGCCTAGGGCGGCAAAAGTCCTTGCACCGGCTCTGATCCTGGGCAGGTGCACAAGTCTACTGGTGACCCACAGGAGGGGAGTGCACTGATTGCACTGCACTCTCCTCCTGCCCAGACCCGTCTTTACCGCAGTGCAAGTGCCCTCTGCCCCTAATTTACAGTGGCTCACACTCACAGCAAGCAGTGCCTGGAGCCCTTTGCAGAGACGGGAACAAAGATTTTCTGCAGCAGCTGGCCGTCCTGCAAGCATTACATTAACCAGCTGTTCTCCATGCAGCCACAGGTGCCGCTGTGCTGGGAGATTGTGATTACTCTTCACTTCCTCCCAGCCTACAGAGCAGCGCATTGGGGGAGAGAGAGGAGGAGGCATGATTTAATCTTACAACAAATCCAGTAAGCACATCTTTATAAATTTGGGGGGATCAGCTTTGTTTGCACAGTTTATTGGTGTTTACTCTGATGTCTGTATTAATATTGAGGGATGTCTAAGTAGTAACATCAGTGTGTGTCAACAGAGCCAGCCGTTTGGGTGTGCAAGCTGTGCGGTCACGCAGGGTGCCATGACAACAGAGGCGCCCGGCGGCCAACACAGCTCACAAGTTGGAGACACCAGCATATTCAATTTAAACGATTCGCTGGTGGTCCACTGGTGCGCACCAGCAGTAGTTGCAGTCAGATTATATCCTCTCCCTTGTGGTTCCGGCGCTCAGTTAGTGAGTCAGAGCACAGGCTCAGAGATTCTCAGCCTGCGCTCTGACAACATTGAAAGTCAGAGCCGTGAAGGAGCGGGTATTAGCATAACATCAATATCCGTTCTAAAACCAGGAAAAGGTGGGCATGGATGGTGAACTGATTTGGTAGTGCAATGGGCCACTTGACTGGTTTTGCCCCCCAGGCCTAAGGCTGCCAGCCCTCCCCTGCCAGCAGACTACCTCTTGGGCCCCCCATGACAGGAGGAACATGGGGGCAGTATCTAGGCGGCCCATGGTCACAGGGGTCGTGGCTGCGGTCGGGCCCCCTGCAGTGAGGGGCCCGGTCGCAGCTGTGACCCCGGCAACCGTGGTAGGTACGACACTGGTTGTAAACAGATATTTTATAGCATTAATAAATATATTCCCTGCCTTGTTATTCTGTTTTAGATCGTCCTTTAAGTTTGATATATTATCTTCATTGGATCCTCTAAGTCGGAAGGTGATGATACTATGATTTTTGTCTGTTTCTCTACTGTGAAACCCCAAATTCTTACATTCTACTTCTATTAGTTTGTACTTTATAATTATATAGCGTACTATGGTATTAAGCTGCATGCTGACATTACAGATTCTGTCATGCATTAGGGAGTTATTCTGCATGCTTGCATTACAACTGATTATGTGCATTAGGGAGTTGTATTCTGCAAACTGCGCAATACAAAGTTACCACGCATTCTACTGCCACAACAGATATTGCTTATTACAGCGTGATGACACCTCATGAGATTATTCCTTACTGTCCACATTACGGATTTATGTTTGTTTTTTCAACGTATAAAATATGGAATTATAAAGCTTGTTTGCATTGAAACAAATATTTTCACACTAAATAATGCCTTAGTTGACATGGCATTGAAAAAAAAAAAAACCTAGTGTGTCTTAGGAAAACTAGCTGCATGTATTTTAGCACATTTTATAATTGTGTTAGAAAAGAGATCCATGATTGAACTGTTCAATTGGGGACTATTGCAAGAGGTTGCCATATTAAAGGCAAATTCAACCAATCCCAGAGATGTTTATCAGTCTTAAGAAAACCCACATCTGGTTAGAGGTTTCCGATTGGCTATGATGATGCAATGCAGCTTAAAAGAAAATGATCACCAAATGTGTTTCAAGTACTTCTAAGAGCGGTTCCATGATCCAGCAGTCTTTTATAAAATAAGCTATATTTCCTCATTAATCCTTGAGATCAGCCATTATCTGCCCCAGAGCATTCTGGAATTCTTTCAGATTATCCCTCTTTTGTTTTATTCTCTCAGAAGCATCGTTAAATCTTAAACCCAGGTAATTTTGTTGCTACACTTTAAACACAAAATTCATCCTCAAAGTAACTTTTCACGAGCCCAAAAAAGAATAGGAAGGCAGTGTATTTATTGGGTTAAAGGGACACTGTAAAAACTGTATTCCTAGACCCTATTCTCGAAAGTGATTCTCCGCTCCCCCACCCCCGTGTTTAGACAATTACCTCTTTTCTCTGTGCTGGCTCCATCTTCACCTCCTCCAACATCCGCAATCGAAGGGAACCTAGTGCGTATGAGTGGCGAGTGCCGCTCATGCATCAGGCCTTCCTCTTAGGAATGCATTGATTCAATGCTTTCCTATGGAGGAGTTCAAGACTCTGGACATAATCATGCAAAGACAGCATGGTGAAGTAGTTCTCGTGAGATTAAGTTGTCTGGTTGCCTATAATGTCCCTTGGTCAAAAACAAACTAACACAAAAAAAAAATGTCCAATGCTATTTAATATAACAATAATAATTGGAGCTTTTTTTCACAAGGACTTTAAAAATGTACGTGTTGATTGAACTAGTTGGTGCATGTTTAAAAATATTCTTAGTATCATTTATTTATTTATATATTGCCAAAAAATGTGTAGCTACAGACATTAAGTGAAAAAATCAGTTGGAAAACTAGGTAGAATTTCATGACTGAAAATATATTCTTTAGGGACTTTTTCATGGCTTTGTTAAATTAGCCCAGAGTTTGTGTGTAACCCATATTTTGTTTGGAAAAAAGTATTTTATTAAGTGCAAGTTTACTTATTCTCATCCTTTACCTGGATAAAATGTTCTACTCCCGTTCCAGCAGGAACAGCTCCTGGAATAGGGGATTACTAAAATAATGCTAGCAAGAGGTAGATATGGCAGTGTTAGTGACTTTTTACAATTTTACTTCAATTTGAACTGTATGCAAGAAAGAAAGGGATATTTACTGAAGACGGAATTGTTGGTATTTCAAAGTAAATTTAAATTTTATCTGAAATTTTAGGCCAGATAGCCAAACTGAGTACATAGCTTACTTGGAGATTTGTTCCCCATTTCAGCAATTTGGTTGTAAGCATTTGAATCCAATTTGAATTCTTGATGATTCACACTTTATTGAGTAGCCCTGTGTAAGTGGCCATAGTATTTGTATTATTAGAATAGTTGTACAGCGCTACAGAATGTGATGGCGCTATATATATATATAATAAAACAATAATAATAATAATAATACCAGAGTTTACATTTACATTAATTGGTACCTAAGAGATAACTTGATGCTGTGGCACAAATATTCTCATTATTGCAATGACTACACTTGCTCGCCGCTTCCTACTTTTTTCTCTAGAAATTTTCATAGATACTGTCCACCTCGACAAATGACACCAATCTTCCTTCTGTAGTGATATACTCCTAATCTAGCAGACACAGCTCTAATTTTGGCCACCCAGTGGTGCCAGAACTCTCAACGCCCAGCCAAAGGAAGATCAAGGGACCAGATCTGATTGGCTGGAACTCCTCACTAAATCGGAGAGCAGCCCCGGCCTGGCAACACGTCAGCCCGGCAGCGATGGGACATAATACGTAATATATAGTGCAGGGCACTTTTTGAGCTGGAGACAGCTGGTGGAATGATGTTTCTGAAGACACAATGGTTGTAGCACCTTGTCTGGAGAGGATTCAGCGGGGGATTGACCCTTACCAGCACATACAGAGTGGCACCAAGGAGGGAACTTTTTTCCGTTAATCACCCCCTGGAGGGTGAATACACATTTGATACTGTGTAAATACTGTTATTGTGTTCCTATAAAGTATATTTGTTTCACCGTTCATCAAGTCTCAACTGAAGTCTGAGTTAGCTGCTATAGAGATGCTCTAATCAAGCAAAGACAAGTGGAGATATTAAGACTGAGTACCCAGCTCAGCTACAAATACTTAAACAGACACACCATAGAGGAACTAATATGTGGAAAAAGTAAAAAATATACCCTCCTTTGAAGTTCATGCATGTGCTGCAAATCCCCAAGGATTCAACGTCTTCCAGTAAGCTATGATTAGCCGATACCCTTTGATTTATCCAAGTCTTAAAGGAACTCTCTTCACTGGAAACAACTTATCGTAATGAAGTGGTATTGATTGGTGGAGTTCCTAGGTACCATCATCTTTTTTGAACAATTTGACACCAAAGTTGAGTCCTGGGTGGCCACCTGCATTGTCTACCCTCTCCTCTGCTCAACTGCCATAATGAGCAGAGATTGTTGCTGTAGGAAACGTGATAGGCTGAGAGCATAAAGTGATATTTTCATGCTATAATTGACCATCCATTGAAGGTAACAGTACATATTGGGTTCCTGGAGAAAATATTTGATAATGGGGCTTTGACAGAGGCTTTTTTTCTATCAAGAAGCTTGAAAAATAGTTTAAACAAAAACACAGGGCGCCCAAAGATGTCTTGTACCATAACTAATGTTGGCCTTAATAAGCTTTTCAAATAATTTTATATTTTTGGATAGACTTAAAATGTTTTAATATATATATGTTTTTATATGTAATATATTTTTTAGTTTTAAATATTTAAAAAATATATATTTTAAAAATGTATCCAAAAATATTAAATCATTAGAAAAGATTATCCCAAAAAATTTAATCGAGGTCATAATATACTAAAAGGATCATGGTTCTTAGCGTGTTCCTTTAAGTTCTATGGGGAGTCACAAAGGAGAGTTTTAATAGAAAATGAGTTCTTCATCGTTAAATGATTAAGAACCTGGACATGTTGTGTAGCAAAGCTACTGAGAGATGCTGCATGGTAAAAATAAATCAGAGTTTGTCTACACTTGCTGCAAGGCCAAGTTGCACCTGTCCGTGGCTCTACAATTGCCAAACAGATGGCAGAAAACACTAGGTGTGACCCCATTTTTAAATTGAAATTTGCATGATAGTTAAAATGTTACATTGTCTAGAGAACTTCACTCTGTGTGAACCAATCACTTTCCCAATTGTAGGATTGATAGAACAAGTTATTGCTTTCATTCATAGCTCAAATGTCACTAAATGAAATTATTTCATGGATTGATTAAATTATCGATAAAATCACCTTAATGTAAAAAACTAAGATCAACAGAGCATATGGATGACTAGCTTGGCAAATTAAATATTCATCCTAAAGACAGATAATCTAAAACAATTAGAATTATAATAATTGCATACAAACTAAAACCGACTAGACCTTTTTTAAGATGCAAATAGTAACATAGACATTTTATTATTACTTTTGAGAAAATATAACATTTTTCAGAAACTATAGGACTCGTAAATTGCAAAAAATCGAATTTGTCCAAAAATATTTTTTTAATTAGTACGGTAACAAAAGGCTTTCAGTTTATAAATTACCTTCATAGTGGCAACTTTTATGGGTGTGGGTGGTGTTAAGAGGCATTACTTTTATCTGTATTTTCAGTCTAGTGTAGACAAATAGTGATTTTTAACCCCTCTTACCCCCTGAAGCAAATCATGTGCATGCCTCAGAATGGTGGGGTTCGTAACAGCTACTATATATGGTGAAACTCTACAGACAGCAGAAATCCATGATCCCATCTATACACCACCTCTTTAATACAATAATAATTATAGAAATATCAGTAACATGGGCACATTATAGTTTTATATTCGAATAAAAGGGGCTCTAACCGAGACTAATTTTAAATATATCCTGGTGAAAGATTATTTTTCGTCGTCATCATTGTATATATACAGTAAAACAAGTGTTTTTTTGTTTTTTTCTGGAGGGAAATCACAGCATGTGACTCCTGACAGCCATCAGATTTAATTAAAATGAGACTGAAAGAAACATCTTGAAATGCCCATTGTTGGTCAAGGATTCTAGATCCAAATCCTGCAGGTATTGTCCATATTGGAAGGAGGAGTAATGTATCAGTTGAAATAACAAGGAGAGATACATACTGCCACATCTCTATGCCCAAATACTTACTATGGAGAGAGGGGCACTAGGAGAGAACTTTGACTGGGCTTCAGCTGGGCTCAGTGGCACAGAGAGCATGCTGGGAATGTCAACCAGTTTAGGCAACTGTGACTGAAAGAAACTGAGTCCCTGCTTATCTATTTCTCTAGGGGACATTAACGGCAGTGACATGGTGATGGGAAACAAACATGTGGGTGGATGTACTACATCTGTATCTACTGTCTTTCCCTGAAAATAAGATAGGGTCTTATATTAATTTTTTCCCCTCGAAACACGCACTAGGGCCTATTTTCGGGGGATGTCTAATTTTGGGGGAAAATGGTAGCAAACATGTGCTAGAAAGCAGGTCTACATTTAGGGGAATTATCCTGAACATAGATAATTTCACTAGGGCATGGAATCCAGCGAATCTATGTTTGGGGAAACTTTCCCAAACATAGATCATCTTACTCGCTAATGGAATCCAGCCAATCTATAAAATTCCCAGAACATAGATTAGAGAACTAGCAACTAGACACTAGGGCTTATTTTTGAGGGATGTCTTATTTTCAGGGAAACAGAGTATGTTATCACTATGTACTCACTGTGTGCCCACTATGGACAGAGGCTGCAGACTGTTTCCTCAATATGTGTATGATGCGCAGTGTTTGTGTCCTGCTCTCCACTTGCCTAAAGGGAATAATATCCCCATATATAAGAAGTAAACCTTGGAAGAGGACCTTAATTAACTGATGTTGTTGCAGTTCATAAGATTCTAAAATGGGTAGCCTCTCAAAAACAACCTAACCTGATAAATAACCAGCACCTTGGAGTCAGAAAACATACTGAAAATTTCAGTGAGTGCACTACGGGTATATAATAAATAGTGAATTATTATAGCAGAGTCTCCTTCTAAAAATTGTGAAGCATCATTTGTTTTATATTTACTATTAGCTTACAGATTAAGTGATGCAAACTTTTGATATAAGGATGCGTAGAAATGTACAGGATGCATGTTTTATGGAAACCGAAGGTAATCAGCATTCTGCAGACATTTAGAATTGCATCCAACAGTGTGCAGGCATCGTGTCACTGTGTTTTTTATTAAAAATCCAGACTGTTAAACATACTCAGCCTAGACAGACATTAATCAGACAGTATATCCCAGCAGTGATCTTTAGCCTGGTGAAATTCTGTCTAAAAAGGAAGCATTACGGAATCTTGCATGCTGTACAGACGAAAAGAATGTAATGAAGTTTGTGCTGTAGACAGATTGCGATACAATGTGAAAGATCAAGGTTATTTGTGCATTTGAAATAATTAAAATAACTGGAGTTTTATCTAACTTCTTCCTTCTAGAGATTATCAATATTATTATGTATGTATGTGTATATTTATGTGTGTATATATACACATACATATGGAACCAGGAAGGTTGCGCTCGTCTAAGCTCGCATACATTATAAGGGTATTGCTCAGACCAATTGATAAATCACACAGAATCCATCACTGTGGCAAAACTAGGGGGGATGCTGTGGGTGCAAGTGGCAATGGTGCTACATCAAGAGGTGTGCCACCACCAGAGACGAATGCCCATAATATCTAGATCTCTGATTGTCCCCCCCTCCTTGAAATGGCAGGGAGATCAAACGAGCTCCCTATCGGCTCTTTAGAAGTTGACTCCCTTGTGGTCTGCGATGCAGTCACACTACTTCTCAGTTCCAACACTCTGTGAGAGAGTCAGAGGGCGGGTGAGGGTTTCCCATCTTGTGCTCTGATGTTGTCAAAGAGCACTATACCAGGAGGATTGCAGCTGCACCAGCATCCCACTGGAACACCAAAAAAAAATTAAAAATAAATCTATCCATACCTTTAGTATAGGACAGGATTCTTTGGCCGTATAGTCAGTCTCCATGATCTTCACTGCTTGAGACAGGCATCATCTGTGCTCATTTGCATTTAAAGCAGGGGACTCTGGGATAGTTACGGAAACATGATTTATTGAGTTTCTATGCCCACTAGTGACTTCTATAAATCCAACTTATACAGGATATAAACAATTTATATATTAAATCCAGTGTTTAGTGAATAAATACCACACTGCTGTATAGCAATAAATGTTTTAGCTACAAATGAAAAGAACACTGTCATAAATTTGCATTATTATTAAACATACGACAACTAATTAAGTAACAATGTGAAATGTCAGCAACCAGTTGCTGGGGTCAGCAAGGTATTGTCATAAATAAAAAGTGGTATTAATTAATGGGATGTAAATATAATCTAACCGCTTCACATTGAATATGCAGTGCTATTTTTCTCAGTTGTTTAAAAAAAAAAAAAAAAAGATATGGAATTAAAAAACATGCAAAGGCGGGCTAGGCAATTCAAAAAAGGAATGTAAGATTTGCCATGAAGATATGCTAGAAAAATAACTTGGTTTCTTTAAGTAACAAACAACAATCTCATAGGGGATATGTTAGCATTACACAAATATATACGGAGACAGTCTAAACAGCTCTCTGTTACTTATTCACTAACGGAACTGTACGAAGGAAGAGAGGTCACCTATTTTTGAAGAAAGGACAAGAGTTATTTTCAGCCTATAATTACTACATAAATATGTCCTTTTAACCAGCATAAAATAATTAATATATTATATTTTGTAACGTATACACATAAGTAAATAAACCCCTCTTTTTCATTGGCTCTCACGGCCCACCTTTACTCTAGGAGATTTTCAGACCTTCAAGTTGTGCATTGTCAGAGTACAAAAGTGCTTCCTGCTAAAGTGATATAAAGATGGCTGCCCCGTTTAGCAAAAACTTGCATTTAAAAGCTATTAAATAAAGCGTATTCATTACAAAATAATGCACAACTAGGCTATATTACTAGGCTATATTACATGTAACTTTTTATTTTCAATAAACATTGATGACGGTTAACATTATAGAAAAAACAGAAGAAATTATAAACTGCGCCTAAAGTAATATTAACACTTGAGTGTAATTAAAAAAAAAAAAAATATATATATATATGTATCAGAGGGGGCCTTCTTTTATACATACTTTAGGAGCGATTTATCATTTTTATTTTTTTATTTTTTTTATATTGTTTGTCACAAGGTTGGGGAGTCCTTGTAAGAATCACTGCTTCCTCATTTCATTAATAGTGAGCACCTAATCCTCTTCTAGTTATCTATTATCCTAAACATGTGTTATTGGATTGAGTTCTGGGTTTTTTGGAAGACACCAGAGTAAACGGAGGTCACTGTTATGTTCATAAAACTTGCTTAAAATGATGCATTGTTAAAAGTTGCCTGATATATCTCGGGAAGCATTTATTTAAAAATGTGTAGGAGCACATGGCCAGCAGCAATGCTTGAAGGAACACTCCAGATCTCTAAAGCACTTTAGCTTGCTGAAAAGCCTTATATGTGAAGAGTGTGTCCTCTTTCTTTCATTTTGCAAAAAGTGTAGATTTCAATAGAAATTGACACTTTTATAAATGAACCTGGTTTTTCACCCCCTTGGTTTTCAGTCTGACAGCAGTTCTTGTTACTTCCTGGTTTGGATCGCTCAGAACATCTGCCTTACAAACACTTCTCTACTGTGATTGGACAGCCACAGAAAGTCTGGGCAGGATTAGAAGGGGAGGACATGCAAAGACAGTAAACAAGAGAACTGCAGTTATTGCAAGCCAGTGGCGTCGCTAGGTGGGGGCCAGAGGGGGCCATGGCCCCCCCTACATCATGCTGTGCCCTCCCTTGGGCCCCCCCAAATGCCGGTAACTTGCTGGCCATGTGTTTCAATTATATTCCCTCGGACTGTAAAAATCTGTGACAGCCCGAGGTAATGCAGTGCTGGGGGCTGTCTGTGGCTCGAGGGAGCACTGACAGGCTCCCCGGCACAGGCCCTGCCCCCAAATAAGTAATTGATAGCTGTGCTGCAAAATGTCCTTGGAATTTTTTTTCCAAATGTTGGCAACTATGGCACTGTATCAAGGGTAATGTCATCATTATTTTCCACCAGGGATTATTAAAAAAAACAAAACGCATTGTGTCGGGGCTTAACATGCGACAGGGGCGGGGTCAAACTGTGGCAAGTGTGGGGTTAAATGTGCCCCCCTACTTTTGTCCCTGGCCCTCCATGTGCCCTCCCTAAGAATGAATCCTAGAGACGCCACTGTTGCAAGCTGGTTTAGATATAACTCCAATTAAAAAGTCCATAATTAAATGCGTGCAAGTTTTCATTTATCTACTAAACAGTGATTTTAATTTATTTTATATTTAGGCAATAGGAGTGTCCCTTTATGTTAGATGTGGCATTCAGAGAATAAACAGCTAGTATCAAGGAACCTGGTTTAAGGTACATTATACTAACAGCAACTTGTACCATCGACATTTAAAGTAAAGCATGCAAAAAATAAGGTTGTACATAATTTTACTGACTCTTTTCAGTGGTAGAAATAATACTGTACAATTTGCACCATAAAATGTAACATTTCTCTTATTTTTTTTCAATGTTGTTTGTTTTTATTTGGGTACTTATTTCTGGGCTTTTTTATTTTTAAAAGAACACTCCAAGTACCATAACCACAAAAGAGTGCTCTGCTGGATGCTGTTCCCTGCTTTTACTACATCCAACAGATAACTGGATGTTCCTGCATAGGAGCTTCTGTTAGCACTCCTGAGCTAAACCCAACAATACAGGGCCTACAGAGTTTTACTACTTACAGCTTGGGAACTCCTGGCAACATAACCACTAGAGCACATTTGTGTGGTTATGGTGTAGTGGTTATGTTAGTTGGAGTGTTTCTTTATGTGCGCTGGCTAAGTGTAATGTTGATATACAATACAAACACAATAGGTGGAGCAAATAGTATACTTTCCTCTCTTATCAACGAATTCAGCAATGCTGTGGAGACAGAGAGGTATACAAATAGTGCAGATAACTCTAAATTACAATGCAAAAATAACATATGCAAGAAAACACTCACAAAATTAGAGCCAATATTAAACCTGGCTCTGGTGTGGATGGCCTTAGGATTTTTTAAGGGTGATCCAAATCTCTCTGTGAATGGTCTGGATATCCGGTCTGTAGTGTGGAAAATTCCTCCCAGTAATAAACTGCAGGGGATCCAGATAGGTATAAAGTAAAAAGATATTTATTGGATACAGATAAAATAAAAAATGTAAATAAAATCTATGAGATAAGTAAAATGCTGCCAAAACCGTTTCGCCTAACGTTGCTTCCTCAGTTGGCTAAATCCTTGTTTGTAAGTCCATACAGTTCTTTAAATGCTGTGTATAATCCAAATTTGTGGTCTTTCAAGGGGAACGCAGCTTGCGTTCCATTCCTCCGTCGGCGTTTCACTTCCTGGTTCCGGTCACATGGAGCCTTAGCATTACTGGAACCAGGGCCGTCTTTAACGCGGGGCAAACGGGGCAGCGGCCCCGGGCCCAGTTTCTCTTGGGGGGCCCGAGGCACCTGCCCCGTGGGCCCCGCTGCCCTCATCAATTAATTTTTTTCCCGTCCCACCGGGTGGCCCATGCACTTAGGGCAGTGACGTACATACCAGGGTCACGGCTGCGACCCTGGTATGTAGCCACAGGGCCAGCCTCTTCCCCTGGGGGGGCCCAGGAGGCGGCCACCCCAGGGCCCCCCGAGGCTGGCCCTGCTGACCCCGACCGGCCACCCGCCCAGGAGCCCAGCACCACCACTGGACCCCAGGGAATAATCCTCCCCAGCACTCCAAGAGGTAAGGAGGCTGGGGGGATTACATTTTTTTTTTTTTAAATGTGTGTTTGTGTGTGTTAGTGTATGTGTTTGTGTGCTAGTGTATGTGTGTTTGTGTGTGTTAGTGTATGTGTGTGTTTGTGTGTGTATGTGTGTGTTAGTGTATGTATGTGTGTGTTAGTGTATGTATGTGTGTGTTTGTGTGTGTTAGTGTATGTGTTTGTGTGTTAGTGTATGTGTGTGTTTGTGTGCTAGTGTATGTGTGTTTGTGTGTGTTAGTGTATGTGTTTGTGTTAGTGTATGTGTGTGTTTGTGTGTGTTTATGTGTGTGTTAGTGTATGTATGTGTGTGTTTGTGTGTGTTAGTGTATGTGTTTGTGTGTTTATGTGTGTTAGTGTGTGTTAGTGTGTGTGTTTGTGTGTGTTAGTGTGTGTGTTTGTGTGTTAGTGTATGTGTGTGTTTGTGTGTTAGTGTATGTGTGTGTTAGTGTATGTGTGTGTTAGTGTATGTGTGTGTGTGTGTCAGTATGTCTGTGTGTGTGTCAGTATATATGTGTGTGTATATCTGTGTGTGTCAGTATGTGTATGTGTCAGTATGTCTGTCAGTGCGTCAGTATGTCTGTTAGTGCATGTGTATGCGTGTGTCAGTATATCTGTCTGTGTGCCAGTATGTCTGTGTGTGTGTGTCAGTATGTCAGTCTGTGTGTGTCAGTGTATGTGCCTGTGTGTGTGTGTCAGTATTTCTCAGTGTGTGGGTGTCAGTATTTCTGTCAGTGTATGTGTGTCAGTATGTTGATCAGTGTATGTGTCTGTGTGTGTGTGTGTGTCACTATGTCGGTATAGGTGTCTGTGTGTCAGTATGTCTGTATATGTGCCTGTGTCAGTATGTCTGTCAGTACGTCTACCAGTGTATGTGTCTGTGTGTGTGTCAGTGTAGTGTGCCTGTTTATCTGTATGTAGTCAGTGTATGTATCTGTGTATCTGCTTGTGCGTCAGAGTGTGTACCTGTGCATCTGAGCCGCAACTTTAAATACAAATACACCCCTCCATTCAAACTTCAACACTACATATAAAACACACTCCTGCATTGAAACGTCAACACTACATACAAGCACACTCCTACATTCAAAAACAAACACTACACATAAATGCACACTTGCATTCAAACTCCAGTACCACATACAAACACATTCACACAAACATACTCCATACAAACACATGCTTACATTCAAACATACTAACATGGCTCAGTGCTAAATACAACCCTGCAAGCATGGGAAATTGGTAGAGTCCCAGCTGTCAAAGCATTGTTGGAGTTGCACGACAGATGGGGTTCTACCTTTAGTCCAACCTTGCAATTGGGGGTCCCAATAAAATTAATTCTACTTTAGTACCGCCACTGCGTTGGGATGGATGCCGTGATTGCATACCAGGGAGTGAGGGGCGAGAGCGGCAGGGCCCAGGGGGCCCAAGCAAACACTTGCCCAGGGTCCATTCGTTATTAAAGACGGCCCTGACTGGAACGCATAACACTTCCTGGTTTCGATCTCCTGCATCGTGCGTTCCATTAGAGTGACGGCCCACCTCCAATTTCATCATCTGTGCACTCTGTGTGTGTGGAACGCACTTTGCGTTCCACCAAATTTGGAATCCTTGGTCAGTCTCTTAGTTAATGTAATAAAAACAGTCTCTATAAACACTATACTCCTATATATTATGTAGTCCAACAAAATAATACATATTCTTGACATGAAGTATACATTGATATTAGCTGATATAATTGGAGAGATAGATAAATGAAAGATAAATTGATTATATCAATAAAACCATCATTTTACATCTTGCAATAACACTATAGCTACATAATATAGTTCTTTATATATAATTGCAAAGTTCTTTTATCCTTGAGTGCAAATTTTTAAAGTGACAGTGCAAACTTAATTTAAATATTTCTAAGTTGTGTGCTATTTAGTAGTGAATCCATTTCTATAGTTTTATGTGGACTCCCAATATCATCCCACTTCACACAAAATTCTAAAAGTGAGGTAGTAAACCCAGACAGATATTATTTAAAGTGACACGTTGCCTTATTCGATATTCTTATTAAATAGTATAGCAGCACCTTTTTATAAATACAGAGAGGGAGGGGAGGGGATTTGAGAGAATATATAAATAAGAATAAATAACAAGGGGTTAAAACGACTATAAAAATATAAATATTAATATAAAAAATGACACAACTCAAAATCTTGATTAAGATCATGTGGGATCAATGTTCTAAAATTGAAGGGGATCCAGATAGGAGGAAGAGGAGGAGGAAGAGGGGTAATTTCCACGGTTATCAGGCCAGTCATTTACAAGTGGCTCAGAGGGTGGGTTCCTGCACCAGCATAGGCCAGGTACACAATTGTCCAGCATCTCCACACTGTCCCATGGAAGCGTTTAGCTGTCCATCTCCCAAACACTGGAGAGAAAGAGGAAGTACCCCCCTAGCCACCCGCGATCCCTGGCCCTGAATGCTGGTGTCCGCTCAACTCTACTTGTGATATGATTTTATCATCCATTTCAGTAGATAAAATATAATGCATTTAAAAATATATGTACAAATACATATGTGTGTATATATATATATTTTTATTTATTTTTTTTTTTTTATATATAAAATATAATAATATCTGTAGTTTTTTTTCCTTTTTTTTGCAGATTTGCCAATTACTCTGAACTATTTTCTGGATTTGCGTAAGCTGGAATAGCTCAGTCAATCCCTGGCTTTCCATTTCAACCAACAAGGCATGCACCCAGCACACTTATATGACATGGCACACACGCACAAACATTTACAAAGTCTTCGTAACGGAATAAATGGAGGTCCACTTATACATGGCCAATACATGAATGGTAGAAATCACAGCTGTACTATACGTGTAGTTTTCAGTCTGGAATATCTCATTAATTAATAATCAGATCACTTTGTTATTTTGGAGCAGCTGTCACATTGACGTTTTATTCTGCCAGTAATAATTTTAAATGTTTGTGCAGATGCTATTTGTGTGCAGTGCCTTTGCAACAGACTCCATTTTATTCATCTCCTACCCTATATCAAGCACCAACACCCTGCTTTATTGATTGCTCTGTGTCCTTGCAAGGCTACTTTTATGTCTTCAGACAGCTGGTATGTAGCAGACACGATCGTAAAAACACTGCTTATTTTTTATTCTGGATTCTATACAGATGGCTGTCTTAAAATTATACTGCTTTTATCTATTTATTTATTGATTGATTTATTGATATATGTTATTTTCTCAAACCATACCACTTTATTCTTTTATTTTTTTCTGACTAATGTTTGTCTTTACCTCTTTCTGAATACTTGAATATCTACGATTTCTAATTATGGATTTATGTATAATTTATTTTAATGTTATATTTAATTCACATTTATCCTGTCTTGCATTCACTTGCTCATTTGTATTTTCAGTGAACAGGGTATCGGTAAAAAAAAAAAAAATTAAAAAAATATTACACATAGGACGTTCATTAGTCTGATAATATTAATTTTACTTTGAAAGTGACCTCTGGAATATCTTAACATCATTGTAGCAATGTATTTTGTTATTCAGGTAATCATGACAGTGGGAGAAGAGGATGTGGAAGCAAATACAAGGATTTTAAGAAACACAAAGAACAGTTGAGAACAGAATGAGGTGATTAAGAGAAAACATGTATTGTATAAAGCAATATATTAAGCTGTTCTGCGTCCTTCAACATGGCAAAATTGGCAGATAGTTATGTTAACCTTGCGAATTTCTGATCATTCACTCCCGTTAAATATGCATATAAATTAATTCAAGTGCCCCCCCCTACCTCATCGCCATTAATGGCTGACCTGGTTAAACATACAAGTACTATAGGTAAGGTTTTAGGGGGTCAGAGGTTATTGTAACAGAGTAGATGGATTTGTTGCAACCCTAACTCTTCTGCTATTATTTTGATTATTATTAAGGTTTAGGCTATTACATGCATTTGTATAGTGACAGCATACACTGCAGTGGTTTGCAATGTTACTAAAAGAAAAGGTAAGTGATCCCTAATTCACAAGTCCAAACAATATATATATATGTGTGTATTTGCCAAATAATAACCAAATCACCTGGAACAAAGTTTTTTTTTCTTTTAATCTAAAAAGACTACCTTCCTAATACACCCTAAATAAATATGGGGTGGATGTCCTTGTATAAGAACATAAACTAAAAGTAAACTTAGAGAAATACATTGAATTGTCACCTTCTGCTTATTTCAATAGTTTTCTAAAAATACCAATAATCTTCCACACCTGACCTTAAAGGAGCACAAAATATAAGTCCCACATTTCTACTACCATGAGTATGGTAGCAAATATGTGATGCGACAACAAAAGAGAAATGACATGGTGTCAAGCAGCAACCATGTTTGCATGTTTTGCTAGTTTAATTTCCAGGTCTGTATCCTCCGTAGAGCCAAATTACCAATTAGGCAGTTGCCTACAGGCTAATGTCATGTAGGGGGTCACCTGTTTTGATCACTTATAACGTGCTTTTATGGAGGTTTGGTGGCCTGGGGGAGGGACCCTCCCATGTAGGGTCCCTCCCATGTAGGGGTTGCCTGTTTTAAACCGTTATAATGTACTTTTTTTAAGGTTTGATGGGCTGGGGGGGCTGAAATGTAACCCCTGCCAAAACCTAAACAAACCCTTTTCTTAGGTCCAAATTTAATACCACCTAAACATGCAAAAAAAAAAAAAAAACTTAACCTTAATTCTAAGTTCTTAAAAAACACCCCACGCACCCTAGCACCTTAGTTCTAAGTACTATGTAACTCAACTCTAACCTTAAAACCAATAATTGTACACAGCCCTTATACCACAACTATAAACCCTCCAAACTTTTTTCCAATAAGCTTTCATTGAATTTTCAAAGACATAAAGAAATCCATATGCCACATAATACAATGTGACAGGGTTCAGAGAACACACCAGAAAACACAATACATCATGAGTTCATAAAAAAAAAGCGTGCAATGCCCCATTTCTATCAACTCTCCAAACCATCACACATCACAATAGGTATCACAAGTAGAAATAAAATGAAAAGCAGCTTACAAAGCAAGAGGACCAGTAAGAATATTAAGATAAATAAGAAGAGTACAGTGCTAAGAAAGCAAATCAAAAAGCAAAGTGAGATTTTAAATATGTCTCCCTGTACTTGGTCAGTTTTCATTTTCCGAGAGTCACCAGAATATTCCTCCCACATTCCACATTTCCTGTCATATTATCTTATAGTTTCCCCTTGGTGAAGGAGCCATTTTTTCCCACTGAGTGCTTCTGCTATGGTGGGTATCACAGGGAGTCTACATTATGAAGAAGACCACATTGGTGTTCATGTGAACCTGACCACTCATCCTCCAAAAATGAGAGGTTCAGCTCCCTTTGTCAAAAATTGCCATGTACTGAGTTACCTTCAGTAATACAGTGTTTGGCAAATAAATGCTTACCTGTTAGAAGAAAAAATTCTGGGATTTGTGTCGTGCTCAACATAACTGGTTCTGATTATAAAAAATGTCTAATCTGAAGATATTTATAGAAAAATCTCTCTGAGGAATATGATAATGTTCATGCATATCCTAAAAGATCATTGTTGAATATATATATCTCCTAGGACTCGTAGACTATTCGTCACCCATTCCTGCGAGAAGAGGTTAGGGATGCGTCTTTCTAAATAATTAATAGGTGTGTAACTGGTAAAACTGGAGATATATGGGTTTTTTTTACGTGCCTGTGCATCCCACACATGTAGGGAATATTGGGATGAGGGTTCAAGGGTGTGTAGGTGAGGCATATCTTTCCCCTGTGTTTTGAACAGAAAGTAAATTTTCCATGGGTAGCATGAACATAGAGACACACTGGGCCAGAATGGAGACTTTATGGTAGGTATGGATACATGGAAAACCTAGTCCTCCTGCTCACCTAGGTAAATACATTGAGCTTCTGGAGGTTTTCTTAGGTTTTACGCAAATTTTTTAAAAGCCTTTTTGTATGTTTACTAGCATTGTATTCTTAGTGGGATTGTGCATAGCAGATATAAGATTTTGGGTAGAGGAGTCATTTTTAATTATGCTACCCTGCTTAGCCAGGACAACGTATACTGTCTCCACATCACAAGGTTCATTTGATTTGCAGACCAGGTCTTTGCCAGATTGAGTGTAAGTATGAAATGGATATTTGGGGGAATTTGTATACCCAGACACAAAAAAAAATAATCCCTCCATTCATATTCATAAAATAGTTGAAGTTCATCCCCTGAAAGTCCTACTGGTAAAGCCTGGGATAATCAGAGATTGAAGTAGACAAGTAGTATAGTTTAAAAAGCATATACCAGTGAGGAAGCCACAGTCACAAACGTGCGTGTATATTTACCATACGTATAGTAGAGTTAAGCATGTATGGAGATAACACGGAATATATACATAGTGAAGTATTTAATGGCATGGTATAAGGATCTTACCTTGAAAGTGGAGTCAACACGCAGAGTAAAGGTACCCTTTGCAATTTTACACAAGCCAAGGGGACTCAAGCTAGAAATCCCCAAGGCTGTAAAACAGTGCACTGGGGCTGATAATAACCAGTGCTTTCAGAAACGAGGTACAGGCAAGGAATAACCAAAAGTGTAGTCAGGGACGGAACCAAAGGTCAGGACAGGCAGCAAATAGGCAAGAGCGAAGGACGAGCAGAAGATCAAAACCAGAGTCAGATGAATAGCCAACAGGAACAAACATTCTGACAAGGACCAATAGCCAAGGTGGGGTTATATAGGCTGTAATCAGCAGACATCAGGAACAGGTGAGTAAAGTCAAGGCATACAGGTTCAGGCTACTAGATACCAGGAACAAGCAGAAGTAGCCAAAGATACGTGAAGCCAAGGATAAGGCAACCGGCTGGGATACAGGAGACTCAGGTTCGAACCCAGCCAGTATTTTTTGTTTTTTTTTATTTGTTTTACTGTGTCATTAAATAATTCACTATGTATATATTCCCTTTTGTCTCCATACATGCTTAACTCTACTATGCGTATGGTAAATAAACACGCACGTTTGTGACTGTGGCGCCCTCACTGGTATATATTTTTTTAAACTATACTACTTGTCTACTTTTGTCTATCTGGGATTTGGGAGTGATCCCCTAATTTGAGTGGCCAGCCTGCACTGTTTTGCACTTTATCCCATTTACCGCCCTTGGATACATTATCAGAGATTGACCTTATGGTAAGATACATAGCCAAAAACAAACAATGATGGAAGAGCCAGTCTGTAATGCTGGAAAAGATTTGATATGCTTAGTAAAGGCCACAATGATGTCATCAGAAAATGAACCTAACACATGGGAGGAGAACGAGGACATGGAGCATCTCAAAATTAAGGGGTTATACCGTATAGCAACTGCCAATGGCTCTAAAGCCAAATCGTATAAAATGGATGATAAAGGGCAAACTGACAGGAGCCATTATAGATCCTATATGGAGAGGAGAGAAAACCCAACTGTTCTAATAGATGCTGTTGGACATGCATATTGTAATTTCACGGCATCTATGAATGAGTCTGGGAAGCCAAATCTACTCAAGACTTCCCACATATGTACCCAATAGACCTGTCAAACACATTTTTTGGCATAAAGGGAGAGAAGCAGACAGGAGTGAGACACCTAGCAAAAATGTAGAATTTTCTAGAATTATCTGGTTATCTGTTATCTGACGGTTGCCGAGACAGCACAAAACCCACCTGGTCTGGACGCAAGAGGGTCAAAAGGAAATCAGTTATGAAGTTCTTCAAAATTTTTGCATAAATTTTAGTATCTGAAAGTTTAGATATTGTGACAATATGAGCATGTAGAAGTTCTCCGGGAACAGTATTAGATTTTATGTAAAAATTAAACAAAGAGCTTAGATAAGGCAACAAAAGGGAAGACAAGGTTTTATAATATAGGCCTGAGAGGCCATCAGAGCCTGGGCTCTTACCAGGTTTATATTTTTTGATCACCAACTCTACCTCCTCTGTGCTAATGATTTCAGAAGGAGTATTCAGGTTAGCTTGCGGAATCATGGGCAAATGTAATCTGTCTAAGAATGTGCAAATCTCCTCAGGCAGGGCCAGACTGGGAATAAAATTAGGCCCGGGCATTGTTCAATCACAGCGGCCCCCTCAGAAGGGGGCAGGGCCAGCGAGGGTGTGTTTTGTCATCACTAATGATAAGCCTGCCCCCTTTCAAAGTGAGCATGTTGGTTCAATGCGCAGAGCCCCAGTGAAGAGCTCTAGCATGAGAAAAAGGCCCTGTATTTGTTCTGCGCAGTGCAAACAAATGTAATAACATGCTTGCGCTGTGTTTGCTTTAAACTTGTCTCTGGTGTCTCCATTAGTGGGATACCAGAGGACAAAAGGGCCAGGAAAGCGTATAGTGCATGTGTATATTTGGACGTATTGTATGTGTGAGAGGCGCAGTGTGTTGGGTGTGCTGTGTGTATGTGTGAAGGGTGCAGCATGTGTGTGAGGGGTGCAGTGTGTGTGTAAGAGGGGTGATGTGAGGGTTTTCTTATTTGCCGTCATATTCTATGTTTCTAATGTTCTTTGTCTGTTAACTATTGAGGGTTATTTTATATATATTGATTGATCCTGATGAAAGTCCTAAGAGAGGACTGAAAAGTTGATCCTAGACCTTATGTTTTAATTCTTGTTGAATAAAGAAGATTTTTAACAGAAGACCATGAGTGCTACCATCACTACTTTTCATTATATATATGTATATATATATGTGTGTGTGTGTATGAGGTTGGTGTGTGTCTGAGAATGCTGTCTGCGTCTGAGAGTGATGTGCGTGTGAGGGTGTGGTCTGCGTCTGAGGGTGCTCTGTGTGTCTGAGGGTGATCTGTGTGTGCCTGGGGGTGATCTGTGTGTGCCTGAGGGTGCTCTGTGAGTGTGGGTGCTGTGTGAGTGAGGGTGCTGTCTGTGTCTGAGGGTGCGGAGTGTGTCTGAGGGTGCTGTGTGTGTGTCTGAGGGTGCTGTGTGTGTGTCTGAGAGTGCTGTGTGTGTGCCTGTGGGTGCTCTATGTGTGCCTGAGGGTGTTCTGTGTGTGTGAGTGATGGTGCTGTGCATCTGAGGGTGCTGTTTGTGTCTGAGGGTGCTGAGTGTGTCTGTGGGTGCTGTGTGTGTGCCTGAGAGTGCTCTGTGTGTGAGTAAGGGTGCTGTGTGAGGGTGCTGTGCATCTGAGGGTGAGGTCTGTGTCTGAGGGTGCTGTGTGTGTGTGTGTGTGTGTGTGTGCCTGAGCATGCTGTGTGTGTGTCTGAGGGTGCTGTGTGTAAGTAAAAAAAGGTATATCCACCTCCATTCTTACCTTTAGCCTGGGAGAGGGGGAGCCATGCTGCCATCCATCCCTGGTGGTCTCAGTGGTGAGAGTGAACTATAGCCTGCAGGGCTAAAGTTCACTCTTGCGAGATCTGAGCGTTGCCATGGTAAGCAAGGCAACGCTCAGAATTCCACGAGAGGGACCCGGCGGAGCTGCTGGCTAGAGCTCCCTGGGTCCTCTCCTGCCTCCCTCCAGCCTCATGTCAGTGCCTGTGGGTCTTCGATCTCCCCACCGGCCCACAAAGGCACACAGCAGGGCCGTGCTTGGATAGCGTGGGCCCTTCATGGGTCGGCTGGGGAGATCCTGTGATCTCCACTGCCGGCCTCGGCCCATGGCCATCGCGGCCCACTGGGCAAACCGTCCTCAGGGGATGGTTCATGAATTGTGATGACGTCTTTTAGATTGTTTAAAGTAGAATAAAACTCTTATGCAATGTGTACAAGATGGTAGAGTTTATTACTCGCAGAGGAGAATATCTAGGGAATGGTAGTATATGTTCTATGGGCACTCAACATACCAGGAGTTTGCCTATTTTATTGCTACCACTATAATAAAGATTGTTTTAAGTTCCATTAGGCTAACTCACTTTGCTGCAAATGTAGCATGCAGAGTTTCGCTTTTAAAGAGTTCAGCTTTTTAATTTAGTAGTCGATTCAAATTCCAATTGGGATACTTTGTTATTTTGTTTGAATGTTAGATGCATATTTAATACATATGCAGCAGCCTTTTTGGGGGGGAGGATAGGGCAAGCAGGGAGCTCCTTAGAATTCTGTGCCAATAGGCACCTCACATATAAATCCGGCCCTAATCCTCCCTTCCCGCAATACGGCTACGATCATGCAAAATACCTTGCAAAACACAAGAGACTATCCACTTGCAATTTTTAATAGTTATTCTAAGTACCATAACAAATTTGCATCGCTACAAAGGTTGTGGGGTTATTCCCACACACTGGATTTTGTCCGGATACACAAAATCCGTTGAAAATTACCAAATTATGACAGTACTATAGACTTATTAGCATTAACTTGCCTCTGTGATATTCTAGCGATCAGAGCTCCCAGCCAGCCATCTCTTTTAATCTCTCTCATCCATATACTACAAATCTATATGCAAACAAGTACAGAGTGCTGCAGAATATAACATTTATCAATAAATGCTAGTAAATACAAAACAATGCTTTAACAAAAAAAGTTATAAATACAAAACTATGCTTTAACAATCGCAAATAGGTTCCACTGAATGCAGATGGTAGGAGTAAGGCAAACAGGAAAATAAAAAATCCTTGTATGCAAAACATTACGGAAAATACATTTTGCAAACTGAATGCATGTGATATTTAAGCTGTGTCGAGGCTTGCTGTAGCAAAATGCTGGATTACTACAGAGAAGTCATTGACTTCTGCTATTTTTCCCTCCCTCAGCTGAGAGAGTTATTCAGCCCTTTGCTTGCATTCATATGTGACTGAGACAAAACAGGAAATTCTTTGGTGTGGACGTCATCATTCTGCTCAGATCAACCTAAATAGCAGTGCAACAAGTGAGAGTTTTGGAAAGTTCTCATTCCATCCCAACAAATTAATGAAGCCCATTTTAGTGCTAGATCTTCATGCAAAGCTAAGTGTTTTTAATAAAGGCAACGTTTCATTTAAAAATATGATGTATGCTTTATTTTATTTGTTTGGTTAATATCCTTTTACTCTGCTAGAAGAAGCAAGGGGATAAAAGAGCTGTCTATCGTCAATGGAACAAACATATGTGAAGCCTCAAATCAGTGCCCCCTCTTTTTTAGTAATATATACATCATCACCTATCATGTTTTGTATGTCGTGATCATGTGATGGAATTGTAAATAAATGTGAGAAATCAAGATAAGGAACTCCCATTTAAAATGAAATATAATAATACTGTTTACTGTTTTCTATCTTGAGATACATTTAATCCATGCAAATGTTTCAGGAGAAACTATTTTTATGAACTGAAATGGTGCAGAAATACATCTATTGGTGTACCACAATAAAATGAAAAAGAATGACTTCTCCAATCCTTTCCCCCTTTTTCGGGTGCTACAGATGGAGCTCCCAATCATATGCAACAGCTTGTTCATTGCCCATTTTGTTTTGTGACTCGGCAGTATGGCAATTGGGGGTTGTGGAATTCAGACAAATTACCAATACCCTAAAATTTGCAATTCATTAGAAACTGAATACACAAATCTACTGGCCATATCTGAGATGGTTTTTATTTTTGCTGAGAAGCTCTGTTATACAAGTATTTACATTACACATTACTGTGAGTTTTATTGCCATGGAGCTGTTAAAGGAACACTTTAGGGTCAGGAACACAAACATGTATTCCTGACCCTATAGTGTTAAAACCACCATCTAGCCCCCCTGGACCCCTCATGCCTTCCTAAATATAGCAAATTCTTACTTGTATTCAAGCCTGAAGCTGTAACACTGCATGCTGTTTGCCTCGGAAAAGCAAGCTGTCTGTTGACATCATCAGAAGTGGTGGCCTGATCAAATCACAGTGCTTCTCCGTAGGATTGGCTGAGACTGACAAGGAGGCAGATCAGGGGCAGAGCCAGCACAATTCAAATACAGCCCTGGCCAATCAGAATCGCCTCATAGAGATGAATTGAATCAATGAATCTCTGTGAGGAAAGGTTAGTGTCTGCATGCAGAGGGAGGAGATACTGAATGTTTGGATGCATTTTAGGCAAC
Source organism: Pelobates cultripes (assembly GCA_933207985.1). NCBI lineage: Eukaryota > Metazoa > Chordata > Amphibia > Anura > Pelobatidae > Pelobates > Pelobates cultripes. The sequence goes on along the minus strand of OW240918.1, from coordinate 28,686,026 downwards.
CATGACCCAGGAAGGATCTCTAACAGCCATCTAAGGAGTGGCCAGTCAAGTTATCACTAAATGCAAAACATTGCTATTTTGTAAAGATGCAATGTTTGCATGAAAGGTTAAGCAAGCTATGAGTGGCTGTCTTCTGTATAGCCACTAGAGGAGCTTCTGTCTCCATAACCGAGTAAAACTCTGTACTGCAAACAAATGCTGCTGATATCAGCATTTGATTGCAGCAACACTGCATTTTAGCAAACATACATCATTGGATTAGACGAGATTGAAGATGACCTCAACAGGGATACTGGCATTCATGGAGGCTGTAGATGAGGAGTTCCAGTACTGGAAACAAAGTAAGTTGACTATATATATATATTTTATACAGCGTAAAGGTGGGTAGTCAGTGATAGAAGGGAACCTATAGATCTGGAATAACGATTGTTATTTTTGGGACTATAGGTTCCTTTTATTCCAGCCACTACGAGGAATAGGGTGTGATAAGAAATTGAGATCTGGTATGTTTGCTATTACATCAGCTATAAATTTAAAGTAGGACCTGCGCTGAAAAATAAATCGGCACAAAAACAACAACATTTAGCCAACTTATTTTGGCTAAATTAAAAAATTTGATCAATCCAAGTTTACAAAAACGTATGAGTCTCCTGCTAACATGGACCTTTTTAATAACAGTCTTATTTTTAAACACATTATTTTCCTTAGAATAGAGAACAAAATGTTTTTCAAAACTGCAATAACTTTGATTTAATAGTTTCAATATACAAGAAAGCCAGTACTAAATACACTGGTAAGAATATACATAGTAAATTAATAACAAACTGTCAAGAAAAAATGGTTTATTAATTTCTTGCATGTTCTATAGCAGATGTGATATTATGCGCTGTATAACCATAGCTACTGCAGCATGGTCATTGCAGACTTAATAATTTTCTCATATACTAAGATCCATGTTTATTGGACTCATAACTGTTGAGTGTAAAATGCCATTGTGTGGGTGTTTCTGATGCTGTGCAAAGGCTGTAGTAGTTTAATTTACTTGATGTCACTTTATTTTTTGCTTGTTTTATGTGTGCTTCTGATGGTAAAACAAAATCCTGTATCGTGTACTTTGTTGAATGTATACAATTATAGTGCAAAAAAAGAAAAAAATCAATATGTCAGGTCGCTAGTAATCATTTATGATGGTGTTTTAGAGTCTTACTAAGAAAATTGCTGGTTTTGGAGTATTGATGTTTATACTCACTGAAAACCAGTAATTATCGATGTTGTTGCAAGACGTGACTTCGCTAAACGATCCTTCCATTTTCCTTTTTTTCACTTCCATTTTCAAGGCATGTGAAAAAATTGGTATCCCAGCCCTTTTCTTACGAGGACAAGAGTTCTATTTCCACTTGAATGTTTCATCAGTTTGCTTCCATTCCATAAATCATGTTTAAAGGGACACTATAGTCAGCAACATAACTTCAGCTAAATTAATCAGTTTTGGTGCATAGATTATGCCCCTGCAGTCTCGCTGCTCAATTCTCTGCCATTTAGGAATTGAATTACTTTTTTATGCAGCCCTAGTCACACCTCCCTGCATGTGACTTGCACAGCCTTCCTAAACACTTCATGTAAAGACTCATCTAATGTTTATACTGCCTTTATTGCAAATTCTGTTTCATTTTTAATTACCTATCTCCTACTCTGTTAATAGCTTGCTAGACCATACAGGAGCCTCCTGCATGTGATTAAAGTTTAATTTAGGCGGGTCGTGGCACATGGGGGCGCAGCTTGCCGTGGCCGAGGGGGGGAGGGACCTGACGATCCCCAGTAGGAGTCACCGAGAGGCGAGTGAGCATCAGCTTTAATACCACATTCTTCCCTTGCCCTACCTCTCATTTCTGCTTAACCTTCTTCTCTTCCATCCTCTTCTTCGTGGGGCCTGTGCCTTGGGGCTCGGGGTGTGGCCCAGAGAGTGACCACACCAAGGTGCACCTGCCTGCCTTACACGTGAGGCATACACCCAACTGGGAGCTAAGCAGCTGGGGACACACTTACAGGGTGCAGTTGCATGCAATACCTGATATTGAAACACAGTTGCACGCACTTGCAATATATATGTATTGGGACTTTTGTGTCCCTTCTTGAAATTTTATGGGTCCTGTGAGCCCTCGGCTTTTTTCCCTAACTGACAATAAAAACAAACACCCTTAAGTGAATGGGAATTTAAAAACCTTAAAAAGTGTGACTGCAACCCGTAGGTTTAGTTGGTAATAGTGTTTATAGTTATGCTGTTCGACAGTCGGATATCCTACATCCTACCGCTATTAGCAATGTATGTAACACAACATTGAGGCCAACTGAGTTATTATAAGGAGGTATTATCCTACTACGATATGATGCATGATCCATGTGTTTACCATGTAAGGGACCTGCGTGTCCCAAAGTGATGCTGATTGTTTGGAGACCTGTGAGTCTCACCAATGCACATCAGATCAGTTCTATTTAAAAAAAAAAATATATATATATATACAAAAAAAAAAAAGTTCAATTTAGAGAGCAGGTGATAATTTTTGGATAATTTTTGAACTTTTAATTAAGTTTTCTAAAATTAGAATATGTGTAGAGGAGTCATTATCAGACTGGAGCAATTTAAATGGAGTCCAAGAGAAATGGGATTATTATTTAAGTTATTATCTATTTAAAAGTGAAACCATTTTTTTGTTCATGCAGGCTGTGTGAGTCACAGCCATGGAAGGTGTGGTTAGGGCTGCATGGTCAGAAACAAACATGATTTAACTCCTAGATGGCAGAGAATTGAGCAGTGAGACTGCAGGGGCATGATCTATACACAAAAACTGCTTCTTAAACTTAAGCTATTTTGGTGACTAAACTGTCCCTTTAACAAGGTGGAGTAGGATTCTAATCAAGCTATATGCACCATAAAAATCATTAGACTATTTAATAATTAGCACTAGAACTGGAAGACAAATTCAGACAAAGAGAATGCAATTCACATCTATGATCAATAGGCCAATTAGGAGGAAGAAGGTTTGGGTAAAAACAAATGAGGGAGAGGTCCCTATTATGTTGATTAGTAAAGATGTATGGGTATTTTAGAGCAAACCCATTGGCAAGTTATTTCTGGCTACCCTTTTGGAGTGAGCGGAGACAGGTAAGAATTATATAATGAGATTTCTACCAGGATATATAAGTACTTTACCAGTAGCCACAGCGAATAAATACATATTAACACCATGGAATGATTTACACAGAGAAAAGGCTTGGGTCAAAATTCAAGGGGTGCCCCAACTTCTATGATTGTGCATATATAGTACATCAACACATAACCAATATTCTATCATGTGTTTCTTGACAACTGCAATGAAGCTCGTAGCAAGATATTAGAAATCCGTGGTTCTGCCCACTAAAGAAGTTACCGAGGGTTTAAGATCCTAATTTAATATTTTTAGACATGCTTTTCAAATGATTTAATATTTTTGGATAAACTTTAAAAATACTTTTTTGTTTTCAAAATATTAAAATATCAAACAATATATCATATAAAAATTATATAAATATATTTTAGAAATACCTAAATATTACAATATTTTCAAAATATTAAATTAATGTAAAATTTCAACCAAAAATGTTAAATCAAGTGTGCATGTCCAGGATGCTAGAGCGAGCAGACACATCTCCCTTGCTCTGTGCTTTACTAGGCCATAGAGACTAATTGAAAGCCTGTTCAATCGGCATTACAGCTACCTTTTACCACCAACACTGGCCTCTCAGTGCGAAGATCCAGCAATATGCCTCCAAAGCACGTTAAGTCAGGGGAACATTAAAAAACTTCTGCACTGCCAAGGAAGGATAGGCTGAGGGGTGACCAAGCTGGTGCCTACACGTCTATACCCTAATCTCAATCGGACATGGTGTACTAATTTAAGATTCTCTCCAAACTTACTACTACCTTCATACTAACACCCTGCCTCCAAAAAAGAATACATGATATTTACAGTGTGTGCACTCCACACTCCAAGCTGATTTTAAGGTAATTACCTACAACCTGCACTGCAACATCCAGGGATATGGGAGAAAAGACAGACCACATGGAGCAAGAACTAGAGGATCACTGCAGTGCACATAATCACATGGTGGACAAAATCACCACACTGGAATCTGGATGCCAGAGGCTGGCTACAAAAAGTGGCTAATGTTGAGGATGGGTCCCACAGGAACAACAAACGGGTAATATCTGTCTCCCAAAATGACCTACAGGACTATCTGACATCCCTGTTTAAAGCTTTGGTCCCTGCTCTACTTATAGTGGAGTGGCACGTTGATAGGGTGAGGCTTCACTATTACAAATCCAAGGAAACTTTAATGATGCCTTCAAGAACTTGAAGCTTTTACCATATCCCTTTAACAGTCTTGCCCTGTTATCTGATTTGTCAACAGCCACGATGGCATGATGGAGGGAGTATGCCAAGGTCATCCAGACCCATATGGTGGCATATCACTGGGGTTACCCCACCAGGCTCTTGGTGTGGTGGGACTCTGCTGGTACTAAACTCACCAGCGGAGGGACTTGTCACCATCCCACAACAACTTAAACTTGATATTTGGCAAATCACAACCAGCAAAAATACTCACTAAAAGGAGACCTGCTGGCTCACTGATGTGACTATTCTTTCGAACAGGATCTCCATGCTGCTTACTGGTAACTCATCATGCCTCCTCCCCATTTAAGAGTCGCAGTACTTAGATCCTCTTACATAAAGACTGGTTGTTTACACTAGATGCAAAGCTAAAGGCTGTGAGTTTAATTTTTTTTCCATTGCTCATCAGAAATATCCTAGAATTGACCTCTGTTTATCTGATGGCATGACACTGCAAACGTCGATACTGCACACATAGGCCTCATTACTTATTAAATTCCCAGTGTATCACCATGTGAATAGTAGAGGCTTCTGGAGACTATATAAACCTCTATAAAGCAATGCATAGCTCAAGATACCTCAGATTACTTTCAAAATAATCAGTATTACAAGGTCTCTTTCTGGCCTTAAATGCCAAAAACGTATTTTATAGATTGAACTGAGCATATAGGAAAGCCACCGTACACAGATTTAAAATACAGGAGCTTATCATTATCATTATCATTATGAGTGGAATACTCCACTGAATTTTTAATACAGGCTTTAGGTTCATAATAGCTAAATAAACTAGACAGAGGTGACCTCTGTCACTGCTGATCTCTATTTTAGGGCTAGAACCTCTGTTTTTTAATAGAAAACATAATCCAAATTTTAGAACCACAAATTATATCTTTGTTTGTGGATGTTATAAATCTATCGTTACGACACCCGATAACATCCTTAGCCCTCTTGATGCGCCGATTAAACGAATATGGGTCTGTTTTCTACTACAAAAACAATGCAGCCAAAATGCAAGCACTGGTAATTAATCTGCCCCACACGGAAGTTTTGAACCTACAATCTAAATTCTCCTTAGAGTGGAAAAATCACACTTTCACATACTTGGGTATTAAAATACCCCCCCATAAGCAATATGTAAAGCTCACAACCAAAATAAAAACACTCTCATAAGGACATATCTTGGGTAGGTCAAATACAATACATTAAAATTAGCACTCTACCACTCTTACTCTGTTTTATCCTTCCTGCTTAAAAAGTTTTAAACTATTATAAATGACTACATTTGGAAACGATGGCTAGAATTTCACACACTGTATCCATCTGAGAAGGGGCAGCCTGGGAGTACAAGATGGTAATGCTACTTTTACGCCTCCATTCTGGCACAGGCCTCTGTCTACTTTAGAGAACAAGAATAATCACCATGGATCAAACTAGAGAATCGATACCTCAAACCTTATATGGTGAATCAAATCATGGGGGTCCCCAGAGCACTCCAAATGCAAATAATCTCCATTCTGCCCATAATCAAACATACATTGAGCGTCTGGAAAACATGGCTTACTAGACTATTAACAAAAAATACAATCATCTATTTCACCTCAATTTCTACTATGCAATTCTTCTCATACAACCTTAATTTATACAAATGGTAGTCACATGGCCTTTCCTATGTAAATCAATTATTTTCTCAAACCACTCACAGACTTACACTCCAGTGTTACATTAGCTAAAGAATGAACTTCAAATACAGGGGATCAAGCCCCCCTCAAATGCTGGGAATACTCAATTCAGTACCTTGTGTACAGGACACTTGAAAACCATTAAGACCTCATCAGCATGTTACCAGTAGTTACTACAATTAAACTCAGACAGAAAACTAGGCTATATGATACAATGGGGAAAGGAGATAAGGAAAACTTTCCCACTGACTGTATGGATAAAAGCAACATCTAAAATGCATGGCACCACAAAATGCATAACAAACTGTGAATCCAACCGAAAATTGATGATGGGGTCTTATATGGTATATATCCTGGGACTGTCCACTCTTAAAACAATACTGGACCACCATACAAACTATTGTTTACAGCATCACAAAGTTTTGTTTACTGCAACAATGCTACAACCATAATACTTTCTCCTCGACACGTTCCACCGCAACTAAGGGGACCACAGAAAAGACTAATTCTTCATATTCTTACTGCTGCAAAAACGAACATCGCTAGATATTGTCAACAGAACTTTCAACCACAAATTCACTCAATGGTGTCCTCTCTGAAATGTACCTGGCAATACGAGGAGATGGCTCATAAACTCACAAACACACTATCCAAGTTCGAGTATGAGTTTCACCTGTGCTTGGCGTGTTGTGTAACTTTTGTGTAACTTTGCAACTTTTTAAAAATACTGACATACTATATTTTCTATTTTTATGTTACACTTTCATGCTTTTCTCTGTTTGTACCATTGATCACAATTGTATTATGTCATAAACCTATGCAAATGTACTAAACAATTGAAATCAAGACATAGGAAAAAAAATAATTAAATCATTTGAAAGCTTATCCAAAAATATTGAATTAAGGCCGAAGTATGATCTTATGATTACTGTTACCGTATATTATTATTAGTTGTACTTACTGGACAAAATCATTGCATTTCTTTTTGTGTTTATGTATTTATTTAGTTTGTGTATTTTTTTATTTTGTAAGTTTTTGTGAGTTTTACCATGGAATATATATTGTCATATCTCTGGTTTTTAATCACATTCTCAAAAAATGTACTGGTAAGTAAATCTTTAAAACCTATCAACTGGTAGGACTTTGATGTAAATTCATCCCTGGCCAAGGTTAGATATGGGGGTAGTAGATCATATCTCTAACGTTTTCGCCATTCTCCTGTAATTTGAATGGCAAGGTAATTCATGAGATTCTTGTGAATCAACATCTTTCTCAACAAGTACAGAAATGTTTTTAAATCAGCTGTTGTTAAGAAAATAACTGATTAATTATAGCATAAGATATAGTTCTAGATTTCTGAATTAACTTTAACCATCATTTCCTTTTACAGCGGTAAACGTTTAAACGTTTTGATTTACAATGTGTACCCAGAAAGGACTGTTCATGCAGGCATAGGATGATAACTTACAATGAATTACAATTCATATTTCAATGTATACACTATTTAACCCCTTAAGAACACATGACATGTGTGACATGTCATGATTCCCTTTTATTCCAGAAGTTTGGTCCTTAAGGGGTTAAAAAGGAATACCAGCAGGTATACATGTAGGAAAAAATATAGATAGATACATAGATGGACAGTTGTACAGACAGACAGAGAGATTGATTAGCATATTGTTTTAAAAGGTGTCTTATTTTCAGGCTTGCTTGATAAATTACAGGCAACATCTAAAAAAAAGTCTAACACATTGTTAATCACCTCTTTTTAATCAATGCCCTTGTTTGCTATCTTTCCATTCCACAGAACACTGGAAGTATGGGACTTCTGATGGAAGCATTTGTATACACTACAGTTTCAACTTTTTACTCCAGTTTAGACAGACATTTCAACCCTACATTTTTTTCTGAAAGGAGCTGGCTGTTTTCTTTCAACATACTACATTTATTTATTTTATCAAGCCTATAATATAACACAACATGGCTTTCATTTCCTAGATGTTGTCAAACTATAGTCAGGGAGAACTCAAAATATATCTTTCATTGTGTGGTTATAGTGTGAGATGTGAATTCTATTGACACCATACTGAGCACAGAACCTTTTAAAGCTACACCACTGCAAAACGAACATACTCTGTGAAATTGAACTTGATTACTGTGATGTTACAGTCAACAATGTCTGAAACAGAAAATGAAATAACATAAAACATAGTAGCTAATATGTAAGACTTGTCTTCACGATTATGACTGTAAGTCTCTCTATCGATGGGAACGCAACATCACTAACCACAATTTTCACCCCCAGTCCACATCGCCCTCATTCGGATAGCAAAATTCTGACTTTAATATACAAAATGTTATCACAAAAAAAGAAACAAATGTAACAAAACGCCATTTTGATAGCTAAGTATTGGGAGGGGGGGACTCCATAGAGGGATTCAATATACCCAATAAATAAAACATATGTATTTTGTTTATTAATTGTTTTTTATAAAATAATCCATTTATTATGTTACTTTTTTTAAAATTACATTTATTAATGTTTTTAATTTTATTTTTGTTTTATTTGAACTGTTTGTGCTGCCAGTATGCAAATATCGAGGCTCAATTAGAAAAAGTAACATTATTTTGGATATTTACTACTAGATTTGTTTAGAATAAATATGGCTGAAAGTTAGTGTTTAAAAAAATATATAAGACCCATGTTTTATTTGCATGAGTGAATTACTGGTATAATTGCAGCCACCAGATAATATTGAATAAAGTCTACTTAGTTGGTTGAAAGAATTTAATTTCTGTTGTATTAGTCTTAAGTAAATGTTAGACTTGCAAATTTGATTAGAATTAAATTTTATTGAACGGAATGTTTCTAATCCTGACTACATTCAGACTTTAGTGAAAAAAAAACTTTGAATGTAAAAGCACTGACACAGTTTAAAGTACAATATTGTTCAAAGCAGTGGCGTGCATACCGCGGTCGCAGGGGTCACAGCAACAACTGGGCCTGTCACTCCAGGGGGCCCAGCCGCCCTGCTGCGCGTTCAATGGGCCCATCGGGTAGCCCATGCATTTGGGCCAACCGATGGAGATGAATTTCTAGGGGGCACTGGTCGCGCAGTTAAATCGCCGCAGCACTGACTGGGGCCCCCTGAAAATTCATCTCCATCGGGTGGCCCTAACTTAGCCCGGTCACTCCTCCCAGCTATCAGAGAGAGCCCGTGCGGGAGGAAGGAGAGGGAGTCGGAGTGGAACGCTGACTCCCACCAGCCTGAGCCACCACTGGACCCCAGGGAAAGTCACCCTCCTGCACTTAATAGGTAGGAAACAGGATGGTGACTTAAACATTTTGTATATTGTACAGCGCTACGGAATTTGTTGGCGCTATATAAATAATATAATAATAAATAATATATGTGTGTTTTTGTTTGTATGTATGTGTGTGTGTGTGTGTCTGTCTGTGTGTGTGTGTGTGTCTGTATGTATGTGTGTGTCTGTATGTATGTGTGTATGTATGTGTCTGTGCGTCTGTCTGTCTGTATGTGTATATGTGTCTGTCTGTCTGTCTGTGTGTGTGTGTGTGTGTGTCTGTCTGTGTGTGTGTGTGTCTGTCTGTGTGTGTGTGTGTGTTTGTGTGTTTGTGTCTATATGTATGTGTGTATATATGTGTCTGTGTGTCTATGTGTCTGTGTGTGTGTGTTTATGTGTGTGTGTCTGTCTGTCTACGTGTGTGTATGTCTGGAAGTTACACCACTAAGTAAAACAGTGAAAATCACCATCAACTTGTTTTAACCTTTTTTTTATTTCTTGCTCAATTAGCTTTTCAATTTATACTAACAATTAGCAAATTACACCATGATCCAGTTCAGAACAGGTTTACCTAGTGCACACATTGCACCTGAGAAAAAGTAATAAAACATTGTTTAATTTTCCTTCTTCACTGTATGCTTTTCCTATACTGGCTACCAGGTGCAAATTACAGACTTTATGACAATGATTACCAGGGAACCAAGATGGAGGGGCCCATTTACAGGATAAAAAGTTATAGATTTCAAATTCAATTATAGTTTTCACACATTACAATTCCATTTTTCTTAAATATAAAACAGAAGTAAAAGATACAATGTAAAATTCTGAGAAATGACGGTTCTCCTTTAAGCTACTGCAAAAAAGCTATTAAAGTAAATAAAATCTTCACTGAGGCTGATTCTTTCGTTTTTCGTTGACTGCTCTATGATATAAGAACAATTAATGAGTCTTCTTAAATGGTGACCTTATCACAGCTTTGAATCTGGTACTCTGTGTCCATCCTGTTGTGTGGGATGTAGCTAGATAAACAAGATTGCCTTTATAAATTATTTTTCAGCACTAAGAAACAAACATTGTTTCGATTTGTTAACCCGTATTAAAAATGTAGATGTAATTATCACATCTGAAGGATGTATCTCTGTATTTGTAGCCGTTAGAATCATACAGAAGTCTGTACAATTGCAAAGCTATAGTTTTAAAGGCACTCATTCACACTGTGTTTCAAAACTTGCCAGGCAATTTATTGACGTGAGTACTGCTGGGAATTCAGTGTGATTTTAAGTGAATTTCAAACTGAAGATTGAAATAGCCAGTCGGAAAAATCCTTCAAGTCCTCTATGTTTTCAATTTAGTTATGATGGCATATAAATTTAAATTCACTTTTAAAAACATTCTCACAATAGTGAATCACCCATTTGTCTTCTTGAGATAGAGAATAAATATCTACATGCTGTTTTTCAAGCATATTATGGAAGACTTAACAAAATGCATGGCCCCCATTCACAACAGACAGTCTGACAGATTTATAGGGAGAGAGATCACAATTAATTTCCTCTTTCGTCCTCATACATGTAGATGTGCATAGACACGTAAAACAATATAAGCGAGGTCATGTTACAGGAGGACATCTGATCTTGCAGCTCTCATGTCCATTCCCAAAGATCACTTACTAAGAGGTGTTTGTCTAGAATAAAATTAATAAAATTAAAATGTTATTTGATTGAGTGTAAAATATAAATGTTTGCATGAAATTGAATATATAAAAGAAACATTTACATCATAGATTAAATCATACAGTATGATCCACAATCATCCACAGAAGCATTATCTGTCACGGAGCTATCTATTGGTTGTATGCTTATAGCCCCTAATATGTTTAAATATATTTTGCATATATTTGCATAGGATGATAGTGCAGACAGATTGGTATTATTTTATAGTCTATGTTCCCCTAAATGTCCTTCCTTTTGCATAATTATATTTAATTGTGTTAAGTGTTTGCCTCTATGATTCCCCATATAATTATGTTTTGTGTACTTTATTGAGTATGTCACCATGAGTCTAAAGTGATTTGGATATGCACAAGTCCTGGGTGTAAAAAAAAGTACAGTGTTCCTTTAAGAACTGTATGTCCTGTCTAGGTCTTTGAGGGATACTAGTAGCAGAGTTTTAGGACATTCTTCTGCCTGCACTGGTCCTTGGAGACTTGTGCAAAGAGCTGGGCCTGTGAGCCACAAGTGCCTTTGTAAAGTCAGTGTTTGGAGGCACCACAGGTCAAGGTATGCCAAAAAAAAAGGGAGATACTGTGGTCCATTGAGCCCCTGGAAAAGGGACAGATTATGTAGTGGGACAGGTCTAGAGCCCAAGCAAGGGAAAGGTCTACCCTGTTCCCATTAGATACTACAAGTGAAGCCCAACTGAATTCCAAGAATTAGCATTTTTATTCCACAACACAGGCTAATAAATAGAAATGGTTACTTTTCTGAAATTTCATTAAAGTAAATTAAAAAATACTTATATAACCAACTAATGGTAGCATAACCATAATACAAGTCTGAAGATCTTTGTAAGTCTCTAGAAGAATGTTGAATAGTATAAAGATTGGTGATTGAGTAATACATGTCTGTAGATACATTTAGATTTGTTGGACTTGCTAAAATAATAAATGGCTTTGTCATATTGTTCTATCTCCTGGTCTGGGTATCTAGTCCTAATATTATGATGGTGTGGCAAACTGAACTATGATGGTTACATGCTCCTGGGCTACATGTAACCAAATCTGAAAGTGTAGAGGTTATTACTCAAGTTCATATCCATGCAATATAGTTACTGACCTCTGAAAACAATTGTTATATAAAACTATGGTAGCATGCCATGAGTATTCAACCACTGCAGCTTTGATCAGTCAGGCCTCCAGAGACATTTCACGAATCGAGGGCAGAGTCTATAATTTAAATTAGTCAGTAAGATACATTTACCCAACCTCTCTATGGAATATAATGGTAAAGTGGTATATTATTCTTTTCTTTTAGAGCATTACAAAAACAGAATAACCTTTTAGAAAATATCAAGTCTGCCACCATTCTAAAGCTCTTGAAAACATCTGCTCTTTTGCATCCACCGTCAACAAGCAGCTACATCAGCTATTAATGTTTAATTATATTGTGAATGTTCCAAGTCAAATGTGTCATTATTTTATTGTACATGTTCTTCAAGACATAATTTAAACTGAACACAATAGTAACAATACGCCAATATCAGAACACACAATAAAAAATACCTATTGAGCAGGAAAATGGTAGTTTTTTTTTTCTTTTCAAGTAGTGCAATAGTAACCACATGAAACCTAAAACAGATACAACACAGTATACATAGTGTACTCTGTATAAAAATGGCAAAAAAGTTAAATAGAAAATTTAAAACTCACAAATATTGAACCGTAATTGAAACTGAGATAGATTTCAATATCTTTTCCTGGTAGAACAATTTATAAAATAAATACAATTCACCGAACAGCTGATTGTAAGTTATTTTATGTTGCCTATCAAGATAAATATATCAGGTCAAAAAGTCGAAATAGAAAAAAAAAGTATAGGATGCAGTTTGTTTGTGATTTTAATGACATAAAAAATAGTCCATATCATCTTTGCAACGTGAAGATGGGAAGACCCAGAGAATTTGACCTTCCTTAGTTACTACAGCAGTGAGTTTCCCGACCATATTCATTTTCTTTTTTGTTTTGTATTGTTGGTTTCTTTGTTTTTTCCTTTTTTTTTTTTTTCAAAGGTAACCAATTTTCTATCGTTTTTGTTTTTCTATCCAAGAACTATTAATAATATGTTCTGCTGTTGCACTGGTAGGCTGAGCCACCTGGAAAGATCTTACATCCATAGTTAGGGTTCAGAGCTTGGACAACAAGCTTTTTTTGCCCACCAAGGATTTTTGTTAAATCAAGAAGAGGCAAATTATTTCCTCCAATATTTGGTAACGTTTTCCACACATTGGATCTCGGTGCAAGGTATTGAATACGTTCTTAAAAGATGTTCATGGTTTTCTTTTTTAGCTCGAAATCTTTACTGAATTTTCTAAAAATGTTATTCAACAGCATGGCCAGTGCAATGATTTTTGCTGCCCTAAGCAAAAAAATGATTTCCCGCCCCCCATGTAGTGATATCACAATGTCCTACCCATATGAACTACCCATGTCATGACATTACATATGCCCAATCCCTGAGGGACTGCTTCTACAGCAGTCTGACCATCTGGCCAGTATTAACGCTCTTTGCTGGGTCTGCCTGGGCAGCTCATTTGCCCAGACTCCAGTAAAGCCGCCACATGTGCGCATAGGCATACACAGCCCATTTAATTAGGGTGTGCACCAGGAAATTCTTCCCCTATGTTATTTTTTTATTGTGAATATTTAAAAAAATGTTTAGTGGATGTGCAGGATGGGTGTGTGTTGTGTAGGGTGGCTAAAAGTGTTGTACCTATGTGTAAAGTGTATGTTGTGGCTTTCTGTGCGTGATGTATAAGGCTGTGTAATGTGTGTATAGATGTCAGTGTCTGCGTGTGGGTAGCTGTGAGCGGGATGTGTGGCAGTGTGAGAAGCTGCGTTTTAGGACCTGCGATGGGTGGCTAGGAGCAATAGTAGGGGCTTAGGACCTGTGGTGGGGGGTTAGTACCTGTGGTGGGTGGTTAGGGGCAATAGTAGGGGGTTAGTGGCAATAGTAGGGGGTTAGGGCCATTAGTATGGGGTTAGGGGCAATAGTAGGTGATGAGGGGCAGTATTGGGTGGTTAGGGGCTGAGTAGGGGGTTAGAGGCAGTAATGGGTAGTTAGGGGCATTAATATGGGTAAGGGGCAATAGTAGGGGGTTAAGGGTAGTAGTAGGTGTTTAGGGGCAATAGTAAGGGGTTAGGGATAGTAGTGGGTGGTTAGGGGCATGAGTAGGGGGTTAGGGGCATTAGTAGGGCCTTAGTGGCAGTAGTAAGTGGGTATGGGCATTAGAAGGGAGTTAGGGTTATTAGTAGAGGGTTAGGAACAATAGTAGTGGGTTAGGGGTAGTAGTTAGTGGTAGGGGTCAATAGTAGGGAATTAGGGGCAGTAATGGGGGTTAGGACTTTAGGGGGATAAAAAGAGGATAAGGGGAATGTTAAAATAAATAAAATAAAAAAAAAAAATATATATATATATATATATATATAAATATATAAAAAAAATTTTTTAAATGTTTCTTGCCCCATACCGAGGCTTAGCTTGGACCAGTGAGGAGGATCCGGTTCCAATTCTGCACTCCTGGGGTGCTGCACTGCAAATTGTAGGCGCTCCTGGCGCCCACGATTCAGTCCGTCATGCTGTGCGCCGACCCTGCAGCCACGGCACTTCTACAAGTGCCGCGTGAAGAGGCCTGCACAGAGTGTCCTTTCCAAACATGCACCCTAGGCTGGCACCTTCTTCGCCTTTAGGTGGCGCCGGCCCTGTTCCACAGAGGTGTAAAAAGCAAAAGTAGGGTGTTATATCACACACCAGTGTCTTCACTTTTGGGGAGAGTAAACATATTTCCATTAAATTAAGACATTAAAACATCTTGCCAGAATGTTAATCTGAGTTTAGTTTTCAAATTAAAATTAAATATATCATTTTGAACTTTGCAATAATCCTATATACATACAGTATTACCTCGACGGGCATTGTTTTCTTGACACAATTATAAAAGCTGTGACACAACTGATTAAAATAGATCATCAAGAAATGTGCTCATTATCCACATAAAAAAAGTACTTAATTAACGTATTTTTTCAGACTAATCTCAAACTGAAATAGTACAGCAATAGAAAAATGACATAATATGATATGAAAGTATAGAACGCTTTGGTATTGTAGCAGAGCTGTCAACAGATGAAAACATTGTTTACAAAAATGTGTTGTGGAAATTTGACAATTAATAAAAACACGATCATAGTGATGCTGAGAAGATTTATTTTTTTTTCTATTGAAAATGAGAGTTTTAAAGATAAATGTATATATTTTTTAAATTTATTGGATCAATTACACCATGTTTAAATAAAGTCACTCGAAAACCATTAATTTATCGGGTAATTTTTTGCGCCATAATTTAAAGAGTTACACCTAGCGCCATTGAAAATCCAGCAATATGTAAAAAGCAATAAAATTGCCCCGTAGATCTGTGATGTCGGAATCTGACTTCCTCCATTGCATTCCTAGATCCATCAATCTTCTGTTTGCTGCATCTACATGCAGGACGGGTACGTTCTAATTGCATCTCTTCCCTACTCGGCTCGCCTCCCATGACAATGTGAGCCAAGGCAGCACTCTTGTGCTGTACTGTGGCGGGGGAAATCTTTGCATACAGAGTGAACTGGTTTGTGTTGAAATAGATATTAATATTCAGCTGTTCTTCTCATTCTATGTGTAGAATGGTGGCTGGGGCTTAACTACGTTTTTAATAAAACCATGATCAATGAGAGTTAATCAGATAGGAATGGAATGATAAGAGCAGCAGCTGCAGAAAGACCAGCATGCCGGGGGAATATAGGTAAGTAAAATCATTCATTTAATTATTTACATATGGGGGTGAAGATAAATCTAAATAGGTAGTATAACACACTAACATTAAAGGACCACTATAGGCACGCAGACCACTTCAGCTTAATGAAGTGGTCTGGGTGCCAGGTCCCTCTAGGATTAACCCTTTTTTCTATAAACATTGCCGTTTCAGAGAAACTGCTATGTTTATAATAGGGTTAATCCAGCCTCTGAGACAGCCACTAGAGGGCTTCCGCGCTTCTCACTGTGAAAATCACAGTGAGAAGACGCCAGCGTCCATAGGTAAGCATTATGAATGCTTTCCTATGAGACTGGCTGAATGCGCTCGCAGCTCCTGCTGCGCATGCGCATTCAGCCGAAGAGGAGGAGAGAAGGCGGAGAGGAGGAGGAAAGCTCTCCGCCCGGCGCTGGAAAAAAAGGTAAGATTTAACCCTTTCCTCGCCATCCAGCCCGGCGGGAGTGGGACCCTTAGGGTGGGGGCACCCTCAGGGCACTATAGTGCCAGGAAAACGAGTATGTTTTTCTGGCACTATAGTGGTCCTTTAAGAATACCTGAACTAAAAAAAGTAAAATACTTACCTTTATTTTAATTTTATGTTTTTTACATACTTTTCTATATAGGTAGTTCTTAATAACTCTGTCAAAATTCCAATGTTGGTCCCTGTGCCATCTAGATAGATAGATAGACAGACACACACATACAACACACATACAGCAATTCAAATATTATTACAAGCTCATTGTAGGAATTTTCAGAAGTTGGATAACTTGCTTTGTTTAGAATCTTTTCTAAAGTGTTTGCAATCTGTTAGCATTTGTTTTTCTTATTTTGCAGTTTTTCAAGTACTAATTTTACAATAAGGCATGTCCATGTTTCCACATTTTACAAATGTTCCAAGAGTGATGTGCCAAACAGTAATTGCATGAAGTATATAGATAATACATGAGCTTTCCATCTTTGACTGTCTCATAATTTTGACCATTCATTTCGTACAGGTTTTTTAGGTTTGTTTAACCGAACATATATTAACACATTTCAACGTAATAACCTGGGGTATAGTGGAAGGAGGGGAAAGAGAAAGCATATATCTCCTATCTGGCAACTTGATGGTAGTATATCTAGTATATCACCTGATATGAGTATTATATCTATTCTCGAATGTGTTTGGTGCACTGGGGAGTAGTACGTGTATTCCCGATTGTTGGGGTGTTGGGTGCGCCACACATCATAGATGCCGAATTCTGTTATCAGCTTGGTAAGGGCTTTGCACTGTGATAATAGGGAAGTGAACCCGATTCGAGAGAGTTGTGCCGTATGCAGGTGTAGAATATGATTTAAATCTCCACACATTATTATGAGGGGGAGGGAAGTTTAAAATTGGGATAGGGAAAGAACAAGATATGTACAGAGGGTCCCCATTAGGGGTATGGTACATGGATGTTGTACCCTGGGGGTTGGAAACAGTCAGTCTCCTGTCAGGTGGCTATTAGGCTCTATTCTGTTTCCGTAAAGTGGCAGAAGGCATTGGGAGGTAGTGGCTACTCCATTGTGTGACCCTCATTAGGGTGAGAATCAGGCTTCTTAAGGGAGGACAGTGTTGATACAGTACCTTGAAAATAAGTAGAGAGTACAACCAATATAATATAGTGGAATGTAATAGAAGGCAAAATCATATAGTACAATGGCATGAAATATAAATGCAATAATAAACAATAGATCCAGTCTATCAAGAGGGTTATTGTGGCCTGCCCTAACATGTGTGGATTGCCGTATAGATAACCTCCTTTGCCTGTAGTTTCTATATGTTTACAATGCAGAGGTCCATTTCTAAGGGCAACTTGCGCTTGGTGTGTGCAATAGTGGGATCTGTGCTTTAATGGATGCTAAGGCATACTTTGTATCCAGGCAGCGAGATTGAAAATGCCTGGGTAGCTAACTAAAAAAAAATATTTGTTGTTGTTTTTTATGGTTTATTTATAGACGTATTGAAGTTGCCTGCCGCCTTGGGGATGGGTACAGACTATGATTGTTCCAAATCCTTATGGAAACTTTAAGGAGTTAGTGGGTCAGGACGCCTGAGGTGGCAGCATGAGGTGTCTGCTTTGTTGTTAGTGGAGTGCGGGATCATTGTGTCTATGTACTAGTGGTACAATGTAAACTGGATCCCAGGGTGCTGGAAACGCGTGTTTGCAGCATAAGTATACTTCAGTACTTTTATAATTAACATTCTTGGATGTTAATTGCCTATAGAATATGATTTGTGTCCACTCCATATACTTCTGCTAAATAAGCTTATGAGACCATTATCTTGCGCCTATAAGGTGTTTAGAGGTTATAGTCAGTGTATGGGAGTACTATAAGTGATGTGAACAGGTAAGTGTGTACTTGCTGTGTGCATTCACTCAGTCTCTTTTGGAAGGTGCCCTGGCCCACTCCAGCTGCAGTCTTCCTGATGGTGAGGTACGTGGTGCAGGTCATTGCTCTGTTATGCCCCAGGTCTGTAGCTTGCGGAGGCCATCTTCTGGTGATGTGATCACTGCAATGCTGCCTTCCCTGGTGACCAGAATTTTAATTGGAACTGCCAGGGGAATTGAAAACCGTTGGCACTTAGAGTATCAGCAACATGGGAGAATTCCTTCTGCCTGGGAAGCATTGTAGCAGAGAGGTCGGTGAAAATTTTGATGGTCGGGTAGTCTTCCGGAGGTCGAACTTTGTTGCGGCTGGCCCTGAGTACATGCTCCTTGATGTGGAAGTAATGGACTCAAAGTAACACATCTCTCAGTGCAGTGTCTGGCAGGAAACCTGGGCGCGGGATCCGATTGACATGGTCGACCAGCAAGATGTCCACCGGGATCTCTGGCGCGTATGTGTGTTGGAGACCTCTTGCATATGCCGGTAAGTCCGCAGGGAGCACAGTCTCTGGTGCTCCCCTTAGATGTTGCATCTTGCTCTGTCCACAAGATCCCCTAATTTCGTTTCTGTGGCTTCTAGTTTCTGCTCCAGCTTTATCACATGATTAGCCAGATCATTATGTGCAGTGTCAAAATCATCAATTTTGGACTCCATGTGTGAAGTACGTTTGCCTAGCTCCTGCACATCTTTTCTTAGCGAGTCCATGGAATGTTGCCACAATGTTATCAGCTTTTGTGAGAATGCATCAAGTGCTTGTAAGAGATCACTTTTAGTAATCTTGTTGGGGTCTATCAAGGCCTCCACAGCTGGTGTTAAGTGGCCGTCCTCGGAGCCCTCATCACCATCTTTAAGAAAGACCCGTGCCTCTAGTTGCTCAGATTGTGTTTTAAGTTTTAAGTTTTTCTGCTTTTGCAGAGTTATTCTTACTTTTGTGCTGTGCCACAATGAAAGAAGTTGTTCAAGTTGCGTTCTGTGTGCTAGGATTGAGCCGGATTGCGAGTCCATGTCCCAGAGCTAGAGATCAAGCATCCATCTTGCTCAATGGTTAGCCAACCCCCCCCTCACCCCCCTTCCCCTCCCCTGTTAGCATTTATATGACATTGTGAATACAAACTGTGACATCCATTATCCGGAAGCTTTGCCGGGGCTAAAATGTTCTCCAGTCTTGTGAAGGGCCTTAGAAATTTAGTAGATGTGACGGACAAATGGAATAAAAAACATATATACTTCAAGAACATAAGTAAACAATATTTCCAAATCAATGTTAAAAGTAAAAAGTAAAATTACTTTTGTACCATGTGATCAGAACAAGTAGTATCCTATATCATTGCTGCAGATTTTAATTACTAGAAATGTCTTAGAAGTAAAGAATCCGATGGCTTTCTTGGCTTTCGGTGCTGATCATTACAGGAAACCGTTTAATGTTGCAGTTCAATCTGATATTCAGTGTGAATGTTAATCAATATTTCAGAATATTGTTGGCTACTGTCAAGATTCAGATATAATGTTAAGCAATAAAATTCACTTGGGTGAGCTTTATAAATCTTGATAGAATCAAAGGCCAACATGTCAAACAAGTCTGAATTATGGAACTCACTCAAAATCATTACAGAACACAGATTGAAAAGCTGCCTGACCTTTACTTGGTTTGGGGACTATCCAATTGAAATTCATTGGTTATGGTCTGATGCTAACATAGGATATTGGATTTAAACTGTATTTATATTTCAAAATAATTCTGCTCAGAGACTTTTTTTAATATTTGGAATACTCGTTTTGTCCTTATTAAATATTGGTTTTAAAATCTCAATAATTTGGAAGTTTCACAGAGGACAACAAAGGATGTACTCAACACATAAAGAGCAAACACTACATTGGAAATATCCAATGCTGAGTGTTTTCACCATAGACAACGAAGACAGCACCCATGTTAAAAATAGCAAGGAACCCCTAGGGCTTACAATTAAAAAGTTAAGGTTATTTGAAAACTACTCAGCCTCTTATATATTCTGTAGATCAGTCAGTCTCCTAAGATTGATATTAGAGCTGCAGGAGTGGTTATACTGTGTGCATCACTCAGAGCTTCCCATAGACCCCTACTCCTCCTGCAATATCCTGTGTGCGATGTTACGAGTAGGCAGATGAGAAGTGATCCCTGCTGTCCAGCTTCACACTCAGACAGGAGTGAACTAGGAGAGCACTGAATTTTACATCCTCTAAAACTGTTCCTGCTGCTCTGCTATTAAGATTGAGACCCACCCTAGGAGCACCTAAGAATATGAGAAAGCCCCACTCGGAGACCCTTCTAGCAAATATTCAAGATGGGGTACCAAAGACTTCTACTACCTAGGGAAGGCCAGTAAATTCCCCCAAAATATAAATGAAGCTTGTGTCCCTTTAAAACCTAATAACCTGGGAAGGAAGGGCACATGGCATTCACTATTTCACTATGTGCAATGGTGTAAAGAACTAATAACCAGACAATAACCATATAATGATCCTAAGCCATGGATCTTATCATGTACAATGGAGGTCTGTATTTTCCTTGTCTGCTGACCCAATTTCTGATTAGACATTGATTAGACATAAAAACCTCAGTTTCTAAAACGTCACTCTAAAATAGCCACCAAAATTAAAATTATGTTTACTATCTAGAATTCATTCCCCTCCTTCTAATTATTATTGAGAAGGAGTTTCTCTCTAGCCTTTGAAAATAATTAAAAGCAAATCATTTTATAGTTAATTGTTATTGTTAATGTTGATATAAAGCCAACATATTCTACTGTGCTTTACAATTATGCTTTGAAATTATAGAAGTATATTTTACTGTAAGTAATTGACATACAGAAATTAACAGAGACAAAATCCAACATTGCCACCCTAGTTTCTTAATGGGACACTCCAGGCACCAATACAACTTTAATGCAGGGAATCTGACAGAATTATTTGAACAACAAAACAACCTGCATTAGAAGGGGAGGACACCAGGGAAGGATATCAATACCTGCCCGCATTTTCTATGACTTTTTGCACCCAGTTTGTGAATTAAAAAGACACCCTTCCTTACAATGATGGAGTGGAGTAAGTATGGAAATATGTTTTTAAGTTATCAGTTTATGAGGTGAGGAGTTTAAGGGCACTTTACAGGGTTATTCACGAAAATGAGAATTGAAATGAAATCCAATGAGAATATCAAATTTAAAGTAAAAATAGCAGAACTAGAAAAATCTAAGCCAGTCTCTAAGTCTCTGACCTTTAAACTTTAAATTTACTTTGAATTCACTTCACATTTTCACTTCAGTAAATAACCCTGTCAGTTTTCATGCTCAATGACATAGTGGTTAAAGAGATTATTTAAACAACAGGATTGGGCTTCTTGTGGCTCTTTATAAAGTGGGCTTGGAGATCCCCAGTCCATTGTTACATCATTAACCCAATATCGAATAATGTATTTATCTTTGTGAATGCACTTGACCCAGCCAAGACAACGTATCTCCTAAATACCTGTAATTTACGTCAATGTGTGCATGTATATGTGGACAAATACATACATACATAACCACACATACTCACACACACACATATATATATATATATATATATATATATATATACAGTGAGGGGAAAAAGTATTTGATCCCCTGCTGATTTTGAACATTTGCCCACTGACAAAGAAATGATCAGCCTATAATTTTAATGGTAGGTGTATTTTAACATTAAGAGACAGAATAAAAAAATCCAGAAAAACGCATGTCAAAAAAGTTATAAATTGATCTGCATGTCAATGAGTGAAATAAGTATTTGATCCCCTATCAATCGGTAAGATTTCTGGCTCCCAG
Organism: Pelobates cultripes; assembly: GCA_933207985.1. Taxonomy (NCBI): domain Eukaryota; kingdom Metazoa; phylum Chordata; class Amphibia; order Anura; family Pelobatidae; genus Pelobates; species Pelobates cultripes. The sequence continues at coordinate 28,663,793 of OW240918.1, read as the reverse complement.
GTGTCTTTTATACAGGTAACGAGCTGAGATTAGGAGCACTCTCTTAAAGGGAGTGCTCCTAATCTCAGCTCGTTACCTGTATAAAAGACACCTGTCCACAGAAGCAATCAATCAGATTCCAAACTCTCCACCATGGCCAAGTCCAAAGAGCTGTCTAAGGTTGTCAGGCATAAGATTGTAGACCTACACAAGGCTGGAATGGGCTACAAGACCATCGCCAAGCAACTTGGTGAGAAGATGACAACAGTTGGTGCCAGGGCCGGACTGGGAAAAAAATTAGGCCCGGTATTTCTCAATCAGAGTGGCCCCCTAAGAAGGGGGCGGGGCCAGAGAGGGTGTGTTTTGTCATCACTAATGACAAGCACGCCCCCTCTCAAAGTGAGCATGTTGGTTCAATGTGCAGAGCCCCAGCTGAAGAGCTCTGGCATTAGAAAAAGGCCCTGTATTTGTTCTGCGCAGCGCAAGCAAATTTAATAACATGCTTGCGCTGTGTTTGCTTTTAAATTGTCTCTGGTGTCTCCACAAGTGGGATACCAGAGGACAAAGGGGCAAGGAAAGTGTATGGTGCATGTGTTTGGCGCATGCTTGTGGGATTGCCTGTGTGTAGAGTGTGGTGTGGTATTGTATAAATAGGTCAATTTAATTTGTGTTTGTGGTGTAATATGTGTGGCTAGGGGCTGTAGAGAGTGTGTGTATAGGGGCATAGTGTTATAGGGGATGTAGCGAGTGTGTGCATACGGGCTGTAATGTGTGTGTATAGGTGACGTAGTGTGTGTAGAGGTTGTAGAGAGGGTGTGTTTAGAGAATGTTGTATGTATTTGCATATAAGAAATGTAGTGTGAGTGTAGGTGGTGCAATGTGTGTGGAGGAGATCAAGTGTGTAAAGAACCCAGAGTGTGTCTGAGGGAGCTGTGTGCGTCTGAGGGTGCTGTGTGAGAGTGAGGGTGCTGTGTGTGTCTGATGGTGCTTTGTGTGTCTGAGGGTGCTCTTTGTGTCTGAGGGTGCTGTGTGTGTCTGGGTGCTGTGTGTGTCTGGGGGTGCTGTGTGTGTCTGGGTGCTGCGTGTGTCTGGGGGTGCTGTGCGTGTCTGGGTGCTGCGTGTGTCTGGGTGCTGTGTGTGTCTGGGTGCTGCGTGTGTCTGGGGGTGCTGTGTGTGTCTGGGTGCTGTATGTGTCTGGGGGTGTCTGGGTGCTGTCTGAGTCTGGGGGTGCTCTGTGTGTCTGGGTACTGTGTGTGCCTGGGGCTGCTGTGTGTGTCTGGGTGCTGTGTGTGTCTGGGGGTGCTGTGTGTGTCTGGGTGCTATGTGTGTCTGGGTGTGTGTGTGTCTGGGGTGCTGTGTGTGTCTGGGTGCTATGTGTGTGTCTGGGTGCTGTGTGTGTCTGGGGGTGCTGTGTGTGTCGCGGTGCTGTGTGTGTCGCGGTGCTGTGTGTGTCTGGGTGCTGTGTGTGTCTGGGGGTGCTGTGTGTGTCTGGGGGTGCTGTGTGTGTCTGGGGTGCTGTGTGTGTCTGGGTGCTGTGTGTGTCTGGGGGTGCTGTGTGTGTGAGGGGGCTGTTAGTGTGAGTGTGAATTTATTTTAATATATTTTTATTAATAATTTTTTAAAAAGTTATATCCCCCCTCCCTTCTTACCTGTAGCCTGGGAGGGGGGAGGGGGGTAGCTGGGTTTCCATGGAGTGGGGAGCCATGCTGTCTTGCCTGGTGGTCCTATTGGCAATGCTCAGACCTCGCGAGAGGACCCGGCGGAGCTGCTGGCTAGAGCTCCACCAGGTCCTCTCTTGCCTCCCTCCCCAGTCATGGCTGCATGTCAGTGTCTGTGGGCTGGTGAGGGAGATCTTTGATCTCCCCACTGGCCCATGAAGGCACACAGCAGGGACGGCGCTCGGATCCTGTGATCTACCCTGCCGGCCTCGGCCCCACGGCCATCGCGGCCCACCGGGAATCTGCCCGGTATGCCCGATGGCCAGTCTGGGCCTGGTTGGTGCATATATATTCACAAATGGAAGAAACACAAAATAACTGTCAGTCTCCCTTGGTCTGGTGCTCCATGCATGATCTCACCTTGTGGAGTTTCAATGATTATGAGATCGGTGAGGAATCAGCCCAGAACTACACAGGAGGATGTTGTTAATGATCTCAAGGCAGCTGGGACCATAGTCACCAAGAAAACAATTAGTAACACACTACGCAGTGAAGGACTGCAATCCTGCAGCTCCCGCAAGGTCCCCCTGCTCAAGAAAGCACATGTACAGGCTCATCTAAAGTTTGTCAATAAACATCTGAATGATTCAGAGGAGAACTGGGTAAAAATGTTGTGGTCAGATGAGACCAAAATGAAGCTCTTTGGTATCAACTCCACTTGCTGTGTTTGGAGGAGGAGGAATGCTGCCTATGTCCCAAGAACACCATCCCCACATGTCAAACATGGAGGTGGTAAATTTAAGTTTTGGGGATGTTTTTCTGCTAAGGGGACAGGACAACTGCACCACATCAAAGGGACGATGGACGGGGCCATGTACCATAAAATCTTGGGTGAGAACCTCCTTCCCTCAGCCAAGGCATTGAAAATAAGTTGTGGATGGGTATTCCAGCATGACAATGACCCAAAACACACAGCCAAGGCAGCAAAGGAGTGGCTCAAGAAGAAGCACATTAAGGTCCTGGAGTGGCCTAGAAAATCTATGGAGGTAGCTGAAGGTTCGAGTTGCCAAATGTCAGCCTTGAAACCTTAAAGGACCACTATAGACACACAGACCACTTCAGCTCAATGAAGTGGTCTGGGTGCCAAGTCCCCCAGGTTTTAACCCTGCAGCTGAAAACATAGCAGTTTTAGAGAAACTGCTATGTTTACACTGCAGGTTTAATCCAGCCTCTAGTGGCTGTTTCACTGACAGCCGCTAGAGGCCACTTCCGCGATTCTCACTGAGAAAATCACAGTGAGAATATGCTGACGTCCATAGGAATGCATTGAGTAAACATATGGGCGTTTTTAATGCGCACGCCACTCTAGCCGCGCATGCGCATTCGGCTCCACTTGGGAGCCAACGTCGGAGGGGGAGGAGAGGTCACAAGTGCCTAGGAAGACCAGCGCTGGATAAAGGTAAGTGGCTGAATGGGTTTTTACCCCTTCAGCCCAGCGGGAGGGGGGCCATGCGGGGGGAGGGACCTAAGGACTACATAGTGCCAGGAAAACAAGTTTGTTTTCCTGGCACTATAGTGCTCCTTTAATGACTTGGAGAGGATCTGCAAAGAGGAGTGGGACAAAATCCCTCCTGAGATGTGTGCAAACCTGGTGGCCAAGAAACGTCTGACCTCTGTGATTGCCAACTAGGGTTTTGCCACCAAGTACTAAGTCGCAGGGCTCAAATACTTATTTCACTCATTGACATGCAAATCAATGTATAACTTTTTTGACATGTGTTTTTCTCACTGTTAAAATTCACCTACCATTAAAATGATAGACTGATCATTTCTTTGTCAGTTGGCAAATGTTCAAAATCAGCAGGGGATCAAACACTTTTTTCCCTCTTTGTAGAGATATATATATATACACACACATGTATATATGAAAGGAAAAAAATCAGCACTCCCTGGTAGCTTTCTTTCTTTCCAGGTTTGGTTGTCCTGATGAAAGTTTCTGAATGGAACTGAAAGGTTGACTGTTACACTTTTTAGTATCAAACACCAGGTCAAATAACTAAGTAGGAGTGCAAGGCTTTTTTCCATTTTTTATATATGTATATATATATTGTTACAAAAAAATACCGGCACTCCAAGGATTTCCAGAATATTGTCTTCTTTATTTTAAATGACATCAACGTTTCACCTCCCTTACAGAGCTTTCATCAGGATACACGTGTATCCTGATGAAAGCTCTGTAAGGGAGCTGAAACGTTGATGTCATTTAGAATAAAGAAGACAATATTCTGGAAATCCTTGGAGTGCCGATATTTTTTTGTATATAGTGCTTAGCTACCAGAGCACCGGGTATTAGTGTTTTTTTGAGTTGGAGTGCAAGGGCCAATTACTTTTATATATATATATTTATATATATATATATATATATATATATATATATATATATATATATATACACATATAACCACAGACATTTATATCCACAATCACTCATACATTCACAGAGCAATTCTCACCTACATAACTAGCCACTAAGAAGGCAACATGGCAATTATTTAGAATACTTACATAAAGGGCTCGGAGAAGACACTGGACATGGCATAAACAATCCAATATTTTCTCCCCAAGGAACATTATTCTGTATATAACAGATAATCCTTGCACTCACAAAATCTGCAGTTTCAAACCAGTCAAGGCTCCTTATAAATAATTTATTGCAGATACGGTAAAATATACGTGGAGTTGTGATACCACACGGCCATAATGTGTTAACCCCACCACTATGTCAAAGAACCCCAATATTTATTGATCTTCCCGACCTTACATTAGCATGTGACATATATCTGCAGCTGTTCATTGCTACTGAACCATCTACTCTACTCCAGTATGATTTTCAAGTCTTTTGTTATGGGACCAAGCAAAGTGAAAATATATCCCTTTCAGTTTCCAGAAGTATTCTGCGCCGTTCCTATGGAACTCCCTTTGCTGCTCCGTTTGACTCTCACCTAGTCTGAGCTCCTTCAAAAGATCATTATAAACTCACTTCTTTAAGAATGTATATCATTATTAAACAATTAATAGCTTTTCCTTCCGCACCTTGGTTACCCACTTAGCTTCCTCTCCTGGACCTGTGTCTTCTAAAAAGCTAACCCTTTACTGTTCTAGCAATCTACTTTTTCCCGTACATGAAATACATCCTTCCCTTACCTCTTGTGCCACTTTACCCCACTCCCTCTACAATGTAAGCTCATTTGAGCAAGGCCTCTGTTCTTGTGCGTCCTGCTCGTCTTGTTGCAAATACAAGTCTATCAGTCCACAGCGCTATTTGTTGGTGCTTTATAAAAAATAATAATAAATAAAAAATATAATGTCTGTGTACCTCCATAGCACTTTCTGAATCACCTCTATAATTTAATTTTAACATTCAATAGCAAACAACTTTAAATATAATATATGCATGAAATGAATGCAGTCACAGAACCGCAACTGGGACAATATATTTGTATGATTCTGTAACTGTTAAATGGGCGATATGTCTCCGGCAATGCAGACTGTAACAGTGTGCTGTAGAAAACTGTCCAGGAAGAAGTTAAGCAAATACTTGCATGTAAAGTAGAGAACTTCTATTCAGAGAAAACTATAGAACTTGTCACAACATTTGCTTTCTTTGTGAATGGTGATAGCTTGATCCCGGCACATGAATGGCTCTTTTACAAAAGACTCACTGCTACAGCAGTCCCAGCACAAAGAACGTGCAAATTGTTCAAGTTGTCAGGAAATAAAGGGTAATTGTGAAGGAGGTGTTTATTTAATGTCCATAGAGGGTGCCCCCTGCAGTCAGATTAATTGTGGCTCCAGCAAGATCTTTTGTGTTTATAGGGAACTAAATGCCATTCTATGGAATGGCTAGAATTTTGTGTATTTATTGCTAAAACATGCTAAATATTTCCAGTAATTAAATAAATCTTTCAAAACATATATTGGTACATTGATCATCACAGAAAAAATATTACTTAATCTTTAGATTGTACGCTCATGGGCTATCTAATAATGGAATTTGTATAAAAGAGCTTCAATGCCTAGACCTCAGCTTACAGACAGGGCTCTCTTAACCTTTTTATTGGCATGTGTACATTGTACTGTTTTATTTTTGTTCCATTACCCCCCTCCATACCTATTTCTCTCCCCCCTCCCCCACAAATTGTACAGTGCTTCAGAATATGTATATTTATTTATTTATTACTGCTATTTATAAAGCACCAACAGATTCCGCAGCGCTGTACAATTAGTGGAGAAACGTACAATATACACAGACAAATACAAGAGGTAGAAAGAGCCTGCCCGTGAGCTGATATCTAACCATTGGAGCTCTTTTATACAATGTTGGTGATTTATTAATGCCAGTAAGAATAATAATAGCAGTAATAACAGTAATACTAATAATAGTAATCATTATTAATAATAATAGTAATATGAATAATACAAGTCTTGAAAAAGTCCTGGTATATGGACTGAAATGTTGACAATTGTACAAGTGTGCCTTAACACAATAAAGACACAATAAACACTTATTACAAAGCCCTCTGCAGAGCAGTTCTTTGGAGTGAGATAGTAATAGCAATAATAATAATAATAATAATAATAATTTGTAGTTGTTGCAGTAGCATGTAATAGTGATAGAAGTAGTATTTTTTTGTTTATATTACTCCAACATCCTCTGTGATTAACAATGTGAACATGATATAAACAAAGTTTAAATGCTAGTTTATTTGCTAACGAGTATCCGTAGCCTGTTATATAAATACACAATGAAAGTTGGGCAAATATAGGTAGTGTTAAGACAAATTATATTGGAAAACAATGCCTTCACCTTCAATGTCAGACATATGGTTTGCCCTTATTTTTCTTATGACTCTGTGATTGGCTAATATGCTGCTGGTGTGTCTTCCTGTTTCTAATTAGAATGTTTTAACAACCTGCATTCATTTGAATCCTGCTGAAGTTCTTCCTACAAGCATAACTAACGGACACAGGCTGTATTTGTCTTTTAGGTCAGGGAGGATACATTTAAGTAGAAGACTGACATGCAGACTATCACTCTGGCAAACAGCTGTGTATTATTCAAATGAAGATACTGGCTAATTGTTCTGGAAACGTTGGTATCCCTAGTTGCGTAGATTCAGAAGTGATCATTTTATTTACAGGCCGAAAGGGCCATCATTGAGCTGTCACTAAACTCACACCATCAGCATGGCATATCGTGACTATGTAACCACACAATTATAGTTTTGCTAACAGATCTCTAGGCACTGCTGTAAATCTTCCATAAAAGGATCTAACGATTCTGGATTAACAAGAACTGATATATTGAGAAATAAAAAAACTAAAATGTACAAATTCGGCATGAGCTGAACATTTTTTTTCAGTTGATGAAAATGACTCAAACTGACGATATGGAAGGTGTATCACCGATAAATGTATATAAATTCGCAGATTATAAAAAATCTCTTTAAAGGGACAGTCTAGGCCTCAATATCACTTAGTCTTAATGAAATAATTTTAGGGCATAGATTCTGCCTCTGCAGCCCTACAGAAAAAAACAGTGCTGTGTGTGAGAATTTTAACTATTTCCTTTTTACAATTTACCCACTTCATGTGGCTTTCATGCAGACAGCCACTAGAGGCATCGGACTAATGTAGGTCCAGTTCTTGAATCTATATCATGTACAGCAAGTGGATTGGTGCATCACAGTCATTTTCACATAATCATGCAATCATGCCTCTCAATTAGAAGTATCTGACTGGACAGAAATAATCACTGGAGGAGTATGGGGCTTCAGAGAGGAGTCTCGGCACTGAAATAAAGACAAGTTTAATTACATATTGTTGAGCAGGGCCCATACCACCCTCTGTTCCTGTACATTCAACTTGTCTTGTTGCATCTCCTTTACCTATTGCACAGCACTGAGTCATTTGTTGGCACTTTATGAATAATAATAATAATAATAATAATATTAAATGCTAATACTACACACAAACACAGCCCTGCATCCAAACGTCAACAGTACACACAAACATACCCTGCAAACAAACACTAACACTACACCACTGCAATTAAATGGCAAAAATACAATATAACAAAAAGCTGTGAGGGGGCAGGGCCTAAATAGCATTGCAGACAGACATGCATAATGTCTCAACAAACATGAGTTTATGGTGGGATTCATTCTCAGAAATCACCCATGCGACTATTTACTTGATCCTGTTTATTGGGAAGCTATTTTGTTGGAGCCTCACCTTATCATCTGCAGCTCGGAATTCTACTGCGGACTACATGCGAGGCGTGATCCATAGAGGGGAGAGGTGGTCAGAAACTACTGGCACCTGAAGCAGTCAAAACTGTGGCCCCGTTTTCCACCTCCCCTCTGGAACAGTGGGGGATATCTTGGTCCCCATCATGGATAAGGCTACTGTTAACTGAGAGGCACTACCTGCTAATACCTGTTCTGACACCGCAAGTACTAGAGGCACAGACAATATGGCCACCACAAAGACAGAGTGCAATGCTGGGAAGCTGAGTTACAAACAAGGTTTGACAAGATATGCACGTCATTCTGATACCGGCTGGCGTTGATATAAAGCATGATATCAAATGTATTTTATAACTAGCCATACCGTCAGTTGGCATAGCATGATAAACCTACTAATTCTGATCACCTACCAACTGACGTGTTCTACTAAAGCATGCATATTATAATGAAAATGTGCAGTTGTATCTCTTGCTTTGATATTGTCTATATTGCAAAGCTTATATGTTTTGTTGTGGTAATGCAAGCATGTTTGTTCATCTTTTGCACAGCAAAAAAAACAAAAAAACATACAGCTGTATTCAAATGCAAACAGTACATACAAATGCATCCTTAAATTTACACACATATACTCCATACAAAAACATACCAACATTCAAAGACACAGACATTGCTCACAAATACAACCCTGCAAGAATAAGAAAATAGTAGATGCTGGCAAGCATTGTGAAAGTTGTATGACAGAGGGGTCACAAATAGATAGACAGTCAGACAGATAGACAGGCAGACAGAACCTATATAGACAGACAGAGACTCCAATAATTATATATGTTTCTTACCAGTTACCAGGTGCCTATAGATAGAAAGACCACTAGGGTATAACCCTTTCAAGAGCTAGACATATAATGTACATTGCAAAACAAGAAAGCAAACAACATAAATATATTTAAATATGCAGCTGTGGTCACAATGGTAATGTGCATGTAAACATTCAAATCCACTTAAAAACCATTGTGCCTGTGTCGCTGCCATTACCTTTTCTCACTCACCATTGTGGTTAAAAGGTCTATCAACTTGAAAACTCTCTACACCTTCTCAAGTCTCCCAGATGTGTAACAGATGGCATACACAATAAATAAACATTGCGGACCTACATGTTTCATCTGAAGATTTACCTTCCGCAAGGGAAAAGCAGTACACAATGAATGTGCATTCAGTGTTTAGCAAGGGAGCAGGGAGAAGAGAACAGTTTGATGTTAAGGTGCATATTCTTAATGCTAGCTTTGTAACATCCCCTGGATGTTTGGTAAAAGCAACATCCCCATGACGTACTTCGAAACCAGAGTAATCTGAATGTACCTTTCCTGGTTAAATACTTTGTTATTATTATTACCAGATGATCTGAAAATGGGCGTCAGTGTTTTTAGACAAAGTTGGACACCTTAATTCTAGAAATGTGTTTGCCACATTACAATAAATTACTACCTAAAAAGCTATTAATGTGAATAAAGCATTCATGAGTAACTATTTCTGTTTCTATGTAACAGTGTCTTTCTGTTCCATTGTGCATTCCACCAATGTTTGTGTCAGTACTGGGACTTGCACCTTTACCTACCTTACGCAATGCCAAATGCTCTCTTTGAAAACAGCTAATAAGGTAATGAGTTACTGAACAAGGGACAACGAGATTTTCTTTAGTTTCTACAGCAATTTAAATTGTCAGACAGTTGGATTATTATTTATAGTTACAATGTTAGGTTCATTGACAGAATTGTCTCTGTCTTTCTAGTCTATCCTGATATGCAGATCTTTACTCGCTGGGAACGTGTCAGTGTGACACCTAGCAATGAGGAAATCTCCAGCTGTAGATGTTTAAGTTGCATTCTTGGCACTGTTCCATGTCTTTCAAAGGACTGTGTGTCTCACAAGGGACAACCACGCCTTGATCTGGAGCTGCTCATCTGTGGCTATCTCCTACCTCACAAAGAAGAAAGGTCACTGTTTTAATTATATGAAATTTCTCAAAGGTACTACAGCCAGTCATTAGAATGAACTGAACGTTCAGTATGTATACTTTTACCCCTTAAGGACATATGACAGAAGTTTGGTCCTTAAGGGGTTAAACTGCAGGATTATTTATTAAACTCTGAACTATGGTAGATAGATAGATATGTAGATAGAGAGAAGATAAAATGGATGTTATACGTGTGATTTAGACTGATAGATAGCTAGACAGACATCAAAAATAAAAACCACAATGTATAAAAATAATCCATCTTCACCCATGGAGAGCAGGGCCGTCTTTAGCGCGGGGCAAACGGGGCAGCTGCCCGGGCCCAGTTGCTCCTGGGGGGGCCCTAGAGCAGCTGCCCCGTGGGCCCCGCTATTTTCAGCAGCCCCCATGTACCCGGCGGCCGGTGGTGCAGCCGCACCGGCCCGCCAACTAAGGAGGCCCCCGGGTGACCCATGCACTAAGGGCCACCCTGTGGGCATGTGGCAGAAGGGGCCCGGTTGGGCGCTGTGACACTTAAACAGCGCGACCGGGCCCCTTCCTGTACCGGCTGGGAGGAAGTGAGTACCGTGTGTCACTTCCTCCCACCGGAGATAATAGCCGCGCGGGAGGAGAAAGGCAGGGAGGAGGGGAGTTCCAGAGAAAAACTCCCATCTGCCTCAGCCTGCCACTGGACCAGGGAAACCACCCTCCATAAAAAGGTAAGAACCTGGAGGGTGGCTAAATGTATGTCAGTATGTGTGTGTATTAGTATGTCTGTGTGTGTTAGTATGTCTGTGT
>OW240918.1:28549979-28652960 GCA_933207985.1 Pelobates cultripes | reverse complement strand
AAGCCAAAAAGGAAGAAGAATAAGATAAAAGATGTGCATTCACATGCTATGGAGCCAGAACGTTGGCTCCCCAGATATGGCTTGGAGTGGTATGATCTTTACACCAAGATGTAATAGATGCTCGTTCTGGTTCCCTAGCATGTGAGTGTACATATTTTATCTTATTCTTCTTCCTTTTTGGCTTCAATACTGCACTATAGTGTCTCTATTCTCCTTCCACATATTTAAGAAGATATCATCGCAAAGAGGAAAACCAACCGCATACCCGTGGATTACAGAATATCCCTAGGCAGGGATCATTCCGCCCAAGCGCAAAAGGTTGGAGCTACACCCAAGCTCCTAAAAAGTGTGAGTGGAATACCTCTATTTTGCCTCCTATCACTGTACTACACATACTACACCATCAATCTCTTTATTTTATCTGTATACATCTGCAAGGACATAGTAAGCGTAAGATCTAGATGATTCTAATAGGCAACAGGTATATCAGAAATCTATTATGTCATTGATTTTAATATTTTTGGATAAGCTTTTCAAATGATCACAATCTGTAAGGATAACCATTCAAATGATTTATCTAACAGATTGTAATCATTTAAAAAAATACAAAAATATTAAATCAAGGCCTATATTCCACAGGGACATTGCTGTAAGTGTGTGTGTTTTTCAGTAAGGTACCTCTAAACAGGAATGTCAGGCGTCTTGCATATGTGTATTTATTTTGTTATTGATTTTGCTATGTTCTGTTGTAATGAATTGGCAAGAAATGGTTGTTTAATGTTGCTTGCATCTGTTCCCTAGTTCTTGGAATTGTTTCCATTGTGAGTTCTGCTCACCTTCTAAAACTTAGCAATATTTTAGAATATTGGTTATTTGTTCAAAAAATACTTTTCAAGACCTGAGGTGTTAAATTCGCAAACTTGTATTGGTCCAATTAACTAACTCCTCCCTGGAACGAATGTGATTACTGTAAAATGATTGTGTATTGTAAGGAATACATAACTTTTTCGTTACTCTGATAATGTTGTTTGAACATAGTGAAACAGTGGGTTTGTGATTCCATCACCACCATTAACAGCTCATCTATAGCTTAACAGCTCATTGGTACGTTTTGATGTAAACACTAAGCTATTCACAAAATGCCTGTTTTGTCTTCAATAACCGTGAAATCTTTTCATCCCAGAATTTAAATATATTTTATACCAATATAGTATATTATTTCACCTTAAAATATTGCATGCGCCAAAATTAAATAAACTCCATTCACTGTGTTATATTATCTGCCAGTTATAACCCATTTATTAATGCAGAAAACTGACTCTTAAAATAATGCTCTTTTATAAATGTACCCATATGAAATGAATTAGGTAAAACGGCATGACCTGCAGCTAAGTGCATTTCTACTTAAATACACTTCAAAAGGATTATACCTTTATTGTAAAATACCATATCAGTTCAGGACATTTTCCATTACAAGGTTTTATTTTTTGGGCCTCGATTTTTCCAGAGCAGTAAATCACTAGTTTTGGAGTCTTCTCTCTGCCCTAGCAGTAGGTAACATAAACAGACTGCTGTAGGTCCTCTATGCTTAAAAAAAAGTCCTTTATGTATTTTATAGTCCCTGGTAAAGCCAATGCAAAACAGTAGAAAATTACTAGCTATCATCTTACTGGCTGGATAAACAACATAAAAGTAATCACACTTGGTTTTCGCAAAATGTTTTAATTAAGTTAAAATTAAAAATACATTTTCTTCTGTTGCAGATAGTGGTTAAAGCACTGTGTTCTCAATGCTGTCATAACCAATTCATTACTAGTGCTGCTTAGCTTTTAAATGGTTAAAATCTTGCTTTTACTTTTGTTTTCTTTATCATCAGCTCTGTGTTCAAGATGAAAAGGTGTGGATTAGATCAAGAGCATTTTTTAATTCAAAGTGCAAGTGCAATTCAATTGGGCCCTGGATACTGATACATTGCTGCTTAGTTAAAGGGTTAGTATGTTTTTGGTTTTTTAAGTTTAATATTTTTATTTAATATTTTAGTTAACATTTTTTCATGTATGATTACAATTTATTATATGTTATGCATTTCAATAGAAAATTACTTTGTTATATGGAACCGATGGGTTTAGACATTTGCATGTTTCAGCAGAAAATGAGATCGCATATCAACAAATACTTTCTCTTTTACTTTCTGTTTTATTGGACAAAAATAACTATACACGCACACAGAAGATTAAAAGGTTTACAACTTCCGTATCTCTAAAAATACCCTTCTTCTTCCATATGAGAATGCAAAGTTATACCCCTCACTAAACTAAATGTTCCTTAATAAGTACAATCATGAGAATTCTTCAGTACCAGATACAATATGTTCCTTGTCATGGTCATTTATTTAAAAATCTCCAGAAAGTTTTTATCACCACATTGAATTAGTAAAGTTATAAATCAGATAGTTTGACAAAAGTCTACCAATAAAAGAGGTGCTGAGTACTCAGTACAAAAAAGCCCAACAGCTACAGAGACGTCTATTATGTCTTTTGTTTATGTAAAGTCCACCGCGTGATTGATATAAGATATTTTTTCTGGCTGTTCTGTGTTGTAAGACACTCATTTAAAGAGCAGACATCTGGATAAACTTCATCCAAGAATTACCCCTACCTTATCACATGTCACATAATGTGTTCTATATATCACTGTTAGCTCTTTGCTCATATACTTCCATCTACACATTCTCATTAAGAAAGATGAACATCAAAAGCAAGATAAAATAACCTTGAGGTTGTGCACTCTTTAAAATAACAGATCAAAATAAATTCCCGACTCCCGTCTGTAAGGAAAGCACATGACTGTATTTAGGGTCCAGTGTCAACTGAGATAGAATAATCCTTTGGTTTGTTTTTAAAGCTGGATATATAATTAGGTCAATGTAGGTAATGTTCCTACCTAAGACCCCATCTACATCCCAGCTAACTAAAAAAAATTGTGCAATTAAAAAATGTTAACAGTTATAAATATAAAACAGTGGTCCATTGGTATCCCCAATAAAGCACAGAGGAGTGGTCTATTAAGACTATCGGGTACTGGTAGGTCACTCTTTTCTAGCCCTGGAAATAGGAATTTAATTACTTGGTTGACAACATTTTAGATAACGGAAAAAGGCAAATATAAACATGTTTACACTTTTGACTCGGAAGTACAGTAGAGCTTGTCGAAAATATATTTGCCCAGCATCACCAAAGAGCTCCCATCACTTTTATTGCAACATATTGAGAAGGCAATAGATATCATCTTCACAGTAATGAAGTATAGGGGAAGCTTGTTACATGGAGTTCTAAAGTAAGATTCAAGTAGCTTTTAATCTAAACAGAATCAATTTCTAAACATGTTTCATGATGCTCACCCTTTAAGTATACATAAAACTTGTTTAGACATAATAAAAACCTAAAAGAAGGTTCTGCGCATGGAAAGGGTACATAATTAATTGTTGCACTATAGAATATTGCTATTTAATATAACTTGTGTAGTGCATCAATAATTTGACCCCTGGGTAGAGGACAAATGGCAGAGAGAAATTGCTCTTTTGATCAAAAGGGGCTTCTGCAAGATGTGAAAAGGATAGCCCTTTTGATCTATCAAACGCCCTGCAAGGTGAGACATTTTACACTTTAGCCGCCTCTATGTCTAGTTTCAATGTAAAACCATATGGCCTGAAACTCTCAATTGATAGTTCAATCCTTTGATATGTTAATGGCCATTAGCCTTGTTCCAGTATCATATTCAATAGAAGGAAAAAACATTAATATTTACTCCGCAGAATAATAATTAAGCCTCATTTTTGTTATAGGTGGAATGTGACATGCGTCATATTCTAAACAAGCCCAAACATGAGTGGAATGACTTGATCATAGGGGATGGAACTGTGATGTACATCCTATTGGATCGTGGGTGGGGCGTGCAACATGTCTAGGGATTGGGAAAATAATAACAAATTCGTAGATGCAATTATTATTTCTGTTGCAGGTACATAAGAGAAGATAGAGCCAAATGTTTCCATTTGGATTGACGTTGGCCTGGAACAAAGAAGGTGGTCACTTATTATTTCTACAGGTACGCCTTAACTCCACCTCTGGACAAGACTTGATAATCCACAGGGTATATATCCAATGATTTGGAGGGGTGTTGGTGTACTTGCTTGGGGCCAAGATCTATTTTTTAGAAGTTTTACTTTGATAACCTAAGTGAGTAATTAGTACTTCTGTTATTTTTATCCTTTTTGGTTTTATCTGTTGTTGCTGTAGATAATTTGTTTATCATATATTTTTGTATGCACTGTGACTATTTTTTGCTCATAATTAATAAGTTCTGCCTTTGTCTGGTTAAGAATCACGTTACCTGAAGAGACTAATTAGTATTTTGCAATTGCATAGATATTGTGCTCAGTAATATTTGGTGGGTATTTATTATTGATGTACCTGGGGGACCAAGGCACCCCATTTTTTAAATTGTCTTGGTGGTGGCAGCATTAAAATAGTAATAGTTATATTATTATGGTTAGGTGTCAGTGGTGTTAAGGGGGATTTTCTCATTATTTCCAGTTTAGTGCAGACAAATAGTGAACTTTAACCCTTTCACCACCACAACTACATCACGCACACTCTTGAAGTAGTGTGCGTTCGTGACAGCGCCTGCAACACATTTACGGTTATTATCTAAACTTAGCGATTGAAGGAACATACTGGCCCCATAATAACTTCATGTCAACTAAACTATTATGAGGCCTGGACTCCCTGGCGCCAATTTACCTTACAATGTTAAACATTTCTCAAAAATTCTTCCCCTGGGTGCCCTTTGTCATCCCCTCAGCCACATGGCTAATAGGCAAACATTGGCTTGGGCAGTCAATAGAAGGCTGAAGGTTTCAGCTGGCACTCTGTGATTTCTAATAGTACATACTATTATTTTTTATTATCTCTCCAGTGTCACATCCTGTTCCTAGCTGCGGATCATTCTGGCAATGGCTTCTGGTATCCAGTACTCTTTTTACAATTTTTGTTTAGTTTTTCTTGGTTTTTCTGGTTTTCCAGTCTATGTCTGGTTTTCTTTATTGCCGGGATTTCTGGGATCATTTCTGTAATCCATCCCTGGGATTCCCAGTCTCCAGGTTTCCTTTAAATGTTTGTTTTATGTTGCCACACCTGTTTGTTTTCCATCGTTCCTTTTTGTTTCAGTGTCCTGCAGGCAGCTGCTCAAGGCTTCTGCCTGTTCTTGCAGGTAAGTGCTATATATGTCTTCTTTGGTTGTTTTAGTAAACATTAGGCAGAGTAGGACCTGCCAAATATGGGATACATTGGCGTTGTGGCAGGCTTATGCAATGTATGATCATATAATGTAACTAAATCCCCATACTTTTCATATATAGTGCTAAGTTATGTCTCCTCTTTTTTTAACTTGTATCTCTTGTCTTGTTTTATTTTGTCTTGTAATCCCAGTCCATGTGCAGTCCTGTCCAGTCATGCCCATGTTATGTTCTTGTTTTCCTCATGTTTTGTGTACATATTCTGGGTTCTGCTTTCTGTCCTGCTCCGGTTCTGGGTTCTCCTAGTTTTGTCTTGTTTTCATGTATGGTGCCTATCTCTAGTCTTGCCTTGCTTCAGTACTGGATACACTCCTGCTGCAGAGCCTCCCTATTCAGCTCCTGGGAGGTCTGCTTAATTCCAAGCTCCTACTTCCTGGGATCCGCATAAGCTGCATCAGGGTTCTGGTATGTGGCTGCACAAACGCTGGTGCTCAACACCAGGGGGCGTGCGGTTACCCTGCACCAGACCCTGGTAATCCACCTCCACACTGTGACTCCTACTCTGAACATCAGGCATAATGGGTCCCGGTCCACGCACCGCCACCCGGACAGTGTCTGGGTCCTGGGCACCGGACCGCCACCCTGACATCCAGAATAATGAAAAATAGATCACCAAGTGAAGAACAATGCCTTACTCAGCCCCTCAGGCAATTAAATGTGTAATTGTTACCCTAATAATTCATATAATAATACCTTGATTTTTGAAATGGTGGTGCGGCAAAATCCTTCCCCAGAATTTGTCTCTACCCTTTAACTCTACAGGAGAGAAAAATAGGTAGCAAGATAGCAAGAGAGGTAAACAGCTCAATTAGCCTGCCCCTTGCTCACGGTGCCTCGAGAGATATCAGCTATGCCTCAATGATGATGCCTAACAAGGCTGAAACGATAGTCTGGGGTTGCTTTGTCTATCGTGCAGAGGGAACTTGCTGGCATTTCGGATCTGGACTGCCCGTATGGGTTGGACCAGTCTGATATGTTTCAGAGATGTTATCTCTGTAATGGCACAAGATGAGCTAAAACCAGCTTGAGATCTGAGCGGGGACCCACCGAAGGGCAGGCTATTTCAGCTGCTGCACGTTCTCAGTATTATCTTGCGCCCCATCATTTTGTTCTCCTTAACTCTACAGCCATCATCTTCTGACCTGTGGCATTAGCATCATGTACTCAACCCCTAATCTTTGTCCCCATTAAATACAGTTACCCATATACTACACATTGCCATACATAGTACAGAGATGCCAATACAAGAAAGTAATACAAATAACCCAGTACAATAAGGACTTACTAATCCAACAAAGAGAGCTGAGCAAAATACAGAGATATTCACACAATACACACAGGTGAGAACAACACAAAGATACATATAAAATAAATAGAGCTACATATAATATAGAGATACCCATACAACAGGCAGAGCTGAGTAACATACATGGAAACAACACTTTTTTTTACAATTTAATTCACTGTTTACCCACCTCCTTCTAAACTATTGCAAATATTTTTTCCCCACATAAAAACTGGCAGGGCACTGCTTCAAATGCCCCTATGGATGAGCCTCCATGTGAATTACTGGTCCAACTGGACACTGCTCCAAATCAACTTAAGTGAAAAATGTCACATGTTGCACCTGAGTTTCTGTGTACGATTTTCTGTTCCCCACCTTAGCTCCATTTGTTTTCTGTGATAGTGGAGACATTTGGAATAAAATGTTACAAAGAGAACCGTATTGAAAAATGGTTTCCGTTTTCTGTCATGTATTCTGTGAGGAATTATTAGAATGTTATGGCCAAATATACAATTACCTCTTCTCCTTATACACAATCCGTATACACAGTCAATTATACTTCATTCATATTTTATACTATGTCCCCAGAAAAAAAGGAAAGACTGACAAAGACTGCACAATGCATTCTAATAGCGCCTGCGGCAATTTGTTGAATTGCAGAGTATTATTAAAAGTATTTTATTATTCATTATCATCATATTACATAATTTAAGATTGGAAAATTGCTTTCTGTCCTTTAAGAGATGCGTGAATGTGAGTGGAATATATACTACACAAAACAAAACATACAAATTATCATTTCAACCATAAAAATAAATTTGTGAATTTGGAGTCTATCGTTTCAGGTATGCAACGAATTCTAGAGCCTGAATGAGGAATCAGTTCTATCTATTTTATGTTGTTTCATATTTATGTTATATATAGGTTTTACAATATTTTTACATTAAAAACGCATATTATATGTTCAGAATATTAAACGCTATATGTTGCACTAATGTTAGAGTACAGTAGCATCACATTATGGGTTGGGATAAGGGGCACCCCCTGAAAAACAGGTGGAACCACCTGGAAAGTGGGCAGACTACCTGAAAAGCAAGCATGTCCGTCTGGCATGCATGTTATCCTTGCTGACTGGCAGACGTGTTGTTCTGCCCCACTCAGGGCTGCACATGCACAGAGCCCTTTTGAAGTGCCTCTTGCATAGGCTCAGTGCTTTGGAATTATTCTGCACAGGTGTTGATAACTCGTACTATGCCTTACGGGTATCTCTCAATGTGATGAAAATATACTTGTATATACAGTTGCAAGAAAAAGTATGTGAACCCTTTGGAATGATATGGATTTCTGCACAAATTGGTCACAAAATGTGATCTGATCATCATCTAAGTCACAACAATAGACAATCACAATCTGCTTGTCAGGATACTGACAGGGATCCAATACGCAGAGTGCGGACAGAAGGAGGTACGTATACCGGACCTTAGAATGGCCGGACTAACGTATGGACAAAACAAGAATAGTCAAAAGGTAAGCCGAGGTCGAGGGAGCCGGAGGACAGGTAAGCGAGATACAAGCCGAGTCAAAGGAGAGGAGAGGACAACAGGACAAAAGACAAGCAAGGTCAAAACCGGAAACACTAAGAGAGAGAACGCGCTGAGTGACTAGCAAGCTAGAACCACGACAGGGCAATGAGCAGTAGTAAAGGTTTCCTTTAAATACCCTTTCACCTTAATTGAGACCACGCCCCCAAAAGGTCTGGAATAGCGGTTCCCGGCACTTCACGTAATGCTGACGTCATGACGTCGACGCTAGCCGTCACGTCATAAAAGGGGGAGGAGCTAGCGCGGCCGGCGCGAAAATGGCCGGAATTTGCCGAAATGCTAGGGGCAAGGAGCCCCTAAACAGAGAGGATGTCTTCCCTGGAGTCAGCACCAACAGGTACCCTGACACTGCTTAAACTAATAACACACAAAGAATGAAATGTTGCCATGTTTTTATTGAACACACCATGTAAACATTCACAGTGCAGGTGGAAAAAGTATGTGAACCCTTGGATTTAATAACTGGTTGAACCTCCTTTGGCAGCAATAACGTCAACCAAATGTTTCCTGTAGTTGCAGATCAGACATGCACAACGGCCAGGAGTAATTCTTGAACATTCCTCTTTACAGAACTGTTTCAGTTCAGCAATATTCTTGGGATGTCTGGTGTGAATCGCTTTCTTGAGGTCATGCCACAGCATCTCAATCGGGTTGAGGTCAGGACTCTGACTGGGCCACTTCAGAAGGCATATTTTCTTCTGTTTAAGAAGATTTACCTCTATGCTTTGGGTCATTGTCCTGTTGCAACACCCATCTTCTGTTGAGCTTCAGCTGGTAGACAGATGGCCTTAAGTTCTCCTGCAAAATGTCTTGATAAACTTGGGAATTCATTTTTCCTTCAATGATAGCAATCCGTCCAGGCCCTGACGCAGCAAAGCAGCCCAAAACAATGATGCCCCCACCACCATACTTCACAGTTGGGATGAGGTTTTGATGTTGGTGTGCTGTGCCTTTTTTTGCCACACATTGTGTTGTGTGTTTCTCCCAAACAACTCAACTTTGGTGTCATCTGTCCACAGAATATTTTGTCAGTACTGCTGTGGAACATCCAGGTGCTCTTGTGCAAACTGTAAACATGCAGCAATGTTTTGTTTGGACAGCAGTGGCTTCCACTGTGGTATCCTCCCATGAAATCCATTCTTGTTTAGTGTTTTACGTATTGTAGATTCGCTAACAGGGATGTTAGCATTTGCCAGTGACTTTTTTAAGTCTTTAGCTGACACTCTAGGATTCTTCTTCACCTCATTGAGCAGTCTGCGCTGTGCTCTTGCAGTCATCTTTACAGGACGGCCACTCCTAGGGAGAGTAGCAGCAGTGCTGAACTTTCTCCATTTATAGACAATTTGTCTTACCGTGGACTGATGAACAGCAAGGCTTTTGGAGATACTTTTATAACCCTTTCCAGCTTTTGCAAGTCAACAATTCTTAATCGTAGGTCTTCTGAGAGCTCTTTTGTGCGAGGCATCATTCACATCAGGCAATGCTTCTTGTGAAAAGCAAACCCAGAACTGGTGTGTGTTTTTTATAGGGCAGGGCAGCTGTAACCAACACCTCCAATCTCATCTCATTGATTGGACTCCAGTTGGCTGACATCTCACTCCAATTAGCTCTTGGAGATGTCATTAGTCTAGGGGTTCACATACTTTTTCCACCTGCACTGTGAATGTTTACATGGTGTGTTCAATAAAAACATGGCAACATTTAATTCTTTGTGTGTTATTAGTTTAAGCAGACTGTGATTGTCTATTGTTGTGACTTAGATGATGACCAGATCACATTTTATGACCAATTTGTGCAGAAATCCATATCATTCCAAAGGGTTCACATACTTTTTCTTGCAACTGTATTTATAAATACATTGTAGAGACAATTCTACAAAATATAAAGGAAATATAATTTTAGTAGATTTAGAAATGTCTACTCTAGAAAAAAATGTCTTCCCTGCTCCCCATTTCTTTATGGCCAACAAAGTAGATACAAAACGTGTTGACCTTATCTGTCAAATTTGTAGAAAATGATCAAGGCACTCCAATAGTTTCCAATTCTTAAGGCAATTTATTTGGACCAGGAACTACAAAGCAACGTTTCAGCCCCAACAGGGCTTTTTTCAAGCTTTTCTACAAATTTATCCGCTTGGTCCTTTTGGGTACTGGGACTTTTTCAAGAGCACCCTGGATTCCCTAGTGAGGAGCTGAGTGCACTTCCAGCTTTGCTTAGACCTTATCTGTCAGGCTGATGTCGCATCTGGTTTTATAAAGGAAAGACTACCTGGCTTCTTATTTATTCAGAGCGCTGAGCATATGATATTAAGGTACTTAAGAATATATTAATTTAAAAAGCAGATGAAGATTCCTTCCCTCCTAGTTTAAGAGCTGATATCAACATGATACAAAGAGCATGTAATGTTTTGAACCTATCTGCAATTCAGGTTATTTGGAATTTTTTCCAGCACTACTTACTATTAGCCTACATTTTGCAAGTTGTTTTTTTAAACCATCAACATTTACTATTACCTATTAGACATGTGCAATTTGTTTTGTTCTGAATGCAAATTCGGCCGAATTGCCGAATTTCCTAAGTGTTGAAGTGCCGAATTTCAGAATGCTGAACCGTGCCGAAGTGCTCAAGTGCCGAACCGAAACCGAAGTTCCGAAGTGCTGAAGTCCCAAATTTTGGAATGCCGAACCGAATATTTTTCCCATGCCCATCCCTATTAACTATTAAGATGTCCAACTACTAAACCAAAAGAAAATCAAGAATGTGTTTTTATGTGTTTGTTTCACTATAATTTAGGGGTTTCCATTTATTTATTTATTTTTTAAAGGAGAGAAATTACTTTCTTTTACTATTCTATATGTATACGTAACGCAAAATTAAGCATGAGTAAAATGTAAAAAATTAAAAACATTTTTTTTTTTACAATTTTGCTTGTAATCATTTTTACACATCTAGTGCAAATAAAGAAAAGTTATTAAAATTAGATTCAGGCATCAGTTCTGATTGTTAAATGCCTCTTTTGTCTTGAATCTAAATTCATTTTTGATAGTTAACACTAACAGTATACCAACGCTACT
This sequence comes from Pelobates cultripes, assembly GCA_933207985.1. Classification (NCBI taxonomy): domain Eukaryota; kingdom Metazoa; phylum Chordata; class Amphibia; order Anura; family Pelobatidae; genus Pelobates; species Pelobates cultripes. The sequence continues at coordinate 28,641,644 of OW240918.1, read as the reverse complement.
CTTACACTAACTCTAACTCTAACTCTACTGCTATCCTCATTTTAGCCCTAACCTTAACGTTACACAATGCAAAACTCAAAACCACTATTAACCCTAACCTGACATCAGCCCTTAGTCTACACCAACACTAATCCTACACTAACCCTAACCCTACTTTAACACTAACCATAATGCTAACCCTAACTCAATTAAAAAATAGAAGTCCAAAGGCATCACAATGTAGGGTGAAGGCAAAGAATAGTATTTATTGTGGTTTAAAGAGTACAAAAAAGGATGAGCATGTATGAGGTATAGAACAACATTTTTCAGTGATGCACTGTTAAATGTTCTGTATCTTACATCATTCTCTTCCTTCCTCTCTTTAACTCTATTTCCATATATACCTCAAATATCAGTATATTTCAAATTTTCATTTGAATACTTTGGTTCTGTGTTTAACAAATCACTGCCATCTGCAACACGTATCTGTCCTAACATGCCCTATTTAGATACGATAAAGCTATTACAAATTCAGAAATGCAGCAAGCGAACTATTGCATGTCAGCACAACTTCAGATTATTTACTTCCTTTCTTGTGCTCCCACTCGCAAGGTCATGAGTTCAAATCCCACCAATGTGTCCTTTCTCTGTCACTGCCTTCTTCGTATTTGCCAAATAGAGTGTACATAGTAAAAGTCTTTATTAACTGCAAAATTAAACATCAGAATTCTAAGAAAAACATTGCCAAGTGAAGATCAATATCTCACTCAGGCAATCAAATGGTTAATCTTTCCCCCAAATATCCAATCTAGTAGCATGTGACCCAACACCAAGCCCAGTAAATCTCTAAAGTATCAATATGATGGCCCCCTCACTGGCACTGAAACGGTTAAAGGCGCTGCAGGTTGCGACAATAAATAGAAGAGAAATGCCAACGGTAAAACCAAAGTAAAGAGAGGGAACAGAAATACTAGTCTAGTCAGCTTGGGCGGGCTCATTGTTTCTGTTCAATGGCCCCCTACTCGCCTCTTTTGTATTACAAATGCTGTGACCACTGATTTGGCTTTCGCTCTTGCTATTTTTTTTTTCTCAGACTCTCGTCATTCACTGAACTTCTATAAGGCAGTCAAGGAGGAGCAATCCTCACACTGTGCTAGTAAATAAGATATCATTGTGTGAAGCACATGGAAAAGAGATATCAGACATGCAGGAGCCAGAAGAAATCTGCCTATTTGTCATGTATTTTTAATTAGATTCCATACCAGATGCCTGTGAACCTCATTGTAGATCTCTGTGAATGAAGAGAGAGGCTGAGAGTTCACAGCTCCTCTGTGTTGACAATCAAATTATTTACATCTCTTTAGGCTGCAAGCTATGACCGACAGGGCCCTCGATACATATTATTTTGTGTTGTACTCTCGTTGTGTCGCTCGATAGTGACCCCCATTATATACGACAGGACACCAAAAAATATTTTTTAAGCGCGTTAATGATAGCGGTTTGGAATAACAGGGTTCTTCATTTGCTGGGATCATCCAAAGTGTCTCAGAATTAATACTGGTCAGGAAAGGACTTCATGCATCCCACACAATATATCATAAGTGTTTCAAGTAAATGATACTGCCTTATGCAATATCAATACCACTAGATGACTATTACATATTCAAGGAAAGATGATGCAATTCCTCTAGTAGAATGTTTCCAGGATGATAGAACCCTTATCTATTGAGAACTCTAAAAAGCAATCTAATAAATATGACAGGAAGTAACTCAATTCCATATCGAATATCCCATAAAGTTATCTATCATTTCCACCCACATCATAATGAAATGTAACTCAGTCTAGAAAAGGAAATACATTCACTGAAAGCCAAAGTTTTGGTCATTTCTAAAGGGAAGGGAAAGACCATTTCCTTTTACAAAATGTACCAGCCTATTTCCTTTTTAAATGAAGATGTCAAATTGTAAGTGAAAATCATTTCCAACCAAGTCATGTCCATCATTCCACTCGAGCCAGGGTGGGTTTGTACCTAAAAAGGACACTTAGGTCAACATAATTCAATTACTCAACATTCTCCGTGATGCTTGTTAATCTGGCACATGAATGATCTGTCTATAGTGACTAAGAAAGCCTGGCCGAGCTAAAATATTCATGGCACACCACTCACTCACATATGTGTCCTTGACAATATTGATTCCCGTAATGCATACCACTCAACAGTCCAGACTGGAGCCATTCAGGGCTTGTTGCCTATATCTCATAAAAGACAAACATCACTATCCTCTATTACTTGTTTGCAAAATAAAACATATTGTCATATATAGATATACATAGATATCACATGGCTTATTATTATGGAGGGATTAACTAAGTGTGGTCACAATTAACTTAATTCAAATTTTGCTCTATCTGTTCCAAATGTTATGGAGTCAGGTCAAAGACACATTTCTTCGCTTCTCGATCGGCCACCACTTTTTTTTTGTATTGAGGGGGAGGAGGCATTCACTGAACTTTTGCATTGCCAAAATCCAAGGGGTGATTTACCCTACCTCTTAAATTCAACAGTATTACCACTCTGCAAACCTTGCACGATGTTCTCATTCAGAAGTTTCCAAACAATGTCCTTTCAAAGCATGCAAAACACTTGTGATAAACAAGCTCAAGCTGCCACCCAAATTCTTGGGATATTGGCAAAAGATTCTTCCAAATACTTTCTCTGCATCTCTATGGGCCAAAATTGTTAAACTATTACAACACTTCTTTGTATTAACTAAACATCACAAAATATATATTAAATTATTTCTTTTTGGTATACAATTGCACATTAAATTAATAATTAGAAATAGAAATAAATTATGTTGTAAAGGACCATTCTGCACACCATAGCAACTTCATCACAATACAGTTGTTATGTACTGAGTAGGTTCCAGGCATCATCTTTCTTTAAGGCTTTAAACCATTAATTAAATTAAATATATTAATGGGGGACGGGGCCTGACCCTGCATGACTAATTAATAAAGCCGGCTAACAGCGGGTTGAAGCAGGGAACCGACAAATATTGTCACCAACAAGACAGGCGAGCCAGAGACCTACCCGGGAATACGACTCATGTGGCCCTGCAGGGCGGCTCCACCATACCGGTTCCTGCAGCCTACACACATGGCTGGCATGGGAGAGACACATGCTCTCTAGAGTCCACCAAACACAATGTATTTAAGCTTGAGTCCCTATTACCCCCCCTCCCCCCCATGGACCCGTTGGGGTTATCCCGGTCACCACCAGTCTGAAGCATATAGCAACACCATCTCTGGCTGCACTTTCTCGTCCAAGCGCTACAGACAGCGGGCTGAGCAAGATGGCAGATGAGCCATCCGACCTGAGCCTACACTACCACAGCCTGCCAGTAATGGGCATAACCTGGTGGAGCACTATTTTGTGCAACTGGACACAATACTCTAACTCCTTTGGGTCAGTTTGAAGCAACGCAGCACATGGGCACAACCTGCTCATGAGAAAGAGGTAAAGAGGCTGAAGATGTGGAGTCGGAAGGGGTCTCTCTTGGGCGCACCACGCAGAACCGCAACCACTACTTGTACTAAAAGCCGATCTGGGCTGAAGGCCAAACGGAGATCACCTCCACGGCAGGCAGCGGCAGAACACCTGGGCCTTCCGTGGCGGGGAAAAGGGGAAGACCCGGCCTCAAAGAGTTTGCGAGTCTGTGGCCTGCAGGTGCTGGCCTTCCTAATGGCCTGGAGGGCGACCTCCCAACACCTTGATCATACCATCCACCTGGGGACATTTTGGCCAAGGTACCTCCTTACCTTGCATGGGTATCGGCTGAATGTGTACTCACTGGTCCACAGGACCTGCTTGCAGACATTCCCGGCAGTGAGCTTCTGTACCCTAGCTTTACTATATAGTATAGCTTGTTGTTCCTAGTTAGACTAGCTTGAATAATTTACATAAAAGAAAAAAAGAGACATTATCCAGGAGTATATATGCCAACTGTATTTTTACCATCTTACCGTATGCATTAACTTCTTTACTTTTTTGCATTCTGTACTGTACTAAGCATTGTCTCAATACAAGAAAGATTTACAATATATATATATATATATATATATATATATATATATATATTAATTTATTTGCTTATGCTCATTACTGGGGTTGTGGAGGAATCAAAAGCCTTATGTATATACTTTTTCACTTATCCTCTCATTTTTCCTTTGTAGTTTAATCCAGAACACATGCTGTTAAACGATGACACACTACCTATCTCAGCTATCACTAACTTTAATGAGGTCCTTGGTAAGTCCCACTCTCTCTGCCCCTAGACCACTTTTTTCCAATACTCCATCCCAGAAGACTACATTTGGCTTCACACCATCTCAGGTTTATGGGTCCTCAGATAGAAGTACCCCTTCCCCAGATTATGAGCCACCAGCTAGCAACATGCCCTTAATTCATTATTGGCAAAGTTCAACTGAGTAGACAGGCACTCAACCTGTCAGTGTTATGATCAAACATTCTGCACTCAAAAGAAACTGCAAAGTAAAAGATTTTTTAAAAAGTAAATTCCACTATGGATAATAATATTGTGATGTTTATTCAGTTACCAAAAGTGACTTGGCAACATTTCAACCTTCATCAGGGTAATTGTCAAACCGTTTGTCAGAGTTTACCAGCCACTCTCGGAGATCTTGGATTGTAGCAGTTACTGTAACAATGATTTACAAACCATCACTTGGGATTAAAGAAGACAGGGTACAGGCCACATCCACGATGCCAGGAAGCCTAGTCCGAATTAGGCTGCAAAACTTCACAAAAGCATATAGTAATATTTAAATGTATCATGTACAAAAGAAGTGTCAGTAACAGGAAACAAATTGGACCACAGACACAGCAGTGATATTAACATATTAAAGAGACAACATTGGTAGGAAGTAGCTTGCAATTTATGGTTTGGTATGCACAACCAGTGTAACATGAAGTAGCTCTGCCATTTCTTGACTCCTACATAAAATAAAATCTTTATGAATTATTCATGGCAATTGTGTTTGAATTTAATTAAAATTCCAAAGCACTCATAAAACAAAAGTAGGATCTACCTTGTCCTATGGTAACATCTAAAGGTTGACATAAGTGGAAAAAAGGCAGACCATCCACAGTCATCTTTGTCAAGTCCCATAGCCGTTGGTAGCATCGCACAAGTTGTCTATGGAAGTCTCCATGGTGTCACGGGATTGTTCACCTCATTCGTGGATTCTCATACATGCTTGAGATGACAGCAACGAGGTAGGATCCTGGCAGATGTAGCTCACGGAACTGTAGAGAAGAGCTCCAGAGCTCTGGGTAAACATATCTACCACTGGCTTCTACCCTGGCCAACAAACACAAACCAAAACATATAACCTTCAGGGGGTTATGAAAAGCTGAGCTATTTTTACACTACCCACATGTTTGCATACATGGTAGCCTGGAAAATGCTTAGCATGCCTGCAGAAGCCAGGGTTATCTTGTGAGGTAGCATGCTACCTATAATGTACTACTAGTGTTATATCACTATATACTAATCAGTGAACACATCATCTATGGAGATAAAGCAAACTAGTGAATGTTTGGTTCTCAGGTTGATAAAACTGACATGTTTATTGACTAAGATGAGAATTTAAAGTAAATATCAATTGTGACGAAGTGCCCTTCGCCACTTGGTCCCGGAGAGGCTTGCTTGCCAGCCTCCTGCCCTGCGACCATGGCCCAGAGGTGTATGGCCCTTTAAAAACATTATTGGGGCTTATGGACTTTCATTGGACTGGTGCTAGCCCTTTAAGTACATTTTTGGGACATGGTGAAAATTGGAACAATGCCCCTTTAAATCTGTGTCCCCACAGTCCCCAGACTGTGAAAATAACTTTTACATGGCTTTCTCCCTTATGGTTAGGTAATTGGGGCTTACCGAGCCCTTTACTGCACAGGCGGACCACCCAGAAGTGGAAGCGTGCGGCTAATTTACCTCCCAGGCTGGGTGGCCGCCATTCGTACAAACGAACACGAGGTGGCGGCCATCTTTATTCAGCCAAACACGGTCAGCGGTGTGTGCAGCCAAATTCATGGAACTGAAATCGGCTACACATTTCAACAAACACCGCTGACCCTTAACTTCTCCTACAACAGAAATTAAGTCCTGTTCGGCAGTTTGAATGTACTGCTATACTGAGCCAATTGCACGAATGGTGCCCCGTTCGTGCATTCAAATGGGACTTACCGTATATACTCGTGTATAAGTCGATCTCATGTATAAGTCGAGTGCAGTTTTGTGACCAACAATTGTGAAATATGCTATGCCTCGTGGATAAGTCGAGGGTTAAACTTGGGGCTATGAAATTCTGTGATTTTTATAATTATATACACACACACACTCATACAAACACACACTCTGCATTATATACACACACACTCATACAAACACACACTCTGCATTATATACACACACTCTGTGTATATAATGCAGAGTGTGTATATAATGCAGAGTGTGTGTTTGTGTAGTGTGTGTGAACTGGGTGGGGGGAGGGCATTTTTATTATTTTAATTTTTTTTATTTTAATATTATTATTTTTTTTTAATTATTTTTTTTGTCCCCCCTCCCTGCTTGTTAACTGGTCAGGGAGGGGGGCTATCTTAATCCCTGGTGGTCCAGTGGCATGGGCTGTGAAGTGGGGGGGCCGGCAGGAAGCATTTACTTACCTTTCCTGCAGCTCCTGTCAGCTCCCTTCTCCTCCGTTTCGGTCAGCTCCACTGTAAGTCTCGCGGTCTGGTTGCCACGCGGATCGTTGCCATGGCTCTGACGGCCGCGGCTCTCTAAGTTGCCATAATACAGACAGTGACTCGAGTATAAGTCGAGTGGGGGTTTTTAAGCACAAAAAATGTGCTGAAAAACTAGACTTATACTCGAGTATATACTGTAGTCATTTTTTCTGCCTGAAATAGACCGACCGCACAGCCTAAATCGATGGAACTGTTTTAGGCATGAAAATGTGCTTGCGGTCGGTCAAAAAGGGACTTCCATCTAACTTTTTAACTGATTTAACAGATTCAATTGAATTTTGGATATGTTTGTCCCCAAGTTATGCTGGTTGTAAAAAAAATATTTGTATTGCATGTAAAATCACAAAGTTATAAAAATTGTATAAAAATATGTTTTAGCTTGGAGATAATTGAGTTAATTAACTCAATTATCTCCCAAGCAGAGGGGAGGATTCTTACTGTAATAAGTGGGTGTGATTTTCCATGTGCCTTTATTTGATTGGTTGCAAAGTGTACAGTTTCAGTGCCCCACAAGGTCCACGTGGGTGGTAACCTTGCTGGGAAATTTGTATATAAGCAGGAATAAACGCTCATTGGAGTCAGTTCTTCTTGACCCTCAACACGTAGTCTTGTCTCGTGATTGGAGGGGACAGCTATACTCACACTGGGGATTGCTATGCTCTGCATACTCCCCTGAGCTTTAAATCACTTAGCTCTTTTAAGAGCTTGTTCCTGATACGCTCTCCTGGAGGAGGTCTTTCCCCACACGGTCCTGGAGGACAGAAGCTGATCCAGGGTGGAAGGAAGATGGAAAGACTCCAGTTAAGCAAGGCGTTTGTGGAGTATGCGGTGGTTGTGGTGTCCGGTGCGGTGCTTGTAGTCCTCTGCGCTAGGAAGCGTCCATCAATGGAAGGTACTCGGTCGGAGTACGGGGAGTTCCGTTACATCAATAATTTTCCCTGTAGTGAATAACTCAGTATGAGATGCATGCAGTGCTACAAACATATGCACAACATTATTGACTGGCTACCCATGCAAATCTTCAATTACACTGTACACCTCAATTTCCACAGCCAGATACTGGGGCTGTTTTTATTTTATTTTGTAAAGTTTTCTGAAGTAAAAGAGTTAAATAAAACTAAGAAAATGGAGGAACATACACATTTTTTAATGGTTGCATATTTAAGCAGTTTTGGAGTATAGATCTTGCCTCTACAGTCGGACTCTGCTATTTAGGAGTTAAATCATTTTGTTTATGCAGCCTTAGTCATACCTCCCTGCATGTAATGTGCACAACCTTCCTAAACACTTCCTGTAAACAGAGATCTAAGGTTTAAACTTACTTTATTGCAAATTCGGGTTAACTCTGAATTTCTTGTGTGCTGGACTTTGCAGAAGCCTCTTGTAAGTGATTAAAGTTCAGTTTTCAGAGCAGGAGATAAAATGTTTAAAGTAAGTTAAAATAATATATGATTGAAAATGAAACCATATTTTTAACGCAGGTTGTATAAGTCACAGCCAGGGGAGGTGTGGCTAGGGCTGCATGGACAGAAACAAAAAGTGATTTTACTTCTAAATAGCAGAGAATTGTGCAGTGAGACTTTAGAGGCATCATCTATACACAAAAACTGCTTCATTAAGCTAAAGTTGTTTTGGTGACTATAGTGTCCCTTTAAAAGTGTTAATTCAATTACAAAAGAAATACAGAGGTTTTTTTTTTTTTTTTGCTAAATAGAATATTATGGATATTTAAATATTTTCCATCTCTTAATATGTTGGGCAAACGTCAGTTCACGTCATTACAACTTCCTGTTTAAAATAAAATAAATCCCCTAAGTCTAACAAGTCCAAGAGCCATAAGTTGTTGACCAAAAAAGAAAAAGAAAATAATGACTTGCTTTTCAATTTATCCCAAAGGGTAAGAAATAAAATATCAACTCCTAAGGCAATCCAAACCAAAGATGTTTCTCTTGGTCAACATTATAAAACCAAAGAGATAAAGAGGTTATTAAACAGACAGTCAGAGGATGTTTTTTGTTGAGACTCATTACAAAGTAAACAGATGAATACATGGCAAAAATGGAATAGAACATGTCAGTAATTTTAAGCCAAAGCTTAAAAGGCTGAGCTGACTCCTGGTTAATGTGACAGATTTATAGGAAAGGACAAAAATAAGGAAAATGTTCACCATTGTAAACAAACACATTTCTATTTCGGTGTCCTCTGTGAAGGTAGAATGATTGGAGCCTGGGGTGACTGGCTGCATCAACAGTATTTCAAGAACATAGTATTATATTAGACAGTGAAAAATAAATTGCATTGGGTCAAAGTAAATTGTTAAACCAAATCAGGATACTGTAGACAGTGTCCACTGTGCAGAATACAACCACATAAAATGATGCATATATATTGACTTGTTAATTGAATGTTCGTTTTGGCTTATTATAGGTGCCATTGTCAGTTTGTTAATGAAAAAATTAATTTAAGAAAATCTTGCAAATTACATTTGACTGTTCAAATGTCCAGAAACCCAGTAAATATTTAATCAGTAAAATGTAAAATGTGGACAAATTAATATTAAATAACTTCCAACCTGTAATTATAAAGGCCATGTAGCATTTAAATCCAAGAACAGATGGAATAGCACAGGAACGTTTTCTTGCCAATGGCTTTACATGTTATGGCGGGCTACAGTTCTCCCACACTCCCAGACCAAATAACTGTAAAGGAGGTGGCTCCCCTCAATGTACCTTTCAACCTATCCTTCCTGCCCCTGCCCTATCTTTTACTTCCTTTGAAATTCACTCTGTCCATCTATTTAAACCCACTCCTCTAAAAATTGCCATAATATATCCCCCTTCTCCAGTCATCCTAGGCTATTCATTAAACACTGTTCTTCCTCGCTATCCCATTTCCTCTCCTGTAGCACTCCTTCCCTCATTCTTGGTGACTTTACTATCCCAATCTACAACCCTAACTGCCCTGATGCTCTCTATAACCTCCTCCGTTGGATTTACACAGTGGATTCATTAACTCATAGAGCAAGAAACACTCTTGACCTCATCTTCACCAATCTCTGTACCACCTCTAATCTCTCCAATGTTCTATTTCCTTTATCTGACCACCATCTGTTGTCCTTTGACAACTGCATACCCCGTACCCAAAGTACACCATCCTCATCACATCAGTCTTGCAGAAACCTTCATTGTCTTGACCTACAGCAATTCTCCACCAACCTCTAAACTATCCTTTCACCCATCTCAAATCTCACATGCCCTAACACTGCAACCACCCTCTACAACTACATTCTCTCCTCTCAACTAGACATCATGGCACCTCCTACACTTAAACCCACTAAGCACCCCCAATTACAACTCTGGCACACCAAGCTGATCCGATACATTTCCTCTACCCTTCCAACATGCAACTGTATCCCCAATTCTGAAAAAGCCCAACCTCGACCCTAATTCCAATTCAACTACCACCCTATCTTGCCACTGCCATTTGTCTCCTAGATCCTTGAGAGAGTTGCGAATGCGACATTGACAGACTTCATAGAATTCAACTCTCTGCTTGACCCATTTTAATCTGGGTTCTGCGCTTGTCACTCTGTTGAAACAACTTTGACCAAAGTATACAATGATCTTATCACTGCTAAATCCCATGGCCTCTACTCTATCCTAATTCTCCTCAAACTTTCTGCTGCTTTTGACACTGCTGATCATCAACAGCTTCATCTCATCCTCCATAATCTTGGTCTACGATATACCGCTCTCTCCTGTTGCTCATACCTACCTCTCCCAGCGCTCATGCAGTGTTTCTTTCTCTGGCTCTGCCTCTTCTCCCTGATCTCTCTCTCTTGGTGTTCCTCAAGGGTCAGTCCTTGGTACCCTATTGTTCTCAATCTACACTGCCTCCCTTGATAAACTCATCAGCTCCTTCGGCTTCCGTTATCATTTATATGCGGATGACACACAAATTTATCTATCCTCCCCTGATTTCTCACCACCCCTTTTGACTTGTGTCTCTGACTGCCTCTCTGCTATTTACAACTGGTTGGCTGCTCATTTTCTTAAACTAAACCTGTCCAAAACAGAACTTCTGTCTTCCCTCCCTCATGTGTTGCTACTCCCTTGACTGTTTTCCACCAAGTCAATGGCGCTACCATCTGCTCTACCTCTAAGGCTCACTGCCTAGGTGTTCCCTTTGACTCCAACCTCTGCTTCACCCCTCATGTCCAATCAATTGACAAATCCTGCCACTTCCATTTAAAAAACATTGTGTGCATCCAATTCTATTTAACGCCTGATACAGCAAAGGTGCTTGTCTATGCCGCTGTCCTCTCTCACCTTGACTACTGTAATCTGCTTCTCAGTGGTCTTACGTGTGCTCAACTTGCCCAGTTACGGTCTATAATGCATGCAGCGGTGTATGGCAGCCTATGGCACAACCTTCCCCTCTCTGTTAGACTTTCACCCAATCTCCACTCCTTCAAAAAACGTGCTTCTTTAGGAAACCATATCAATTAAACTGTGAACAGCTTTCCCTCCCCGCACCCTGATTCCTCTCCTGAAACTGTCATTAAAACAAAACACTAACCCTCAATGAATACTATCCTAGCAACCTACTTCTCTACCCTACCCTTACCTTTTGTGTCAGTATACTCCACTCCCTCTAGCATGTAAGCTCATTGAGCAGGGTCCTCAATCCCTCTGTTCCTGTGTGTCCAACTTGTCTGGTTACAAATATGTGTCTGTTAGTCCACCCATTGCACAGCACTACGGAACTTGTTGGCGCTTTATAAATACTACTACTAATAATAATAATAATAATACATTTTGATTCAAACAGCATTCCTCTATATCATATAATGTCCTAGACATGAAGTTGACAGTTAATAAATTGTCTACCACAAGGAATTTGCATCTTATTATACATTAAATAACATAAGTGCAATTGGCAGACTAAACAATAGGTGGAGTAGTTGCAAGTGTATATAGGTATAAAGTGAAGTACGTTAAGTCCCAATTTTTCTGTGACTTGAGGTAAGTATAACATCTAAATGCTGTTGCTCTTGCTAACAAAATGTGCTGATAACATTTGAAAATGTATGTGAAGTAGACCTTGTCTTCTAAACAATTGTGCGTAACAGATTCCATTAAAATTATTTATTTCATTGCAAATGAAAATAATTTTGGTTTTATTCCTTTTTTATATGTTTAAAGTTGGACTATACCCCCCGCTTAACATTTCGGTGATGTGAACCTTTACATCACCGAAATGTTAACAATTATGTGTTGAAATTTTTGGGGGGATTAGCTGTTGGATGCTAGAGTCTAGATTTCACTGAGTCTTCCCACCAGACATCAGTATATTGGTGACAGAGTATAACAGGCTGCATATGGATTGTGTCAAACTTACAGTCTGAGCAATTACTGGTAAACGTTACGGTCCATCAAGTTTTACACATCATTACCTAGTGCTTTCTTGAAACATCTGGTGTTTGCACAAAGTATTGTTCAACTTGAAGAGGATCTGTCACATTGCCCCTTTCATGGTTTGTTTACCACAGTACATGATATTGAAGTATACATTATTTTATTATTTTTTAAAGAACCAACATATTCCACAGCACTGTACGATGGTTTAACAAAGTATACACGTAACTGTGACAAAAGAATTTTGAAATACAGAAACATGAGATGATGTGTATCCATCTCAAACAAGCTCACTGAAAAAAGAAAGTATGGCATAAATTGTAAGGAAGGTAAAAGTAAAAGTGCTGCATATCTTCAAGATATATATTACACTGTACATAGGACAATGACGCCTCAATCCCTTCAAAGTAGGCATCTTGGGACCTCATACAGTTCTCCAAGCATCTCTTCCACTGTTCACTCTGCAAAATCCTTTGTTGGAACCGCCATCTGCTGCCACGTCATATTTACCTGAATCAAACCAGGTAGTGGAGTGCTGCATACTAGTGTCTTGATACACCGGAGCTCTGTGTGGGAGGTCCACTAGCCCCCAATATAAATCCAGAGGTATAGAGTCACAGGCTACACAGTGTAGGGTGAAGAATAAAGTATATTTAATTATGATCCAGGACCAGGAGACAAAACAAAGGTATGCTGTTTCGTCCGTGAGGCAACCAGCACGCGAACAAGCATTGTAGCTATATCTAATATCAGAAAAAGGAGTGAATATGAGTTATAATTATGTGATCAAAGTAATAGAAATTTGAGAGCGACTGGATGTGATGAGCGAATGAGCAATCAGGGTCAAAAAGAATGCCTGGGCCGTGGATCTGTGAATTATTATTGATCTTTTCTATAATCATCTCAAAGTAGAGTTCGTGCTTGAAGGAGTTAAAAAAAAAAAAAAAAACATCTGTTTGGCAGATATTGATTATAGAAATAAAAAGAGCTATTGAGTAAAAAAAATGAAAACATTCTCACCTCCAAAAGACTGGGAGTAGTCACCACCATCTAAGGACAATCAAGTTCTCGTGAACACTGGTACACTCGAATTCAAACATTGTAGCTACATGCTTTAAACTGCACTCATGAGTCTGCACATTGTGGTATATTGCTGTAAACACAATTTGCAAACTGAAAATCCTTTTAGTTTAATCGAGTTCCAACTGGTAAATTAAAAAAAACCTGCACTAGGAATTATGGGAAATTGCCAATTAACATAAATTACCATCAATTGCCTTTCTGTACCTTTTGAAGGTAGAAATTTGATTGAATTAAAACAAAGGGAAAAGGAGCATTTTGTAAGCAATTTACTTGAGGGATTTTTATTATTTTATTAATAAAACGCCCTAATCAGTAATGTGATTGATTTTAGTAGATTGAGTGTCAGATCAATAGCCAAACTGTAGCTTCCCTCAAAGGTTTGATTGATTTTCCTAGGAAATACAAAGTTGAATCTGTTGTCAACGTGTTTCTGTCATGACTGATATTTAGCCAATCTGAGTACAGTTACTAAATTGTAACCTGCTAGTATTTTATTATCATCAGGTGTCAGAGTGGATTGATCTAGAAAATCCGTCTCATTCTAAGTTGAAACTCATCTTTTAACGTGAGCGTTCTGGGAAAAAAATGGTTCATCTTCAGGTCACTGCTAAACAGCCTTAATGTGAGCAGGAATACATGAAAGCTCTTGGGGAGTAAGGATCCTTTTTTTCTGGAATAGTAAGCATGGTTTCCAGAGTAACATAAGCCTTGTGTGTTTTCATAAGGAAATGACTCATTTGTTTCTCTTGGCCCAAACCCTGTTTTCTCAAAATTTCATAGTTTAACTGACTAATAGACTCTGAAATAGACAAACATCTCCGATCTCCTGCCTGCTACAACACACAATCAAAGGATTAATGATTGTGTGTTAAGAGCATAGGCATATAATGCTCACTTTCGTTAAAATGTTCAGTTGTTCACTGTTGAAATCAATGCATCTGAACAGGAGGGCAATAACTTGATTAACTTAGTACTGCCCTAAGTACTAACCACTCAAACCCTGTAGGAACTGGCCAAGATCTACACAGTGAGGTACGGTTGTCACGCATCGTTTGACTGTCTCAGTAATGTTAAGTAAACGTATTTCTCGATTTGGATTCACCCATTGTATATCCTTATGTATTTAGACATGCCATAATTTTCTTGTCATAGAACATTATACGATACAAAGTTGCCTCGTGATATATTGAGCAGGGCCCTCTTCATGTCACAGCTACTGTCGACATATTTTGATTGTCAATTTCTGATATGTTATTTCTGGTTTTACGTATTGTGAAGCTCAGCAGAATATGTTGTATCTTTATACCATGATAATATTATAATTCATAATTAGTAATAACATTAACAATATTATATGCAAATACGCATAGACATCATTGCTGCTTTTTCAGATTTTCAGCCCAAACTTCTGTAGACACAATGTCTTGATGTTTTATGCAAATGCAAGGTTAGGATATGAAAGAACCAATTCCCGGTCAAGAAGAATTTTATTTAAAGGGACACTATAGTCACCTGAACAACTTTAGCTTAATGAAGCAGTTTTGGTGTATAGAACACGCCCCTGCAGCCTCACTGCTCAATCCTCTGCCATTTAGGAGTTAAATCCCTTTGTTTATGAACCCTAGTCACACCCTCCTGCATGTGACTTGCACAGACTTCCATAAACACTTCCTGTAAAGAGAGCCCTATTAATGCTTTCTTTATTGCAAGTTATGTTTAATTAAGATTTTCTTATCCCCTGCTATGTCAATAGCTTGCTATACCCTGCAAGAGCCTCCTGTATGTGATTAAAGTTAAATTTAGAGATTGAGATACAATTATTTAAGGTAAATTATATCTGTTTGAAAGTGAAACCAGTTTTTTTTTTCATGCAGGCTCTGTCAATCGTAGCCAGGGAAGGTGTGGCTAGGGCTGCATAAACAGAAACAAAGTGATTTAATACAGTGAATTGAGCAGTGAAGTTGCAGGGGAATGATCTATACACTAAAACTGCTTTATTTAGCTAAAGTAATTTAGGTGACTATAGTGTTCCTTTAATGTTTCATCTCAAGCTACAAATTTGTTAAAAGTAGCAATGAGTGAAGACTGCTGTAGATCCATTATAGTTTAGGTCAGGCCCCCACCAAAGGACAGAACTCAGTGAAGAACAAAGCAGGTGTATTACTGGTCCTTGGAGTGGTCAGGTTTAATGCTAGTACAGGCGAAAAAAGAAAATTGTAGTCTGAGACAAGCCAAATGTCTTGGATAACAGAATAACGGCAAGCCAAGTAAACAAGCAAGGTTATGATTATAGAAAACATGTTTGAAGATTAAACAAGCTGTGTTAAAACTAAGGAGGAATCACTAAAGATGTGTCATAGAATTGGTGCAAAGGGTATAAATAGCACCAAAGAATGACCAATCAACCAGGACTGCGAGACCAAATGGTAGTCGAGCGCTGATGCATAGTTGATGAACGATTGTGTGGAGGCAACACTGTGGTCCTTTACAATGCATTAATAAAGAAAGCAGGCTGATTTTTCTTAAAGGACCACTCTAGGCACCCAGACCACTTCAGCTTAATGAAGTGGTCTGGGTGCCAGGTCCTTCTAGGGTTTTTATAAACATAGCAGTTTCAGAGAAACTGCTATGTTTATTAATGGGTTAAGCCTTCCCCCAAAGCCTCTAGTGGCTGTCTCATTGACAGCCACTAGAAGCGCTTGCGTGCTTCTCACTGTGATTTTCACAGTGAGAGCACGCAAGCGTCCATAGGAAAGCATTATAAATGCTTTCTTATGCGACGGGCTGAATGCGCGCGCAGCTCTTGCCGCGCGTGCGCATTCAGCCCAGGAGGAGGAATGGAGGAGGAGAGGAGGCAGAGAGCTCCCCGCCCAGCGCTGGAAAAAGGTAAGTTTAAACCCCTTTCCAGAGCCGGGCGGGAGGGGGACCCTGAGGGTGGGGGCACACTCAGGGAACTATAGTGCCAGGAAAACGAGTATGTTTTCCTGGCACTATAGTGGTCCTTTAAGGGAAAACAGAAAAAAACAAGCATACATTGTGCTCTTTTACTTGTGAACTATTATCTCTTATGGTACAGGAGGACCCTTTTAAAAATCAGCCCAAATAATCAACAGTTAGTGAATAATATTGGACATATATATTAATAACCAGACAGTAGTTCTGAGAACTTGTAAAAAAGTAGCGCATAGACAGTCACTTAACTGCAAGTACGATCACAGAGTCGCTCAGTATTATATAAAATTGTTGCAGCAATGGTTATGTTGTCACATATTAAATAAAGTTGCGGGTTTTATTACATTATCAAAGTTACAAGGCCTCTGAGTACAAAACCGGCCTTTTTATTGACTCCTTTAGTCATATTTACTTGTCAGTCTGCATCATCTCTTGACTTTCATTTTTCTTCACTCATTAAAGTATTGATTTTTTATTATTATTTTTTTTCCTCTCACAACAATCTTTCTGAATCAGCTTTGATCCCGAACAGCCTTAGTTTAACCTGCTTTTTCTGCAGAGCAGATGCTACTAAGTGAGCTGTAAATTTAGAGAGAAAAGATGCCATAGCTATTTTTAATGCGGAACATGAGTCAGCAGTTGATTGTGGGTCCATAAGGCTAGTCTAGAACGCATCATTCTGAATACTCTCTCCTTTTCATAAACTAGATTTTTTGTGGTAAAGGGGGGGGTGGAGGGGTTGTTAAGATTATATGTTTCATTTCATTTGCAGATCAATACAGCTCAGACACTCTGGGCCTACATCTGAGAACCTTGCTTGCAGCCTTTGCCAAGAACTTCAAGTCAGCCAGATTCAGCTAAGTGCCATTCAGACAACATAAGGAGAAAGAGGCTAAAGTTACTGATAATGTAAATCATGAGTCAGCCCCTTATACATGGTTCAATGCATATGTTCTTTCCCATAAATCTTTTTTATTTAATATTATTATTAGGTTTTTTCTTTGCTTTTTTGGGGGGGTTGAGGAGGGTAGGGAGGGGGAGGAATGAGGGTGATACTGTTTACAAAGAGTCCACAAAGTTCAACAACAGGTGGGGCCCATGTTGGTTACCCCTGTTTTATGATGCATTGTTACAATGAAGGTAGGCAGATAATGTAATAGAGCAGCAGGAAATGCTAGCAGAATGCTTGGTTGTATAGTGAGAGGTATTAGCAGTAGAAAGAGGGAAGTGCTCATGCCATTGTACAGAATACTGGTGAGACCTCACTTGGAGTATTGTACGCAGTACTGGAGACCGTATCTTCAGAAGGATATTGATACCTTAGAGAGGGTTCAGAGAAGGGCTACTAAACTGGTTCATGGATTGCGGGATAAAACTTACCAGGAAAGGTTAAAAGATCTTAACATGTATAGCTTGGAGGAAAGACGAGGCAGGGGGGATATGATAGAAACATTTAAATACATAAAGGGAATAAACACAGTAAAGGAGGAGACTATATTTTAAAAAAGAAAAACTACCACAACAAGAGGACATTGTCTTAAATTAGAGGGACAAAGGTATGAACATAATACCAGGAAGTATTACTTTACTGAGAGGGTAGTGGATGCATGGAATAGCCATCCAGCTGAAGTGGTAGAGGTTAACACAGTGAGGGAGTTAAAGCACGTGTGGGATAGGCATAAGGCTATCCTAACTATAAGATAAGGCCAGGGACTAATGAAAGTATTTAGAAAACTGGGCAGACTAGATGGGCCGAATGGTTCTTATCTGCCCGTCACATTCTATGTTTCTATAAAAAATGAATACATCTGCATATCTCTCTCCTCTATACTTGGTTGGAGCTCCATAAATCAACCAAAGCAACTCTTTTAGCAAAAATGCATATATAAAAAAAATGATCCTTTACTCCTGAGCAATAATGCATTGTTGGTTTATGTACTAGATTCATATATTAAAGAATAGGTAATGCATTATATTGTACTTGTGCAATGCATTTGTATTTTCTGCAGCATTTAAATGGTTACATTATGTTCCAATATCTATCAAACACACTGGTGAATCCCCATTCTGGGCTTGTTGCTCTCCTGACTGTTTGTGATAATGGTACAGTTACTGAGCAGGCTCAGTTGCCTTCTGTTTGCTGTCTTTGATGTTGGAACAGTGAAATGTGTTGATCTAGAAAAATGTAATTGCCTTTGCATGTTTATATAAAAATGTAATTTGGAGGCTTCTATCTGGGCCTTTCAAACATCCAGATTTCTGCGCATTTGGGAGTAGACATTTTAACAAACACTACATATTTCAATATCATATTTGCATATTCAGAGTTCATTTTCTTGGTTGGTTTAACTGAGCACTGTAATGTAAATTTTCTTTTTCTTTTTTTAACAATTTAGTAAATATACCTCTAATGAAAACATGCATGCATTTAATTATGCATTTTTAGTTGGGGTATATCTCAAAACAGCTTGCAAAAGCTGCAGATTTTTTGTCTGCAGCCTTTTTCAAGCCCTCCCCTTCTAACTCCCTCCAGACTTTCTGTAACTGTCCAATTACAGACTTCCTAATACAGCATCAATGAGAAGTCTCTGGTTCTCTGGGCGATTGCTGCCTTTTGAGTTTAACTCCACTGAGGTAAACAAACCAGGAAGTAACAGGACATGTTTTTGACTGACAGCCACTGGGTTTAAGAAAGATAATTGATAAAATTGCCAATTTCTATTGAACTCAGCATTTTTTGTAAAATGGAAAATGAAGGGGACACTCTTCACACGTATTGCACTTCAGCAAGTTAAAGTGTTTTAGGTTTGTTTAGTGTCCCTTTAAGTAAATAATCAAGTTGTAATTTCAGGTCATTTTCTGAGACTATTCATTGAAATTTAGCAGACCACTCCTCTTACAAAACTGTTACCTTGTTAAAAGGGTTAATATGTTTCACATTTATTGTAATAAATGGTTAAGCCTATAAGGTACATGGATTTCCTCGAACTAGAACTAAAACCATCTTCTGTCCAATGACGTGATGTATGTTTTTGGCAGCAAATGCAAAAAGGCCTGAAATGTCCCTACATGCTTGTTGGTTCATGCATTCAATTTTCTTCGAGTTATTTAAGGATGTGTTTGGGCTGCCTGCTTATCTAGAACACTCACAAGGGGCCAATTTGTTTTGATGAAAGCAATGAGGCCATGATTCTATGTACATGTTTTATATCTTAGAAAGCTCACAGTTTTCCATTTTCCATACAAATGGGGGATTAGGGCCTATGCAGCTAAATTTCTGGTTTGATTTCTTCTTTTTTTTTTCTCTCTTTTTATATATTACTCATTTGTATATCGCACGAGTGCCAACAGTCCTGCATTTTGAGGTACTATCCCAGCAGAAATAGATCCCAGGGACCTTTCCTACATTTTTAAATCTGCTGGAAGGTTTCAAAACACTTCAAAACACAGGGAATCAGACACTAAGATTGTTCCCAAAGTGCTTCGTGCATGGTCCTTGACAGGTTCATAGGAGGGTCCACCCCATTCTCGTGGCAGGGGGTAGCACCCCTGCACAGTGCACTGAGCAGTCTCCCCTCTGCTTTATCCACCTTCATCCTGACTGGTGGACAAGGACGATTGGCAGGTATGAGAAGACTAACATATTCTCTATACATGTCTTACTGCAGACCTGTTATTTTGTGGTTTTTAATAAAGATAGACAATTTCATTCAGTATGAATTGGTAAATCGTAGGCCAAAACAGTTTAATTGAAAACATAGCTGGGACATAAAGTATAGCTACAGGCTTGGACAATTTCTAGATCAGGTATTTAGTCTAAAATCTGAAATTGTTTATTTAAAAAAAATGCATATGTAATGAATTGTAATTTTATTAAACTCATTCAAGAGTTATACATAAGACAAATCAAAATGTTTAATATTAATGCATTATCGGCATCTTTGTCTTTTCACATCAATAGTAACAAGACCAGTTTCATCATCTTGTCTTTTAATAGCATCAGTGATACTTCTTAGCTATCTCTTCTCTCTGTGTTCTGAAACATTAGGGATGCATGTTATACATTTCACATATCAGTATAGAATGCATTTCTGTGAGATTAATTGCTACCAACCTGAGAGAATTTACTGTCCTTAGGGACTCCCTTCAGTAGTCCCTCGTCCAATTTACAACATACTATCTACATCCATCTTCCTACATGCTATACAGCCATTATCCAATCTAATGTTTCTACTTGCCAACTCAACAAAAAATATACTCATTGCAGCCCCTCAAATATCTCACTCCAACATTAGAAGAAACATACACACAGTGATAATATGCTCTGCCGAAGACCTATATCTATCCTCTGTTCATACTCAAGACTCAAGACTTCCTTAGGGTTCCACCATCCTGTGGAACTTCCTTCCCTTCTCTGTTAGACTTTCACCCACTCTCCAGTCCTTTTTAAAAGTCATTGAAAACTCACTTCAGGAAAGCATATCAATTAAACTGTTACTAACTTTTCCTCCCCGCACCCTGGTCCCTCTCTTGCAACTATCAAAAAACGCTAAAGACTTAAGTAAATTCTATTCTAGCAACCTAATTTTCTACCTTTACCATTACCTTTTATGTCACTGTAACCAACTACCTCTAGTACGTAAGCTCATCGAGCAGGGCCATCAACCACAATGTTCCTGCGCGTCCATCTTGTCTATGTGTCCATCAATCCACCCATTGTACAGCACTTAGGAATCGGTTGGCACTTTATAAATAATAATGATATTACCAAAGCTTAAACAGGTTAATACAACCACTAATGCCAAATACAACAAATCCCACATAGCCAGACTGCCATGGTGGTTATAGTACAAAAGCTTAATGCGAGACAAACCAAACTTGGACCATGCATGCATGCAGAATTTTAAATCACCATCAATAATATATGGAGCTTGGAAATGGAATACCACCTATGTCTATTTTTATATAATACCACCATGCTTCTAGCATAGATTGTAGACAGAAGTACCAGATAATAATTCAAGTCATGCATTTTTAATGCGCTGACGTTTGCTATATTAAGCTTTGTGAATCTAATGGGAAGCCACACATGATGTGTGCAATTACAAAAGACACAGAGCTAGCAACAAGCAGGGTTGGGAGATGACAGATTGTCTTTAATCTCTGGAGCCTACTTCTGTTCGCCGATTGCAACATGAAAACAGCCTCCATTAGAGATTGCATTTGTTCCCCATTCATAATTTAAAATCATATTAAAAGCAGCTGTTGTTGAGTAAGGTCAAAGAGTGTAAAATCAAAATTTGTGGCCAAATATTCTGGCTAATAACTATTGCATTGATGTACCGTGTCGCAGCCTTGGTTAATCATTTATCTTGATTTGTGGAAATCATTGCGTCCCTTAATGGGAATATTTGTTATTGCCTTTTTTAATTTCTGTTGTGATTTTATTTTTTTTAATTTGGTATGTGCTTTGTTTTGCTGATAATATAAAGGGACACAAGCATGGTTATTTGCAAAACTTCAAAGAAATATATTTCAAAGCCTAAATTTACAGAAAGACTCCGAGTACCACAACCACTACAGGGCCACACTCGCTACCTCCACTACCTCAGCTAAAGAGAATGAAGCTCCCTGTCTGAGCTAAGTCCAGCAGTGCATGATCTCATTGGCTGAGAGTGCACAGTTTACACCCTTAGCCAATGAGGAAGGTCTGTGCTACGGGGCTCAGTTCAGGAGAGGCAAGGAGTGGCAACCAGCAGACCCCAGCAAAAAGTCAAACCTTTCTTAAACAGCATAATAACTATGGAGGTGGCACCAGAGTACTCCTGGCACCATAACCACTACAGAACGCTTGCCATCAGGTAAGAACTGAACATTATTCTTTCTCTGGATGAAACAAATACAGAATCAGCATGAAATGTGTATGTGTGAGATGAATTGCTACCATCCTGGGAGAATTTACTGTCGTTAGAGGATACATAAAGGATATAAATCAGTAACCTAAAAAAGAAACCATTTAGATAGAAAAAGGAAATATCAGTGATAAAGAAAACAATAAACACAGGCTAGAATAATGCTAACTTGAAGTGTAACTGGGGTTACAAAAATAGTACTAGGACTAGGAAAATCTACGGGTCATGAACGTAGAAGTCACAGAAACCAGAAAGTGAAATACAGAGTCGGAACAAGCCAGATTGTGACCAGAAACTAAACTACCAAAAAGAACTGTGGGAGACCATGGGAGACCAAAGGCATATTACATAGTTACATAGTCACATAGTTACATCGTTACATTGTTACATTGTTACATCGTTACATAGCTGAAAAGAGACTTGCGTCCATCAAGTTCAGCCTTCCTCACATTTGTTTTTTGCTGTTGATCCAAATGAAGGCAAAAAACCCAGTTTGAAGCACAATTTTGCAACAAGCTAGGAAAAAAATTCCTATATTGACAAATAACGAACTGAACAATAGAGCCGACATACGCACCAAATAGACGACCCACCGACCAAAGCACTATCCTAAACTATCTATTGTTGTTTAGATTTCTTCTCTTCCCTTTAGCCCCTTAAGGACTGGACTGTTTTTGCGATGTTGTACATTTGCGACCAGGCATATTTGTACACTTTTGTGGTGTTTGTGTTTGGTTGTAATTTTCCGCTCTCTCATTTACTGTTCCCATACAAATTATATATTGTTTTTTTTGGGACAAAAGGGTCTTTCTTTACATACTATTATTTATATAATCTCATGTATTTTAATTTAAAAAAAATAAAAAAATATGATGAAAAATTGAAAAATATACATTTTTTTTTACTTTTACTTGAAAAATCTTTTACTCATCTACAAAAGCGAATGAAAAAAACTGCTAAATAGATTCAAAATTTTGTCCTGAGTTTAAAAATACCCAGTGTTTACATGCTTTTTTGCTTTTTTTTGCATGTTATAGGGCTATAGGTACAAGTAGGATATTGCAGTTTCAAAACATACATTTTTAAAATTTATCAATAGTGACATTGTAACACTATTATCTGTCATAAATCTCTGAACAACACCCCACATGTACATATTTTTTTTTAAAGTAGACAACCCAGGGTATTCAATATGGGGTTTGTCCAGTCTTTTTTAGTAGCCACTTAGTCGAAAACACTGGCCAAAGTAAGCATTCATATTTGTTTGTGTGTGAAAAAAGTAAAAAAAACTAAATTGAACGCTAATTTTGGTTAGTGGTTACTAAAAAAGACTGGACATACCCCATTTGCAATACCGTGGGTTGTCTTCTTTTGCAAATGGTATGCCATCATGGGGGTAATTCTCATTCCTGGGCTACCATACGCTCTCAAAGGCAACATAACCTACCTGGCCATTTTCAATGTAAAAATATTTGACCAATATATTAGACCCTGTAACTTTCAAAAATGCTATAAAACCTGTACATGGGGGGTACTGTTTTACTCGGGAGACATCGCTGAACACAAATATTAGTGTTTAAAAACTGGAAAACGTATCACAACAATTATATCATCAGTAAAAGTGCTGTTTGTGTGTGAAAAATGCAAAAAAGTCACTTTCACTGACAATATCATCGCTGTGATATGTTTTACTGTTTTGAATCACTAATATTTGTGTTCAGCGAAATTTCGAAAACGTTACAGGGTAAGCTAGCAAATTGCTGCCTGGGTTGGCAGGCAGCAATAAAATTACTAATTATGTAAAAATATTTATGTAATATTTTTACATAATTAAGTAATTTTATTGATTGCAATTTGAGGGACCTGCCTGCCAACCCAGGCCGAAAGTCCAGAGAATTTAATTTGCTAGCACTGTATTTTACCCTGTAACGTTCTACGACACCCTAAAACCTGTACATGGGGGGGTACTGTTGTACTTGGGAGACTTCACTAAAGTCAAATATTTTTACATTGAAAATGGCCAGGTAGGTTATTATATATACACATATATAAAAAAATTTTTTATTATTAACACTAACTTTATTTTTTTTACTGATTTTACACTAGCAGGGAGACTGCCTGTCATCACAGACAGTCCCCCTGCAGGCAGACACATGGACACCTATTGTGACCATGTGATCGCTGTGTTAAGCGATCACATGGCCACAGGGGTCCTAATCCAGTGTGGGGAGACGGTCTGGGCTGCAGGCAGTCTCCCCACACCGGGAGCAACGCTGATCGCTGCCGGGGGAACGGCGGCGATCAGGTAAGTAATTAGGACCGTTAGGACGGTTCAGGACCGTCAGCGGTCGGCAATGGGAAAATGCCGATGACGGTCCTGAACCGTCCTCAGTCCTTAAGGGGTTAATATCAAAATACTTTGACAGATAGTAACCATACCACATTAAAAAGTATGATATGCTTTGAATTTTATGTTCTGTAACAACCACTACAATCTGAACCTTGAACTGGCTCTTAGAATCCTTGTTTCACTACCCCGCACATCAACATGGTCTATTAATCTATTATGCTACCAATCCTGGCCAAAGGAGCCCAGATCGCTTCTTTCTAGATCACCATAATATAGTGCTTTGTTAATTGTTTGGTAGTGACCAAATATTTTTTTTAATTTTAGGTCAAAATAACCTAATTGGTAAAAAAAAAAAAAAAAAAACCTGCTATTTTTGCAACTTGCCTACTTTGGCTTAAAATTAGAATTCCCCTGATAAATTCCTAATTGTCCTCAGTTTTGTGAATAACTGGGTTATTGCTTTCCATGTAATCACACAGGAACTCCTGGCAAGACAAGACCCTTGGAAGACAAAAGGTTAATAAAACAAACTTTAAAAAAAGATTCATGATAAATTAAGAAAAACACTCACTAGCATCTATAACTTTAAAATAAATTGCTTTCGCAACTACTTTTAGCACAACTGTATAAGTAGTCAATGCGTTAAAAATTCTAATAATGAAGGGGGGACCACAATGAACCCACTTTAAATTACGGAGTGTAATGGTTTGTCTGATTCTTAGCTGTAGCTGTTACAAAGCGATAGGGAAAGACTTTACTGCAATGTCAAGTGCAAGTGTGTATAATTGGCACCTCCACAGAATAAAAGGATGACTACTAGTGATGTCCCCAACAGTTCGCCGAACGGTTCGCCACGGATGGCGAACATATGCGCTGTTCGGTCCGCCCCCAATTCGTCATCATTGAGTAAACTTTGACCCTGTAACTCACAGTCAGCAGACACATTCCAGCCAATCAGCAGCAGACCCTCCCTCCCAGACCCTCCCACCTCCTGGACAGCTCACTAAGAATGCAGCTTCACAATGAATGTAAAATGGATGCTGTCCAGGAGGTGGGAGGGTCTGGGAGGGAGGGTCTGCTGCTGATTGGCTGGAATGTGTCTGCTGATTGTGAGGTACAGGGTCAAAGTTTACTCATAGATGACATAGGGGGCGGACCGAACAGCGCATATGTTCACCGTCCGTGGCGAACCGTTCGGCGAACCGTTCGGGACATCACTAATGACTACACAATACATCATGTGAATGTGTTTACTCTGAATATAAAGCAACAAGTGAACAGCTTGTATCCTTTATATTTATTATTACATTATCTGTATATATAAATGAAAAGCACATGACACTGTGCATTACACCTTGCGCTGATATGCAAGATAAATATATATTCCTAACAAACCGCTACTTATGCACATTAAACATATTATTTTAAATCATTAACAAGCTGTTCTGTTGTTTTATATTATTGCCACGTTTCCTAGTCCTAATTAGCATTACTAACATACTAATTAGATAAACATATATATTAAGTTATCCTTTTGTCTTAAATCTATTATTTCGACAAAAACGATATATAATAGGGACAAAGATGAACAGAAGTATGAATTTAGTTGTACAATATAGCCACACAATGTTGCTGTATACTTTCTAAATGAATGCACTTAGCTCTGCTAAGGGAGTAGGCGACTTTCTGCTCTTCTGATGTTGTGAACTACATCTCCCATGGTGCTTTGCCAGCATTATGGCTGTAAGAGCATTATGTGACATGTAGTCCACAACATCTAAGGTGCCTACCACTGCTCTATTCCATGCTTAAAGCAACATTAAAGACACCCAGACCACTAGAGCCGCTTCTGGGAGTTTACCGAACCATTGCTCCCTTAAAATGATGCTGGACATCCTCACGCTCTGTATGGAGACATCCAGTGTCAGTGAAAACATAGCAACAAAAAAGCATGGAGGAAATGCTTTTACTATGCTTGACCCACGTGTGTATTAGGTTCTCCTGTTGAATGACTTTGGAGGAGGGACATTGGTGCTGGAATCGAGCGAGTTAATAAAGGGTATTTAATCCTTTCTGTGTCATGGAGGTGGGGGGCGAAGGAGAGGGAACCTAACACTATAGATACATTTTAAAGGCAACGATTGCAAAACAATAAACTAATTAGAGATATTAAATGGATGCTGATGCATACAGATGTTTACAGTGTTGCTTGGATTTCCCACATTAGCCCACCGCAGTGAATAGTTATGTATGTTCTATTTTAGTTTTTTGCACTTTGGAATAATCACATTAATGCAGTTGTTCCATAAAGGATTGCTCATAACAATCCTTCATAACGGACACAATTCCCAAAGGCTGGTTATTTTAAAATCCTGCTTGTTCAGGAAAAAAAATCATCTTATGAGGTGCACCTTTCATGGACTCAAGAAAGTTCTGAAAGCATTCCTTTAAGATTCCGGTCCATGTTGATAGGATATAATTACACAGTAGCTGCAGATCTGTCCTCTTCACATTCACATCGCCAATCTGTCCATTAAACCACATTCTAAAGGAGCTCTACTGGATTGGGGCCATTGAACTATTTGCTTATAGTAGCCATTAAATAATGGGTAGTCTTGGTCATAAAGTGATATATATATATATGAAATAAATAAATAGTAGAAGTGCCCTGGTGCAATCTCACGCTAATAAATAATTATATTGAAAAAAGATGCACTCTTCGGTCTTTTTGAAAGTACTAACAGTCTTTAATCCATGGAAGGTTTACAGGTTGCTTGATCCGATCCTGAGGAAGACCCAAACGGGTCGAAATGTTGATCAAGCAACCTGTAAACCTTCCATGGATTAAAGACTGTTAGTACTTTCAAAAAGACCGAAGAGTGCATCTTTTTTCAATATAATTATTTATTAGCGTGAGATTGCACCAGGGCACTTCTACTATTTATTATATTAGTAAGGGTGAGTGCCATTATTTGTGATATATATATATATATATATCACTTTATGACCAAGACTACCCATCATTTATATATATTTATTTATTTATTATTTATTTTTTTATAAAATATTTTACCAGGAAGAATACATTGAGATTTCTCTTGTTTTTAAGTCTGTCCTGGGTCCGCAAAACATTTAATATATGCGGCTTTATATATTATTGTTATGCAATAAGCCTGTGATTTTATGGGTTCTTCTTTTGATATTGAATGGGACAGTTGTTTGTGCGGTACCCTGAAATACTACCCCAACAATGCCACTGGCCTACATGCCAATAAATTAAAGAATTCATATGTTCCTGCTTTTGAACATGTTCTGCATTTCACATTAACTAAACACACTTTTCTGTAAACAGATGTCAACCTCTTGCGTCTTCCACCAAGCACTACCTGGCTTTTCTCTTCCCTTGTTCCTTATGAACTGGCTCTTTCTTTACAGGGAAAGGAGAAATCTCCATTGTGATCTCCATCTTTGATGGATTGCGAGAAGCTGTTCTATATCTTCTTTTTTTTTTGCTTCTTGAAACAAAAGCCTGTGTTTCTGCCTACATTTATGATACAATCTCCAGATGAGCTGCCTTTTTGATTCCAAATGGGTGACTGCTTCACTGACAATTGTTTACATTTGAAACACTGAAACCTCAGATAGTTTTTTTTTCCCCCTTTGAACATTTACAACCTCTGATTCCTTAAAGAGAAGACTCTTTCTGTACTCTGCCTTTCTAAACTAAAATGTTCTTGGCATGCTCAATGTCCACAAGTCTGACATTTTCGTTTTCAGATCCCTGAAACCTCTGTGGAAGGTGATTCTGATGAATGGGGTGTTCTCGGTTCCATTAAACATGACTGCATGCACTGACGACTTTCAGTTGTTCAGTAAAGGAACATTTTGAGCCTCGGAATGTTTTTTCTACTATATTCTTTTCCTTTGAGTCATCGCCTCTGGCTTAGACTACCAGTCATTTCATCTTAAGATGCCATTTTCTTTCTCCTGGCTGGTGATTTGAGCATAAGGCCATTTTGTTGGAAACAATACTTACACCCACTGTGTTTTAATTGCGCTGTTTAAAGAATTGACACTTTGCTGACATTTACACCATTAAATAAAACACTGAAAATCATCTATAACTTATGGTAACCTTTTTTCATAAGATGTGTTCAGTTTTAAAAACTTATATTAAATAGTCAATATATTGCACAATAATTCAGTAGCCAGCATGGAAAACCGGGGAGAACACTGCAACTGCAGAGGGTGCTGGATAAACGTCCACATTTAATTCTATTTTTTAAATATACAGATAAAATAAAATAATACTAAATATCTTGGAAAATATAGTTCTGTGTTAATAGCTGCATAGCATGTGATGTGTCACGACTGTCATGATATCATGGGATTTTTCTGCCCCCTTGTTCATAAAGTGGTTAATGAAGAGGATAACATCATTATAGAATGCCTGTGCCACGGTTTTGCTTAGCTGTTCATTTATGGTTTTAGGTTTGCATTAAGGATCCTGCTTTGCGTCAAGGCCTGTTGACAATTCTTCAAGGTGGCATCAGTTAGATCACGATCTACGTGCCAGTATCTATACCAACAATTTAAATTTATTTGGTGCAAACGATATGCCAAAAAGGTGCAAGTGATCAATAGAATACAAGGAGCCTCTGATCTGAAAATCCTGTCATTATAGCAGAAACATGTTGCAAGTAGTTGTCCATCACTAAGTTATCAAAGCTCTGGAGTAGAATGTTCATACAATGTCTTAGGCATCAATTAAAAATACATATTAATGTCACAAGACTTATATACAGACTGCTACAATATACTGCTTTTTTTAAAAGAAAAGAACTGTTCCAATACTATCTGAATTGAGCTGAAAAAAGAATAAAACAGTGTTTCCAATTATACAATTTAAAATGAAACAGCTAAAATTAAATAAAAAAGAGTCACGGAAAATATGAGAAATATTAATGAATAAATATTATTAGGAGCGAATCCAGATGAGTTTGCAATCTAGATAGGATAGGTAACTAGCAGCTTAAAAACGTGATTGCAGAATGTTGAAGGAACCTGGATATTCTTAATAAAAATCATTGTGGAGGATAGAATATTTAACATCAGTAAAGTAAGAAATGAGCCTTAAAATGAAAACATACATTGAGAATGTCACATGGCAGTATAAATTGGCAAAACGCAGAAATCAAGACATATGGAATACACAATCAGTGCGCTAGTGGTTGGTGGTCCCTTCGTACACTAATGGAGAAAAATAAATGAATATATACACGACATATTTATTGCACAAATATGATAATGTGCAGCATAGCTTACATGATATTGATTTCCATATTACAAAAAAAACATCAAGTACTGGAGTCTAGCGGTTCTAATTTACGGTAATATTTATTTCTCAATGTGGTACTCAATTTACTGCATTTTAAATAATTCTAATGCATTAAATATTGCTCTATGACTGTAAAGAAAATGCTGTATTCTTCACCACAGGTGTAACGAGAGTGCACGGATTGGACTGCACTGCCATTAGCCCCTGCTGGGAAAAAAACAAACTGGATTAGAAAGAAAGTGCTTCATTAAGCAAGCTCATTTTGTAATCAGAGGACTGGTTTTTGTCAGATCAATTTTGAAGATATATTCAGACATGAAACCGTGGAAGAGTATAGCAAACACAAGACGGAATATCGTGCACATTCTGTATGCGAATTAGGATCAATTACATGTGTTTGTTTTATGCAACATCTGGTAACCATTGGTTGCAAATTAGAACCCTTTAAGTGTCTCAATTGGGATTTCAAAACATGTCCGAGGGGCCTTCCAGCTAACCGAGATTTAGAAATTCTCTGCCGATGGACCACTTTTTATTTGGACCACATTGTATTTGGACCACTTTGTATTTGGACCACATTGTATTTGTACTCCTCTGCAATGTGCTATATTTGACCCTAAACAATAATTTGCTCTAAATCTCTATAGAACTACAGGGGGCGTTAGTGCTACCATTAGGAGAGAGAATACAGTTTGTGATTTTACCATTTTTAACTCAACTTGGAAAGTTATAGTAACACATGATAAACAGGATGGGAGGGTAATATATAACCATATGCCAAGGATTACTATGTCTCATGGTTTGTCATATTGTGGTTTGAAAGAGAACCAAGAGATATCTGTATATTTTCAGAAAGCTAAAGCTGCACATCAGCCATATGTCCCACGGCAAATTTTAGATACAGTATCTCTGAAAAATCATGTTCCAACATTGCTCCCTGAATGCTTTGCTGATTATGCAAATAAGCGCAGACATGAATCACTTGTTTAGGCTCTATCCCACACTTTTTTCAGGTTAATAACACTTAGTTTTAAAGTTTTTTTTTGCCATTGTGTTCCCAATAGACCAAGAAGCAAGTATGGAGAGTGCATTTATATTTCATAGTTCAATGGTACACACAAACACACACAAACACACACACACACACACACAAACACACACAAACAAAGAGGTGTCGGCAATCCTCATTGCTTAATAGTGTGCCAATTATCTTTACCAAAGGAAACTGGATCACTGGATATCCTTTTCCTTTGTCCTAAATGCCTTAGTGCCATCCCCCACAGTGATATGAGTTTCAGGGTCCCCAAGCCCCCAGACATTTATCTTTACAATTGCTACTCTTCCCATCTGTAACACAGTCACCAAAACAAAATACTATATATTTCTCTCTCTAACTCACCAACTTACTTCTAATTATAATCAAGAAGGAAAATGTATTTCATACTATTAAACAAACCCTTAAAAAATCTTGGTCTCCTGCCTATGGATATGGGCTATTCAAATAAAAACCCATAAAAATGTTGTCAAATATAAAACCTTTGTCCTTTAAGCTTATAATGCTTATGTTATTAATATTATTTAATCATTGTTCAATTGCTTGGTTTATGACCTATATGTTATCATATGTGCAATTCATTAATATAAATTGTACCAGGGCCATTCAGTGAAGTGAGAATTCAAAGTGAATTGAAAGTGAATGTGAAATTTAAAGCCAAATATCCATATTGGGGAAAATGCAGGTATTCACTTTGAGTATTTTTGCCTAAAATGTTAAAATCGGTTTGAATTCTCACTTTATTGAATAACCCCGTATATGTATTCATTTTCTTGTAGCAGAATCTCATTTGATGGAATGATCTATTCAAATATAGTCATTATCTTACTTATTCATGTATGCACACTCGCTGCTGTCTAATTTAGAAAAGCGAAATAGAGATTTATGGATTCTGGTATACATAGTAAGTTCATGTCTAATATCAGCCAGCTCTGTACTTTTAAATTGTTTAAATTTAAATAATTTTAATTATCATCACTGGTCAGAAAATTTGCACATTACCACAAATTATATATGCCTTGTTATAAAGCACTTCCTGATACATCAGATCTTCGAAAATACATTAGGTGTTCAGGTAGGCCCCTGTCAGCATAACAAACATGCACAAAATCATTATACAGCTTTTAGGAATACTAATTTCACAATCTGCAACAAAATAATCAAACACGGGGAAAGTTGTGCTGTGATATGAGATGACAGTAATAAATTCCCGTCTAATTACAACTGCAAGTTATTTACGACTGCGTTTTAATTTAAATTCAATGTAAGAAGGTTAATTAGTGAAAAATCAAATAATATTTTCTGATTTATTGTTAAAAGACTCGTGGACACCATTTGCCTTGTTGCAAAGTAAAATCAATGTGTCAAGTGACCGCGCCAATCGCTCTGTCTGACTCGGGAAAAGGTTACTTGGGTGTCAAATAAACATGAGTCATTTATTTGTGAATTAATCACTAGAGCTCGGACACTGGAATCATTGTAAAGTAGATATCTCTTCTATTATTCATCTATTCTTTACTTACTGAAGGTTCTTCTCTATACAGCAACTGAAATAAATAAACAAAAATATAAATTACCAAGTGGAAAAGATGGAATAAACTAATGGGAACATGGCACCCATCAAGTAAAAACTGAAAACAACAAGTGGAATCACGCAATAGCACAAATATGTAATAAATTAAAACATGCCAAGAGAATTGAGTAAAATATACAATATAACACGTTTTGCTAAAGAACATTTTAGATCTAGTGAAAAACTCAGTGAAAATTGGGGATGTTAAATCTCAGAGGAAGACAGATAATCAAAGGTAGTATCATGTATTTACAAGGCTGTTTTAAAAGAATTTCAATGAATTAGTAATAGCGGTCAAAAGAAATAGTACAGTCGCACAGTGTCAGTCAAAATGAACGCAATCTTCTTCTGCATGAGTGCAGATGTGAGTTGGGAATTGGAATTTCTGCTTGAATACAGATAGAAATGACTAGTTGCCCATGAAACCCAACGCATTTTGTTTTGGTTTATGGAGGTATTATGGAATGCTGCATGAGAAAGCTGAGAAACAGTGTTACGGAGCATGGCATTCAATAGCTGAGAGCCAATCCTACCAGCATGAAATACTGTATGAGTGATCTGGTAGACAGTATGATAGACAACTGAGAGGTAGTATTAGGAAACTTTACATGAGATAGCCAGTAGGAAGTATCATGAGACATTGCATGAGACTCCTGAGAGAAGGTATTATGGAACTTTACATGATATGGACTGCAGATAGTATTATGGGATGTTGTATAAGACCGCATTACGGAAGATTGCATGAGACTAATAAGTTAATAGGAAGAATTATTAGATTGTATTATGGTATGCTACATGAGATAGCTCAGACATTATTATGGGATGTTCGATGAGCTAGCTCAGAGATAGTATTATGGGATGTTAGGTGAGACAGCTGAAATATAGTATTATGGGATGTTGGGTGGGCTTGCTCAGAGATAGTATTATGGGATGTTGGATGAGACAGCTAAGATATAGTATTATTGGATATTAGATGAGCTAGCCTAGAGATAGTATTATGGGATGCTGGGTGAGATAGCTGAGAGGCAGTATTATAGAATGTTGGATGAAAAAGTTCAGAGATAGCAACATGGGAACAGATGCTGCATTGGATATTTGGCAGCCTTTGCGAAAAAACACAGATTGAGAAAGCTAACAGGTAGTATTATGGATTAGTTTGCTGAGAGGCAGATTTATGGAATACCATATGAGATAACTAAAAATCTATATTTTGGAGCATTATTATGGAGCCCTGCATGGCAACTAAAATACTGGCATCGTGATTATTTTCATTGAACTCATTCATAAAAATAATAAAATAATAATAATAATACTAGAACCATAGGTTGTAGAGGCTACCGAGGGACTCCTGATTGCCATCTATTCCCCTCTAGAATGTAGGCTCATGGAGCAGGGCCCTCCACCCTTCTGTTCTTGTACGTCCAGTTGTCTGGTTACAATTACATGTCTGTTAGTCCACTTATTGTACAGCGCTACGGAGTCTGATGGCGCTATATAAATAATAAAATAATAAAAAAAATAATAATACTAGAACCGTAGGTTGTAGAGGCCACCGAGGGACTTCTGATTGCCATCTATTCCCTGTGAAATGCAGTTGGATAAAGAAACTGCAGACAGTTTTGTGATTTAAGAAGACTAATTGCCTGCCTCCCACAACGTAAATTGTTTTTAATGGGACCCTGGTTTGTTTCACGTCAGTATTACGTCATTATGTAAACTTGAACACTTGTATTGAGGGCATGAAACAGCTGTGGACTGCCTTGTAAAGCACTTAATCTCTTCAGAGATTGTTTCAGCTTGTTTGTTTTTCTTTAGCTGAATGTAACCCTTGAACTCTTAGTAATGGAATATCCAATGCTTGGTTGGGATACTTTTAAACTGTTATATACTATAATAATGAAAATGGCATTCATTAGGATATGTATTCAATAAACAGGAACGGGTGCTCCCTTTTGGCAAAGGTGAGGTAGCTAATTTTCATGAGGTGGAAATAGTGATAGCTTATCACCAAACCTGTCTTGCAATGTCATAGTTATAAATGAATGGGCTTCCATCCCTGAACAGTATCAGGAGAGATCTCATGATATAGCTGAGAGACTGTATTACGGAACATTCCATGACATTGGAGAAAGACAGTATTATTGAACATTCCATGACATTGGAGATAGACATTAGTATGGAACATTCCATGACATTAGAGAAAGACAGTAGTATGGGACATTCCATCACATTGGAGAGAGACAGTAGTATGAAACATTCCATGACATTGGAGAAAGACAGTATTATTGAACATTCCATGACATTGGAGAAAGACAGTGTGAAGGATTTCCCAGTAACCGTTCGGTTATTTCCCCTCCCTGCTACTTACTTCCCTTGGATTATTCAATAATTTTTTGTTGTTCGGTAAATCATTTGTTTTACCGAACGGAGACCACCCTGGGTACTAATTAGAACGTGGAACACTGTGTAGCAATACGAAAACTGCAGACTAATTTAATGCTTCTAGGTGGCCACCATTTCGTGCATACGAACGCACGTGGTGAGAACAATGGACGGCAGCCATCTTGTCTCCTGAACGCGGCCAGCGGGACTTGGTCGTCGAGTACCTGGAACTGTTTTGGGCATGGCACTGGCACTAACCCCGGTCTCTATGGAAGTCCCATACGTACTATTTCCCCATATGGTAGACGAATGGTGTTCGGGAGTTTCAAACAGACGAACAAGAGGAGCATCTACACGAAGCAGCTTTACTCCATCTATGGCGGTTTTTGTATAAATCCACGCGAACAGAGACTGGCTCTTGCTGCCAATTCTATGGAACTCTTTGTCGGAGTCAACCTCGTGGCAACCCGGTCAAACTTCCACACAGTGCCGTTTCGAAAAGTAGACGGAGATATAATCTCAGGGTGAGGGGGGTCCCGGAATCTGTGAGCCTCACGGACTTACCCCACTTCATCTGCTGCCTCTTCACAGCCCTGCTACCACCAAAACAGGTGAAAGCCATCCATTTAGATGGGATGTTCAGACTCCCAAAACCGGCGAACGCTCCAACGCCAGCAACGGCGGACCTAATCCTCCGTTTCCAGTCACTGCAAGACAAAACCTCACTGCTAACTGCTCTCCGAGGGAAGACCCCACTAAATTTTGAAGGCGCAACCATAAAAATATTCCCAGACCTCACGAAGGGCACACTCTCATGGTGACAAACCTTGCAACCACTATTGCAAGCGCTCCGCAACACGGACATAGCCTACAAATGGGGGAATCCATGAGTGCTCATCTTCACCCACAACGAAACCACATATAAAGCCCGTAGCTCATGAGAACTGGAGGCACACATGCATACGCTAAACCTTCTGGCAATGCCGTCACCGGTGAAGGCAAGCCTGTCAAGGTTAGATTCTGCGGATATCCCAGAGTTCATCCCCCATGCATTCAGGTGTTCTGGACCTACAAGATCACCGGCAGAGGTGGCTGTGCCATGAAATGAGTAGCCAGACCAGATGGGAACTCTTCTATTCATTGCCATGGACATATTGAATTCTCTTAATACTGGACGTTTGCCTAACCACCAATTATCTGTTATACTATGCTCTTGTTTATCCATCCACTTAACCCTTTGAAGTTAACCTTTGGTTACACACCACTACACACCTACTCAGACTTACCGCTCAGACCAGAACGGTTGTATACACTTCCCTGTAACCTTCTACCCTCCCCCCCTCTCCCCAGCACTGTTACCTTGAACGTGGCAAAGCTAACACCCCATAAATGCCGGGTGGAGGGGTGCCTCCCTTGACAGGCACTGTACCACTACACATGACAGACACACTCTGATTATGTGCCCACATAGGGAGATCACACGTTGTTGTCACACCTGTACCTACTGTGTTAATATTAATTTTCTTTAAAAGTCATGATAATACACCACCATGCCTACTATAATACTAAATGTTATCCTTGCTATGATACTAAGTGAATGTATGAATCTCATTGCACTACAAAATAAAGAATTTAAAAAACTAAAAATTGCAAGGGGACCACACATACGAAATTAAAGTACTATATCAAAATCTTCTGGAGAGGGGAAAATCAGTAGGAATCCTTAATATTAAGGAATTCCATTATTTAAACATCCAAATATGTAAAATACCAGTTTCCTATACTATCCCGAAAATCCAAAGAGATCCAGTGAACACACCAGGAAGACCTATAGTCTCCGGGGTGGGTTCTCTACTAAGCTGCCTTTCAGAATATGTAGATAGACAATTGCAGCCACTAGTCACGACACAGCCAACATATTTGAGGGATTCAACACAACTCCTACAGGATCTGCATAAGATCAAGTGGGAAAAGAACCTAATTTTGGTGACCTGTGTGACGTCAACAGCTTGTATACTATTATTACACATGAACATGGCTGTGAATCGGTGAAAGACTTTTTAACCAGACATTCATACCCTTTAGCACAAATTGATTTCATCATGGAAAGTATAGACCTTATTTTATGCAACAACTATTTTTGGTTTGATGGGCACTTCTTTCTTCAGTTCGTGGGTACTGCGATAAGGACATAGTTTGCACACAGTTACTCCAATCTTTTCATGTCTTTTTGGGAGGAATCTTTCCTGGAGACGGAAGGCGTCTGGAGTGCGAACTGTGTCCTCTATTGCAGATACATAGATGATATTTTCCTTGTTTGAAAGGGTAGTGAGGATCTTTTAAAGGATTTTATCTTGTTATTAAATTCCAATCATTGGGACGTTGTTTTAACTTGTGAGAATAGTTTTAGGAAGATTCATTTTTTAGATTTGGAAATCTATGTGGATAACTAAATTTTAAAAACAAAAACTTTTTTTAAAAAAAGTCGGCTTAAACAGCTATATAGATTTATCTAGTTACCATTACCCACCATGGCTTCATAACATTCCCAAAGGGCAATATACTAGAATGCTGAGAAATTGTAGTGACGTTGAGCATTTTGATTCTCAAGATAATGTTTTAACCAGTTTTTTAAAATATAAAAATTAGAAATCTCAAATCCTTGAAAAACAAAAAACTAGAAGTGAGATCATTAAATAGAGATAGTCTCAATATGTACAAAAGCAATATGAAAAAAATGACATAATAAAGGGGATACCAAATATTCACCTAATTTCAGTGTTTGTAAGTCCACAGAGCACATTTTAAATTATACAATTCCAATTGTGAATTGTGAGCATTATTGCCCACTTGCAATATGGACATTAAAGTACTTCCTATGGTACAGAGGCACAATCAGCACTAACCTGAAAGTGACGTCATATTGGCAGTGGACCGGCACACGAACGTAACCGGAAATGCCGGCGCATGGGCGGGTGAATTTGATTTTGGCAATCAATAGAAGCATATAAAAGACAAGTAATCAGCACCTATCAACACTTTACTGAGGAAGACTTTTATGTTGAAATGCGTTTGCCGTATGCTATATGCTGTATTATCATAAGGACTTTATTGCGGTCGTTTATATTATTGTTTTTACACACTGCTTATGAACATGTCCTGTTTTTATATATTTTTTCTAATAAACGTCTTGGAAATCATCACCTGCCTGATTTCGCCTGTGGACTACTATCCAAGCCAGTACTGGCACCTTATAGCTGATAACATAGATCCTGGCACGGCTCTGCACTTGTGAATGTAACCATACATTTGTTTATTATGTACTGCTATTTAATCAGATTACATTATGTACTGTTTTATTCAATTCTTATAGACTTCTATAATTGTATCTCTACCAGCACTGTGTCATATACTGTTAAGTATATTATTTTTTATCCACTATTTTGACACTGGGTGTTGTGTATACTAAATAGTGGTTAATCTTCTATTTATTCATTAACTTGCTCTATTAGAGCAGTTACATTTGGATTG
This sequence comes from Pelobates cultripes, assembly GCA_933207985.1. Lineage (NCBI taxonomy): Eukaryota > Metazoa > Chordata > Amphibia > Anura > Pelobatidae > Pelobates > Pelobates cultripes. The sequence continues at coordinate 28,603,243 of OW240918.1, read as the reverse complement.
TCTGTTTTTAAAGGATATGTTGTTTTCATATGTTCATTTGAGATATTTGGGATATTTTTTCCACTTTTGTTAAGGCATTGAGAAAAATATATATTAAAACATAAAACAGTAAAAAAAAAAAAAAAAATTTTATGTCCATCGTATGCAGCGAACTCATTGGGTCACTGTCTTTTACAGCTATATTTTCAGAAACCAGCAAATGGCCAATGTCAGTAAGACAATTCTGCTCTGAGCATTGCCTTCAAGTGGAGACCTATCATCTGAAATGCAAAGGTTACTTACCCCTGGTCTACGGGACCTACATATTAGCTGTTTTTGTTTCTGTTTCTCATTCTTTAGTGAGAGATAACAGGGCCTGGAAATGGAGCTTTTTTTCCTTTTTTTTTTTACATAGAAAACTGTTAATACAATTATGCAAAAAGAAAACGAGCTGGAATGACTTTAACAGTCTGGTTTGTTTTTGTCCAGAATTTAGTGATCAACCAATTTTTTTTGAAATAGGATATCAATAACATGTAAACTCTTGGTTATTATTCTAGAATGATTTGTGAAGAACGGCCACAGACTTAGCTACATTGCTCACTCCTGGTTAAGCATTTGTTTTGGAGAGAATAACTTTGCAAAAACAGGATTAGCCAAAGGAAAATGATGTAATCGTATTGTAGCTGTCCAAATTCTCACTATCAGGGCTGTCACAATGCAGCTCTGAGCTGTTGTTGCACTGGACTTTCTATAATTTCTTTTGAAACATGGACTGGATGAGAATTATGGAAGTCATAGTCCAAACACAACTAGTACCGCAGTTTAACACCCCGTACAAGATGTTTTTTGTTTCTACATGGAATATAAAAAAAAGAAAAGCATGACATTTTTATGGACTTCATTAGACATTCCCCAAAATACTGGATCCTTGACATGTTTCAGCTTGCCAGAGAGATTCTCCCTCACAATCTAAAAGTATGCATGTTGTTTGCCAAAAAAATAAAATTAGCTTGCTCTTCTCTATAAATTATATGTGCAATTAGCAGGCAGAGAGATGGAGACTTAGCACTGGAATATTCATCAGCTGGCTAATTATTCTTTATCAGCTTACCAAAACATTTGCTTCCAGATAATCTTATGATAGAATATGGGTCTGACTCACTTTAGGAAGTTTTAGTGTGATCTGGTATCTTACTAAAGGGAAGAACATAAATTTATTACGTCTGGAACTCTAGATGTAATGAAATCATTTTTTTTTTCATGGTTTATATCTACTGTTGAATGTTGAATAAAAGCTGTACTATCAAGCATAGGTGTTGCTGGGGGGAGACTGTAGGGGCTGAAGCCCTGGATCTCTACAGTTGGTTGAAGTGGCAGGATCATTTTTTTAAATTTTATTATTATTTGTAATAATGCTTCTCCAAGCAGACATCTAATAAAAAAAAAATCAGTACTATAGTAATCTACTTAGGTGCATATGGTGGTTCCTCACAAGGAGAGGATGCAGGGAAATAGATATTTGCTGCCCACCCCTTTGGTGGGATCACATTGAACAGCAGGCTGTTCATAGCTAGGTAGGAGAGGACATAACACAGAATGGAGGCTGTATATCATGACGTATCTCCACCTCTTTGTTAGAGTAGGAGTCATTGAGTTTTCTTTTGGGCTCAAGCCTCAGATGTTTTTGGACCCTAGCAACACCCCTGATATCAAGAGAGGTCTTAGATTTACTTTCTCCCTTAATTTTGTGCCATATAAATAGGAACATTTTATATATTTATATAATTTTTTTTAATTTCGGATATACTGAAATAGGCAGGTGATAACGACATATGACCTTTCATTAATTTAAACTATGCAAAACCCAATTTAAAAACATTATATATATTTCGCTCCACGCTATTGTGGTCTGTAAAACCTCTGGAAAGTGATTTTACTGGCCCATGCTGTTGCTACCACAAGTTTCTGAAAGCAATAACTGTTGCTTGCACGATAATCAATAAAAGCATTGCATCTCACAGTCCCCTTGATATCAAAACTATTAAAGATAAAAGCTAGAGCGTTAGAAATTGCACCATTTGTGGTCTAATTACTTGAAGCAACCCAATATAAAGATGAAACAATAATGTAATGTCTGAACTCAATCTCCACTACACCTATGAAAAAAATCTATGAGATATAAACAAAATTGTCTCGTATTCTCCGATCTAAGTACATGGTTGGTCACACATGTTACAAACAGGAATCTCAAGAACTCTAAATAAACTTGGTGGAAGTTGAGAAACTTAAGACCCTACCCTATTCATAGAACGTGAATGTTGAGGTAAAAACCTCCATGTAGATCATCAAGTGTCACATTCGCCGACGGTACTCACCTGTCCCAGGGCGCCCTGGAGGTCAGTCTGCAGCAGTTATAGTGCCTGTGACTGCTGCACCCCAGTCTGCATACTCTGAGAAACTCAGAGTGATTGCTCCAGCATTCCAAGGTGGCAGCCGCTGCATGAGGAGACTGGTCTGCAGGTCAGAGGTTGAAGGAGGTGTGGCTGAGGGACATAGCCAGGACAATGATGCATCCAAGATGGGGCTGAGTTCCACTCTCAGTCACATTGACCTCAGGTAGCCCCTCCTACCGGTGAGACCAGGTTATGTGATTGAGCCACTCCTTTATAAGCAGACCAAGAGCCTTCCTCAGAACTCCTAACCTTTGACTCCCTGTGTTTCCTGTCCTTGCTGGTTTCCTGACTTTGCCTGCTCTCTGGATTTTGCTGATTGCCACCTTCCCTGACCTCTGGACCGTCTGACTCTGATTTCTGCCTGACACTTCTTTGGATACCTTACCTTGGATTTTTTCTGTTATTTTATTAAAGCCCCCATGCCATCACTGAACCAACAGAATCCTGTTCTCAACCTCAGGATCTCTGTGAGAGAGTGCTTGAAAGGGAGAGCTGTTACTGCACCTGAGTTCCAGGACTGAACACAACGCCAATGGTTTGTTATATTAAGTAGGGCTGTCTAACTCAGGGAAAAGAGGACATCTGCACTGGACTTGTGCATTTTATGAGGACTACAGAGGTCCACAGTGATGAAAGTGAATTGCCATTGCTTTGGTAGATGGTAACACTCATAATTAAAGGACCACTATAATGCCAGGAAAACACTCCTGTGGCGCTGAGGGGGGAGGAAGGGTTAATCCCTTACCTTTTTTTTTAAATTAATCCCTTACCTTTTTTCCAGTGCCGGGCTCCCTCGGTGCTGGGGACTCTCCTCCCTCTTCTTCCGTCACCGGCTGAATGCGCATGCACGGCAAGAGCCGCGCGCGCATTCAGCCAGTCCATAGGACAGCATTCTCAATGCTTTCCTATGGACGCTGGCGTCTTCTCACTGTGAAAATCACAGTGAGAAGCACGGAAGCGCCTCTAGCGGCTGTCAATGAGACAGCCGCTAGAGGCTGGATTAACCCATTTATAAACATAGCAGTTTCTCTGAAACTGCTATGTTTACAGCAAAAAGGGTTAAACCTAGCTGGACCTGACACCCAGACCATTTCATTAAGCTGAAGTGGTCTGGGTGCCTATAGTGGTCCTTTAAGGTCAGAGCTGAACTAACCCAACCTTGTCCTGCGATTCTCCAGAAAATCGTGATGCAGTTTTTAGACACAGGAAAAGACCAACTTCATATTTTGTAAAACAGAAATGTCTGATATTTGGCACTACAGCTGGTTCATTATCAGAGATGTTCAGCCACTCATTGTGATGACTGAGGATATGGGAAATATAATCCACAGTAACAGTACTTCATCCTTCGTACTCTACATGTGACAGTATATGGGTGACTAGCACTTAACAATATATTCATGTACATGTTAACCTGTTCATAGCTGCAATGTAATGTGTTTCATTTCATTTTTCAGCATTACTGGTTTTAATAAAAAAGTGTAGCAGACATAAAATTAGACTTTTTCATACCTTATAATGGAAGTCACACAGTTACTGGAAACAAGGCACAGGAAATTAAAAGCGCAGTCCACTGCACTCATCTTACCTTCTTCCAGCCTGCTTTCTTTTTTTGTGTATTTCTTTTTTCTGTTTGTGCAGAATTCATTGCTAAATTATTCAGAAATGTTCTATTTTGGGCACACGTTAAGAATTGTGAATAGTATAATTTTAATAATGAGCTAAATGATAAATGAAGGTGCACCAAATAATTTCAGAAGCAGAAAACATGACTCTTTTTTTTTTCTACCTTAAACGATTTATTTCCACAGAGACATTTAAAGATACAAACAAAAGCAAAAAGGACAAACAAACAACCCTGGTAATATTTTAGCAGCAAATTATGATTGCTAACCCATGTAACCGGGGCCCTTACTAATGTTAATGTAATGGGTCCTTGGGCAAGTCTTGACTTCTGGCCTCCTAAGAAAAACCCATCACTAGAGTATGGGTCACCAGCTAGCAGCACCCCAATCCAACATTATGATAATAATATACAATTATCTCATTTATTGGTCCTTGGGTAGCAATATCTTCTTTATTTATTGGTACTGATTTTAGTCTTGGTAACCCATCCCTACATTATGGGTCCCTTCTCAACACTCGAACCCTACACCTCATCTCAGTCATAGTACCCTATTCCTACATGGTAGAGCTTTCTCTGATCCACTCTACAAATATTGTTTATGAATCACCTTCTACACGGGTTCAAGAAACAATTTTGAAATCGAGTGTGGTCCCACACATGCCAACCTCTTTGTTGCAATGACTGAAAACGTTAATTCTTAAACACGATTTGTTTCAGAAATATGTACTCAAATAATGGTCATGAATCAATGATGTGCTGATGGGGGTGGGCGACACTGAATCCATTATTTGAATTTGTAAAGATGCTGAATCATTGTGTACCGACATTTAAATTCACCATGACAGGTAACACCATAAACATTTCTTATTTGAATACTGGCTGTCTGGCTACATTTGTGTTTACAAATGAAATTGACAGGAATAATCTTCTTTTATACAATACTTCCCACACTTTGAATTTGTTTAAATAGATAGCTAAAAAATATATCATTCAAGTCAGAAGAATTGTAACAGACAAGACCATTCTAGATTAAAGAATTGATCGCAGGTATGGTGAACAAAGTATGTGTTAGAATTTTGAACCTCTAAATTGAAAATGTAATTAATTGTATTGACCATTTTTATTGACTACATTTAATATAAACAAAATTCATAGATCTTATTTGTCACTTATCAATAAAAATGTGAGTATTTGTGGTTTATGTTTGTGACCTTTTTTTGTTATGTTGAAACATTTTTCTTTTCTTTTTAAAGTATATAGCCCAGTGGTTAAAAGAAGGAGTGATGTATGCTGCTGCCCCCATGGTTCTCCAGTTTATTTTTAATTTCTCTTAGCACCCATTCCTGAGGCGGAAAGGAAAAGGAAGATTCTACAAAAATTGTTCCATTTGGTTTGTGAAATGCAATTATTTTATTTTTCAACAGTATACTTGCCAGCCACATAAGTTTCAGTGATAGGTTTTTCAGCTCGTTATCTCTACAGATGCCAAAATAAAATACCCCCTTGTGATTATTGCTCAGTTCAGGGAACAGAGTCAGGGTTTGCTCTGCAATAACTTGGGAGCTTGTAAAGATCCAGAATTGTCTTTTACTGTACTGACAATATGCTAAAATGACCAGCTTGCATTTTTCACTATAATGCAATATAACATCACTGTATATCTTCTAATTAAACACTTGAGGATGCACAGGTATATAATAATCTATTTTATATATCAATCTTTTTTGCCTCTAGGGCTTTTAAAATTGCTTTGTCCATTTTATCTAAATTAACAACTAAATAGGTATTCTAATTACATATCCTAATGATGATTTGTTATTGACTTTGAAAATACTGAAGGATGAACTGGTAAAATTGCAAACCTGATCTTAGAATAGACTCTACGGTTGGTTCACTAACCAAATGAGCTATCTCATCCACTTGTGCAGCATCCATCTGGTAAGTGTCCATTTTTCAATAGCTCAGTAAACAAAGAACAAACAATCAGAAGCTACCTTATACATGCACTGTTCTTACTAATTACTCAGCAGTGATGCAGTGCATGAGTAGGCATACCGACAGTCCCAGTTTTGATAGGACAGTCTCGATTTCGGGGTCCTGTCCTGCCGTCAAGCTTTAGTTCCCTAGTGTCCCACATCTGGGGACACCACAGAACTGTAACTGTGCAGCGCAGCTTGAGCCCATCATTAGATGCACTTGTGCTGTGGGCACTAAGGTCATGCATGGAGAGCTGCAGAAGCACTCCATTCATGGTCTTTAAGGTTGGGGGCTGGCCATCCAGCTGGTAAGTGGAAGGACCTGCTCCTTTTCCTAGGAGTGCAAGTCCATTATGGGCATAACTGGTGATGCCCCCCAGGGCCCCACCCACGCAATTCCGATTATTTTGACGCAAGTGTTAAAAAGTATGCATGTGTTCAACACAGACAGCCCAGTTGCCCAGTACATAGTTGGAGCCTTAGTGGCTGACTTTCCAGCACTGCTGTGACTCAATAGCATGCTTGTGTCACTACTTACCTCTAACGGTTGTTGGTGCAAGACTCCTGTCATCCTTATCTATCTTGTGTGAAATAACTTTTCTCATCCATCACAGCTGAACATACAATATTATTTCTCCCAGCTGAATTATTTGTAGGGAGATCAAAGTCAAAAAACTACAGCCAAAAACTAAAATATCTATTTAGTAAAATGTATATAGTCACAAACTTAACACAAAGTATAAAACGCCACCTGTCCTACATATTATGCTCCAAGCTTGTCCAACACACACTGGGGAATTTTTTTTTTCATTCTATTGTTCTTTAGAAGTTTAAAAAAAGTTTTCCGGTGGCTCAGCGAGCAACGCGGATGGTCGCACTGGTCTGAGCTCCGCAAAACGCTAGCCCAAAAAAGCGAAGAAAAAAGCATAATACAGCGCACAAATGAGACACCTGGCACCCCTCGCCATGGCCAACCAGAAACAGAAGAAGCAGGCAGAAAAAACGGACAGAACCGAGTTTTTTGCAGCCCGAGCATCTACACCAAAAGTCATAGGCCTAACTGACCAGGACCAAGATGGCGATGGCGGGAACGACACATTGCCGTTGCAAAACTCCCCCGGATCCCATAACTTACCTGTAACCCAGGACTTTCTGCAAAGCTGTCTGGAGGATATGTCCAGCAAGATCCTGACATCCATACAAGGTACCCTGAGGGAGCTCCATAGAGATATACAGGAGCTGGGGGACAGGACAGCGCGTGCTGAACAGTGCATAGAGGAGCAAGCATCCGCACACAATGAAGTGGTGGACCAGTTGCAAAACCTGCAGCAGCAACTGGAACAGACAAAGCGCAACGTCATGGACCCAGAAGATCGCTCACGGCGACAAAACCTGCGAATCCGTGGCATACAGGAGGAGGTGAAGCAACAAGACCTCCATGCATACCTAATAGAGTATTTTCAAGCACTGGTGCCAGATCTACCTGCGGAGGTACTACTCATAGACAGATATCATAGAGTTCAAAAACCAACATTCCTGCCACAAGACACCCCCAGGGATGTGCTTACCCACCTGCACTACTTCCATGTGAAGGAAGCAATCCTACAGGCCACGAGAGTGGGTAGGGATCTGCCGCAAAAATATAGGAACATTAAAATATTCACGGACTTATCAGCAGCCACGCTGCAAAAAAGGAAGGAATTTAAGGACACAACAGAAGCACTCCACAGTAATAACATCCAGTACAGATGGGGTTACCCGATTCGTCTCTTGATTCAGAGAAATGGCACGGTGACGACCGCCAACAACCCTAAGGAAGGCCGCAAGCTACTACGCAGCTGGAACATCGCACTGCCCCAGGAGGGGAAGAACAATGCAGCACCGACCAGACTGTCTCCGGAATGGAAGAGACCCAAAAAATGAACTGGTGTACAGACTTACTGATTGAAATGCGGAATAGGAGCGACACTAGATGGAGTTGTACAGATCTCGAGTTGCAAGTATAACCTACACATACATTAAACAAATGTATATCCACACATGCATCTCTCATCACACAGTCATTTAATGTAGAAATGGCATACCGATGTGCCAAGCATACCTCTCGGGAATCCATGAGACAAAGACACTGACAAGAAGGGCCTCATGTAATAATAAATAATAATAATAAAAAATAAATAAATAAATGAAATAAAAAAAGAAATCAGAAAAGGGGGACAAGGGGTTAAGACCCGAAAACAACCTCATCCCTACAGCATAATCCTAACTTACATAAACCTCCACTCCACGCATCCCTTAAAACACCAGCCGGATGACATGAGACTTAGGCGTTGCTATACACAAATTAGAAAGACAGCGAACACTGGGCATAGCGTGCTCACCTAACACTCCAATACTTTTCTCACATTAAACGGTAACCACGCTCCCACCCGGCACTACATAACTGGTGCCTCACCCTTCAGTGGGAAATGCTCACATATGTTACTGAAATTGTATATGTTGTTTATGTTGTAATGTGTTATTCAACTGTTATGAATAATAATGTTTCCCCCCCAGCACACCCACCTACCCTAACCCCCACTACCAGACAGGCACAAAACCTCCGAATGAACCCCAAAGACTGGGAACACGGGAATCAGGAGAGGCCACAGCGGGACTCACCGAACACCCAGATACCCAACAGTGTAAATCAAGCTCACAACCACAGGAGACGATCAGAGGAGAGGGAGGTGGGTAGCATAACGAGACCCGGACATAACACTAAAGATGTACTAGCCATCAAAAACCTCTAGTATAACAATATAGATTATGAAAATATACTGTCATAACGTAAAAGGGCTAAACACTCCTGTAAAATGATACTGCCTAGCTAGAGACCTGCACAAAGACCACCCAGATGTGGTGTGATTGCTAGAAACCCAACTCAAAAAGGCAACCACCCTGGCACAGACACAATACCCCATACAATTTCACAGCACCTCCACGTCCAAAACCAAAGGAGTTTCCATCCTAAATAGCAAAGATGTATCATTCAAGCTGCTATACGAATCCATAGATAAAGAGGGAAGATATATCGTATTAGTCTGTAGAATCAACAACCTAGAACACATGATAGTCAACCTGTACGCACCAAACATAAACCAAAAAAAAGAAAATTTTCTGCACAAATTGATCACACAATTCACGCCAGTCCAGAAGGGCATCACAATCGTTTGCGGTGACTTAAACCACATACTAGACCAAAGATGGGACTCTCGGGTGCACAACACTTACTCATGAATAGACGGGTTTTATATAAAGGGCACATTTCTCAACCAACTAACAGAATGCTCAATAGGTACCATCACATGGTCTGACCATGCCCCAATAACCCTAGAATTACAAGACGCATACGACTATAAACACTGTAGCCCATGGCGACTTAACGAGTCACTACTAACAGACCCCCAATTCTGTAACCATCTTAAAGAAGACATCAAACACTATTTCACCGAGAACTAAACAACAGAAATCACGCCAGAAACATTATGGCAAGCACACAAACCAGTAATCAGGGGACTTTTTATAGGGAAAGATAATGCGCACTGAAACAGACATCGCAAACAAAACAGAGAGGATGGCTGACAGCCCTTTATAACCTAAATAAACAAACCCAACTAACCCCGACTCCACGACTAAAAGACCAAATTAGGGACATGCTAGACGAGATCAAGAAACACGGCCTAACAAAACTAGGATTCAGCCTTCGGAAACTTAAGGCAACACACTACACCCAGGGGAACAGGGCAAGTAAACTGCTAGCTAGGAGATTATCACTCAGGAACGCAAACTCCAAGATCCCATATATCCTGAACTCAGCCGGGGAAAAAAGGGTAACACCCAAAGACATCAGCGATGTATTTGCAGACTACTACACGACCTTCTACAATTTGGGACGGGACCCAGCCACCCCTCAGCCATCTCCGACGACCATAGAACAGTACTTAGAGGGAATATCCCTACCATCCCTAAATGAGGAACAGATAGAATCCCTACTGGCCCCAATTACTGAGGAGGAGGTCCTCCAAGCCATTTCACGTCTCCCAACGTGAAAGGCGCCAGGACCTGACGGACTCACCAATGCATACTACAAAACATTTGCTGCCATCCTGGCTCCACACCTAGTCAACCTATTCAATGTCATCAACCAACAAAGCAGAAGAACCAGCAGAAATGTTGGGAGCTCACATTATTACACTACCCAAACTGGGGAGATTACCCACATGTAGCCAAAATTTCAGACCAATATCACTACTCAAAACTGACACCAAACTTTATGCAAAAGTGCAGGCCACCAGGCTAACTCACATCCTTCCCACACTGATACATGATGACCAGGTGGGTTTTACCACAGGCCGGCAAGGGTCCAACAACACAAGGAAAGTGATCGATGCACAGTCTGCGCAGGAGCCAAGAGGGGGGCATAATGCTCTCATTAGATGCCAAAAAGGCATTTGATCGCCTTAACTGGTCATTTTTGGAACAGTGCTCCAGAAATACAAAATTCCCCTACAATTTATAAAAGCAGTAAGAGCACTATATTCATGCCCTATAGCCAGGATCCTTAATGCAGGTTTTGTATCCAAACAAATCACCATAACCAATGGGTCGAGGGCTGTCCCTTGTCCCCACTGCTGTATATCCCAGCACTGGAACCACTAGCAGCAGCAATAAGAGCGGAACCATCCATACACGGCATCACTTTAGGAGACAGAGAGTATAAGCTTAACCTGTTTGCCGATGACATCTTAGTAACAATCACACAGCCCCTGGTCTCTCTGCCAAACATGATGGCGCACATACAAGCATATGGAGCAGTTTCGTATTATAAACTAAATGTCGCTAAGACGCAAGCTCTGGGGTTACACTTGGGCAAAAGCCTCACGACCAGACTGAACATAGCGTTCCCTATGGACTGGAGACATGACTACCTGACATTTCTAGGTCTCAAACTCCCAAAAAACCCTACCCAATTATTCCAACACAACTATGTACGTTTGCATAGAGAATTCACAGAAACCATGCAGGTATGGAGAGGGAAATTTCTGTCATTGGTAGGCTGCATAGCGGCGGTCAAAATGACACTTATACCCAAAATCCAATATCTCTTCCGCACGCTCCAAATAACCATCCCGAAACAATACCTAAAAAACATGCAGCACACCCTCAACTCCTTCATTTGGGAGAGAAAGGGCTGGGCCTCCCTAACTTGACAGCATACTCCAGGGCAGCTTACCTCCACAACATAGAACAAATTAACCTCCCAACCAACGCTCCCCAATGGGTAGCCATAGAATCTCACTGGGCCCCCCGAAAGGATCTCCGAGCAATAATATGGCAACAAAAATGCCCCAGACACATCCATGACAACCTCTTACCCAGTACCCAAAACCCGCTATGAGTATGGAGCAAAATGAGGAACAAGCTGGTGACGAAAAAACCATCGCCGCCTCTGGCTACACCAATACAAACCATAGGGTTGGAGATCCCAACCTTCCCGTGGGAAACCTGGGTGAGGGGTGGAATACACCACATATACCAGGTAATTGACAGGGGGCGGCTGAAAACATTTCCAACCATTCAAGCGGAGTACACATTGCCCACTAAGATAACATTCTCATACCTACAACTCAAATCCTATGTGACGGATAAATTAGGAGACAAAACAGAACCAGGTGACACTACAAGCATGACGAGCTTCGAGAAACACTGTGTAGGAACCACAATGCTAAAAAAAATATTTGTCTTGGGGATACCAGGAATTAATCTTGACACAAACACACACACTAGAACAGATTAAACGTGCATGGAATAGTGAACTAGGGCAGACAATTCCAAACGACAAATGGGAAAGAGCCTACTCTGCCCACCAAGGGCTCACAGCGTGCTCCACACATCTGGAATTACAACGCAAATTGTTGTATCGTTGGTACCTAGTGCCAAACAAACTGCACAAGATATGGCCCAATACCAGCAACATATGCAGGAGGTGTGGGAGAGGGGTGGGCACAATGCTACACATCTGGCGGTCTTGTGATAAACTCGGCTCCTTTTGGAAAGAGGTGGCTCAATTACTCCAAAAAATGTTGCCTACACCAAGGTTTGACAACCCACAGGCATGTATCCTGTTCATGCTACCAAGGGGCATTCCGAAACACACTAGAGCCATAATATACCACACTATCATATCAGCAAACTTAATGATATCCAGGTTATGGAAATAAAATGCGCCCCCTTCACTAGACAATCTGATAAAACAGGTAGGCCAAAATTGGGAATATGAACTAATGACAACAGCACAATTCGGCATATGCGCAAGCATTAGAGAAGCACACAGGGCATGGGAAGCATGTACTAGGCCCACGACACGAGAGTTAGATGCCGACCTTCTCTCCACCGAGACTCGTGAGCGAACCACCAACCAAATGATACTGAGAGAAGTATCGACAATTAATAGTAAATGTAATGTAGCATATCCCCCCAGCAGAAGCAAACCTCACACTGATGATAACACACTAGAAATAGGCGCATACTTCTGACCACATACATAGGAAAACTCACGACTAAAATTGCCAGAGATCGTATTACACACAAATGTATATTGCACATGTACTTCATTATGATTGTATTGAACTGAAAATTTTAAGGCAATTGTATAAACGATAAGTGTAAATAGACACAAAAAAGACCATGTAAAAATAACCATGTGATCCCCTACAACCTGTCTCCCCTCTTTCTTCTTTCTGTACACCATTCCCAACCTAATGTTCTTGAAATCTGGAAAATTCCAATAAACTTTAAATGTAAAAAAAAAAAAAAATTTACATAGTCTTACAGGTGGCCAAGTATGCGACTTTGGTGTGGGCTAAGGAAGCTGAACCAAACATCCAACGTTATTTTTCAAGCCTTAAAAAGAATGAACAGAGAATCCAGATGTTTGGAACAAGGCTGCAGTTTAAAAGAATCGAAAACAGGAATGTGGATCTACTAAATCAAATTATTCAAATTTAACTGAATTAGATACTGTGCATCACCTGAAATTTTCATATTCGTTGATGACTCTATTATTATTTTTGAAGATCTTTCAGTGAGGAGGAAGTCATCTTGTAATTGCATCAGACCTTTCCAAACCCACAGTAACAGTTTTTTCTTAAAAATAAGCAAAAGAGAATCCAGAACCATTCTTGTCTGATGACGATTGATCATCATGGAATGGTTGAAATCTTTACAGACTGCTATCAAAAACAATACAATGAACTTACTGCTGATACCTCTTTGAGGTCCAGATGAGATGAACCTCATACATTCTTTATCCTGGCTCTCTCAATCTCTCACACAGCGGATGAAGACCTTAAAGAAGACATATCTGTGGATGAGCTTTTGTTGGTTTTCAAGAATGTGACAGATTCCCTGTCTCTGAAAGAACTATCAAACGGCCGACCGACCATATGAGGAGTGTGTCCCTTGTTAACCCTGTTGACCCCCCCTGGATACTGTGTAACACGACAATGCACTTTGAAGTTTGTCGAAGAGCCAGGTGGCCGTTGTTCGTCTGCACGAACACGTGGCGTGGCCATCTTGTTTAGTCGAACGCGGTCAGCTGTGTTTTGCCGTCGACCGCCTGGAACCAAAATCAGACACTTAAAGGCATGAACACCACTGGGACTTCCACCTTCCAGTGCGTTCGACTAAATCCCCACGAACAGAGCGCTGTTCGGTAGAAGTAATATACCGAACGCCCTTCACCACTACCTTGGCGCACGAACGGTTCTGTTCGTCTATTCAACATATATTTTAATCATGGAAATAGACTGACCGCACAGCCCAATTCTCTGGAACTATTTTTGGTGTGCGGTCGGTCACAAGAGACCTCCAGCTAATGTTGGAACCCCTGCTCAGATCTAGGGGATTTTTGGATATGTTGGCCACCCATATCAGGGCTATCCAGCGATGTAAAATGTATGGGGATATGTTGGAGTTTTGGGGGGTTTCTGTACTATGGGTAAAAATGTGTGTTTTCTGCCTGTGGATATTTAAGTACCTACCTTAACTATATCACAGGCAGAGGGGAAGGATTGCTGGCTGTATTTGGGAGTGTTACAGTGTTAATTAATGTTCCCATTCATTTATGTTCCTTGTGCCACTGATTTCCATCTGGTCCAAGGGGTGTGCCTCTGGCATGAAAAACTGTATATATACCAGGCTGTGGCAATAAACCTTCAGTTCTACTTCACCCTCAATACTGAGTTTTGCCTCTTATTTTAGGGAACAGCTATAACACAATCACTAGCTCTTGTAAGAGCTGTTCCTGCTTCTTCACAGATGACTCTGGGATCACTACAGCACCTCTCACTCTTGGGAAAAGCGGTTAAACCCTGCTACTACTAGGGGTACAGCTACAAAGAACCTAAAGAATGATAGATAAATAGCTTGATAAAGACCAGGTAGGGTCAAAACATTGCCGTTTTACCCCAATAAAGCTACTATTTTTTGTTATCCTGGAGTGTCTGAACAGTATTTATTCTGCATATCTTAGAAGGGAGGCCTGACCAGCCCTGGCCTCACAGCACCCAGGTTACTTGGTGAGCGCGGTATCCAGTATGTCTCTCCTAAAGAATGGTAGGGCCCAGTCCTGAGTGACTTCACTAATAATTGTTACAAAACATGGTGAGGCTTTCCTTCTGTACTGTGGCTTTCCTCAAAGCCACAATCATGGTTATCCATAAAGGGGAAATAGATCTCTCATGCTGTACTATACCAATAGCTCCCTATTGTGCTTTACAGGCTCTGGTAGTAGAGGAGACTATTTTCATATGTGGTGGACTGAACATGCCCTGTGATTTCATCCCTTTGGACCACTGTATTCAGATTTCATAGTAAAGTTGTAGGTGTTACCCTTGTCCCACAGCCACTATTTGTGAATGCAGGTTTGCAAATGAATGTTACAAAACTAAAAAAAATGAAACACCATTCAAAGTGCTAAAGCAATATAGTTACAATAAATGAATCCCTTGAGTTATAAAGCAAATGTCCTTTGTTATCTACCAAGTCTAGTTTAGTCTATTAACAGCTTTATCATAATATTTAAAATATATATATATATATATATATATATATATATATATATATATATATATATATATATATATATATATATTTATTTATTTTTGGCATGGCACTATATTTCACCATGGATCCCATTTCAGTCTTGACAAGAAAGATATGTAAACTTGGCATATGGTTGTGAAATAATTTTAAATGCTATTAAGGATACTTTGATGAATATATGTTGAACAACATTATAATTTGCTGTCACTGTGGTTTTGTAAATAAGAGATCATGCAAAAACTAATTGAATTTCGTTATGAATATGTGAGTGTAAGGATGGATGAAAATATAAATGAAAATTAGTAAAATAACAAATACCTGAAAAAATGCCAAAACTTCTAAAGTCTATACTAATGCAAACTGCAATCTTAAAGCAATTTTGCCAACGGATTGATATAAATTTTTATAACCAACTAGAGCATCATTAGTTATAATTATCACAGTAATTCACTGTGGAGCTGTGGAGCTTGTCATCTTGGTATATTTAAAACCCAGCAGAATATGTAACATAGAGGTTTCTAGCAGATATAGTTGAGTGTTGAGTTGAGTTGAGATGAGTGAGGCAGCTCAGACAACCCAAACTGGAGTCTCTCTGTTCCGGTCTGATAAAAAGTGTATATGGTGTGAGGAAGGAGTAGCACCTTAAAGGAATTCTCAGATGTTGGTAGACATGTAATAAAAAAAGAGTACAATGGAATATAGTGCAGTATTTGTATATCAGAGGGAGGAAGAAAAAAGTAAAGGCACTAACAGTGTGTAGAGCTAAAGGTAGCTCTACTTGAATGTGGCAAGGCAGTACAATCCCCGTATGGGGATATCTGGTGTTATTTTTTTACTCTGATAGTAAAAGTTCCAGGGAGTATGTAAAATAAACAGAAGATAAATCCTAATCTAGTGCAGTATGTCTTAATATTGAGGTAGAATAGAAAATTGAGAAACACATTCACAATATATAAAACCTCCAATCGGCTCTCAGAAAGCAGCATAGAGTGTTATAATCCAGAGAAAAATCAAGTTTTGAGATGTTTTTTGATAAAACCAAATTAATTTATTTAACAAAGTAATATATTAAAAATAAAATGAAACAGTAAAAGCAATACAATAAGTCAAAAAAAAAAACATCTGTGGGCTTACCTTGATTTTTCTCTAGAGACTTGCAGACCTCTATTTTCCTGCCCAGCAGTAAATACCTTGTCAAATCTTTTATATGTGTTTATGTATAACAGTGAGCACTATATTTTTTATTTTTATCCACCTAATACACCACAAGATCTTCCACCAGCTATCAAGATCTTTAAGTGGGGATTATACTACTCTATACTGCTTTCTGGCAGCTAGTTGGAGGCTCTATAAATTGTGAGTGTATTTCTTAATTTGCATCTATTCTACCTCAATATCAAGACATACAGCAGTAGATTATGCACTAATAGACTATTGTCTATTTTCAATAGTATTTCGTATTATATCTCTGAGATGGCGTTTAATTAGGAATTAGTATTTTCTATCAACAACAAAAACGGCCTTTAACATGTCAAAATCAGTCTTTGTCACGTGTTTATTAGTCATGGATTTTTTATTTTTTTTATTTTTCCTTCTCCAGTTATTTACAATGTCTGCTTTGTGGAGCAAGGACATCTTAATATATTTGTCCATGGTGAGATAATTTGGATGCTTTTTTTCGATTCCCAAATGTCAGCTCGGCTTGACAGAATTTTGGTGCAGAAAACCCAGTTCAAGAACTGAATCAGATGATCCAAAAGGGTGAAAAAATTGCCTAGCCAGTATACTGTAAAATATATATTCATATTATAATATCTATATTTTGCAGTTCACGTATAGGAGCATTTTCCCACCATTTTGTTCACAGCTTGAGCGATAAGAAGTAACCAATAGAGGGAAAACAAGAGGGACAGTAAATAAAATATATAATTATAGATTTATTAAATATGTACTATAAAAAGATATAAATATAGATTTCTTTACTGCTCCTCGTTTTTTCCCCTCTATTCCTCACTTCTCATTTGATCAAGAAAATCAACATTAAGCAACTGTCCTCTAGACATTGATCATCTATTTACCCATAATTCTTCTCTGTTTTTACCCTTCAATCATTTCACTGAGCGTAATTCGGAATCACAACCCAAAACTGACATGTTTGACCATTGCACGTTTTGGTTGGTTTGAGATTCGGGAAACATATTGTATCGGAGCTAGGGAATTCAGCAGATCACACAATCGTCTCAAATTTGGCCGAATTATGGTTCAGAAAAAACAAATCTACTTCTACTTCCAAGTCTACTTATTAAGCAGAGTATTGCAAAATGAACATTCTAATTTGTAAATATTATCAACCCACAATATGATATGATGACTTCAAAACCAGAACTAAGAACATTATAAATTTCCTTGTCTCTTTGAAAAAAAAAAAAAAACCTTCTCAATTATAGTTTTCTGAAAAAAAAATTGCTGCAGGAAATGTCAAGTCAGCTTTACGGAATTGCTGTAGCTGATAACCCACTTCCAAGAACTACTCCCATTTATGTAACAGTCAATTATATGTTCAAACTTCAGACTCTGAGATTAGAAAGTGTACATGCTCAAAAAATCCCATTAAAGGAGTAATTAACCATGTGAATATAGCACATCTTTTCTGTTTTGTGATATTTTTTCATTAAAAGGGCATTATGTCTCAACATAAATGAACTTAATATGTCTTGCTAATTGAGTTTTGCTGAAGGGTTCTCATTAGGAGATTTAGCCAAATTCCCCAAAGACCAAATGGGGATTAAGTACACTATAAAGGGTAATTCTAGGGCAAAGTTCTAGCTGTACAAAATTCAGCAGGAACAATTTATCGTTACCATGGAGATTGCTCCACATTTAGACTTTTGTCCCAGAAGTGCTGTTTAGTCAAATCGTCCACAGTGTTCCTGTGTGGTTTTCATGCATTAAACATTATAGGGTCTGTGTAGTTGAAAGTGAATTACACTGAACTAGGTATCACCAAATTGCTGGTGTAGGAGTGTGATCATTAGAAAACAGAGGAAAAGAAATAAACAAAAATAAATAGGAACAAGTATTCTCAATCCCAGATGACCGTGTTCTGCAACTAGCACAAAATATACAATATGATATTGACTCAGAGAGCACACATTGACTGAATAAAATAAAATAAAAATATTTTCATTAAAATAAAAATGCAAATGTATCCAAACAAATGTAATAAATTAGTATCAAGTACAAATAAGCAGGGTAACATTTAAAGTTTGCTCAAATGCTTTATGTGTGAAGAGTGTATCCTCTTTTTTTTATCATACAAAATGTGCAGATTTCAATAGAAATTGGTACTTTTATAAGTGAACCTTGTTACATCCATCTGGCTGTCAATCAGACAACATGTTCCTTACTGTTTGTTTGTTTAGTGGCACCTACCTTGCAAAGACTTCTCATAGAGTTGCATTGGGAAGTTTGTGATTGGACAGCTACAGAAAGTCTGGGCAGGGTTAGAAAGGGAAGGCTTGCAAAGGCTTCAGACAAACGATCTGCGGTTTTTGCAGACTGTTTTAACATATACTCCAATGAATAAATGCATAATTAAATGCAAAAATGTTTTCATTGGGAATATATTTACATAGCCGTGATTTGTATTTATTTATATTTTTTCTTTATTTGGGCAGTGAAGTGTCCCTTTAAGCAAATAACAAAAGATGAAAACATACAAATAGATAAGGAAAATTGAAAACTGAATTTATAAAATGTAAATTGCTAAGATAGAACAATTTTCTAGTTCACACTTAATCCGAGCTGGTCTTTTTTAGTTTAGTTTATGGCCTATTACCTAATCAACACAAAACCAGTGCTTTATTTGATTTTCCTAAAGTAGTTATACTTCTAACAGGAATTAGCTCTTCTTTTTAAGGGTCCGTGTTTTGTGCTTCATATACCAGTTATGTATTGGACCTAAAATAGTATATTCCAGCTTTGTGATGCTCATGATGTGTTTGGTAAGACTGATTCATAGCAACATTGAATGCTGTTATTTATTTGAGATTGCAATTTTGCAAATAACCTGTGAAGTGTCCTACTATTCCTGTTAATGAGCTTCAACTTGCGACCACTGCAGTTTATCCATGTGTGGCATATGGTGTCACTATTTTTAAATGTTTCCCTTGGCACATCAGATATCGGATGCAGCTGCATGGGAGAGGTTCAGAGGGAGGGTGCTGCAATCCGAGTCTGGTAATGGAAAATAAAAGAGAATACGTTAGCAAAGCTTTCCTGGAGGTTCGAAAAGATGAGAAAAAAAAAATCACATTCCGCTCTGTTGAGGAGATATTAAGCCCTTGAAGGTATGCAGATACCTCAGGAGTAGGGTTACCCCTATGGTATCGGGTAGCTATATGCTTTCAAAATGTATATGCTGCTCTGAACCCTAACACCCCACTTCTTTTCTTCCACCTACATCACGATCTCTATGACAGTGGATCTTGAGGAAATGTTTTTCCGCTCCTTGGAATGAACGCTGTCCGTGAGATTACCTGGTTCTAGAGAGAGAAAACAAATAGACGACAGGTACAGGCGAGAAAGAGAGGGAATAAATCAGACAGTCTGTCCACCATGGATGGAATACATTTGCAGTCTTTTTTTTCCTCTAGATTCTTTTCAAATAGTTTTTATTGAAATATTTAACATTTTACAATAAAATGAACAATCAATATGAGATAAGTAAAATATTGATACAACAAACAAACCGGGGTGTAATGTAATACATATTTATCTAGAAGTAGTACATTATTAATAAATCAAATGTAGAGTAATATGGTACAAAATATCCCAATGTATATATAACATTTTGGTCAGGTGGGGTCAAAAATGTAAGTTGTACTTCTGTCGCATGTCCTTTTCTTTGACACCCTATTGTAGTCTGTAAGCAGGGTGATAGATTAATAGGAGAGAGAGATCCTCGCCATACACATAGATGTGCAAATACAGTTAAAAATGATCATTGTTAATCACGGTTAACCTAATAATCTATTCATCTCCTAATTTTCTTAGGATAACCTTAAAATAAGTGCTACATGATTATACTTTTATCTACGCATTGTATTAGCCACATTGCTTATAACAGTATAGCTATAAAGAGATTTACATTTATTTCTTTTCTGACATCCTTAACCTTTGATGTTATGTCATCTGCATAACAGTAAAGACTGCTACTGTGGGGTGTGCAAGTGATTTGGGGCAGCGCAGCTGTGTGCGTTTCTACCCTATCCATTCCCAGTCACAATGAAGGAGGAGGTATGTAGTACCAAGTCATTTTAGACCTAGCTAGTAGCATGAGAATTCAGATTTATAGCCCTGTATATACTTGACCCGATAAACAAACCACCAAATTCATGCACAGATTGCTACGCTTATCACACCCCTGCAGCAAATAGCAGCTTTACTATCAGCCTTCAACAGGTTTGAGATCCTTTAAGATTGCAAGCTCATATGGGCACAGACCTCTTCACCTACTTTTCCAGCATGCTGATCGTGCGACGTGTATTGTTAGAATTTAGCGTCTGTTTTGTTTATCTATTGTACAGTACTGCAGAATATGTTGGCGCTATATAAATTATTGTAACTGTATATCAAAAAATAAAGCTTGCATTCTTATTTCTCTAGACTTCTTGTACTTTCAATTTTTTTTAAATCATATATATTTTGCTCAAAGCATAACATTTCCCAGGACACCACTGTTAAACACAAAAAAGACATTACATGAACCATGCACCATAACAACACAAACTGCAGTTTTGGCAATGACACAGCTGTATTGCACATTAGGGCAAACAGTTTGAAAGTGTCTAGAAATAAATAATCTAAATGGCTGTTTTAGACAATATTTTCATTAGTCTGTAAAAAAAAAAAAAAATACCTGTTCCTGATTGCATGTAGCGGTATGCTCATCATTTCAATAGAATAAACCAGAACACTAATTTCAATCAGAACACCACGTCATAAACATACATCTCGAGATATAAACATTAAAAAAAATTAATATATATTTTTTTTTTTAATAAGAGACTCTGTTTAAAGCAACAGTGGCTTTAAAGCAGCTTTGTATCTCCTCCCCCCCCCCACCCACGTAGTGTGAGAATTATTGGCTCAGACCGATTAGGTTTCTAATAGCAGGTGCAGAGCACAGAATAAAAAATGTGTTGACATTTCGAGTGGAATGTTATTGTAGTGTGTGTATTTTATTGCCGCTGAACGAAGAGCGGTTACAGTTAAGAACTAATTAGAGATCCGGAACATTTAAAAAAAAAAAAAAAATACAGTAAGGCCCATTACAATAAATCCATTAAGGAGACATTAGAACCACTGAAAAGTTCGGAAATCGCACGATATGGAAAAGATGGCAGTACTCCCAGTATTGTAAAAGTGCATTACTGCCACATAAATAAATAATTGCCCTCTAGCACAGTTTTTCACTGTTTTTATTTCTTATAAAGTCTTTAGAATCATATTTATTGTTTTTTTTTTGTTGTTGTTGTTCCACTAGGGATTTCCCTTGGTTTTATATTCAATTTTATAACCTTGCCAGTACACCCACAGTTCTGTGAAGCAGAAAATTAAAAGTGAAAATCCACTTAACTCCATATGTTTGTACTGCAATAAACTAAGATCACTCAGGCGGGCGACATAGTTAGCACCATCTTAACTTATAGAGAGTAGCTTAAAGGGAAAACTTAACTTTTCAGGAAAGTACTGAATAGAACATTGAAAACGACCCATGACTTGTGTTAATCTGTTTTAAAAGTTGCGTTCAGATTTCCTTTAAATGTTGCATATTAAATCTTGAGCAATTGATCACAATCTAGTTAAATCCAGGCACAACCAGGGCGTACATGTTGTTGCAGAATGAGACAGAAAAACATTGTTTTTTTGTCTCCCTTTGCCCCTATGTTGACTGCGAAACGCAAAGGTCGTTTTAAGAACAATTTTATAATGCCTGACAGGGACCTGGGAGCTCAGTTTCAGGATAGAACTGGATTTGGAAGTATCGTTTTATTTTTCAAATTTCACATATTTGTTCAATATAGGGGATTATCATATATAGTAATTAAAATTCACAACAAGGGGACAGGGCTTGACTAAACAGACTTGCAGATGTATATTCTGCATCATGACTTGCAAAATCTCTTTTATCTCTATTAAAACCAACTCCCATTTCCCATTGCTGTTGGAGTTTATCTCAGGAGAGAACGTTTCCACTTTATTACACATTAATCAATTTTTGAGAACTGATAGATGATGGACTGCAGTTGCTGACAGGGAGAGACGCCAATCTTCTTCACCAGCAATTCCAGGTAGCTAATCTGCTAGTATTTTCTAAACCCTACTCGCCCTACTCAAACCAGATACTGCTTTTGCCACTATTTACTGACACAGTACTGAAATGAAAATGGTGACCGAACTAAGAATAAGGGGGGATGTAGAATGTATTGACTCTTTTATGCCCCAGCAGGCCCTAGAGACAGCGTTGAACTCATCATTTGCTAAATTCTGGGTGAAAATGTACTTGAGAACACCACCTACCATTGCTATCCTATCTCAAAACTTGGGAAGCGTACAAGGATCAAAGGCCCTGTGCAAACTTAATTAAGTTCTACACTCTTGACAAGGGAAACCTTCTTTCAATCAGACATTAAGGACTACCCCTACTGTCTGCAAATAGTGGATATTGGATGATCAATTATCATCTATATATGGTCTCAAACTTTTTCTGGGACTGTTTTCAATTACAGGTTTCCTTTTACCCAATATACAGAGTTATCCAGCAATTTTCCTTGTTTTGTTTTGCGTTTAAGCTTATTAAGTCACTTTCTTATTGTCAGGAAGTGGTGACCTTATGTTATGGCACTAGGCAGGTGCGGTCACACTATAAATACCAACAGAACCTTAACTAACCTACAGCGGATCTCCACTCGATCAGCTATCACTGCAGTGTCCAGCTGGAATGGCATTCTGAAGGACACCGGCTGCTATGATTCCTCTGAACTTTATAACCTCGACCTTGAACATTACGACAATCAAGCAAACGTGTGTGCATCATCAATTCATCAATTCACACTCTCATTTTGGATTCACAGGGTCAGGTCTCACCATTCATTATGTTCCTTGGGTCATTTAAACCCAAAGGTTATTTTGTCAGTGCCCTGTCATGGTTTCCACTTGTTGGTTATCAGAGAGTGCGTTTATCTTGTGATTCTTTTAGTATTTTGACTTTGACTTGTTGTAGCAGAATGGATGCCTTAACTACACTATTATTCCCTTTTGTTTGGCTGTCCGTACACCCCCATTTGTTTACCAAACCAACTTTGTGTGGTCCCCTGTTAACACCTAACAATCACCGACCACCCCTGGCTGTTAACCACAAATTGCTCATTAGTACAAGTGTTTCCCCTGTGTGGCTGCCTTCGTATAACCAAACACATGTGCTCCAAGACTTGGAGGCCATTTTGTCTCCAAAACGCTGGCAGTGGAACATGTTGGTCAACAACCTGGAACTATTCTTGGATACGCGACCACGCGAAGACCTGGAAAAACTAGTATCGCTGCCCATCCAATTTCCTGAACAGTTATGAGAATGGCGTTCGGGAGGCATTAACTAATTTGCTCCCTAACAGGCAGAGATAGCATTCGTTGGTGTTCATGTGAAAACCCCTGAAAGATGACCAGTCGTTGCCTTGTTTTCTATGGAACTGTTTTGGGGCATCACCTCTTGGCCGACCGGTCAAAACCTCATTTGAATGGCGTTCCCAAATCACCGAAGGGATCTGAGCACTATTTCAACAAACTGGGTGCTCAGACCCAAGCTATTTGGCGATATGATTTTTGTGGGGTTCCTATGTTATTAAAATGTATTTTTATGTAAAATTGTGTATGTTTCCTGTATCTGAGAGATAATTGAGTTATAGTTTTCTCACTCAATTATCTCTCAGAGACTCTTGGAAGGAAAACCCTTGTGATTTTGATATGGAGACCCCATGCTAGGGGTCAGTGCATAAAAGTTGTGTGTGGCCAAAATAAACTCAGTCGACTCCCAGAACTATGTGTCAACTTGGATTATTACAGTGCTCCTTTTAGCTACGAGGAAGGAATAACAGAGATACCTATGGTATTGGAGCTCCGCTACACTTGTTCTTGACTATTTCCATTTCTGGTATCCTTGATCTGTTGGCTTGCCTCCTCATTTTTGTCTCATTCTGTACCCCTGACCTTGGCTTGTTTTGACCATTCTTTATTAAGTTAAGTCCAGCCACTCTAAGGCCTGGTAATACATATCTTTCTTAGTGTTTACATTATAATCTTGTTTTCTTAAACATCAAAGTCAAAGGGAGAGGAGCCCAGACAACAGAAGAGGTCCCCTGACTTCGAGGCTGCTATTCGGCTCCCGCTGGAGGCAGCAATTGCTACGCGGCAGCCAGAGTTATGACACTTATAAATACTCAGTGCTGGATGACAAGCTATTTTTTTTTTTTTATATTTTTTTTTTTACTTTTTCTTACTGTAGTATGACTATATATCAGAATATATACTTATCTAAAATGTCCACAAATAAAAACATATTTTTCTTTTTGCTTTTAATAACTGTATTGTATTGCTGTATATGATTCAATTATACAACACAAAGAAAAATACAAAAAAATTCCAGGGAAAAACAAGTGCCGTTAAAGGGAAAAGACTAGAATTCAAATGTGGTAATGTATCTCTTCGAATGATTAGCAAAAAGGCTTAAGTATATTTGAGATAACTGCTCTAAAATAAGTTATTGAAATTAATTTCCTGGGGATATGTGGCCACCCATGTTGTAGTTCACTATTTAAATATGCAACATTAAATAGTAAAACGGATCTATGCATGAATCTGTGAAATGAGCAGAATACTAACATCTGATTAGTTACCTGTTTCAACCAGTGTGGCTTTCTTTATTATTAACACATGCCAAGTTTTTAAATCAGGAGATGGCAGCATGTAGCCATGTAAGTGCACCAAAATTAGCGTCACAGACGGTGTGACCTTCTAAAAAGGTGCATACTACACCTGTGCACAATGCTAAGAGGCTGACCAGCAGGGCATCCCATCAGGTTACAGTGAGCTCTGCTGAAATCGAACACAATGCAAGTATATTTAAACACATGCTCACACTGCGTTTTGTACAATTCTCCACTTCATCATGTGACTAAGCTCAACGGTAGGAGAGAGGCTTAAAGGGTGGGTGGAGGTGTGTTCAGGACAGCAGGGTATTTCTGACTTTCACTAGAGTGCTATAAACTATTACACCTGTAACATAAAAATCTTGATGTTTTAAAAAATAAAATAAAAAAAAATCAACAAAACTGTCCATCTGGTGTTTTAATAGCAAAATTCTTTGGAACTAAAACTTGTGAAGCCAAAGACTTTTAATACAGTAACAGTTATGGGCTAGTCTGCTGTCCTCATGGGACCTCACCAAGCCTTAGTATATTATTTAAATGAATAAAATGAGCAGTTCTTAAGAGGACACACCCAAACCATAACAGCTTATTGTAGTGCTTTTACGTTTTTAGTGCAAACCTATTACTGAAATTCTTGCATTTTGAATTTTATTGCCAGCATCCAGACTGTAACCTCCTGTTTCTTTGACATCAGTTAGTTAAACTCTTTCACACTATGCAGAGATTTATTGAGACAAAGTAGGGACTATTTTGTCTTTGTATTTTTCCTACCCCTGACACTCTTAGATACTGGGAGGAGCTACCACTATCTTGAATTGTCAATCCCCCCAGATGTCTACAGTTATGGCTGCAGGGAATTGGCTCTGTTTGTGGAGGAACCCGTGATCTCACAGGATCCTCCTTGGACCTCAACGATGTACTCTCGTGCACGCGAGCACCAGGAGCTGAAGAGGACACTCTGGAGGAAGATGGCCGCACCCGCTGTGGACAGATTTAGGTAAGTAAATTTCACATTTACCTGCCTCACTGCCTGACACCGAACACCCCTTGGCGATGTTACTGTCGGGGGTCTTTGCAAATTCTGTGACTGCTACTAAACGGATTAATGTTGAATTGATAGACCTAGCCAAGGGACTCCAAACACTATAACCACTTCCATGAGATGAAGGGGCTGTGGGGCCTACAATGTCCTTTTAACAGTGGGGGGGAGATCAAAATATATTTGGCTATCATTATCAATACTATTATCATAGAAAGAGAAAGGAGATGTGATATATTGAACATAATTTACTTGACAAATGATGTTAAATTATCTTATTTAAAAAAGGATTTTATTTAGGCAAATTTTATTTAAAACATTTTGCACTGGTGTATTGTTACAATAAAAATGTTTGAAAGCTATATCTGATCGTAATCACACATACAGGGTTAATAGGTTTCCTAGAGAGCGGTGGAATGTTGTGAAAACCAGTTAACACAAGTAGCAGTTACTCTTGTCTGTTATTTTGAAAGAAGCAATGTTATATGGAGGTGACACGACTGATTGAGTCAGCTCTCCAGGAACTCCTCATTGCTCTCTATTTCAGAAAAAATGCCCAGAGGCTTTTCCTTAGGGTGTACCGGGCATTTTTGAGTTCACTAAAAAGTGAGTAGGGTGGGCCAACAGCCGATGTGGAGAATTGAGCTGTGAAATCCTACAAGTTTGCAGTTTTGGTCTACAAGTCAGCTGCCCACATATCACTGTTTAGTTAATATTTCCCTGGATTTCTTTCAAGACTGCCGTGTTAAAGCTAAAAGAGCTAAGGCAGCTTGTTGCACCAGCAGTTGGACAGCAAGTCCCAAAATAATAAGAAATAATATCCACAAAATACTTTGTTTGGATTGAACCCCTAAACACACCCTGAAAATGTTGTCACTGGTGTAAGAAGGCTTTATTCACTAAGCAAAAAATTGTGGTGAACTAAAAATTAACTTGCGAACTTTAGGCTCAAATAATGAAGCTATAACAGAAGGAACTCTATAGTGTTAGGACTACAAATGCGTATTCCTAAAACTAGTATCCTGTAGCCTTTCAGGTGACTGCCTCCTGACTCCGAGTGCATTAAAAGGTAGATCACTTAGCTTTTCCACCATGCGGTGGTGCAAATCGATGATCTTGATGAGTCAATCCAATGGTTTCCCATAGGAGGCTAGTGCGCATGCACGGCAAGCCACCGTGCTGCACCAGTTTACGAGATCATATGATTGAAATAGTGGAGTCTTACTTGGCTATTTCTTTGGAAGCCCCCCTAGTGGCTGCCAGGGTGACCAGCTCTAGTGGCATTTAAATCCTGCACTGTAAAAATTGCCCTTCCTGCAAAACAGCAACACGTGCAGCTGCAAGCTTATAACTACAGGGACATCCCACCAGACTCAGAGTTGCCATCAGGGGGTACATATGGCTGCATAAGTCCCGGGCCCCACATTCCAGATGTGCACATATATATTGATAATCTCTCAATAAATATTTGCCACTGCAGGCACCAGCTGCCATTGTAGTAAAGAAAGGGCCCAGAAAGCACAAGCTTCCAGGAGACCCTGCCTCCTACTCTCACGAGCCTCTGGCTATCAAAGCATTGCCACGGGATACCATGGAAATACTCTGCGCAGCACGCAGGCCAGGCTCGTGAGAGTTGGAGAGAGGAGCTGCCGCAAGCTGAAGACCGCGTTTGCAGGGCCCCCGCTTCACAATACCACCTGGCTACTAGGGAGTGTAATGTCCCCCCTCCATGGCCACAGGTAAGAGTCAGGGAGGGGGTAATAAAATCAATAAACTAATAATAAAATTTGTAAAATAAATACATTAAAAAAAACTTTTTGTCCATAGAATGCAACCTTTATCCTACCCCACATACATACACAGACACTGCACCCACTACACAAACCTTGAGCTGTGTAAGGGGAACACAAAATATCTGAAGGCAGCCCAGACCACCTCATTGAGTTGAAGTGGTCAGGGTGGCTATAGTGTCTCTTTAAGAGTTTTTTTCCAAATCAGCAGGTCTTGCCTAAATGTTGCAATTTGGTCTATCACCTTTGAAAACGTTATGTGTTCAGGAAAATATGGTGGTTCTGGCGACTGAACATGGACCATCAGTTTCCTAGCACACATCCAACTTTATCCTAAACATACTTGATTTACTTCTGTTGGGAACCATTGATTTTAATGTAGCCTTGCAATGTACATTTTCCATAAAATCTGACACAAGTAAAAAAAATATGATCACACTAAGCCTTCTTCACTAAAAGTTAAAATATGTTTGCCACCAATATGCACTGAACAATTTTTTTGTTTAAAAACATGAATTTTGTCATAGTAAAACATATTTTAACTTAGTTTATTGCCACAATAATGCAATATTTACAAAGTAGAATAACAACTTTATTATACATTTTGAGTGTAACAGATGACAGTAATATATCAGGATTAATAGTTTTTTGTTTTTTTTCTGGTGAACAGTTTAATATTGTAAAGATCACTTAAAGGGATCCTATGGTTCCAGGAAAACAAAGATGTTTTTCTGGCACTATAGGGTTAATAGGCCCTCCCTCCCTTGGGGCCCCCCTCCCACGGGGCTGATGGGGTTAAGCCCCTTCAGCTACTAACTTGAATCCAGTGCTGGATCAAGCTCCGTCCACGCTCCTCCACCACCGACGTCAGTTGACGGGGGAGACCTAATGCGCATGCGCGCATTAGACCTCCACATAAGAAAGCATTATACAAAAAATTGGAAAATCTGACGCTGGAGTTCCGCGAGGGCGTCCAGCGTCATATAACGGACCAAAAGTATGTTTGGATTCCGGAAGCGCCCCCAGTGGCTGTCTGGTAGAGCTGCAATGTAAACATTCTCTGGAACGGCAATGTTTTACATTGCATCTCTAAGTGCAAAAGGGTCACAGCACCCAGACTACTTCAATTAGCTGAAGTGGTCTGGGTGCCTACAGTGTCCCTTTAATACAACTTTTTTTATTAAATTATGAAAGAACCAAAGAGGTATGAAGATCCAGGGGCTCATTCACTAAACGCAGAATCTTTCCAATTGCAAAAATAAAAGATTTATAAACATTGTCCTTGTCCGACACAGCTTAGGCATTTTAGTCTGAATTTTGTCACATGGATTTTAATTCACTGTAATTGGGTGTTTAGTGAATGAACCCTATAGTCTGTTATAACAGCAGATATAAAAATATACAGTCTGTCCATACACATATTTACTATCACATGACCAAATTTATTAGGACTTAAATAGTGTAGCCAATTGTGGAATTGGGAAAGGTTTATGCAAATTCTAGGAAAAATTCTCAAACTTGACTAACGTTCCAATTTGGCTATTTTGGCCTAAAATTTGCAATTAATTTATGAACTAGCAACAATTTACCTTTTACTGAATAACCCTGTATGTAACTCTGATTGGGTGTTTATTCGGTGGTTTTGCAAATTTCCCTCAGGAAGTGAACATTTCCTTTGTTAATTCTACCCAGTTGCTGGTTTAATGAATAATAGCAAATTACATGTGTTTTGCTGTATGTTCATCCTTTTTATGGAATTTTACTATGTGTGTGTCTGTGTGTTTTCTATGTATCTTCTGTGTGTTTGCTTTGTATGTGTGTTTGTGTCTGTATTTTGCCTTCTGTGTCTATGTGCTTTGCTATATTTGTCTGTGATTTGTTTTGTCTGCCTGTGTGTGCTGCTAGGTGTGTGTCTGTGTTTATCAGTGTGTGCATATCCATGTGAATTTTTGTGTCTGTGTTTTTCAAAGCGTTTTTGCATATATGTTGTTCTGTGCATATATACATATAAATTACACACCTAATGTATTTGCAGAAAAGCACACTATCTTTGGCCTACGTACATTTTTACACAAATAACTTTGCAAGGATATATTCGCAGTAACTCTGCATGGATAAATTTAAATGCAAACACCTAAATCCACAAACATACATATACATATAAACACTTAAACACTAACTTTCATACATATATTTATTTACAACCATACACACACATGTTCAAACACATAATATAATATTGTTCTTATCTATTTACATTTACATATAATTCTGCACATGCATATATTTACATACATATACATAAAGGCTTACAAAGACATATTTACATACATTTAACCAAATACACCCAGTGCCGGTGCAAGGATTTTTGCCTACAGAGGCAAAGATGCATTTTGCCCCACCCCCAATGCATCTTCATCTCTGTGTCTCGTAACCCCCCTTAAGAATTTCTTACCTCTTTTGTGTTTTCCCTCTCTTGAATGTCCTACACAACCTTTAGTGTTTTATATGCCCACTTTAGTGTGTCTTACACCCACTTGTGTATCTCTTATTTACCCTCAGCCCATTTTTGTGTCTCTTCCATATAGACACACATATAAAGGCAAAAATACATAAATGCAAAGACACAGACAGACACACAACCATACAGCACACAGACATAGTTATTCAGGCACACAGTCACAAAGATATACAGACACACAGTCGTAAAAGGCACACAATCAAACACAATCATACAGGCACACAGTCATATAATCTACACATAAAGATATACTGTCATACAAACACAGACATTTGGTCCTATAGAGACATAAAGACAGTCATGCAGACATACAGACACAGTCATACATGCCATCACAATTACATACCTACATTCTAGTCTTGTGCTATAAGGTTCCTAAGAATCATGCTGCCTAGCTCTGATCTGTAGATCAAATTTAGTAACCCAGCCACATTGCTATTTATTATTTAAGCAGCAGTACATGCAGGGGATAATTGTTGCAATGTGCGGGAGGTTATAACTAATGTGGGGAAATGGGGCCTGTGATAGGGGTAGTGCTTGTGATGGGAATATAAGGGCTGTTATAGGGTTAGGGGCAGTAGCCGGGAGTAGGAACTGTAAAAGGGGATTTACTGACTATGATGGGGAAATAAGGGCTGTGATAAAGGGTATAGGGGCAGTAATGGGGTGGATGGGATAAGTGGGATAGGGCTTATAGGAGAGCTAGAGGCTGAGCTTGAGATGGGGGAGGTAGGGGCTGAGATGGGGGAGTGTTACAGTTCTCACCATGACATCCAGACAGCAAGACGTGGTCACCCCAGAAGTGACCAACAGGGGATATGAACCTGGACCCTTCCGTGTCCTGGGCCTGCTGTTCTGCCTTTAAGCCACTGCAGTTCCTATTCCTTGGAGTATTTCTATCCCTGTTCTACCTGGCTATGTCTCCAGCACTGGGGGCTGGACTTTTCCTGTGGCTGCTCCTGTCTATCTTAGTCCACCTGAAGCTTATCGCTATTAGCCCGGTATAAAACACTGCCTCTCTCTGAGGGCAGTGTCAGTTCATTGACTCTGGTTCCTGTATTTGTGTATTTTGATCCAGTGTTCTCCAGATGATCTGATCTTGGCTTATCTCATCGTTTATTCTGACCTCTGACTTCGGCTTTCCACAACTACTCTTCTGCTTGTCCTTGCCTGTACTGTGACTTGGAACTATATTCCTGCACAGCCCTGTGCACAGACTCACAGCCCAGGTAGCTTCTTACCTGGTCACCTTGGTCTGTGTTTTTTTTTTTTTTTGCAATGGTGAGTGTATAACTCTGCACGTCGGACTCCACATCAGGTAAGATCCTGACAGGGAGATGGAGGAGTTAGGGGCTGAAATGGAGGAAATATGTGTAGTCGGAAATATAAGAGTTAAGTCTATTCCTCCCCCTCCCTGAGACTTGCCTTTGGCAAGGGAGGGGGGAATCCTGTTCCCTGGTGATCCAATGGGAGACGTGCTGCTTTGTCAGCAGCTTCTTCCGGCTGCCACCTGGGAAGTAACAGAGTATTATCGTGGCAATGCTCTGTCAGTAGGAGGGAGAACTCCCTCCTCTGGGTGGCCATAGATAAACATCCTCCTGCTGGGCCAGTACTAGAAAAGTGCTGGTCTACTAGGGGCTAGAAAGGGAGATCCCTTGATCTCCTCTGTCAGCCCCATGCGCCATGCCTGGAGCTCGGCCACACTACATAAAGAGACTGGCAGGAGAGGAGTGCTGTTCGCTTCCCTCCTGCCGGTCACCTGAACACTTGTGCCCCAGGCCGGTGCACCCTAAGACAGTCGGCTGGGCCACATTATGGTAGCACCGGCCCTGAATACACCCATGTACCCGCAAAATGACAGTAGTGTTAGAATACATGCAGTATGGCTAAGCTGACAAAGCAAAAATGTTAAGGAGGTCCTCAAATTGGTTTACTGCTTAGGGAGTCATATTATGTTGCAATAGTTTTAGTGAGAGGAATCTCTGGGTGGCCTGCCCACATTTTTTGGCAAACCCCTTTCAAGATCATTCACAAAAACAAGAAGCAGAGTTACAACTCAGGGATTAGAGGATTAGGCTTGGTATGTCCAGCGTCTCATAGTGAGGGTTATTCCTAGTACCATAACCACATATTGAAGTGGTCACTGGTTCTTGGGTTAATCCTTCAAACTTCAGCTCTGGGCCCATGACCCCTTAATCCAGCACATATATCATGGAGGAAACAATCAAGGTATTTCACTAAAGCATGAATCTGCAAGAATGCTTCACTAGAGAAAAATCTTTTTTAAAGTAACCACTTTTAAACAAATATACAAACCAAAATAGTAATATATATTTATAAATGTACTATAAAGTTGCTCGCATTACATTATTGGGCATACCTCTAAGCTAGGAGAGTTTCTTCAGCCTCTTCCCCCCCTTCCTTCTTCCCCACCCATCTCAGTTTTAGACCAGTCCACTAATGATAGAAATAAGGCATCATTGTGCAGCAGCTGGAGAGAAAAACCCAACACCAGAGCCTGTTCTGGATAAATCACATTCCCTCTCTTCTCCCTGTCATTAAGTGGCCAGGTGAAGAGATCTTCCACCTGCACATGTGTACATCTGTCCGGATTCCTAGGGATAGGACACTGATTGGTTGATGCATGTCCCTTTAAATTAGAAAATGTACTTAAAGTTCTCAAAAGTTTGCAGTTTAGTGACTAATAACCCTTCATGCTTAACCAATATAATCAAACCTGTAAAATCCTGAGATACAACCCAGCTCGGACTGAACCCAGCAAATTCCAGAACATTCTGCAGAGATGTATGGGTTATGCTCAACACTGCTTCAGAAAGATGAGGTCTACATGACTAAATCCTTTTCTGGTATGGGCAGAACCTACGTAAATTGCAGGCTGCTTTTTTAAATTATATTTTTAATGTGGTGTTTTTTTTCATATAATAACTGTATGATGAGAGAAAATTAAACGGTTAATTCCTATGATGAATGCATCTTTAAAGTGATATCCACCTAACAATCAAGCTGAGACAGGAGACATGGGGATGCATGGCATGGAAAATGTGAGATATCCTTCCTGAATTGTGTTATTAAATCCATCAAAGCATGTCTGCCTAATATACATTGCACAGTGTGTATCACCAAGTGTTCATTGACACATAAAATGTCCCTATGCAGATGGGCAGTGAATGAAAAATGCTGGCTAATATCATAGTGTCTGTAAAAATGTAGTAATAAATGTATTCATATAATTAAAAGGGGGTGCAGTAGTTGGTCTTTAAGATGATCAACTACCGTCTTTCCCTGAAAATAAAACTTGATCATATATTAATTTTTCCACCGAAAAATGCACTAGGGCTTGTTTCGGGGGATGTCTTATTTTTGAGGAAAAAGGGGTATTTAATTTACCTGTTAAAGAGACAGTTAAGGCACCTTGGCAAATCAGTGTCACCCCTGCTAACAGCACTCCGCACTTCCTGAAACTAAAATTTGCCACCTTGGTGGGGGGGAGTTGAGATCCCCGCTAGAAGCAACTTTGGGGTTAAACTGTTTGAGAATGGTTTAAATCCTTGAGGTAAGAATGCACTCGGGGGCCTCCTGGCACCATAACAAATCTATTTATATTAAGTTGTTATGGTGCCTGGAGTGTTCCTCTAATGGTTGGATTTGTAGCCATGAAGCCTAATAAGGCTCTGCTAATCAGCAAATGTTTAACCCCTTATGGACACGACGGAAATTGTCCGTCATGCTGGCCTTTTACTTCTTAAGCAGTTAAGTTAGTTTTCAGTTGTTGAGTAAAATAACATTTGTTATATTGTAACAAAACACCAACTGTACTCAATGTTAGTGAAAGATCTAAGCAGGGCTGCATTACACAAATTAATTGTATCCAGCAGAATTTACTTTAGAGCAAAACCCAACAAATGCTCAGACCCTCCTGAGTTTCTAATAAAATGAGCAGCCACTCCCCCCCATCCCCTGCCCCCTCTATTCTCTGGGCTTGCCAGCCTTTCTCTCTGCTGCCTGTCACTAAACAGATAGCACAGAGTTTATTGATTATTTCATTGCTCTGCCTGCTGCATGGAATTAGGCTCACTACCTGCCTTAGCTGGAGAAACTCCTTAGAGAGCCTCCTAGACACTGCTGCCAGGGAGAGAGGAAGGGAGGGGGTCAGCAGCCTCTCTTTTTGGGTGAGGTTTGTGTTGGCAGAAGACAAGGCATCAAACAGCTGCTTGCACTAGGAGAGCCACAGAGAAAGAACTTGGAAATTGGGATCATTCTGTCCCCCAGCTCTGCACTGCAGACTACCATTTAGATCTTCATGGGAAAAGTGTGGAGACAGCAAATGTACCCTCAGTATACCACCTTCTATTACCCTCAGTATCTGCAAGCTAAGGTACTGTATGATGTATGTTGCTATCACTGGCTATGTGCTTACATGTAACAGTCCTTAGTAGGAATAGCAATGTTCTAATCTAATAGAACCCTGTGTGTGTTACAGAGACTAGCTGGGACTAACTATAGTCCATTGTGGTCCAGGTTTTTTTTTTTTTTTACAGGGGGGGTGGGGTGATGCTGGGAGGGAATAGACTCCTGTTACTGAGATCAGCCTGCATTGCTTTGCAACGTTGCAAAATATGGGATTGTATGTTCCCTAGAGGTGACAGTGTCATCACAGGACTACTGACAGTAGCTTTGTAATCAGAGTAAAGGATGCAGATTTTGATATGATTGACACAGAAAAAAATAAGTATTTATTACATATGCATTTACTTGGCTTAAACACAGAATTGGGGTGCCCCACTAGTTTTGGGTACTGTAGCAGCCACTTGGCTGTTTCTGTTTTTTTTTTTTTTTTTAAACTATTCATTTAGAACCTCCATCACAAGTATTATGATTTAATAGTCTATTATGGAGAAGTGTCAGAGATTGGGTAAACAAAAGTAACAAATTGATACATTTTAACCCCATCAGTGACACTTGTCTGGTTTTAAAGAGTCATGCTATAATGAATGCCAGTCCTGTTACAGCTTCCCTATGAGGACCCCACACCAGTGTCATGTGATACTGTTTGTAAAAGTGTCAGTGATTTGAGGCCACAGTCTGACCTGTCCCTGCTCAAAAGATCTGGTTTCAATGCAAAAGCACAAATGTGACTTGCTAGTGAACACAAATGCTTGATTAGAAAAATAAAAAAAGTATAATTGACCCCATTCACTGGGTAGCTTCTCGTCATTGCAAGATATGAAGAATATATTTCTTCCATACAATTAGCATTATATTCCCTGATCCATTTTTTTCTAATAGATGAGAGAGCGGTGATTGTCCCTGCTGGCTCGCCATCCCCCAAATTGCATTATCCATATTGTGATGAATCAGCCTTTCTCCTGACCTTCAGCTGAGCCACATGATTCCTGGCAGATGAGCCTTGTATTCAGACCAGCTCCAAGTACCAGAATGAACCCAACTTAGCTTGTGTTCTACAAATTACAAGCTATCTGCTTATTTCCTTTTAAACTTTACAGTTAAAGGGACACTATAGTCACCAGAACTACAGCTTAATGTAGTTGTCTTTAATGTAGTTGTTCTGGTGAGCATAATCATTGCCTTCAGAGAAAAGACATTGCCCCTAGGGACACCTCCAAGTGGGCACTCCTCAGATGGCCACTGGAGGTGCTTCCTGGCTCAGTGCTGCACAGTAGGCAGCTCTGCTGTTCAGCGTCTCCACGCTCTGCATGGAGATGCTGAATTTTCGTCGTCGAGATGCATTGATTCAATGCATCTCTATGAGGAGGTGCTGATTGACCAAAACTGTGTTTGGCTCCACCCCAGTGCCGATTTTAGTCAATCCAATGCTTTCCCCATGCGAAAGCATTGGATTGGCTAAAAATCGACAATTGTGTTGATGTCACCAAGGGGGCGGGGCCAGTGCTAGCAGACGTGCGCGGAGCTGGACATAAGGCGAGTTTTGCTTTTAAGGGAGCTGAGGGGGGGCAAGCCATCTAAATGGTGGGTTTAACACTATAGGGTCAGGTATACATGGTTGTGTTCATTTAAAGGACAGAAAATAACTTGGTATAGGCAAGTCAATAAAATTATTTATTTATTATTTTTTTTACACACATGAGAAATTCAACATACATCTGTTACGGACTGCTCTAGTCCTGGAGGGGTTAATAACTGTGATCTATTGATCTGATTTCTCTTACCATCACTTCCAGAGCCTCACCCTCGAGTCTGAGTAGGTTTTCTGCTAAAAGGCATCATTCTGATGGATGATAGCATTTGTCACAAATCAGCAAATACAACTTAATTGCATTATTCTCTGGAGTGTTTTCTGTCCCTTTTTATAGAGATCTGGTTACTTTTAAACTATATGAAAAATTGATTATTATTATTATTATTATTTATATAGCGCAAAGTATTCCGCAGCATTTTACAATTATGGAAAAGGGATTTGAAGAAGGCCCTGCTCATAGGAGCTTACAATCTCTTCTTCACTGTGACTTTAACTTTAACCCTTTTAAGTCCAAAGATGTTTTTAAAACGCAGGGAAATTTATATTTGTATAAATAAAATATATGGAAACAGGCTATAAATGACATTATTCCAAAATAAGTAGTAGAACTGTTACCATGTGTGCAAGGAAATAGTTACTTGCTAAATTGGGAGTTGAACAAGGAATTTTCCATTTATAGCCAGAATAGCCAGTTTTTCAAAATTTAGCTATATTAACTGGAGAATTATACCACTTTGGCTATTTTCGTTATGTTTCTATGTCCTGGTTTATTTTCAACAATTGCTAATATGGCAATGGACCCTGGAAGGTTTTTATTGTCAAGATTGACTGTTTAGCTGCCAAAAAGATGTGACATGGCTGAGATTTATAGAGCTGCATCTTATAAAAACTCTAACTGTGCACCTTAAAGGGATACTCTAGGCACCCAGACCACTGCTACTCATTGAAGTGGTCTGGGAGCAGTGTCCCTGTCACTCTTAGTCCTGCAATGTAAATGTTTTAGAGAAACTGCAAGACAGTACTAAGACAGCCTCTAGTTGCTGTGTACTAGAGGCGCTTCTGGGATTTTACTGAACTTTAGGTCGCCTAACCTACGCTATTGACATGAGTTAAATCCCCATAGGAAAGCACTGAGTCAATGCTTTCCTATGAGGGGGAAGGGAGAAGCCTAATGTACTTGCTGTGCATAAGCCTTACAGCTCCCCATCGGATGACATCAGAGGAGGCGGAGCACCAACCCAGCGGCAACAGACATCGGTGCTGGAATTGGGTGAGTACATTTTTTTATTATTATTATTATTATTATTATTATTATTATTATTATTATTAATTGTTTTTTAAATTTTTTTTTATTTTTTTTTTTACCCTTTATCAGGGAGGAGGGGGAGGAGCGAGGGAGGAGCGAGAGAAGGGGCATCAGATGGAATAGAATCCCTTTAACCCCTTAAGGACCAAACTTCTGGAATAAAAGGGAATCATGACATGTCACACATGTCATGTGTCCTTAAGGGGTTAAAGAGAAATCAAAGTGGGGGAAAAAAAAGAATGAACAGTGCTTTATAACATTCAGAAATGTACTGCATGTAATTCTCTCTCAAATCCATGGTTAAAAAAACCCACTTCTCTTGTACAAAATGGCTCAAATTTCTAAAGCTGCATTGACAAGAGATCGAATAATGTAAACTGATTACCATTGAGCAATTGATGGTGTCTGCAGAGCATGACGGATCTGGGCCTTATAATAGGATTAAATGGGTCACATCTTACTGAAGGGGTTATGATGCAAAGAACCCTTCAGACTTTCCTCTTAAAAATGTTTTCATTCTGGAGATACGTACTGGTAGGACTGCCTCCCTGGGATGTCAGTTAGCCAGCTGGATTACTCTCTTCCTGGTAGGCGATATGTTTGTTTTTTTGTAACAAATGCAGCAGGGTAACACCAGATGCATTGGACAGACTATCCATGGCAGGGTGAGTTAAACTTAGTGTCAAACCTGCTGCAGCCTAGCTCTCTGGCTACTTAACTCTCTAAGTTCCTGAAAAAACATATATTGGCTCTAGTTTTGACACTTGTTTCCGAAGTGCAGAGGGCAGAGGAAAAAAAAAACCTCAAGCCATTCTGTTGGGAATTTATGACCTGTTAAATTGTGTACAATAAGATATCTGCCATGCTAGACTGTAGCTCCAATAATTTATAAAGTCAATAAGAATGTATGTGGAGCCAACGCATTCCGAAGTGGTTTACAATTTTAGTAAGGGGATATTTGACATCAAGTAATTGGCATAAAGAATATTAACAGAAACAAGAGGTGAAGACGGCCCTGCTCAGACGAGTTTACAATCTATCATTTCTCATGAGAATCTGGCTGAGGCTGGTGGGAATTAAAATATATGTGATACAATGGGATACTGAGTGAGCAACTTGAAAAACGTCTTATGGGACAATAACTCCAATTAATCACATGCGATAGTTAGCTGAGACCAATAATCATTTTAGTTGAGAAGCTTTAGATATGAAATTTGGTGCCTCTGGATCTTCTAAAACCAGTTCCACAGCTAATGAACGGTATATCTTTAGGGTTATGGAAACTGTGCAAATTTTTAGTAAATACAGTTTTTGTTTAGTTTTTTGTTTGTTTTTCAACAGATCTTAATTGTATGCATTATTTTTGGACATTAATATTGCCTGAGACACATATTTTTAAACAGCCTTCGTACCACAGACTACAATTCTCATCAAGCGACATGTCCAAGGCCAGATATGCATATTGGAAATTTTAGTCGGCAGGAGCTGGAGAAAGCAGAGATTGCCTTTTCTTGCCTATCAGATGTTCAATAAATAACTGTCTGCTGGTTTTCATGCTATTGCAATCCCCTTATGTTAGTCTATTAGCATGCACATGTGGTATCACAGAGCTACGTAGAGTTTTTGCTGAGAAAAGCAGAACCGTCTTTGTTAATGTAG
Organism: Pelobates cultripes; assembly: GCA_933207985.1. Taxonomy (NCBI): domain Eukaryota; kingdom Metazoa; phylum Chordata; class Amphibia; order Anura; family Pelobatidae; genus Pelobates; species Pelobates cultripes. Next base: position 28,563,738 of record OW240918.1, on the reverse strand, counting down.
AATGGATACTGTGTATCTGATCCCTTGATGTTTTTTAATATTTCACTGACATGCATGGGGAGTTTTCTTGCACACCTATTTGCGCATAAGAAATTTTCAATTCAATAACTGCTTGCTATACTGAAGAGCAAATGTCCTTGGTCCCCAATATCCTCAAATCTTATTAATCATATCGCAGTTAATAAAGAACACAAACTTGTCCAATGTTGCCTAGGGAAATATAAATAATTAGTTGTGTATTAAAGCAGAGTGAAGAAAAAAATGTTTCTATATAAATAGACTGTGTTTGTGTTCTTATGAGAAAATAGCCATCAAATATAACTGTAATCTGATGAGAACTTGCTAATCATTCCAAACCAAGGAGTTTTAACAGATACATGTCGAGAGCATCTGCCTTGTAAAGACTTCTCATTGAGCTGCAATGGGAAGTCTGTGATTGGACAGCCACAGAAAGCCTGGGCGGGGTTAGAAGGGGAGGGCTTGCAAAGGCAGCAGACAAGAGACAAGCTGTTTTTTTGTATATATATATATATATATATACACACACACTCCCACCCCCCATTCAATGACAAAATGCATAATTTAAATACATGCATGTTTTTGATTTGGGTATATCTACTAAACAGTTATAATTTAATTATATGTTATACAATGGGATTTTTTGGTGGTGTAGATCAACACAAGATCAGCCACTGTAGTACATTTACAGCATCTTTCTTTGAAATATTTCCATTGTAAAGGAACATAGAATCCAATGTACATTGTCTTTAGGCAACATTTGACTCTGCATGCCCTATTATATAATATAAATAGATTTGTATGTCTTTGTAAATGTTTAACAGTTAGAGTTTAGTTCCATCATAATATCTAGGTTTAATAAGATTATCCTACAGTCTAGCTCTTTCTGGAGAGCGGTGACATTATCACCTAGCTCACTGTGCTGGTGATTTCTAAGGTAAATAGTAATATTAACAGGCGAAGTAGATACATCCGGTGGTATGGAACTTGTTTTCACATATGCAATGTTTTAACAATACCAGAGCCAGCCATATTTAATCTTGTTATTGCCCAAGCCTTCCTACCAACAGACCGTTATGTTTAAGGTGTTACCCAACAACTTAAAGGCATCAAAGCTTCTTAAACATGCATAATTTGTATTTAATGGTTTGCACTTTGCTAATGAGCAATGTGTATTTATGGAAGATAAAATGATTGGTTGTCTTTAACTCAATAACTCAAACTTGGTAAAAAAAATAAAAATAAATACTCAACAGTTGTGTAAAATGTACACAAGATACAGCAAAACATTAAATCTAAATCTATCATGGACTTTTATAGAATATGGGCAGGCGAGAGAAAGAATCCTAGAATTTAGTCAAGAGGCCCCTCCCACTTGCCTTCTCTGGTCCTATCTCTATAAGAACCCCTGCGGTATTTGTGGATGGAACGTTAAATGCAATCTATGATATTTTTATTTCATATTTGACCCGCCTAGCTAAATTTCTGCCAGAAACAAAGATATTTACAAATGTATGAATGGAGAATATTCTTCACAACAAATATTACTTGACATCATGCACATCCATGATGGATATTCAGTATTCAACATATTTTAAGATTGGCAAAGTGTGAAATACTAACTCTTTAAAACAAATACAAGTTTAAATTCTGAAATCCAAAAACGAAAGTGCAAATTATATAACTTTCAACGCGCACTTACATTTCATTAGATGGCAAAATGCTGATTCCTTCAGTAAACATACGGTAACTGTGAAGAATTGAGTGCTGAATCGCAGCGCTTAGAAAAAATTGCCAGATCAGCGAGAAAGTGAAATAAAAGACTGTATCTAATTCTGCAATTTTACAATTCCTTGTATTCTGGTTTACATCTTATTGTATATTGAATAGTCAGCTGATATTGTCTTGAACCAAATGCAGCAAGTCATCATGTCTAAACCCATGTTTATTCCAACGTATATTATGCTAGTGATGCCATGAGACTCTCATTATATTTTGTCCAATTACACGTGCTAAAAATTCATTGCGCACATCCTAATTTAGTAAAGTTAAAAAGCAAATCCACATTTACATTTTAATTAGGAATTCTAATGGCAATGTGGCTTAGATCTCAAATAACTAATGCTTGAAATCCTAGTGATTGTCTACTTAATGGGTCGCATCATGTGATTTAGAGAACTGCCAGTTTGGTTAGTGCAAATTCTTTCTTTATAACAAAGCAATTGTCAAATCACAGGCTAAGTCAACCTACTTAATTATTCTTCTTAAACCATTCTAACACTATGTTACATTGCACAACTCGTCCTACAAAATGATTATCCAGTTAACCTTTCAAGACTACAGCTACATTGCACATATAATATAGACTTTGTTTTGTTTGTATAGATACAGTTAGCGGACTTGGCAATATTTTTTCATTTCTGGGAATAATACTCTTTACTTGTACTCTTTGTATACTCTGTCCTTTCAATTGTAAGCTCATTTGAGCAGGATCATTTTCTTTTATTTTTTTTTTTTCATTTACAGTAATCCGCGACTTGTTATGGAATATGGTGGAAGTGTATGTATGTGAATTACTATATAAATATTATAATTCATATATTTAATCATTACATCATCTGCTTGTTACTTTAACATGAAGTCGTCTGTGCAATTATTTCCAGTAATGAAAGGGTGATAATGCACAGATACCTTGCATTTTGGGGGCCTTAAAGCGGCACTGTTACCGAATTTGCAAAGACCCAAGATGGTGGCATTACCACTAGCGGTCCAGTGGACAGGGGAAGCAAAAAGGTGAGATTTGCTTACCTGAACCTGTTCCTCGCAGGTGTCACCATCTTCCTGTGTTGTCATGTGCAAGAGTACAGCATTGAGCTCTATGGAGGATTCTGCAAGACTGCGGGATCATCCATAGACAGAGCAATTCCCTGCAGCCATCATTGGTAACAGCTGTCGGGATTGATACTGTAACTCTGCTCAGAGTTCAAGAAAGTCAGGCTGAAACTCAGGAGACAAAATACAAAATAGTCCCGACTTTGTATCTGTATCTTTTGACTTGGTTATAATTTCAGTGAAATAAGTACAGGCTGTCCTAAAACGGATTGAGGCTGCGCTAGCGAGCATGCGCAAGAGAGCAGGAATTCCTCCCCCGAACATAGACCAGTTCACTAGCGCAGGGAATCCTGTGAATCTATGTCCGGGGAAAATTCCCTGAACATAAACATGCTCTCTAGTGTGGCGAATCCCTTGAATCCCCACGCTAGAGAGCTGGCCATAAGTGCGGGCCGTTGTAAAACAGGTAGGCCATTAAGTGAGAACCACCTGTATTTCATAATGATTCTGTCTTTGTAAAATACTAATCTTTTCAGGGGTGGGTGACCGTGCCGCTTTAAAGATGCATAACGATGTCCATAACGGTCAAAAACGTTCTTTCTAGACAATCTTTTTCAATTCTTGGTAACTGGTAATGTTAAGGCATTTTATTTTATAGGGGGTGGATGGTTGTATTTTTTTAAATTATTATTATTTTTTTTAGACAGTATTTTAGTATGTATAATTGTACTTTTTTTTTTCTGTAATTATTCAGGCCTTGAATAAACTTCCATTCTTAGGCAAAAGCAATGATCTATAAATGTATATGCACAGAGAAGTTGAGGGAAAATCAAAGTGACAAATATTCCCTACTTATTTAATTAAATCTTGACATATGCCGTTATGAATCATCAACATATCCCAAGACAGATTTTTAAGAAAAAAAAAAAAATCTCAGACACAACAGTTTGGAAAGGCTTTGTTTCCACTGCTATCCCAGAATGCCTTCCCGAGCATGTAAATGAGCAAAGTACAGTTACTTTTTCAGATTTCCAACCTCTATTTCTATAGGCTTCCTTTTTTGTAACCGTCTGTGTCGTAGAACACAGCCTACAGAAATGGTGGTTGAAACCTGAAAATGTTGACTGTTGCCTGTCCTCATTTGCATGTGCAACAAGGAATTCTGGGAGAACTATGGAAACACATAGTCATATGGTAAGGCTTTTTTAATTTATTTTTTCAGGCATTGAACAGACTAAAATTTTTAGGAAAAAGTAATGATGTAAATATATGCATTATTAAAGTTGAGGGTAAATCAGAAAGTGCCAAAAAATCCCAATTGGTTCAGTTATATTTTGACATATACAGTTATGAGTCATCTACATATCCCAAGACAGATTTTAAGAGAAAAAAACAAAAAACTGATCTTAGTCACAACTATTTGGAAAGGTTATTTTTTTACAGCTCTTTCAGCGCATGCAAATGAGCACAGAGAATATTAAATTCTTGGTAACTTTAGTGGTCCTTTTAAGAAATTTAATACCAGTTATTACACACTGCAATATGGGATCACTGACCTACAACATCCTTCAAAAACATGACGGTGACTCCATACCTAGAAGAATGTAGTTTGCACTTGGTTGGAATATTGTATCTAAGCAACAGATTGTTGCACTAGGAATAGGGCTTGTATCCTCATAATAGTAGACTGGGTTAGCATGCACCAAAAAGAGCCCTTAGGTCTTCATACATTTTGCAGAAAGTCCATGGCGAATCCAGAAACACTGATGGCTGGTGCACAATAATCACATAATCTGTAAACTCTTTAATTTGATTTTCACATTCACGAATAACCCTGAAACAGTGACAGAGTTTCCAAAGAAGCTTATCCATTACTGAATTGCAGCAGCCTGAATAATAATAATAATAATAATAATAATAACCTATTTGTTGCTGTACGTCCAGTTGTCTGGTTTCAATTACATGTCTGTTAGTCCACCCATTGTACAGCACAACGGAATCTGATTGCGCTATATAAATAATAATATTTAGTGTAGATTGGATTAGCCGTATTAGTCCAGTAGAAAAGATGTCAAAATACCAGAGTATTGAAGTATCCAATGATACCTTTTTTATTTGGACTAACATAATAGAAGTGTTAAACTCTATCAAATTGATTTGAATTGATTCAGACCTGGGGAAGAGAGGATACTCTCGAAAGCGTGTCTTTGAAATATTATGTTAGTCCAATAAAAAAGGTATCATTGCATACTGCCATACTCTGGTATTTTGGTGTGGGTGTGGGTGTGGGTGTGTGTGTCTGTGTATGTATGTGTGTGTATATATGTGTATATACACACACACACTGCCTGGCCAAAAGAAAAGTCGCCACCAAAAAAAGTCACACACTCTATTTCATTGGACCGTCTTTAGCTTTGGTTACAACACGCATTCGCTGTGGCATTGTTTCAATAAGTTTCTGCAAAGTTACGAGATTTATTTTGTTTCAGTGGTGCATACATTTTTCACCAAAATCTTGTATTGATGATGGGAGGTTTGGACCACTGTGCAAAGCCTTCTCCAGCACATCCCAAAGATTTTCAATGGGGTTAATGTCTACACTCTTTGGTGGCCAATCCACGTGTGAAAATTATGTCTTATGTTCCCTGAACCACTCTTTCACAATTTGAGCCAAAGGAATCCTGGCATTGTTATCTTGGAATATGCCCATGCCATCAGGAAAAAAAAATCATTGATGGAATAACCTGGTCATTCAGTATTTTCAGGTAGTCAGCTGACCACATTCTTTGGGCACATAATGTTGCTGAACCTAGACCTGACCAACTGCAGCGACCCCAGATCATAGCACTGCCCCCACAAGCTTGTACAGTAGGCACTAGGCATGATGGGTGCATCACTTCATCTGCCTCTCTTCTTATCCTGATGCACCCATCACTGTTGGTTCCCCACTATCCTTCCAGTTTTTAATAATGTGTTGGACAGTTCTTAACCCAATTTTAGTAGTTTCTGCAATCTCCTTAGATGTTTTCTCTGCTTGATGCATGCCAATTATTTGACCCTTCTCAAACAGACTAACATATTTTCCACGACCATGTGATGTGTCTTTCGACATGGTTGTCTAAGAAATGAGAAGCTACTCATTGCATCAGTTGGGGTTAAATAACTTGTTGCCAGCTGAGAGATAATCGCCCATGCAGTAACTATCCAATAGGAGGCCCTTACCTATTTGCTTAGTTAAATCCCGGTGACGACTGACAAATACCCTCTTATTGGGTTCTCACTATAACAGCTGTACAAATAGGTTCTCTCTTGTGGCTTTATTAAAGATACAAGTGTCAATGAGATACAAATTATTTTGTAGTGTACATTATAAACTGTGTGCTAAATAAGTGAATAGAGGGATGTAAGATAATAGGGAGTACTACAGTAGTAATTTACACTATAGTACTGCACCAAAGGTGAACTATATAAAATGGAGTGAAGCTCCCAGAAAATGGGTCTGATAATCGACAGAGAAGTAAAAAGTAATCCTATGGGTATAGGCATAAAACAAATTACAGAGAGGAGATGGATTGATAAGCAAGGTAGATATAAGGCTACTGGTACGAGCAAATCCAGGTCACAAACAAAATAACTGAAAGAATATGAGTGGTGGGAGCTACAGATATAATGAAAAGTTCCATAATGTTATACGACTCATTGAGCCAAACTGACCATAAATTTCTCACTCGTGAAAATCCGTCTATCCCACTCCTAGATAACCATATATCTGTTGGTAAGTGGTGTGCTGGACGTCCAAAACAAAATATATGTATTTAATATAATATTGATACAAAACAAACACACCATATTAAACTAAAACTACCCTACCCCTCGTAGAAACCTGCCCTTATGGTTCCTCTAGAAGGTGTCTGGTGTCTTTTTCTGTTAGCTCAGAAATGGATGACCTAGGCCGTGGCCAACTAGCGCCAGCAGCCTACACTACGTAGTGGGAGAACAAAGAAATACAAATACTCCATTATAACTATTCCCAGCTGGCACACAGGAAAAACTGGAATGTAAGTTCCAACTCGTACATCATTGCGATGGTGAGAAAAATGTGGGTAAAAAAAACAAACACAAAAAGACAAAACTCCTGACACGCATTTCAGTGCTACAAACATCATCAGGGACAATGGAATTGCAGAGAATTCAAATGGAATTTTTAATTTAACGGCAAAAGTAGCCAAAGTGGAAGCATAACGGACATCGAGAATTTTTCCCGTTAAGCTCTTTTTGGCATTAAATGTGAAATTCACATTGAATTCATGAAGATTCTAATTTAAGTACATAATCCTAATCATTTGTAGTGTGACAATCCATTGCTTAAGCAACACGACTCCACATCTTAAACTTTTTGGTGTCGGGTCGCTGCTTCTTACTAGGGTGTTACGGTATGCTAGGATCTCACTTCTTTATGAAAGATAAGTGGTTTCTAATATTTTAATAAAAATATGTGTTATGTAAGTACGAAATGTCAGCCATGATTGATGATCGTTTTTCAATAAAACTGAAACACTGATTCAACTAAAGAGTTGCTATAAGCAGGAGTGTTTTTTTTCTCTGTTGGCAGTGCATGTGTGTGTATATCAATTTGTGTTTTTGCTTTGTCATAGTTCATACATACTTGCTTTATTTTACAAAGAGTTGTGAATTCTTTAAGTGCTTTATACATTTTGTACTTTTAGCTTTCATTTGCTTTCCACATACAGAATTAAACTGAGTATTGGAAGGCAGCCAGCTGTTGTTGGGCTAAGCTTAATACAGTTTTTTTGACTAAAAATGCATCTCAATCACTTTTTCACTCCAAAGAAAGTCTGTGTGTGTTAACACCTTTCTTGGAAGGGAGCAGCATAACATTACTCAGCTTTCCCGTAACAGAACTCAAATTGCCTTCATCGTGTTTTTTTTTTGCTTTTTCTCTTTTTTTTTTTTTTTTTAACTAAATATATCTTTACAAGTATCTTGCATTCTATTTTATTAGATTATTTTGGAAATCAAACATATTTAGGAAAATAAATGTTCAGGTTCCTCACCTGCTATCGCTGCTATCCAACATTGAAATTTACACATTACCTGTAGACCTGCAGAGGATCTGGACTTTAGTTGGTTCTTCAGTTTTTGTCAAACCAGTGCAGAATTGTTTGACAGAAATGGTGGCGAGCGTGACCAAACATTTATTACATCATAACTACTACAATAAACTGTAGTGGATATAGTAACAGAAAAAAAAAACAGTATATTTATAGTTTTAGTTTCTCTTAATATTTAAATTGCATTAATATTAAGTCTCATTTCAACACTTTTCACCAATGAAGGTGGTAAAAGGTGAAACTTAAAAGGAACCGGGGGGGGGAAAACTTTTCATGAATCAATACACCATAAACTTTGCATATGTAATATGAACTATTTTAAACCATTTTGCATTTTTATATTGGATTTTATTCTACTTGATCAATACAATGTATTCATATAAATTCACTTTAAATAAATAAAACTTTACAATGGTTAAAACATTTTGAAAATGTTTTATTCCCTCAAGAAGACATGAAAGCATGTTCGGTATTATTTTGGCCAAAGTTGTCAAACTTCAGCCCCTCAAATATTATCGCACTATAACTCCCATAATTGTCTGTTTGCCTGTTGCATTAACAGGATTTAGAGACTTTAGTCCATCAATAACTGGTCTGACATAAATACACTCCAAAAAAAGCTAAAAAAAAAGTGTAGCTTTGTTGGTAATGTCCATTTTATGTCCCATTGCAATGTTGAGGACATTGATAAAATACATCTGTAAGCAGCAAACAAAAGCTGTATATGAGATTCATATAGTATGCAAGGTAGTTGTCTTACTTTCACGTATCATACCAACTTATTATGCCAGCAAATAAAAATGTACAATCATTTTTCTTAATAAAAACATTTATGTTGCTATTGCAATAACATACTATTAATCTATGAAAGGTAATATGTTGAGTTTTGTAAAGTGTTAATTATGGTACAATTTTTATTTCTTCGGAATCTTACGGCTCGCCATTTATATAAATTGTACGTGTCTGCTTGACAATGTCCTGGGGAAAAATGTTTTTGTGGAAAATACCATCCTGGAAACTGCAGATTAATTCACTATCGTGAACAATTAAGAAAATCATCAGTTGCAGGAGATTATAATTAAGATAAGTGGAGCTTTGGAAAAGGAGAGAGAAACTGTAATAATTGATTCTATCCTGATAAAAAGCTAAGATAAGAAAACAATAGCAACATTAAATATCTCTTTGCTATGGCTCTTGTGCGGCGAGACTGGGCTGGCGTTTCGGATGCGGACAGTCTGATATATTTATGGAAAGTTTTCCTCTGTAACGACATAATAAGCTGAAAGACATTCTGGACGGTCCACTACAGACACCATAGTATAAACCAGGTTATCAAGTCTTCGCGTTTCACATCAAGGGACCCTTGGATATTCTGTCTGCTTATATAAATATATAAAAGTGAAATACGTCCACTAAATTACATGTAATATTTATTAAGCGGGTAAGATATATATCAGTGATTGGTCTTTCTTTAACACCATATTAGAGAGTAATATGTTCATTTCCTAATAACGTAGTCTCTGCCTTTTATTCTTCTGAAGTCAATAACATGAGCATCATTAAATTAGGAAATAGTAATTGTAGCCAGACCACAGAGATGTACTTGGAAGTAGCAAGCATTTACATGTACAGGTTAAATGTACATTATGCAGTGAGAAACAAAATCACTATATATGATAAAATGTATTATTACTGTTATTTATAAAGCGCCAACAGATTCCGCAGCGGAAATATAAAAATATTAAAAATTTTTTTTTTACCTCCCTGAGTTATGACAACTAAAACATATATTAGGGAGGTAAGATTCTGTACTTCCTTTTTTTTTTTTTCCTAACAGTTGATAAAGTAACATTTGTGCATTTTGGTTCTTGTTGGTTGGATGATATTACCGTAGATGTTGAGGCAGTCTACATGACATTAAAGGGGCGATTGCTTTCCATCAAGATGGTCAAATGAGCAGGGCTTCTAAATAGGGAAAAGCAGGGTTCCTAATTTATATCATATGGGTAGAAACCTAATTAAAAAGGACATGGACATTGCCGGTAATTTATGGGACACTCAGTTTAAAAAAAACAAACAAAACAAAAAAGCAATATTTCTGTTTATTTCAGTTGTTTTATTTACCACTCTAAATTTAGGTAACACAACATAAAAATTAAGTTTACATGCATTTTTCTTCCGCACCAAGTCCCCTCTCATTGCTGCTCTGCTCTGGCTGCAGAAGCCTGTCATCGATGACCATTTCACTTCCTTTCTGGCCAAAATTTGCTCATACACGGCACTTGTGGCAATTGTGTCAACAGTGGCCACAAGTATTAGACAGATACATCTCTATGGAAGCCCTCCTAGCTGGCCGCTTTACAGGCTAAGGGGGTGTTCCTAAAGCAATTCATAGAAATGCTGATTTCTTTCTAAATAAAAGCTATAATGAACTGGGACAATGGAGACCTCCTGTAGACCACTAAAGTGCTTCAACTATCCCTTTAAAATTGTTTGGGTTATAAAATAATATAGTACTTAACCAGTTTAACACTGAAAGGGGCCTTTATTCCAGCACTGCGTATGCCAAGCAACTAGTCAAGGTCAGGACAATGGAAAACTACAATCAAAATACTAGCTAGCTTGGCACAATAGAGGTCAGGAGTCCTAAAAAAACAATTCAAGGTCAAATAAGGATATTGGTTGGAATGCATTTCACAAGATAGGACTTGCTTGGATCAGTAAAAAAGCAATTATGTTGCAGCCATGTGCCACTATTTATCAACTTCCTTGGACAGTGGTAAGGCTTGAAGCCAACTCAACGTTGGAAATCTAACGTCCTGGTTGGGTTTTGGCATTGTATGAATCATTGGTTCTATCAGTAAGAGTTTCTGGAAATTCCAAGATATAAACTAATAATAAAAATACTTTTTTTTTTTAAATATGTACAATCCTCCCGCGGTAGCTAACTTCAACTGCATAAACTGGAGAGTAATGTAATTAATTGTTAGAATATAAATTGTTTAAACCTGATCCACGTCAAAACAATGTGACGATTTCCAAGAGGATGCTGTTTTCAAAACAGTCACATGGTAAAGAGGTGTTGCTTTCTACATCACTTATTAGTAAATACTGATGAGGATGTTTTGGTCTATTGATCTCTGGGTGTCTGAAAACAACTCTCACATGGAACTGAGTGAGGAATAACATTGGGTGCCAAGAATGGTGATTCCACGTACATATCTAGATCTTAGAAAGAAATTGATTTTTACACGTAGGGCTGCAGATCAATAAAACTATTTAAAAAATCCAACACTTAAGTTCTTATTATTCAGTACTATAAAACTTTGGCTATGAGCCATTTAATACTAAATTTAAAGTGGTTTAAAATAGATAACTGACCACTCCTACTGCTACTTTAATTTTATTTCCATCATTTGATAGTTATTTACTAAAGTGTGAATTATTGGGAATTTAATGTTAATTTCAAAGTATAGGCCACTACAGCTGAACTAAAAAATAGCTAATATTTAGAATTTTTTTCTTTAGCTTTTTGTCCTAAAATTGAAATTCACCTTCTTTAGTTAAAAAAAAATTAAACAAGTTAGAGAAAATCAATTAGTGACTAACCCTGTGTGTAATGATGTTGCCTTAAAGGACCACTATAGTCACCCAAACCACTTCAGCTTAATGAAGTGGTCTGGGTGCCAGATCCAGATAGGATTAACCCTTTTTTTTTATAAACATAGCAGTTTCAGAGAAACTATGTTTATGTTCGGGTCTCGTTGACAGCCGCTAGAGCGCTTGCGTGCTTCTCACTGTGAAAATCACAGTGAGAAGACGCCAGCGTCCGTAGGAAAGCATTATGAATGCCTTCCTATGAGACAGGCTGAATGCGCGCGCAGCTCCTGCCGCGCATGCGCATTCAGCCGAAGAGGAGGATCGGAGGCAGAGAGGAGGAGGAGAGCTCCCCGCCCGGCGCTGGAAAAAAGGTAAGTTTAACCCCTTTCCTTGCCATCCAGCCCGGCGGGAGGGGCTCCCTGGGGGTGGGGGCACCCTCAGGGCACTATAGTGCCAGGAAAACGAGTATGTTTTCCTGGCACTATAGTGGTCCTTTAAATAAAATCTTTAGGATATTTGACTACAGAGTTGTTAAGTCAAACATTTTCATCCTTAGTACTCCATAATATTAAGCAATATACTTCTTTATAGATTTGTCATGTTCATTCAACCAAAAATAAAAAGGTGCAAAAACATAACTCATTTTGGCAAAAAAAAAATCTTAAAGGGACACTATAGTCACCAGAACAACAACACCTTAATGTAGTTGTCCTGGTGAGTATAATAGCTCCCTTCAGGTATTTTTATGCAAACACTGCCTTTTCAGAACAAAAAGGCAGTGTTTACATTGCCCCCTAGAGATACCTCCTGTGGCCACTTCTCACATGGTTACTAGGAGCTTCCTGGGGCAGCGCTCTGTATGGAGATGCAGAAATGTTCCTCATAGAGATGCATTGATTTAATGCATCTCTATGAGGAGGTGTTGATTGGCCAAAACTGTATTTGGCCCCACCCCCATCCCGCCTCGTAGACGATTTCAGCCAATCCAATGTTTTCCCTATGGGAACTGGAATTAAAGTAAGTTTTAACTCCCTTTTAAGGGAGTTGAGGGGGGTGGGGGGGGGGGGTGTAAACCATCTAAATGTTCCTGACCCTATAGTGCTCCTTTACATTTGATTTTATTCCTTGTTTAACCATAGAACATGTGATACCTTTAGAATTTACATTTTATATTGATCTTTTTAATTGGCTTCTTTGTAAAGGTTCTATGATCAGAATTATTCACATCCAGGCTTCAATTCTGAAAATTAGACATATTTTTAGGAATTATTCCTGGTTTATAAGATAAGTCCCTCAGACAACCTACAATGCATCCACTTACCACGTGTTGAAAACCACGGCTAGAGATCACAGGTTCTCAGAGTTGGTCTTTGTTCACTGCCACCAAGGCAGGTGTTTAGAGAAGTTACCACGTGTGGTTACAGCTATACATAATGCAGTTTGTTCAACAGCCCACGCTTAAGAAGAACTGTTCTACAGAGATAAAAGAACATTTTAAGAGCTAACTAAGAGTGAGCTGTCAGCTGGGCTTTTTTTGTTTTGTTTTTTTGTCGATTTCTGTAAAAATATGTAGGTCTCTTTTAAAAATGCATTTTCCTTGTTAAAGAAAAAAAGTGTTGTGTGAATGTGTGCACACTGTGTAGATTCGTACTAATTTTCCACCTGTGGTTATATCCTTCTACTATAAACCTTAAGAATTATGCAAAAAAATCGAATTAACTTAACAACCAGTGGCGTACTAAGGGAGGGGCGGGGGGGCGGTCTGCCTCGGGTGCCAGCCGGGTGGGGGGTGCCATGACCAGCCCCGCCGCCCCCCCCCCATGCTGCAGCCACCCGAGCGCTCTGTGAAGAGCCTCAGGCGGCTGCAGCTTTTCCCGGGCGGTGCGTCCATGAGGGCGGACCGCACCGCCCGGGCGCAGCCTGAGGAGAGGCTGACAGGAGGGAGCGCTCCTGTCAGCTCCCTCACTGCAGCATGGTCCGACGGGTACAGAGAGCAGCTGTCTCCTGTACCCGGCCGGACTAACAGGAAGGGAACACTGAGTGTGCACTTCCTGTTAGTCCAGCCGGGTACAGGAAACAAAAGCTCCCTGTACCCGCGGACTATACAGGGCTCGGCCACGCTACAGGGAGATAGGGGGGAGGGGGAGAAAGAAGGGGGGTGAGAGAGAGAAATGGGG